>QNUK01000016.1:2152249-2752249 GCA_013621035.1 Clarias magur | reverse complement strand
TCCATTAATTTGATTGGACAATTGCTGATATTTAATCTAAAGTACCAAGACTTATTACTGTGTGTGTCACTCCATCTGTCATTACAGAAAATTCTTTAGTATTTTTTTACATTTTGTTATACTGAAACTGCTAATACATGGCTACTACGCGGTTGTCTGTAACCATGGCAACACAAAACACTCTATCCAGCTGGGGGTTTATATCCCAGATAGCAATTCCCAGTTTACTATTATGGCCCAGTTCTAGGACAGCTCTACCACACTGATCTGGCCCATATATCGCATGGAATGATGGCCCATGAGCGGTCCACTCCCTGTTGCCAAAGGCACACCTGAACAATTACTCCATATTTATAAAGCCTACATAAAAAAAAAAAAACAATAATAATAATTAAACATCACTTTATTATACACATTTATTAAACTCATTATTATCTGGCAGCTGAACTTTTGTAGGAAAACATAAAAAAACTATTCAAAGCAGGCATGTCTTTAAAACAGTCCAGAACTATTTCTCTTTACAATGTTGTTTGTATTATTATTATTATTATTATTATTATTATTATTATTATTATTATTGACCAGTGTCACATGTGAGTCAATAATACGTCTTTGCCAGACAGGGCCACATCCAGGTGGGATGGGAACTATTTTCTTTGATGGAGCAAAAATAACACTCAGTATTTGAACATATTGTGTCTGATATGTCAGTTAATCAATATTAATTTCCTGTTTATAAAACATATTGAATATCATCACGGCTGTAATTACCGATGGCTGAATCACAGAGGTGTTGATGTTCACTACTACACTCTTGCTCATGCGGTATTCTGTATCATAATTTAATTATATCATAGAAAAGGAGAAATGCATGTTTATAAGAATGTAGAATTACCATTTGTTGTTGGCGTTTTGTTTGAGTTTGGTTAAATAGCTATAGGAATAGAGTTCGAATTTAATTACAAGTGTTTCTCCGGTGTATTGCTCCTGGTGCAAATCTTAATTAAACATGTTTATTTAATGCTAGGCTGTATAACTTATGAAATGAAATACTGCAACCCCCTGATGTGTGCGATGTTAAAGTTCATCATTCGCTGTGCGCAGTATACATCAGGCAGCAGCTCCTTCATAGAAAGCCACTGATGCAGTGGAGGAGTTATGGCTTTATACTGTACCTCCATAATTGTGGGTTTGATACTGAGCTCGGATGACTGTTTTTCCACAATTTCCTCTTTGCACACTTTCACAGGTTGGAAACAGTCTAAAAGCTCTAAAATCGGGTCACTCAGGCTCAGAATCGAACCTTCAACCACAGAGACAAAAGGCTATGAATCTACCAATGCATGAGATATTTACTCATAAAACTCTCTTTAATGTGAAGTGTTTATGCCAAATAAAACCCTCATAATGCAATAGATTTTCCAGCACATCAGGAAAATATGTTTTTGAGAAAACAACTTTTGTTACTACTGTATATGGATTTTCTTGAGTTCCACACAAAAACCCCCCAAAAAACTTGATAGTATCTTCTGGGCCATTTTCCTGTTCCAAAATGAAATGCCATCTGCCGCTCTTGGGAAGCTCTGAGCCAGTTAAGGTCCGTCTATACTCGTCGGAATTCACTCAGCGGCTGCTGCTGCCAGCTGTCACATCCTCGGTAAAAATAAGTGAACCAGTTAGACATGCAGACCTTCCTGCCTATGTTTCACAGGTGGGATGGCATGCTTTTTTAATCAAGCTGATTTTCCACCTCTCTCAGGTAGAGTTTAATATTTGCATTTCGTCTGTTGCATTTGTGTTAAAAGAGCAATAAAAGTTATGATTTTGTGTAAAATGCTTAAATTCTTTCATTCCCTTTAAAAGTTCTAATATTTACTGATGATTAAAATGCCTCCATACATGTTCATGAGTATGCCCAACATCCTTTCTCATATATATCTCATACCCATGCTTGTTATTAATTATATTTCACAGTGCTGCAACTTTCATACCACTAAGTATCTCATTTGACCTCACCTGAGAGGAAATGTCACTTGTGAGGTATATAACAGAGGCTTTCTCATGCCCTTCTCCCATAATGATAAGAAAATAATGAGTACTGGGTAAGAAAGGAGTAGTCATTTTCCAAAATGACATATACAAGCTCTCAGGAGAATTAATTACGTTGTCATTGGCAGTCAGCCACTCGATTAGCTGCTCAATAGACACACTGAGGTCCAGTAATGGCTAACGTTCAGTGTAGCATGCTGTTACACCATGCATCAGTTGTCCTGGGAAAAACAGTGAAAACGGCTCATTTGTACGCCACTGAGGTTTGACCATTCACCTATCCTGGATCGACAGTGTGTAGTTTAGCCCAACTGTCTTAGCAATGGCCCTGGCTGCATGGCTGACTCACACATACAGTACACAATGTTATCAGTGGACTTCAAAGCCAAAATGACTCTGGAAAGTTCACTGGATATCTCTGGAACTTGGAGGATATGAAACTGAAATGCCTGGTTTTAGACCACAATAATTTATTAGTATGGTGATACGGTGTTTGAACCATCGGGTGCACATGGTCCTCCAGAATGATTCGGTAGTCCTTGGCAGTGACGCGCCCATCTAGCACAAGTATTGGGCCTAAGGAATGCCATGATATTGCAGCCCAAACCATCACTGATCCACCCCCATGCTTCACTTTGGGCATGCAACAGTCTGGGTGGGCTGCTTCTTTGGGGCGTCTCCACACCGTAACTCTCCCGGATGTGGGAAAGACAGTGAAGGTGGACTCAGAAAACAGTACATGTTTCACAGTGTCCACAGACCAAGATTTTCACTGCTGGAACCATTGAAACCAACGTTTGGCATTGGCATGAGTGACCAATGGTTTGGCTATAGCAGCCCCGCCATGTACATTGACCCTGTGGAGCTCCTGATGAACAGTTTTGGTGGAAACAGGAGAGTTGAGGTGCACATTTAATTCTGCAGTGAGTTGGGCAGCTGTGGTTTTTTGCTTTTTGGATATAATCCGGGTTAGCACTCAGACATCCCTTTCAGACAGCTTCCTCTTGAGTCCACAGTTACTCCTGTTGGATGTGGTTCGTCCTTCTTGGTGGTATGCTGACATTACCCTGGATACGGTAGCTCTTGATGCATCACAAAGACATGTGTGTGTGTGTATATATATATATACATAATTTTGGGGGGGGGCAATTTTTCAAAAATGGTTTAGAGGGCATTGAAAAACCGGCAAAGTGTAAAGTCAAATTAATTCCAATAGGATTTTTACATTTGGGTCTCAAACACACCCTCATGAGTCAAACAGTTTGATCAATCTTCTCCCTCTTTCAGAGCAGTCAGGAGACCAGGCTGAAGGTTGTCATATAGGTTTTATGGAAATCTGTGAAAAATCGAGGGAGAAAAGCACTAGAGAGAAGACAGTAGTTTTTTGCTGATTCACTGTCCGTTCAGTCTAGAATCCCAATTATTTTCAATGAGGATACTTTAAAATGAGAAATGGAAGGGGGTTAGATGGGGTTACTGATTTATGATGGATGTGATTTTTTTCCCCCAAGGTTTTTGAGCTGTTAGACAACGTGTCTCATTTTCCAACCAGCCAAAAACAAGTGAGCACCACTCGCAAACAAATCCCCATGACTTGGAAACATAGCAGTTCCATAACGCTCATGAGAACCGACTGCACGTTTTGATATAATAATATATCTACAGAATATTCTAAATTTCGAGGAGGATACGGCTGCTTAGACCTCAATCAGAAAAATGGGAATTTGGGGAAAACTGTCATTCTGATTCCCTTTAAACGTGAAAGCCACCCATTGCACTTTGCCATTAATAATAATAAGAAGAATGTATTTGCAAAAAAGTCAAACAAAATATTTATCGATAAGCATGATGGATTATCATGTACCATATAATTATTTATAATTAACTTATTGAGTTAGTTATTATTAAATTATGTAATTTACCAAAGTATTGGGTTGATGCAATGCAGTGATTATAAATTAATTACTGTGTATTGTGTGAAAAGTGTATAAGTGAAAATAAGCGCATTTCCACAAAGAGTGTAAAACTCACAGGATCTTATTCCATTAGGCGTGTCAGGGTAAGAAGTGAAGTGCATGAAGCGATGCACTCATCATGCATAGTGTCCGTCTCTGGAGATGATCTGGGGTTGCTTCAGTCGCTCAGGTCTAGACTCAGCAACGTTATGTGGCACTAAAATGAAATCACATGATCACCTGAATGTACTGAATCACCAGCACATCACATCTATGGACTTTTTCTTCTATGATGGCATTGGGTGTATTCCAAGTCTCAGTCTGTGAAAGAGTGGCTCTGAGCTCATGAGGAATCATTTTCACACATGAACTGGACACCACAGAGTCCTGACCTCAATCATATTGAAAGACGTTCCTGAATTGATGACCCTCCCATCTTCAGTTAAAGATCACAGGCCAAAAATCCTGGTACCGTAAGTCTCGATGGAAGTAAATTTTTGTACAGTTGGATAAGGTGGTTGAAAGCGCCACAAAGCGTCCCCTAATCAAAGCTAAAGGAGGTCCGATAAAATATCAGACTGCGTGTCTTTTTTTTTTTGGACCGGGCAGTTTATGATCAGACATCAAACAGAACTGTTATTGTTACTGTCTGACGTTTTTTTCAAACTCATCCCAACAGAATATACAGAATTATAGGGCGTCTTTCACTATCTTCAAACAAGAAAAGAAGAAAAAAAAAGTCACCTTCTGTCTTCTCCCCTCCAAATGGCACAGCCCTTATTTTGGAAACCCAAGCCCTGCTTAAACCCGATGCTCTCTCAGCTGTTCTGATAAATAAGTTGGTGGTGGCACCGAATGTAAGTTTACTTCACTGTAATGAGTTCTCGGTCTCCATCAGAGATGAGCTGACTGTTGCTGGAGGGACAGCGCACGGCACACACGAGCTCTCGGGAGAATTAATTACAGTGTCGTTTGCAGCCACCACTTGGCTAAGCTGCTCCTCACACTGACATCCACAGTGCTTACTGGATAATATGTTTTAAAGCACAGCTTAGGAACTACTCACTCAGCACACCTGTGTGTGTGTGTGTGTGTGTGTGTGTGTGTGTGTGTGTGTGTGTGTGTGTGTTGGGGGGTAGGAGGAGGGTATTTTTGCATTGGGTTATCTAGATGATGACTGAATGTTGATATTGAAAACTTGCAACGAATAATAGAATAGAATTATATATAGGTTAAGTTGGTATTTTTACTTTTAATATGGCATTATACAGTTTTATTTTATAGAAGTAAAACAACATCATGTGGCCTATCAAATGGCCTACTTCCTTGGCCTGTTTTCTTTGTGTAACCTGCTTTAACCTTCTTTGTGTTTTATTTGGATCCAAATGGCCCATTTAACATTTCTGATAAAACTTGCAGGCAAGGATTTCTTCATGACATGAACCCCTCAATGTGCTGGAAACCATCCTGTGAGGTTTCTGGTTCATGCTGCCGTGACCGCGTCACTTCATTGCTACTGATTTGACAGCTGTATGTATTTATTTAGTGAACTTCTCATTCCGTTCTGCCCCGATGATGCTCCGCTAGATTTAGATCCGGTGACTGAGAATGCCACTGAAGAACATGTTCATGGTTTGAGATGACGTGTGCTTTGTGACATGGAGCATCCTTTATAAAATGGGTAAAATGTGGCCATAAACAGTCAGCAACAGTGCTTTATTTTTTTAGATTTATATTTCAACCCAAAAAAAAGATTCCAGTTGCTGATATGAACATCTGACCCGATCCCTCTAGCATCTGCATGCTAGAGCAGAATCTATATCCATCAGAACAAGTCATTTCTATTATCTCCACCGGTCCTGTTTGGGGTAGACTGTGTCCATCATAGCCTCCTAATCCTAACACAATGTGATCTTCTACAGCTGTAGCACATCTGCATCTTCTGACATTTTCGTTTTATTCCGCGTGAGCTCGAACTGCTCTGGTGATTCTTCTTTGACCTCCTCACAGAACGACATTTCCATCCGCAGGATTGCTGCTCACTGGATGTTTTTTGTCTTTTATCATTCGGAGAAGACTTTACAGACTGTTCCCCGAGGAGACGAGCAGTTTCTGAAATCCTCACACCAGCCCATTTGGTGCCAACAGTCATGCCATGACAAACTGATTTCAAGAACAATATTTATGTCATGGAAAAGATTTATTCTATTGCATGAATAATATTGTCATCGAATAGTACAGTATGTATGTCCATTTCTTTTTGACTTGGTGTAACATCATGCCTAAGAATATTACATGTAAAAAAAAATCATAATAATGTTAACAAGGAAAATTGATACAAGTTCATTTGAATTAAAATGTAATATTTGCATTTCTGTGAACCAGGAGCATGAGTTGTATAAATGACAGAGATGGAGAACAATTTATTTGAGATTCTTCTGCCACACTGACTCCAAAATCTATTGTTATTACATTTTTTTACTATTTTGACATTTATAATAGAGATGAACCGGTCGATCGGTCAGTGACGCAACAGAAATGCATTTTTATGGCATTACCGCCGATCTGCCTTTTCCTCCAAACTCTGAGTGGATTAGTCTCGAACCCACTCATTACACACACTTACACCAGCCTGAAAACAACGCGAGCGCTAATTAGTTGAAAAACACGTGCGTTAGCAATTCCATGTGCCCGTGTTACAAACCACACACGCCCGCGTGCTCGCAGGAACTCAAACCGCGCGCTCGCTGTCAAGTTTTTGGAGGCAGACTTTGGAGGTGTTGAAGGATGCTGTCTCTTTATAATCCTACAGGGGGCGCATTCTGAACTATTCACACTTTTTCACCCCGTGTGGTAGGAGTCAATTATTTGCTAAGTTTGTTTAAAAATAATAATTATGGTGGATGATGCGCTGCTCAGTAACAATGTAGCTTTTTGTTTACTTTAATTTGACGTTAAATGTTAAACTCTTGTATTTGATTTAGTTTGTAGTGTTTAAATGCTGCGCTTGGTTTTAAAAATACGGGAAGTAAGAAACAGGACACATTTGATAAAAAATTGTAACAAAATCAGGGGAAAATGTAACATTGAATCAGATATTTATAAAATTGTGTTACTGACAGAATTGGAATTTTATGTCTGTCCTTAGTAAATGAATGTAACTATATGGTTTAAAAATTTTATCACTGTATATTCTTATAAAAGAAGATGGGGCAGCTGTGGCTCAGGGGGTTGGGGCTCTGGGTTGCTAATCGGAGGGTCAGCAGTTCGAGCCCTGCCACTCTTGGGTCTTTGAGCAAAGCTCTAAACCCTATACCCATATTCAGGACCCAGCCACTGGAGATGCAGGACATCATGGAGAAATGAGTGGGTTGCATCACAAAGGGCATCTGCCATTTTAAAAAAAACCTGTGGCAATTACTTGAGTCTTGAATTATCCATGGTGGCAACCCCAAGAAAAAGAAAAAGCTCAAGAAAAAAAATCGTTAGAAAAAGAGGTAGCTTGGGACTAGGCTCGGGCGCTAAAAGGACAGCGATAACAATGTGAAAGACTCTTAATCAATATCATTAGTCAATTAATCTAAATGTAATAGTTTCACTTAAATGTGTTAAATGCAAACTGCCAGGAGAGTTAACGAATAATGAGGCACACGCCAACAGCCAATCATGTGAGCCAACATGTGACACAAAAACCAACACTGTGTGCGTGAGAACACAACTGTCGATGAAAAAAAAAAGTTTTTGTTACTTCTGACCAATATCAGAAACCTGACATGAATACAAAGCATGAATACAACAAACATATTTAAACACCTTTAAACACATTTCCATACACTGGAGTATGCAACATGAAATCAGTCACACCCTGCATGTGCTATTAAACAAACATAATGCTAATCAGGAAATGTAAGAGAACTCAAAACTTACAAAAAAAATCCTAGAATAAATAGTGTAGAAACTCAAACTCAGTGGGGCAAAAAATAACGGGTGCACGCTCTGAGACGGCATGCCAGCAAATATGGTTGTCATGGTTACAGGAACTCAGTGGCATGGTTTGTTAAATTTGGAAAAAAAAAAAAAAACACAATAAAGAAGTAAAAAAGAAAAAAGGTCTTCCAATGGAAGTTGACCCGTGAAATACATGAGGACGTTGAAGTAGAAAGAACAGAAAAAAAAGTATTTATATAAACAGTATATTTAAAAGTGGGGTTTGATGTGGATTGCACCTGGAACATATTTCATGCCAAAAAATATACGAAGTCTCATGGAGAAAGGAGGATACTATCAGGTAATTTTGCTTAACACGTGGTTTATATTATATTTGTATATTTTGCATGTTAAGTTCTGATAATTAAAAAAATTAAGCAAATATTTTATAAAGGAATGAACATTTGGTTGAAATAGTCTATTAGTCTGAAATGGTTTATTAGTTTATTTAGAAGGATATGTTTTTTTTTTAAACTGTGTTTTGGCAATGTTATGAAATTGTAAGATTTATATTCATCAGAATTTTTCATAACATCCTCTCCCCCTTTAGAACCCTGACTTCCCCGTTTCTCTGGGTTGCGATAGAAGATGGTGTTTTATCACCCTCTAATGTTCATCTTTGACAAAAGACTCGTCTGTTCCAATACATTTGAAAGGCAATGTACTGTACGTGTGATGGTCAAGTGTCCACAAACTTTTGGCTATATAGTGTACGTATAATGAACGTATAGATCTGGACACGCTTCATAAAGCAACAGGAAAGCTCAGCAACAGAGAAATCCACTAGCGCCATGGCAACGCTGATGTAAACCCCATCAGGCAGCATTTCTCGAAACAGATTAACATTTGTACAACAAAGCTTTTAATCACAAACATAAGTTTATTGTTTTTTTCTATTTTTAACATAAGAAAAACAATTCTTCATGCTTAATCTGCGACAAAACACCAGTTTGATCTCTTCAAGATGGGTTAGTGGGGAAGACCGGGAGGTGTGTACACTGATAGCAGCGCAGCATGAGTAGCTTGCTATCATGGTGATTAGAGTACTGCTTACGCATGCGTTCACAGCATGCTTCAGAATGCATGCGTGTAGAAAGCGTGAGAGAGCGAGAGAAAAAGAGCACTGCTATGTGTATTAGTCAGCCAAGGCAATTACCACCCCAGCGCATTAAATGATCACTGTAGATGTAAGTGCTGCTGTGGCCCACCGGATGTGCCAAAAATGGCCTGCTGTAACAACTTCCCTTCCACAGTGAAGGCCAAGCCAGAGCTCTGTGCCCCTGTGAATAGCTGTAGGACCTCACAGCTGCCTCTCTGAGGTGAATAAGCCACAGATGCTTCTACTGGTTTCTCTCGCATCTGTTTCTCCAAATTCACTGTGAATCAGTTGCAATCTGACCCTGAATCACAGACTGTATAAGAACTGGACACCATCTGTGACATCACCCCTAGCTGTTCTGAAGAGCCGTTTGGAAGCTCAACTGTGGGCGCTCAGGTCGACTTCAGCTGACTCCACCTAAACCCCCCTTTTATCCCTAAATGGGCAAATGGATGGAATAAATGGAGCTAAGCTGCTGTTTGAAACATGCCTAATATACAGCGGTACCTCGTCATACGAATTTCATTCGTTCCAGAGGTGAGTATTAAAGGAGAAATTTCGTATTGTGAAACTCATTTTCCTGGTGGCTCAGAGGGCGAAGGCACTGAGTTATTGATTGGAAGATCGGCGCTTTGATTCCCAGCTTTGCCAGGTTGCCATTGTTGGGCCCTTGAGCAAGGCCCTTAACCCTATCTGCTCCTGGGACGCTGTATCGTGGCTGATCCTGCGCTCTGACCCCACTTACACTGGGATATGAGAAGAAGGAATTTCACTGTGCTGTAATGTATATGTGACAAATAAAGGCTTTACTTACTTTACAATTTCCAACAATATAATCATTTTTTGCATATAAAAGCAATCAAACATTTAGAAAATGAAGTAAATTAAGTAAAATATGAAAATAAATAAACATTAAACCTCACTTAACCTTAATTTATGATTCCTCTCACTACTGTATGCTTTAAAAACCAAACTGACAGCGGCTCTGTTTTCTTCTTGCTACCGTCCTTGCTGAGATTCCTGGGAGCCATGGTGCTGCGTCTCCACTAAATCTTGCACAAAAACGCAAAAAAAAAAAATTCTAAAATAAAAAATCAGATTTGAATTAGCTTGGCTTGGCTTGGCTTTCCACTGATGCAAACAGGTTTTAAACGGTCTCTCGGATGTACAGTACGCGCAACATAGCCGCTACTCAGTTTGGCTTGGTTCAGTTGCTCATATGCTGAAGATGCTGCAGCAATTCCTTGCAAAATTTCAGTTCTAAGGGGACAATTCTTAAGGCAGTCGTATGCCGAGGTATCACTGTACTAGCTAGCTTAGATTTTGCTAAGGAAAAATGCTAAGGTGCTTTATGCTAATTTATATGTTATCGTTATTCTGCATTCGAATGAACCCCATTAGCCATACCCTATACTTTGTCCAGTGTCAATGCCTACGTTTCTTGTGGTTAGTTAAATCAAAACAATTACATTTAGCTGGTCAGCTACAGTGATGCATAGCACAACAATAAGTTTAACACCAGCTGTCACTTAAATCGGGACACTCCCTAATTATGCATAATTTAATTAGATTAATTTGCGCATAATTAGGGCCACGCCCTAAGTATACGTAAATTAATATAATTTTAGCTGCTCTTGGTCTTTCGGCTGCTCCCATCGAGGAGTCGCAACAGCAGATCATCTGATCCGCGCACTACTTGGCTCAGGTTTTATGCCAGATGCCCTTCCTGACGCAACCCTCCCATTTTGTCCGGGCTTGGGACCGGCACTGCAACCAAAGATTTGGGTTCAGGTATTGAGTGGGAATTGAACCTGGAACTTCCACATTGCAGGGGAGAAATCTACTACTGAGTCACCAATGCCCATAAGTTTAGCTGATGAGATACATAAAAATTCATCTCTGTACAGTTGTTATAAATGGGAAATCTAGCTATGGAGACTAAAACCGTTTCTTGTACCAGGCTGTAAACAAGTTTATTTCTGTTGTAAAATTGGATATTTTAACATGGGTCTCTGTGGGGATTGAATCACTTTTGGAGTCTAGTGGTCATTGGCGGAACGGCATGTTTTGGCACTTCTGCATTGGACTTTCCACCAAATTATTATCACACAACTCTAAATCTCGCTCAGGTATCCATCATGAACCATAAAGTCTCTACTATCAAAAAACAAAAGATCTACTGTATAGCACAGCTAAAATATTTCAAGGAAAGACTTGAATCTGAAGTAAAACTCTAAAGCTGAAAATCCATCATAATTGTTTACTAACTGAGGTCTGTGATCCACAAGTATCGCATTCTGTACACGCCAAAGAAGCTCGACTCAAACTCACCAGAATGACAAGATTGCATCTTCTCACCATCACACTCCCCTCCACCAGTTAGAGGACACAGACTCTTGGCATTATCATTCTAAAAGCTCGTATTACTCACGCAGGTTATTTCCTGTCGTCCTGGCCTGCAGGTTCTCGTACGGCTGTCCATGCACAGCCATGCTCTCCTCGTGTTCCTCTCCTGATGTGTGTCGCATGACTTGCGCCAGCGCTCTGCAGAGACACACGCATCATTATACAGTAGCAAATCTCAAAACTATTAGAGATGAAGTGTAGTGCGATGTTTCCTTGATGCCTTTTCATGCCATTGGAGTCTCGCTCCTAAACTGACAGACACGCTGTCAGGAAATAGATGTTATATTCAGAGGAGCTTGCCAGTGTGAAGAAAAGAAAGAAAGAAAGAAAGAAAGAAAGAAATGCTTAAAAATGGATGTGAGGAAACGAGCTGTCTGGAAATAATCCACCTGATACGGCGCTTGTGTAGGTAAGGCCTAGGTGATGTGTCTTTAATGAAGATGTGGATAATTGCTTGTTTAATGGCATGACTGGAATAAATTGTAATAGAGGAAGAATGTATATGAGTGTATTTATAGTTCAACTGCAGTTGTAAAGACACTACAAGTTCCTGCCGTGATGCAAACAACATTAAAAAAAAATCCATCTCTGTGCTCTAGATTTAACTTTAGAGGTAGTGTAGAACACATGTTCACTTCTTGTTTTTTTTTCCTCCACACACTTTCAAACACAATTGATTTACTATTAAGGTCATTAATTGCTAAAGCTTGTTGAGTATCTCTATATTGTGAGAGAAAAAAACAAGTACAGAAAGCATAACTAGTATTAACTGTTAAATACTGTATGAGAGTAGCTGAGTTTAATCCAGACAGAGCCAGTGTTGCCTGCGGGCTTTTCGCTCCAACCATGCACACCTGATTTCACCTGGTGTTTATTCAGTTCATGCTCAATCAACTGAAGTAGAAAACAGTGACACCGGTCAACTGAAACCCATACAGTACACTATGCATTACCACATCACTCACTCACTCACTCACTCAGCGTCTATACCGCTTTATCCTGTATATAGGGTCGCAAAGGGCCTGGAGCCTATCCCAGGAGACTTAGGGCGTGAAACGGGGGTACACACATACACACACCGACATGCTCATTCACACACTACAGGAGATTTGGGAATGCAAATTTGGATAGGAGGAAACCCAGCAAGAATGGAGAGAACATGCAAACTCTATGCACAGAGATGGGTATGGCACCTGGACCCTGGATCGATCACAGGGCACACACACTCACACACACACACACCACACAGACACACATTCACACACTATGAACAATTTGAGAATGCTAGTTAGCCTAATCTGCATGTCTTTGGACTGTGTGTGGAAACCGGAGAACCTAGAAGAAACCCACCAAGCACACACAAGGAGAACATGCAAACTCCACAAGGTGGGAATTGGACCTGGAACCTGGAGGTGCAGGGCGACAGTGCTAACCACTACAGTTTACAGTCTATGAGTCTATCCTAGGAGACTTGGGGTACACCCTGGACGGGGTGCCAATCCCTAGCAGAGATACTCAAACATGCTCATTCACAGACTACAGAACTCCAATCAGCCTAATCTGGATAACTTTGGACTGTGGGAGGGAACCGGAGTGCCGGGAGGAAACGCAGCAAGCACAGGCAGGAATCGAACCCGGACTCTGGTGTGAGGTGTGAGGCGACAGTGCTAACCACTATCACCGCTAACCAATATCTCACAGTTAAGAAGTATGATTTTTTTTTTTTTTTGCATGTATATGTTCATGTTTGTGTTTATTGCTCTGTTAGTGTGGATGGTGTACAGAGAGTCAGTGTATCCACCATGTAACGCGTCTCTCCCCGGGTGAGAGCCTTCACCCACCTGGACATGTTCTCTCTGTGCGGTCGGTGCGCCTTTTCCAGCCCGAGTTTGGTAAAAATCCCGACCAGGGCCATGACGGCGACGACCCCGCAGATGATGTAGACGATGAGGTTGGTCTTGTCCCTGGTGGGGTCGTGCGCCGGGTCGGTGCTCTTGGGTGGCGGTCTGCCCGTCATGGACCACGGCGGGGTGCCGTAGTTGGTGCACGCGCGCTGGTCGAGGCGCGACTCCTTGAACTCGCAGCAGAAGCGGAAGCCGCAGGTGCCGCAGCAGTACAGGTAGCTGCCCGTGCGGCACACGAACGGCGGGTCCCACTGGCCCATCACGTCGTAGTAGCCGCGGCACTTGTCCTCCGTGTGCGGCGGCTCCGGGAGCGCGCTCTCGTCCTCGTCCTCGTCGCCGCCGTCGCCTCGGGACTCGTTGGAGCCGGACAGCCTCGCGCTCTCACCGGCCACGTCGCACAACGCAACTTTCAGCAGAAGGCAGGCGATCAGCAGCTGCGCGCGTCTCATCCTGGGCGCCTTGTTAACCGCGTCCGCGCCAAAAGCCTCATGAAGTGGCGAGACGCGCGTGTTCCGCGAGCGCGCCGCCGCCGTCCGCGTCTCCGCTCATGGCGCAACAGTCGGGTGTCTCACAGCGCCTCCGGTTCAACTCAGACGCACGGCGCAACAACAACGAAAAAGAAAAGCCCAGGCGCGCTTTTGCGCATTACAAGATCTTCTCATTTAACTCGTGCATCACAGCTCGGAGTGTGTGTGTGTGTGTGTGTGTGTGTGAGAGAGAGAGAGAGAGAGACTGTGTGTGTGTGTGTGTGTGTGTGTGTGAGAGACTGTGTGTGAGTGAGTGAGTGAGTGCTCCTCTGGCAGCGCGCAATGAAAGAGGAGGAGACACACACCCGCGCGCACACACACACACACACACGCACGAACTCGAGTGTGGGAAGGTGCGCATGATGAACAAAGTGAGAAACCAGTATCTCTGGATCTGATGACTCCTGCTGGGTGATAACAGGACACATGGACTACCTCTCAGACCCAGTCAAAATATACTCCTCAGTTCTGATGATGTCACCACATGGACCTGTTTGTGGCAGTTAAGGTCCAGATGTCCTGATCAGCTTTAACCAGCTTGGAGAACCTCATTAGTGACGCAGGGATTAGGATGCATCACCATGCCATCATCAGAGTTTACTAAATACCATCATTTTCAATACAAAAACATACAGTAACTGTACCAAAAAGATGTAATTGTACAGTAGCAAGAAAAAAAAAGTATTAGGAATATTTGGAATTTTATGGTTTTCTGCATTAGTTTGTCATAAAATGTGATCTGATCTACGTCAAGTCAAGAGTATTGTGCCAAAAATAATACCACAAAAAAAATTCTGATCTTTCTTCATTTATTCTTTATTGAGAACAACCACAAAAACCTCATAGTGTTCGTGGAAAAAGTGTGTGATTAGTGTTAATGAGTTAATGACCTCTAAAAAGCTAACTGTAGTACCTGAAGATGAGTTTGTAGGTGTGGACTAGAGCTACTGTACTTTGAATGATTATAAACTATTCTTTTTTTAGATTGCGCCAAGCAAGAAGAATATGCTGATGTGAGTGTGAATGTGAGCCATGTCTCGCCAAAAAGAACTTTCAGAGAACCTATGATCAGGAATGGTTGATTTACACAAAGCTGGAAAGGGTTACAAAGTGACTTCAAAGACTTTACAAATTCACCATTCTACAATCAGACAAATGGAGACATTTTGGGAGTGTGTCTAATCTACCAAAAACTGGGTGTCTAGTGAAAATGACCCCATGAATTCAAAGATTTAATTATCAATAAGAAGAAAATATAGAAAATATAGCTATAGAAAATAAGAACAAAATATAAAACAATAGAAATATAAAAAATGTAATTGTAGACTTACACTAAAAGAACTGAATTGAAATAGAATTGAAATAGAAATGTCCAGGGAGTGTGCAAATGTGTATGAATGTGCAGATGTGCAATGTTCATGAATGTGCAATGTGGAAAAATGGTTTAGTCCTGTGTGGTGTTCTGATTGAGAGACCGATTTTACACATTATGCTGCTGCCACATGATTGGCTGATTAGGTAACTGCATGAATGTGAACATGTGTAGGTGTTCCTTATTTCCTCTTGAATTAAAATAAATTGATGTCTGTTTGCTGCGATGGATTGGCACCCTGTTCAGTGTGTACCCCGCCTCGTGCCCCCAAGTCTCCTGGGATAGGCTCCAGGCCCCCGCGACCCTGAATACAGGATTAAGCGGTATAGGTGATGAGTGAGTGAGTGAGTGAGTGAGTGAGTGAGTGAGTGATGTCTGTTGCTTCACTTCTTGGACTCTTCATACTGTCTGTCCACAAGCCTTGCCTTTTTCTCCTGTTTTACTGACTGGCCAGCTGTAAGTAAAGGTTGTTTGACTCAAAAACAAATTCAAGGTGTATTGTGGGTAAAAGTTATTTCCATTATTGTAACTTTATCTTTAAATTTTGCTATTGCTCTTATAAAAATATAAAATTGCTATTCAAACTGCACTTGCTTTTGCCAGTAACCGATGTGTAATTGCAATGTTTCTGATGTGTGATTTTTTAAGTATTAAAGGTTTTTTTTCATACTTTCAACCTCCCATCTCCTTATTGCCACTCTGGTTTAACTCTTGAATAGAAGTGTGTTGTGGTTTAGGAATAATTTTTACTGCCCTTTCCTGCAAGCATGCATATTAGCTGAAGAGGTTGAGTACTCCTGTGTTTTCAGCCTTTAAACACCATCTTTTTGCTGTTACTGATGCGACAGCACGACCTGTGCACACTCATTGCAATTTTGTGGACCAGGTTGTTACTTTGAGGGCTGATAACTTTTCATTTCCTTATGATTTGTTTGATAACATGTTTGTCATTTAATGTGGCTATATATATATATTATAATTGCACACTCGTATGGAGGCCTCTGATTCCACCACTGCAACAAGTAAAGATTTTGGATAAGACCCAAGTGTGGCATTAAACAGTAATTCCACCTTATCTACAGGCCAACATATGATTGCCATATTGCAAAAAAAAAAAAACCCTAGTTGTGACCCTGGCCAAAATAACAAAAGAGTGAAAGAGTTGCATTTATCTCTTTTTACTGCCCAATATATATACTTATAATGTTGTTAGACAACTTAGGCATTTAAGTAGTTAAAAAAAATAATTCTTCAGGAAGTACACACAACCACGCAGACAGTAAATCTCTCTTTCTTTCTCATGCATGCTTTCAGCCTTACCTAGGTTTGCTTTACCTATTTTGTCTGATATTTTCTAATGTGTTCTGATGTCTTCAGGAGAAATAGCTGAGACAGGACAATTAGGAACTGCAAGTTACCCCTGCCCAGCTCATTTTAATATCCTCACTACCAGAGGTGGGTAGTAAGGAGTCATATTTACTCCGTCTTAGATTTATTTGAGTAACTTTTTTTTTTGGGGGGGGGGGGGGGGGGGCTTGGGTTAATTCCATTAATAGTTTTACTGCACCATAGTTTTACTTTTATTTGAGTAGATTTGTGAGGAAGAAACGATACTCTTACTCTGCTACATTCGGCTACACCCTATTTTCTAACCGTTTATTCTACCCATTCAGCCGGTAGATCTACCGCATGACTGTTTGACCAATCAGACGCAGCAACAATAATCACATGACTCCGTTTGACCAATCAGGTCAGGCGGCATAGTGGTGGTCTTGGGAGGGGGGCGGGGTGGAAAACCTCAGCCGGTGTTCTATCCTACCTGTGAATCCGTCCTGCTCACTTGCGCATGCGCAGACAAATGTTTCCGCTCTTTTTCTAATTTTGCGGAACGCCCATGCTGCTACTACTAGTGGGATCTTGTGGTTAGTGGTTAGTGTACAATCTTGCGGTGAGTATAGAATTATTTTTTTTTCATGTTTCTGTGAATATATGAACTTTAATTGTACATATAAAATAAAACAGTCTATGAATAATTAAATATATTTCAGTACATAATTAATCGCCAGCACACGCGTGTTGTACATTTATATGCATCCCAATAAATATGATGCATCCCTGGCATCATACTGTATACAGAGCATGTTTCACTTGCAAAAGAACAGCTGCATACTGTGGTGTTTTCTCTATGCCAAAACAGACACACACTTCAGCATATATTTACTGTGTGTGTGTATATATATATATATATATATATATATATATATATATATATATAGACATTATGATGTAACAGTTACTCAGTACTTGAGGAGTCTTTTCACTGAATACCTTTTTACTCTCTAAATTTTTGGCTACTCTACCCACCTCTGCTCACTACTGCAGTGTTTGCAGGACCGAGGAAACCCACCATGCATGGGTGAGAGGTAACAGTGCTAACCTCTAAACCCATGACCCATTATTCTCAGAAAAAGTTTGAATATATTAAAATCTTCAACAGTACATTGCAAATAAATCAACAAATAGTTTCTATTAATTCATCAAAAATATACTATTGTCATGTTTTTACCATTTTTGAACCAAGTTTTGGAATTAAACTTTAAAATAAGTATGTTCGAGTACACTTTCTTTAAACATGTTATGGGGCATTATACTTTAAAGTGAAAATTCAGTGTAATTTCTATAGCACACCTTTTTTGTCCTTTATTTTTGTTTTATTTGGCTTGATTAAATTTTTCATTTAGACTGTCCACATGTAGGACAAACGTTCCGGATTGGTTGTTAACTTTCTCCAAAGGTGTCCTTCAAGTGTTACCAGGAATTTTCACAGAATTCGACCATGAAACAGTTAAAATTTCAACATCAGTAGCAGCAGAATCGTCACCTTTTTGTCATGTGCATTCTTTAAGCATTTTTTAAATAAATCAGCTGTTCTAAGGTATTAATTATTTTTCTTCTTTTTCTATTCATATATTTATACATAATCTGCAAGCTGGTCATTTAAAAATAGTTTTCTGGATGAAAACTATTCACACAACACAGGTTGTGTTAGCATTGATCTGCTGAACCTCAAATTAGAGTTATAACAAGCTTCTATATGTAACAGTATATTGATTTGGATTGATAATGACGTGAAGGTTTTTCTTTTGTAATCCACAATGTCAAAGCAGCAAAGATTACCCCAAAATACAAGCTAAAGCACACGTTAAAATCCAGTTCATTACAGCACCGTGTTCAAAACAAGAATCAGGATTGATGCAAGATATCGCTTTATTAATAATGCTGTGATCTCATAATGTGATTGAATTTAGACTCGAGTCTTACTGACTCCTGTAACTGGACATAAGGAAATTCTTCAGCTTATAACAGACATTCAAAAAAAATAAATAAAGTGGGATTTGAGTAACATGGTCCCATGCCCCAAAAGAGCCTTATGTCTACTAACGCGCCTGCACAGGTGCGCACAATCATTTTCAAATACATTTAATTTTCAATTGTGTGGATAGTAATAAAGATATTTCAGAGAGAAAAAAAGAACAATTTAGTGGTTATAAGGACTCAGTGAGCGCTTGTGGAGAGCTCTTTATTTGCCCTTTCTGAGCTCAGCATGAGATGCATGAATGAGGGTGGGATGAGAAAAGATTGAGTCCATTTAGAAAGTTCTCTGACTTCTCTGCCTTAGATTAAAAAAAGGTGCAAATGTTGAAGATTATTTTAGAGCTTAAAGAGGGCTCTTTTGAAAGAGGGTAATATGAGGTTTTGGTTGTGCTTTTTTTTTGGCCAAAGAAAAAATGGGTGACCTCATAGAAGACATATTTGAGAGCTCTTTTCTAATTTTCTTTAATTCTGGAAACATACGTTTAAATTAAGGGCATGATTTCTGTTCGTCATAAATGCAAGTTGAACTAACTTGAACTTAATGTATTATAGTAATATAGAAATTAAATCGATTTGTAGTGTAAAAGCTACTTGAGGTCATATTTACATGGAGTTAGAAGGAAAATCTGAAATATTTGAGCCTTGAACCATGGAAGATCTTTTTCTTTACTATTCTAACCATGTTTAACTTGTTTATGCGTTTATGTTACTATTAGTTCATTAATGTTAGTTATTAGTTGGTAGTGTTTGTACACATTATGATTATTAGTCATAGCTGTGGATGATTCATGCGCTTTAATGCTTTTTATTTTTTTCAGCACTCACAGGAAACTGTGGCGGAAACTACCAGGGACAAATCAATTGCACCACCAATTACACGGGTCATGTTTTTCTTGGGCAAATCTGTTGCATGCTCGTTTCATTATTGAACTTCAAACCGGGCCATGAGCAAGAAAAGGATTTGGAACAAAAACACTCTTCAGGACTCGGATTTGAGAACTACAGCTTTCCAAATTTATTAAAACATCTTTTACAACATTAATAATTCATTCTTTCCCAAGTTCATGGATTTTTGCATTCTTGCCGCATGCATTGTTCTGAAACACCGCCAAAACCAGAGAGCTGGAGGATGTTTAGAGTCAGAGAAAACATGAGTCTGTGCAAATCAAATAATACTTTTTTTTTTATTTCAAACACATTCACATGAGGCTGTTATGGATTTTTGTGTGGCTTTAATATAATTATGAGAATGCTAAGAGGCCAGTATTGAGCTGGGTCAAGAGAAAGAATTTAACTTCAAAAGAAGTTTTTTTAAGGAGACATATTGAATGTAGCCACATACATTTAATAACTAGATGTGCCCACGACTTTGTTGGCATGGAATTTAATTACACATTCATAAGTGCATTTTAAAAAATGTACAACAACATCTGTTGAATTTTGAGATGAACTAAAGATTTTTTCAAGGTTGATTTTTTTTCATTTAAATTTCAAAGTAGCATATCTTCTCTTACATACAGTAGGGTTTATTTAATTGCAAGTTGTAATGAAACAAACCCTATACAGCATGTTACCTCAATACACCTGTGAAAACCCCATTAAAATCCATTCAATAGTTTTTACGTGATGCGTGCACAAACAAACAGATAGACAAAAATTCCAAAAACCATCTTGATGTGTTCTATTACTCATTTCATGCCCCTCCCCTAATATTTTTTCCACAAATTTCTTCTTATGTATAGACACGTCAACTTTACAGTTTTATTATATGTATAGATTCCTCTTATTAGATTACAATAAAGCAACGATATCGTTGTCGTTGGAGTTTCAGCAGCTCCCGTTGAGAGGTCGCCACAGAGGACCACCTGATCCACACACAACTTGGCACGGGTTTTATATCGGACGCCCGTCCTGGTACAGTAAATCCCTTTCATTTTATCTGGTCTTTGGACCGACACAGTGGCTTGGTTTTGGGCATCGACTTGGAATTGGATCCAGGCCTTCCACATGGCAGGTGAGAGACCTACCACTGAGCCACCAATGCCCAAACCAAATATGTGATTAATTAAAATATTTCTAGACACATTAATTTTTTTTACTCATTTCAGTTTTAAATATTTTCATTGTATCCATTGCAGATATGAGGGTTGGGGTTCAAGACCACTGTTGGGCCCTTGTGTAAGGCCCTTAACTCTTTACTGCATACAAAAGCATTCTCCTGCATGAAAAATGAGGATAGTTGGGTATCGAGCTAGCAACTCCGCCCCAAAAAATACAAGATTGCCCTATGTGCTCAACCACATGAGAGCAACAGAAAAGACTTCCCAAAATGTTGTAAATGATGACATAGCCCACCTGCAGTACCTTCCCAGTCCACCAGTTTCAACCTACACTTTATGAAAGACTGTTTTAGCATTTCTACATTATCCTTACAGTGGTGGGCGGGGGTACTGTAGCTCAGGGGTAACGGTGTTGATCTACTGAACAGATGGTCCTGAGTTCAAATCACTGAGCATAACCAAGTTGCCCCTGTTGGGCCCTTGAGGATGACCTTTAACCCACAACTGCGCAGATGTATAATTAGATAAAAATGTAAGGTGGCCTGGGTTAGGCTGTCTGCCAAATGGTGTAAATGTACAGTAAGTGCTAATGCTTCATGTAACCTAATAATAAACACTGCCATTTGATTCTATGGTACCAAGTCCATTGTGATAGCTAAAAATATATACATTTTTGCTCTCTGCGCATTGATCTTGTTTAATCTCTTGTTTAATTTTTCTTTAAAAAGTTAAACATTGGCCATTCTCAATTTAATTAAATTCAACTCACTCACTCACTCATCATCTATACCGCTTCATCCCCAGGGTCACGGGGACCTGGAGCCTATCCCAGGAGGCTTAGGGCACGAGGCGGGGTAGACCCTGGACAGGGTGCCAATCCATCACAGGGCACACACACATATACACACACATTCATTCACACACTATGGGCAATTTGGGAACGCCAGTTAGCCTAATCTGCAAGTCTTTGGATTGTGGGAGGGAACCCGGAGAAAACCCACCAAGCACAGGGAGACATGCAAACTCCATGTACAAAGAGACGGGAATCGAACCCGGACCCTGGAGGTGCAAGGCAACAGTGCTAACCACTACAACACACCGCCGCCCACAATTAAATTCGATTTTATTAAATTTAAGTAGTTTAAATAAGCATTTTAACAATGGTTATGTGTGTGGAACTATGTATGAATTATAATGATCAGATTGGAATAGGAAGAAACCTTGAGAGGAACCAGACTCAATAGAGAACCCATCCTCATTTGGCTGATAACAGATAGCAGGGTTTGATCTGCACTCATACTGTGTGTTAGGAGGCTGGAAGTTCAGTATAACAGGAGACATTATTGGAGATTATTAGAGTTTGGAGAAATTTCTGGCTTGAACTATTGAGCGACTGTCCTCAGAGAACAGCAGTCTGGTCAGGACCGTCTTCATGGTGAAGTTCACCACACGGCCTCAATAAAGCTGTTGCCTTTCTTGCGCAACAAAGTGGTCGATTAAATATGGCCAGGGGTTTGCTTCATAAGAATTTGACGGCATTTTGCTTTCAGTTAGGTCTGCATCACTGTCTCCATCGTTCTTGTGAATTTAGCACGCTTGTTCTCTACGCCCGTCAACATGTAATTCGTTACTTTCCACCTCTGATTATATTTACAGATTTCACCTACTGTAATCTCTATGGCGATTCTACCTGGTACAGTTTGATGTGTCAGTCGTGTTCATAAGTGTTTCTGTGATTGGTACTGTAGTTCATTATCAGGTTCTGCCGCTTTGAGAGATCAAACAATCTTCTTAAGGAAGAGACATACGTCTAGATCAAGAGACGTGAAGAGACAATTTTTTTTACAGATCCTTTTTTTTATTTTTATTTGGCTGTCAGGATTCTTCTTGATCAATGAACTGGATATTTTCGAGTAGGGTCGCTTCACTTGGCCATGAAAAAGTGGCAATAGCAAAGGTGCTATTTTATACAAAAACAGAGGCATGGTCAGTAAAACGGCCTCAAAAATAATTATTAAAAAAGATTGGATTTTGATGGAATATTTTTAGATGAGCAGATTGATTTTGAACACACAGTGTTACTTCAACTATATAAAAAGCAAATAAAGCATTTTGCTATTCCTTTGAAACTGTGAGCATCTGCACACCAGCATGAGAATCTCCGAATTTAGATTTTTTCATTAATCATATAAATTTTAATTCACAACCAGAAAAAAAAATGTTATCTGTAAAAATATATTTAGTCCTTGAGATGAGGGCAAGTCAGATTTGCAATGTCAGATTAGGATGTCTAGGTGAACCCAGAGCTACAGCCAGTAGCTGTACCAGTTAAGCATTTGCAAAACCCAAAAAACTGTCTCTCATGAAGACCTTCCCAGAAAAGCAAGACCAAAACGTTACCTCTGCTGGAGAGGAAAAGTTCATTTAGAGTTACCAGCCTCAGAAATCACCCGTTAACAAACAGCACCTCAGATTAGAGCAGTTATGAAACTTTACAGATCAGAAGTAGCTGAAACATCTCAATATTAACTGTACAAAGGAGATTATTGTGTATTTTGGATAAACGCCTTCAGTATTGTGTTAGAGTGTAGAACTCTCTAACCTCGCTCTAAAATCTCTCTGAGTCCCTCTGTCGAGCTACACATGTCGCTCCTGAGCTGCCACTGATCCGGACCCCCTCTGCCCTCTGCATCTGTCTGACTCGTCCTGGTGTCCTGCTTCTGGCTGGAGATCTCATTGCATGCGTGTGAAGACTGGGGACGGTTCCACTTTATCATGAAGAATTAAAAAGAAGAAAGAAGAGGCCATGAAATTGGCCTCGGCTGATGCAGACAGCTGTTCTCTGAGGACTCGTGACTGCAGTCACTCGATAGTTCAGGACAGGAGTTTCCTCCAGTCTACCTGAGCCTCCAATAACGAACTGGACTCCATATTAACTTAAACACATCTCCTGTTATACTGAACTTCTAGCCGCCTAACACACAGTATGAGTGCAGATCAATCCCTGCTATCCGTTATCCCCCAGATGAGGATGGGTTCCCTGTTGAGTCTGGTTCATCTCAAGGTTTCTTCCTACTACCATCTCAGGGTGTTTTTCCCTCAGCACGATGATTATAATTCATACACATTTCATACTTCATACAAACTTCCAAGCTGCGTTGCGACAATGACAATTGTTAAAAGCTCTATACAAATAAAATAAAATTTAATTTAATTTAATAGAAAGAAATACAAAGCAGGAAAGACCAATTAATTAGAAGGTGTGTCCAAACTTTGACTGCTACTTTATGAAAATACTTGCATAATAAAAAAAATTATTTAAAAAAACGTGTATATTTATGCATTTGGTAGACACCCTTATCCAGAACAAGTTACATTTTATCTAGACATCTGGGCAGTTGAGGGTTAGGGGCCCAATGCTCAAGGGCTCAATGGCCTTAGTGGTTTAAACCTGAGATTTGGACCTTCCGATCAGTAATCTAACCACAGCCTTAACCACTTAAAGCATATAATAATATTAGAGACAGGCTGATAAAGTTACGAATGTTTGAATGTTAAAGCTCTCTGTTTAATGCTCATGGCTTGATGAGGGACATAACAGTAAAGGCATTTAATGTATAAGAGAGCATGTATTATCACATTACCATAAATGCAAACTTCTGTCCGTATTCCTTCTTTTTTTGTTTTAGAATTATGAGACCATTTTTTGCATCAGCCGCAAGACTCATCTTATGGAATTCATCAGTG
Source organism: Clarias magur (assembly GCA_013621035.1). Classification (NCBI taxonomy): domain Eukaryota; kingdom Metazoa; phylum Chordata; class Actinopteri; order Siluriformes; family Clariidae; genus Clarias; species Clarias magur. The sequence continues at coordinate 2,727,768 of QNUK01000016.1, read as the reverse complement.
AATTTACTCAAAAAATGTTTTTCAAGTGCGTTTTTTTCCCCCTCAAAAATGAGACAATGATTGGGATGCCACCACTGCCAATCAGTCTAGTCCTTTTAATTAAATACCCTTAAAATATACTTCACGGGCCTCCGAGTGGCGCAGTGGTTAAAGCGCTCGCCCTATCATCCGAAGATCGCTAGTTCGAATCCCGGGTGGTGCTGTAACCTTTCGCAGCCGGAGGTCTAGAGAGAGCTGATTGGCCGAGCTCTCTCAGAGGGGAGGGATGAGAGGTACATAGTGCTCCGACATTAATCACGGCTCTACAGCCAGTGAGGGGCGTCTGTGAGCTCGCGCAGCGGAGGGAGCGGATAGCGCAGTCCTCCGAGTGTGTTACACCGCCCCCAAAGGTGCGCAAGCGAGCAGTTCGAAAAGATGCGGTCGGCTGGCGTCACGTGATTCGGAGGAAACACGTGATAGTCTTCGGCCGTGATAGGTAGAAGTGCAGGAAGTGGGAAATTTTAAACCATATTCATGCTGTTAATTCGACTTGTATTCTGCAACATTTCAGGAGTTTCCTTGAAGGTAGTAGTAGCTTTAATGTGGGAGCCCCCTAGTGACGGGGAGGAATTGGACATGACTAAATTAGGGAGAAAATCGGGGAAAAATCCGGAAAAAAAGAAAAAAATATATATATATATACTTCACAAAGGCAGGAGGTTATTGAAGAAAGTCAGACATTTGACCTTGCTGTGACATGTTTGGATCAATTAAAAAAAAAAAATCGAATCCCTTCATGTCTAGTTACAATGATTATTCCGTATAAAAGAATCCAGTCACTCTGTCCTGATATATTGAACGAACAAGAACCTTGGATGGATGGATGGATGAAAATCGACAGCTAGCGAATGTTTCTTGGCATCCTGGGCCTGTACCAGCAAATAATATATCTGTACATTAAACAGGTAGACAGCTATTAAAGAAAAACTCTTTCAGACCTTGTTGTAACCTTGATCTTATTTGGCTCAATTGCGAAATCTAAGCAGATGCCTTAGTGGTACAATGATAATTCCTTATACATTCGATAAGCATTTAACTTGTTGCTCTTGAGATATCACACTAACAAGAATCTTTGCTGTGAGAATGCAGCCACAGTAACGTGGTTGATAAAGGCTTTAAGGTAGAAGTGCAGGAAGTGGGAAATTTTAAACCATATTCATGCTGTTAATTCGACTTGTATTCTGCAACATTTCAGGAGTTTTCTTGTGGCAGGACTGTGAGTGATCAAAGACTTCCAAGGTCTTTCAGCTACACTGGTTTAAAAGATCTGTTATCATTCAGGTCTAGATACATACAGGGTTTTGTTATTGTTGTCATCGTTGTTGTTGTTCATGGTACTAGAGGATGTTAGGAGAATGAAATCTCTTACGGTGCTCTAGTGAAGGTAATGATGCACAGCTTTGACCCCATGTAGCCCACATCACAATGAAATTGCCCACGTGTGTCACACTGCAAGTCAGTTTGAAGCTAAATGCCAAACGCACTTTTACCTTTTGACTCATATTTGCCCTCTTCTCTCCCTCAATATAATGTCAGTGGAAAGAGTAAAAAAAATGTAAAAATCCATTTGCTTAGAAATAATAAGGGCATCATATGGGACTGTGCAAGTCTACAGTACCTTCACTAACTGTACTGCACCACTCACTGAACAAACAGAATAAGAGAGAGCGAGAGATTATAAAGCAGCATGGGAAGTACATTCAGGTTAGTGACAGAAATTATACATATTCTTCAATTAATCAAAGATTTGCTCTATAATTAATCAAAACAGCGTATATAAGGCCTTTAACAGGACCATAATATTATTGCAGAGATTTGTCAGCTTTTATGCTCTTTCACCTGCCTCCACTGAGTAATCGTGACATTTTTTTTCCCGTAGTGATTGCAGTCTTGTTGGGTCCCTGCCGTCAAGTGGAATGGTATTTTTAGCTCCTGACTGACGCAAAATCAAACACAGCTGACCATCTAACTACCCTAACACCCACCCCATAACCCCCCCACAACCCACAGATGCGCACTGCACATACTAACGAACCCGAGCACATACAAACCCACACGTTTCCTCCGTGTGTAAATGCGAGCAGTGTGTAGTGTGCTTGTGTGTAGTAGACACAGTGTGAGTTCACTTGGTGGTTGGCAGTGTAAGCTCCTCGCACGCTTGCTCCATGCAGTCTGTTCAGTCCATGTTGGCAGCCGGTGTACTTAGCCATGTAAACCGTGATGCGAGCCCTTTTTTTTGCACTAGCTGTGTGACGTACTCTCTTAACTGTGATTCAAAGAGATAAGATAATATTAGGATCTCATGGCCTCCCACGGACATGAATGCTATGTTCAGTTGGACGTGGTGGCGTGGATGAACAGACTGACAAAACACGTAAGCGTATAGGTGTAGCGTGCAATTAAATAGGTGGAACCTGGACAAAAGAGGTCATCTTTGTTGCTATGTTACACCTATTCTCAAATAATTGTAATGACAGTGTAGAAAACTAAGCTATTCGAAACAAAGTCATACTGTATCTCGCATGCTTCTAAAGAAATGTATTATTTTGAGTTATTTCACCCTGTACTGTCGCTTGGATACTCACTTTTGATCTGTCCGGTAAACAGGTTAATGTGTGTGTGGGTATTATACACTGGGTGACTGTTTGGATTTTAATAAGCAAATACTAGTGTTAAACGCTGTTGATTGTATAACTACGGCAGTGATTAATACTGTATGTTTCAGCTGCAGCAATCCTTTTAACCCTGACTGAGTATAGTGTCACATTTCATGTTGGGACAGATGACGTTGTGTTACAGAGAAGTCATATAATTCGGCCCAGATCATAAAACTGCCTCCTGAGGTTTGTACAGCGGACACTATTCATGATGGGTGCATCGCTTCTTATCGTGACACGCCCATCTCTCTCAATCAATCTAGACTCATGAGGTCACATGACATTTTTCCATTGCTCCAAAGTCTTTATGCTTCAATAAATGGTCTTTTTTGGGGGGCATTTTTGCCCAAACCAGATGAATAGAATAGATTGGCGTAAACCAGTATTCGTCTTGAAAATCGTTTTTTTCTTTGAACATTTCTTTCTTGAAATGCTCTATGATGATAACTCTTGGTTTGAAAGCCATGGTAGAGGGAAAAATCAGTCACACCCAGATGATCCAGGAGCGTGTCCATAGCAAAGCACTGGACAGGCATCAAATCATGAATCCGTCATCACTTTGTGGAAGTCCTGGCAGAAACATGTTAACGTTTCTGCAATTCACTTCAGTGATTTGATCAGTACAGTTAAATTGCTTAATGTGACACACCTACATGTGGATACCATGCAACAGAAGAAACATTACTTAACAACAGAAAGTCATATCATATGACCAATAACTGGCCAAGAAACTAAAAGACCTCTACGAAATTTCCACTAATAAATTATTTGAATAATACACGAGTAATGCATCAGATATTGTTATTCCTGTCTTATAAAGTTGTGCAGGATTCCCATTGTTTAATCTCTTTTCCAACCATGGGAAGAAAACGTAGTTAAATGTAGCTACGAGAGAATCTGTGAAACAAGTTTCTGCTAGTACGACCACTGAGGACTAAGACACCAAATATGCTTGCGCGATGTCATGTCCTGATCACCACACACACTATGTAAGCAGACTCACTCGGTCACAGTGCTCCAAAGTAATGTTCAGCATGCTCCTCTCTGACTTGAGCAAGTTTCAGAATTTTTTATTGTGGTTTTATTTATTCAGGTTTTGTTTTTTGGAGATATTCTGCTTTTGACTATGCTTGTTCACAGATTCTGATTTTTGTCTTGACCCTGTCATAGTTGTTTGCAAACCTCATGATTTCTTTTTGACCTTGCCTCTGGAATATTGTATTGGACTTGTCTGAGTGGTGTTTATAATGTGTGAGCAGTGTTCATGAGTCCAGCCGGACTCAAACTCTAAAGTATTAAATCTACACAGGATATTTTACTGTGGACAAATACAGTATCTTTAATGATTCTTTTTCTTAGACTGAAAAAAATCCTGGAGATTTTCTTTTTATAATTTGTGACCTTTAATCTGCATTTTAGCAGAGTAGTTCCATTGTACAATTTTTCCCGCTGCATCACACTGGGTTAAATATGACTACTGAAATCACTAACCTGCCTCAACTTATAATTAAACATTATGAATGAGATGAATTGATTTTCATTTTCTTAGAGGCGAATTTCAGAAGCGAGAAAACTCACAAACCTCTTACAGTGTCTGAAAAAAATCTGCCCACCTTACATTAGGATGGCCTTGATGATATAAGATCTAATATTATTAAAAAGACAAAACAGATCATTTCAAACCCAAAACCCGAAAACGTAACAGAAAATGTTTAATATATTTAATAACAACATCATCATTAGAACTGCCCTGTGATGGATTGACACTCCGTCCAGGGTGTAGTCCACCTAAGTCTCCTGAGATAGGTTCCAGGCCCCAGTGACCCTGTATACAGAATAAAGCAGTATAGATGATGAGTGAGTGAGAGTGAGATCATCAGGCCTGACATGGAGTTATTTGGAAACCATGTGTAGTCAAAGCCAATTGAACTGGAACTCCAAGGCCAGTTCTTGGATTTTTGGATCTAGATATTCAGATATGTGGATCTAAGATAAAAGCTGGAATATGAAACTATAGATTAGAAATTTAGCTTTCATTTCCTAAACATTTATATAAAAATGTGTTATGCAAGTTAGAACATGGCACATTTGGTACCAAACTAGCTTTCTCTTGTGACCAGAAGTATTGGAACAATTAACCTTAAAGTCAATGAAAAGACAATAAGGTTTAATTTTTTCATACCTCTTGCAATAAGTGCATCAAGCTGGTGACCCAGGAAACTGTTGCATCCTTCTTTTAATAATGCTTTTTTTTTTCCAGGCTTGTAATGCAATGTCTTTTAGTTGATGTGTATTTTGGGAAGTCTCCTCTTCAGGAGGTAAAATGCTGCTCAGGAAGGATACAGGCTGCTGATTGACTCGGTCATTAGACTGGATCCATTTCTCTGTAAATTGTCAGACCGAGACTTGAATTCATTATGTGGCTATGCAAGCCCAAGGCATTACACTAGCACAATCTGGTTCTCCATTTTTTTTTTTTTTTTTTGCAATATTCACAGGTCCCTGGACTCAAACCAAGAGTAGATGTTCAGTGTTATTAATTGCTTAAATGGTGACTCTAACAGAGGAGGCCTGGGCAAAAAGAAACACCTGGTAGGTATATGTTCAAATATTTATGACCACTGGTTTAAACCTACCTAACAAGTCTAAATTTAAACATCAGAAAATAAAACCTGAAATTACGATCCATCATCTCAGATTGAACTTTTGAACACAAACCCAAGTAGAAACTAAAAAGAGTTGGCCCTACCATTACAATACTCTAGAGAGGTACTTTTCTACGTAATGTATCTCTTCTAATACAGACGTTCCTCCTGAGCGTTAGCGTAGAAAGATCAAAGGTTATTTGATGTGCTGTTTCGCTTCTGTGCGTCAACGCTGCTAAGCAGGATGTTCTGTGAAGTAAAAAGTCAACTGAGACTTTTGTTTCTGAGGATCTATTGTTGTAGTAATCATATGCTGCATTTTATTGCGCTGTAGTGATCATTTTGATTGAAAGCAGTGTAATAACAACCTAGTCTCTTTTGGAGACATTGAGTGATGCATCAGGCTTTCTATCACAGTTACATTCTGCATTTATATTCATAGTAACATACCCTCTCACATGTTCCTAGTTCACATCTCTATAGTTTTCTTGGCATAACTTAAACTGTGCATTCATTACCACCGGTAGTGCTAAGTACATGCTAAAATATACGTGCACATTACTGTGTGTGCTTCAAGATGTTTGAATTTTGTGTCACTGCGACATACAAATATATAAGTTCAAGTGATCTGTAGTGCTTAATGTTCAAATGGATGTTTTATGATTAGTGTATTTAAGCTGATTTGTGTACGGCTTTAATTGGAAAAGCACAGCTTTATGCCAACATGCATGTTTAAAAGCAGATTAGCAGATCCCTTGGTAATGAGCGCTCCTACGCGAGTTGGCTAAAGAATATTAAAGCCTTCATTCAGCTGCGTTCTGTATGTAACTGGAGTCAGCTGTATCTGTGGGCTATAAACAACCTTGGGAAATATTTAAGAATGAAGTGTATCTAGTGGTAAAGAAATTCTAATATTTTTTCATCATCTTCAAGGCACTCACTATTAAACTAAAGGATGTGAGGAATCCTCTGAGGGAAGGCTTTCATGGGCTGTGCTTTGATCAAAGGAGAAAAGAGGTTTCTAATAGTAAAGACCCAAGAACAGTCCATTGTTACTGGCGCGCTAATTAGTAGGGAGAAGGAATTCACACGTTACCTAAATTACAATTTTACAATTTTATAAAAGGCCATGGTGAACATGACAACAAGATGATGATGTTTACAGAATCTATACAGTAGATACAATTAGAGTGAATAATTAATTAATATGTAAGATTCCAGGGCAGTACAGTGGCCTAGTGATTAGCACTTAGTGGTCGCCTTGCACCTCCAGGGCCTGGGTTCGATTCATGTGCATGGAGTTTGCATGTTCTCCCTGTGCTTGGTGGGTTTCCTCAAGGTTCTCCGGTTTCATCCCAAAAACATATTTGGGATAAGTGGTTGAAACCCCAGTTATCCTCGGTACAAGAGGTTTTTCAAAACTTCAGTTTGAGCTTCCATTTTCCATTCATTACTGTACAGGTGCAATTCCCACAGAGTCTTACTGTATGTCGTTAGAGAACATTTTCTAACAGGAAAAAAATATTCACATGGGAATTTGTGTCAGATTCAAGAACAGCAGTCCCAACTATATAGAAGGGGTGTATAGAGCCAGGGCAATACAAATATGCCACGTCAATCTCCTTAACCTCTGTGGGACTGGCAACACTTGGTCAAGAGCGAGAAGCTTCTAATGTACACCCTTTTAAAAATCAGCTTACTTCACCCATCCCAAAGAACACAGGTTCTCATACAGCAACCACACTGAGCCTCTCACAGCACAGGTGTGATGGTATGTACTGTAGCTCTTCCTTGTATTTATCCAAGTAGAAGAAACATGTAGTTTTGGCTAAACTCAAGGCAATGGGCGTAATCAAGGAAAGTCTGGTTCTGAATGGAAAAGTCAACACTCTGTCCGTATGTGAAACATATCCAATGCAACGCATTGATAAACTGCTCAATCGGTTATATGTGACTACTGGATTGTAATACACTGGATATATGTGATACACTGGATTTTTTTATCCTTGACCTTGAACTGGGGAAAAGCTACAAGCCAGTGATCATCCTTTTTCAGTTGGTTTGGTTTTGGGTTGAGATTTTAAAAGTAATAAACAAATGCAATCACAGAGCTCTTCTGACTCATGCACCAGGAGAGCATCTGGTGTTAATATGTGAACAACATGTTTTATGTCATCATCTGAGGGGAAAAAAATAGAGATCATCAGCTGACCTTTCTGGCCCAGACTATAGAGAGGGCACAAATCAACAACATGGGCCGTGATTGTTATTCATGTCATGCTATACATTTGTTCCATTGACGTTTATTTAATTACATACAAGTACCTTGGAGAGCACCCATTCTCAGGCATTAATTCAATTGACTGCAGAGGTCTTGTGAACAGATGCTATCTCTAAAAAGGCAGTGCAGGCTTCTGTCTCAATTTCATACACCAAGAATTAATATTATCTGTTTCATTCTGTTTCAAATACTCCTCATGTCCTTGCACTGACAGTGTGGTTATGAACCTGTAAGCAATAATCCCTCAGCTGACTTTTTGACAAAATACTATACCTAACACAATATGCAACTCCCATCACAGTTTCTCTGATGCTTTTGAAGGGCTTTCCCCACATTCCTGTACTTGATCATGAATCTGTCAGTCTTGAGATTATAAAAAAAAAAATCAAAGAAAGAAAAAATCTGAAAGTTCGAGCACACTAAAAAATGTGAATTGTATTCACAGAAAATCCTAGCAGTTTTTAAACTTATTCAAAAGTGGTTTGTTGTGGATTGTAGATAGGTGACTGATGTACATTATATCACAGTAACATTAAATTTAACCCTAACCCATGGTCCTTAGGGAATTCCCCTGATTAGCCACTATGGCATTGACAGGATACGTATCCTGAAGTTCCACACTGCAGTCACGTAGATTAACCATCTTCAGTTGCACATGGATAGCTATGGCATCACCTGCATTGTGTACCATGAGAAGGTCACTGCAGATGAAGAATTGATACAACCCCTGAAAAGTGTTTTCTGCACTGATGAACTTGATTGGATGCCAAACAAAAATGCTAAGAAAATGTGCAGGATCCTGGTCAACTATCTGACACTGTATGTAGCATGTAAAGACAGAGGCTGAAAGAGAGAAGAAGAGATCTTTGTAATGAGTACTCATTTACACAATGTCAGGCAAAATCTTTCTTTTATTTATATAGAATCTTTCCTGTTAAAATAGATGTACAGTATTTTATGGGAAATTAAAAAAAAAAAAAAAAAGGCAATAAAAATGTTTACAGAATGACCGTGTAGAGAGAGTTGTCCACTTAGCGAAATAACCACTTGCAACTACGTCAAAAAAAAAAAAAAAAAAACCGCCAGCCTCTGTCTCCTGGGTTGCAGTTTGGGTGTATATTTTTGCTATTCTAATCTATCCTTTTATTAAACTTAATTAACATTTTTTGCACATAATCCATAATAAAGACACCTTAAGTAATGTTAGAACATGTTAAAGAATGAATATATTGTAATATAATGCAGTTTAATACATATACAACAGTTAGTTCCAACTGAGTAATCTGATTAGACGAGAGGCCTTTTTGACCTGATACTTGACCTGTGAGCTCCAAATGAATTTATTACAAAACTGTGGGTCAAGAAAAGGTGTTTACAAAAATAGTGACACCGTTGCAGAGCAAAGTACCAGTCAAAAGTTTGGACACACCTACTAATTCAGTGTTATTTGTTTTGTGATCTATTTTCTACATTCTAGTACAATAAAAAACTATGAAATAACACAAATAGATTTATATAATTAGGTAAAAACAAGAACAACAGTTATTTTAAGACAGGAAGGTCAGCTGTTATGGAACAGTTCTTACAAGAAAAGTATTGTGTCAAGTACATTTGCAAAACCCATCAAACTCCAAAACTACATGAAGACCTTCCCAGGAAAGCAAGACCAAAACTTTACTCTTACAAAGCGCTCGGGCATAATCTCCAGCAGGCACTGTAAAACCTAACAGCCGTCTTACGTATATATTTTTATCTAACAGTACCGATAATTTAAAGGGTTTACACAAATATTATATATTTTATTATTGTTTATTGCTCTTTGTAGAAGTTTCTTTAATGTAGAAATATTCAATCAATCAATCAACATTTATTTATATAGCACCTTGCAGTAATCTAAGTTGAACCAAAGTGCTTAAAATTAAAAATTATAAAATTATATTTTAAAAAAACATAAGAAACTAAAAATATCAAAAGCCATACGAAATAAATGCATCTGAAGTTTTGCTGTAAACAGAAAAGTGACACAAAAATGACAATAAAATAGCAATAAAAGTACAAACAAAATAAAAGAAAATTATGCAATTATAAAAGACATATGATGTTACAAAATATCAAAAGCAATTCTAAATAAGTGAGACTTAAGTTTTGCTTGAAACAGAGTCAGGTCAGTAATAAACGTAGCTCAGGTGGAATGGTGTTCCAGAGTTCAGGACCAGCCACTGCGAAAGAGCTATTTCAGTGCAGACACTATTGTTTGTATCTTCACCGAGGGACCTCTAGTAGATGATGGTCAGCAGACCATAAATCTCTACTTAGAGTGCTACATTTAAAATCTTTGCTTATGCCCTTTGTGTTTGTGTTTATAATTTCGGCTGCTGTATCCATATAACTGCATTGAATTGCTGCCATTGAGGGTGAGTGTATAGTATATATTCATATATAACAACAAAAAACTAAACTTACTCACAAAAAATAACATTGCACAAGAAATTTTAAATCAGTTCTGTAGCCAACTCAGTCATGTGGCTAATAATTTGCAAGAACTAGAATTAGGGCTGTGTTGGCAATTTTACTACTTAGTATTTTTCCCAATGTTTGCGGGAATGGTGGAAGGAATTATGAGTAATGTACATACTGTACGTAATTGATTGAGTGATTGAGTGATTGAATGATTCTGGTTTAGGCCACTTTAGTTTCAGATCTGTGCAAGATGCTGATTATGCCGTTGTATTACACTCTCACTATGCATTTAATCCTCACATCAGTGGTTCAGCGCAATAATACAACAATTTCTTGCCGATAAAAACTTTCTTGAACACAAACCCAGTGCTACAGCAAAGTTGCATAAAAAAAAAAACCCTGAGTAGATCTGTCTATCTGGTGTGTACTTGAATACATGATATATTATGTAATTCATACAGTCAACAATGCCAGTTCCCATTAGTCTTATTTTGGTGATAATACATTTGGAACTAGCAGGTTGGAGCACCACAAGACCCCTGTCATGTAAAACCCTGCTCTTATTCATTAGCAAAATGTGACATTGTTTTGTTCTCTGTCATTTTCCCCCCTTTTTTTCAATGCTATCCACCTTTTATATTAGCCTACCACTGTTCTCTCCTTCTGGTATGCCAGCATTTCCTACTCTGCACATTATTATTGAGCTTTTTATAGGGCTGCTTCTATGTGCTCTTAATTAACATTGTGAGTGTGATTTTGACTCCGCGTCAGTCACAGAGATAGGTTTTTTTGTTAACGCTTCTGAAATGTTCTATTGAAATGTAAAGACTTTAGTTTATAGGTGAGATTAGAAGCAAAATGGAATCATTAATGTTGTCATATGCACGTTCAGACAGGGCCAACAGTACAATGAAATGCTTCGGATGAGAAAAACTGAAGAATTATAAACTTAAAAAAGTGTGTGTGTGTGTGTGTGTGTGTGTGTGTGTGTGTGTGTGTGTGTGTGTGTGTGTGTGTGTGTGTGTGTGTGCGCCTGCGTGTGTATGTATGTATGTATGTATGGTGAGCATGTGTATATGTACATGTACATGTGGAATTGCACATAATCAACATATTTCACATTAAATTCCATTTAAGTATATTAGAATTGTATTGCACAATGCAGAATATATTTTAGGTGTCCTTATGCAGCAATTTCTTTAAAACAAGGTTTTTCTTGGCCAAAGGCAGCAAACATGGTGTGTTTGTATTATATCTCTCATCCTATCCATTGTAAGATAAGAATACTTATAGCCTGGTGATATAACCTGTCGTTCAGTCTTTTGGTGCCTGCAGACAGACTCCTGTACCACCGACCAGATGGTAGCAGGGTGAAAAGTCTGCGTGCAGGATGGTTGTAGTCCTGGATGATACTGCATGCCTTGCACAGGCACCGTCTGTAATATATACTGTATCACGGATGGATGGGAGCGACCAAGCAAACGTGAAGATGTAGTTTAAGCTATGTTTAGCGATGCAATAATGTGTAAACAGAGACCAACAGGGGGCTGAGGACACACCCCTGTGGTGCACCTGTACTGAGGGTTAGTGATGATGTGGTGTGGCTACCTGGTTTTCACCATCTGTGGCAGTTCGGATGATCAGGAAGTCAAAGGTCCAGCTTCAAATGGAGATATCCAGACCCAGATCAGCAAGTTTACTGAACAGTTTGGAGGGATGATTCAGAGAGAGGTTGAAGATTCTTCTGGTCAGAACCCCGCGCTTGCCCTCAGGACCCGACCTGGGATCCCAACAGGTCATGGGATTAAAACTGGTTTGTGATTTAATTGCCTCAGAACAGCGGTAAGCCTTATTTTAATGTCATGAAGGCTAAATTTAATGTTGCTTGGAAATGTGGCTTAGCCACAGGGAGGTGTGAATTAATTGAGTTTTTTCCTGTAAATACACATAAAGACTTGCAGCATTGTTGCAACCCGAAGATGACAATAATTAATGACTGTTACCCTCGTCTACTGATAAAATTAGGTCCACATCTGTCTGTCTTAATTGTAATGTGAAGTTCATGTACACTTTTCACCGGACTGACTTTAATAAGACCTTGTTTTGATGTTAAGCTAGGGCTCAAACAATGCTGGTATTTTCAGTATCTGTTTATTTTAGATCTTTTGTCCATTTGTTTCTTTTTAGCATTTTGCTGAGACCCTAAAAATCTATTTGCTTTGTTTTCAGAGAGAGAGAAAGTGCTGAAATTTCATCAAGTGATTGCTTTCTGTCTTATTCTGATTAAGACACATGATGCTGCCTGGATAATTATGTTTAGCCGCCACACAAATAAATCACACTCTACTCATTGTGTTTTCTAATTCCGAGCTAAACGCCACAGCAAAACTGTAATTAAACACCAATGGGTCATTCCAGAGCTTTGTAATACAGAGTTATGCAGGATTTCCAGGGTCAGTCAAGTAATCACTGCTCTATCCATCTTCTGGTATTGTTAGTGGTTGATGACTAAACACTTTAAATCATTTGCAGCCAGTCAGTTGTAAGTTTCATAATTCTGTAGTCTCTCAACCTTTAAACAAGGAATAGGATAATGATTTGAATAATAAATGTGATACATTAAATCAAATGTATTATACAAATCACGTATTCTCTGATAAAAAAACATCAAGTTGGTTTAGAGATGAGACGTACTCAAGCTTCAGGTTTACACATGCTTCTCCCATAGGTGATAAACTCTTGTGCATGTCTTTTTGCAGATTTTTTTTAAAATAAAGCACACTCTAATATTTCATTCACTCATATTTAGCTTTGATTATAGTACATAAAGTGGAGGCTGTTTCACGTGTTAAAATGATTCATGAATCCTCTCAAGGAAGAAAACCTCCATAGATGTGATGTACTGGTGATTCAGTACATTCAGGTGGCCGGCTGACATTTAGGTGGTCGGTGGTCGGCAATTTATTGCCACATAACGTTGCTGAGTCTCGACCTGATGAGCGACCCCAGATCATAACACTGTCTCCAGAAGCTTGTACAGTGGACACTATGCATGATGGGTGCATCGCTTCATGTGCTTCCCTTGTTATCCTGACACACCCATCACTCTGGAATAGGGTCAGTCTGGACTCATCAGGAAACATGACCTTTTATGACCCACATTAACCAAATTCCAATATTTAATATTTTAATGTATTATTTACTTGATGGCGCCCAATAATTAGATTCTTTTATAATTGTGATGTTTTTGGCCAGGCAGTGTATAATACTGAATTCTTACAACAAGGGCATTGCTGACTCAGTGGTAAGTTTCTTGTCTGCCATGCAGAAGACCCAGATTAAATTCCCCATCCAGTGCCCAAACCCCAGCCACTGGATGCGGTGCCGGTCCCAAGCCCAGAAAAAATGGGAGGGTTCTGTCAGAAAGGGCATCCCGCATAAAAATCTGTGCCAAGTTGTTGTTCGGATCTGATGGTCCACTGCGACGACCCGTTGTCGTGTGATGAAGAACATGTTGACCTGTATTTAGACCCTCTACAGAGGATGTATATGTAGGAGAATCTGTGGATGCAGTGCTGTTTCAACTGAATCAGTATCTGCACAGAACTACTAATCATTGCCATTAATTGTGCTTTTGATACAATTCAGCCTCTTGATTCAAACATTGTTAGGCATGCATGTGCCAATGTATTTATCCAGCTTTTTTTTTTTGTTGTTAGACAAATAGCTCTCAGTATGTTAAGTTAAACCAAGAGATTCTGTCAGACAAGTCGGGCCACGCATGGTTTCATCACCATTCCCTTTATCCCTTTTTTTTTCCTACAGTTGACTATCAAACAAAAGAAAATGTTAGAAAAGAGTTTTCTGATGATCTGGCCATTTATATTTTTATTTAGAGAAGTATCAGCAGGTTCACCTAGAGCTTAATATCTGAGTCTGAACATGTGATAATAAAAGGGTCTGTGGTTGGATGAGTGGATGTAATATATATCTTGGTGTGACTTTTAATAAGAGTCTAATCTGGAGTCGATTACATGATTACATTACGCAATTACCTTGTTTTTATTGCTGAAGGAAGTTCAATTCATTCAAGGTTAATTCTGATGTGCTGGAGATTTTTTTGTCTTATATGTGTTTGTGTCTACAGTGGTGGCCAAAAGTGCTGAAATGTTTTAATGACCTTCTCTTTTTTTTTAATAATGACAATTAAGATAATAAGAAGTATTTGTTATTTTATGCAGTGAAGGTGCAATATGCATATATTTTACAAATATTAAGTCATTTATTATTATTGCAGGATCCGGCTAGGCATAGAGTCAATAAGGTGACTGCGGTAATCTCGCTCAATCAATACCTGCTTTATTGCTTCATGAATATCATGTTTTAATCATTTTTGTGCAAAAAGTAAAAGTCCTGCCAGATAGTTGTTTCATCCATTAACTAAACCAGCTGATTCTAATTAGCACAATTAGAGATGTCACTAATTAGAACAGCCAGATAGGCTCAAACTAATGAGTGACATCACCTGGTTTTGTGCTCAAGGAGAACTATAATACATGGCATATGTTGTCTTAATAATTTTGGCCACAACAGTTTGTGCAGTGTGAGAACTATTTCATTTTAGGCTGGGGAAGTATCAGTGTGTCAGGAATAGCAAGAGGTTTTGATTGTGGTAGAATATTCGATATGGCCGTAAGAATAAAAATCAAACATTTTATTATGACATCACAAACGTGTGCATTGATACAGTATGTAGAAGCAGATCAGGACCTCCAATCTGTAAACCGTGTCCAACATTATTTCCTTTGTTTTGTGGCACAAGGAATTAGACAACATGATGTATCAGTTAAAAAGGAGAAATGTAATGATTTATCATTTGACATACGCACAGACCTGTTATACTTTCTCCTACAATTACCTTAGTAAGAAAGTGTGTGTGGAAGATTTTTTAAAAGAATGTTTTTTCAAACAGGTTTTAAAGCGTAAAGGCTCAAGTTGAGTAATGTCATTTCCATTAATTTGAATTAATAAAATCTACCTCTGCCTCTAGTTTGTGCAAATTGACCATTTCCAAAGCATAATGCGAGCTCGAAGGATGCTGGATGTCCTGCCATCTGCCTGCAGCTGCCACTTTCATCATTTACGTTTCAGTGCCAGAACATGAGGCAATGGTTCTGAAAGACTCAAGCACTAATCCAGCCTCATCCTGGGGCAGTGTATCCCAGGTGTCAATCAGCTTTTCCTTTTAGTTCTTCCCTTTCTGTCACTCTTTTAGTCGAGTTTTTCTATCAGGGTGATGGTAGAAAACTACTGGAACTACTGAAACCATTCTAAAAATGTACAGTGTGGGAAACTAACAGAGATAAATGCACGTGCCATAAACACCATATTACCGGAGAGTAATTTGGGAGCTACTGCTCAGAGATTCTTATTTCTGAAAGAAAATGAAACAGGGAGGTGACATTACAGCACTGTGTGCGGGAAGGGACCAAGGACATGGACGGACGTTGTGCGAATGGATGTTAATTGGCATAAATGCTCCAAATGTTGTTGTTAGTCTTTCAGCTGCTCCTGTTGAGGGAGTTTGCGCGTGGGGGGGAATTTAACCCAGCCCTTCCACATGGCAGGCGAGAAGCCTAGCACATTGTGTTTGATTCATTCATTTAAACTTAACTCAAAGTCATTTCATCAAAGTCAGTCTAACTTTAAAAACGACATTGTCCCGTCAGCGGGCGTCATCGCAATTTCATTGTAACTGTATTACACCGCTCATCCAACATTAGGCTCCATGCTAGGAATAAGATTTTTTAAACCTATTTCTAAGTTTTTGTTTGTTTGTAATTTAAAAAAACTAATTGTAAAGCTTTGAAATTGTCTTGTTGTATTGATGGGTATTTTTCTTTCTAATTTCTAAGCATTTATTTAAAAAATAATAATGACCAGCTACTATTAGTATGTGGATGAGAAGTAGATGTGAAGTAAATCTCCTTGAACAAATATCACAAAGTAGAACAATAAAGCTACAACTTGTTGACGTGTACCTTTCCCAAGTCAAGAAATTGTTATCCAGGTTACGTTTTGCAAGAATAACCATCTACTAAGATTTTATTCCTATTTATGTTTTGTTTGTTTGTTTGTTTTATTACATTGCAGGAAGATCAGAATGTTTTGCTGCACATAGGAACAGAAATCACTATAAAGCTAGGACACACTCATTGGGAATGATGGGGGCCTTTAAGCTGAAATTTATTATAATTCATGTATAGTGTTACAAAACATTTTAAAGAACATGCACAAACAAACCCACACAAAATATAGAATGTTGTTTAAAGGTTAATGATTATTTTTGGGAGACACCTACAACCGTTTTCTTTCCTGTGCAGAGCAGACAAATCTCAGCTATATGGAGCCATCGCTCAGAAAAGCATGTTTCTTTTGTTTGTACAGACATTTTTTTTTGTATCTCAGTAAGGCAGAGGGTAGGGAGGCCTGAGCTTACAGTACGTCTCCTGTGAGTATCAACTGGAGTATCACAAAGTTCTGTACCAAGTGATCGGGTGTCCAGGTTCCCTGCCTGATGTCTACACATTGCAGGTATTGAACAGTTTGATTGGAAAACAAGAAAAACGTGGATTTTGCTCATTGTGTCAAATTCCTTCACTGAGACACACATGGTTGTCTAATCATTTTCAATATTTTTTTTTTAAAATTGCTGTTTTCTATTTTTTTCGAACAGTTGAACTTCCACAAGCACTGGTTTTGCTGTTGTTTTTGTACGGTATCTCCAACAGTCCAAAGTAGGCAAGCTGGCATTCCCAAATTTCTCATAATGTGTGAAAGAGTGGCATGATTTTTGTAAAATAAATAATGGCATATGGCACGGTGGGAAAAAAAGTGATATGTTGTTGTTTGTCTGAGGTTGTGTTTGCCTAGCACAGAGACCTGCTACGATCAGATGATTTTTTACACCAAAAATTACATTTATTTCTAAATTTCATAATATATAATAATTAATTATAAAAGAATAATAATTAAAACAGGGGTACTAACGTTTTGAACATGACTATATACACTACTAGTCAAAAGTTTGGACACCCCTTCTATCGCCATGGTGTTTTTATTTCATTCAGATTTTAATTTCTTTCTACATTATAATACTTCAACAATACTGAAGTCATCCAAAATACACAATAATCTACTTTGAACAGTTGATATTGAGATGTATTCTGCTCTGTAAAGCTTCATAACGGCTCTAATCTGAGGTGCTGGTTGTTAATTGGTGATTTCTGAGGCTGGTGACTCTAAATGAACTTCTCCTCTGCAGCAGAGCTAAGTTTTGGACTTTCTTTCTTGGGAAGGTCTTCATGAGAGACAGTTTCGTGATGGAGCTTGATGGGTTATGCAAATAAATTCACTCGACAGTATTCGACAGTGTTCTTGCAAGAACTGTTCCAGAACAGCTGACCTTCATGTCTTAAAATAACAACCAGCTCTTGTTGTTACTTAATTATGCATGCTGTACATTATTTCATAGTTTTGAAAAAAAAAATCAGTATTGCTTTATAAGATAAAAATGTTCTCTAAACTTTTGACTGATATATATATAGTTTTTTGCAAAATCATTCAAAAATCACACTGATAGGACCAAAACAATTTAGACTTTTGTGCTTTTAAACGCAAATTCAGAGTAGATTATCTCATTTTGCTGTGAAACTGTTCATATATATTATATGTACTACACATAAAAAATACTCAGCCTCATTTGGACGAAGCATGCGACATTGTGACGAGAATGTTTCTCATATCATGTAGCCCACTCTCCTTCGTGGGAAGATAATGAGGATATAGATGAACATTAATACAATAATAAATTAATCTCCTGGATCACAGATGACGTCATATTTAGACCCCAGTTTGTGCGCTAGTGACACTGTGGAAATGGAAACCTCTCTTGTGTACGACCTCAGGTCATTTAGTGTACGCAGCATGATGCTACACACATCTGCACCAACTTTATGAGAATGTGTATTAAAGCAGAAGATCCCAGCAGACTTGGAATTGGTTGTCGTTATATCGTCTCCAAATATCTCCAACACACTCCACGACTCTGTGGTCGCAGCATTTTCACGTCCGGACATATCATCATGCCTCAAAGCGAAGTAAAGAAGTCTTCTTACCTGGTTATAACTCATTCCTGTGTGAAGATGTGTGATCCATGCCACACATTCACATTTGTTTACAATGTTCTTTATTTCTTTCTCTCTTCCCTCTTTTTTGGCTGAAATGTTCTCTCTTGAAATGTCTCTTTGTAAGCTGTTTTTGTGTCCTCATCTTTTTGATGTCATTTTGGCTGCTATGATAAAAATGTCCCTCTTGGATGAATCACTTACACCAGAAGATAGAGCAAGGTGCATGGCTGACACACAGCTGGGTCTAACAGGCGTCTGTGAACTAATGAGGCAAGGCTGACGGATAATTAAGCCATTAGTTGTCCTTTCGGATTGTGGTAAGGTGTTAGTGTCCCCAACCGAGCACATTCTCACGTTTTAATCTATGGTCTGAATGTTGAAATGGGAGAAATGCATGGCTCGGAAGCAGGTTTATTTCATGTAAACAGGATTTAGGCTGCGCTCCTGGCGGGTTATGAGGTCACATCTGATTGGTTAAAGAGCATGACTGACGCTGACTGACTAACGTGGGAAAAGAAAAGTATCTTGCACATATTTATGGATGGTTGTATTTAAACATACATACAGTATGTATACATGTGTGTGTGTGTGTGTGTGTGTGTGGTCATCATTCGTGTGTTAATCTCCGTATGTGTCTAATAATCCCCTTATATAAATCCTCTATATGAGTGGAGGTAATTTTCCCAAATCTGTCGCAGCCATGTCTTGTCCGTTTATGAGAGAGCAACCGGTTACTGAAGGTGTGAGGATTATTTGCAGAGTTTTTCAAATTCCTTGTGTATTGCATGATAGACAGGATCCTTTAGCACAGCATGACAATATACTTCTTACTATACTTGTTCTTGTACTTTACACTGTAAACCCGATTAAGTTGGCGAAACTCAAAATATTTGAGGTAATCAGTTACATCAAATTTTTAAAGTAATGATGTTTCCAATTTTAAGTAAACAGAACTATCAATATTTGAGTTTGTTGAACTTGATGCAAATAAAATACATTCAATCCAGTGCGGGAATCGAACCCGGGTCTTTCGCATGGCAGGCGAGCCACCTACCACCGAGCCACCAGTGCTCTTTAGATTTAAATTGATGGAACTTTGAGGTGACAGGTACTGTTACTTAAGCTGGTGTGTCTCAGTAGTATTCTATTTCACATAGACACTGAAAAGGTGAATTAGGAAAAGAAGTGAAACAGGAAAGCAGTTAGGAAACATGAGATAAACATGCAATATCGGGCATATTTGGGAATATCATGGTCTATCTGACCATTTTGATTCATACACATTTCATACACACGTAAATAATTATTTTGATTATGTAAAGCTGCTTTGCGAAAATGACAATTGTTAAAAGTGTTATACAAATAAATTGAATTGAAATTTAATTGAATATTTCTCTTTGAGACCTGTGATAATTTTTAAAGAAATAGTACTACATGGGACCTTTAAAACTGACCTGGCGAGATCCAGACCGACAACTTAATCTCTTACCGTAAGGCACATATTACACTGATCATGTTCGAAGACAAAGCACCTCACTGTTTAAAAAAAAAAGCCATGAAATGGCACAACTAAGAAACCTGCAGCCCTGCTGAGGACTGATGAAATCAAAATATGGTTCTTTAGCAATCCAAATCAGTGATTTCTTTATAGAAGAAAAAATAAATCCTATAAGAAAAAGAACACCTACAGCTGAATATCATGGAGGTTTAATAATATTGTTGGGCACTTTGCTGACTTTAGTCCTGAAGGCTATAAAAATATTGAAAAAATCATGAGGTTAGTGGAATGCCAGGACAGTTTAAGAATGCAAGAAGCTTATTGATCAGGCGTCACTAAATGGCGGATCGCAGTCTGGATCCAGACCGAATGAAGGTTCTATCCGGACCCTGATGCTATGAGAATAATTAATATACTTATCTAGATCTTTTCCCTCAAGGTGGGTGTGGTTGTACACGTCACTCAACTGAGCCAATCAGCGAGATAGTTTACTGTGTATAGTAGTGTACAGAGTGTGTAGAAGAAACAGAAATGAAAGCGTCTCAAAGCATGGCTTACTCCAAAAAAAAAGGAAGGTAGACTATGAAAACTGAACTTTAGAAGTTTTAAAACCCAGGTTATTTCATATGTTCTGAAAATAAATTAAGTTCATAAAAAGCAGGAATGTGATGCGCAACTATGAGATAAAACAGGAGAGCAAAGATATCCACAGCAGTCCGAGGTGTGGACGTGTAAAATACTCAAACTGAGATCCCAGTATGACAAAGCAACCGAAGTGCTTTTACATTCATATACAGCCAGCAGCGTGCAAATGAAGATTCTCTGAAGACTGATTATATATTGTTGTTTGTGTTCTAAACAAATACAAGGAAATATATACGGCCATTAAAATTCAAACTATCCACATGTTTAATGTATTTCATAAAAATAATAAATATTACTTATATTATTTAAAGTGGTTATTTTTTTATAGACATAGAATGACTGCATATATAGAGAACTGAATCCTAACACCAACATGAAATTAATTTTCAGACCTCTAAGAATATTTTATGGACTCTCTTAAATTGTAATTCAGTACCACTGCTGTAGATAATTCAAAGAAATATTTGGTGGCTGGTATCCTGGCCAATCCTTGTGCAGCTAAGTCACCTTTAATATTGCCCAGGCCCAGTTTATTTTATCTCATCATACAGTATGTGCACATGTACAAATAATACCCTGAGCTCAGGATCAAACCGGGGAACCAGGAGCAGTGAGACGGCAATGATGCCTGGTGCACCAGCAAACAGAATGAACTTCCTTATTTTACATTTTTTGCTATCATTAATTGATTACTGATGTGCTCTTAGCCTCTCATAATCCATTAAGATTGTTGAAACAAATTTTGCCCCATAATATTGAGAGCATTTCAGGAAAATGAACATTTAGCCCAGGCCACAGTGATGTTTAGAGGTTTACATAAGATTGTATGTTACAAATGTAAACATTTTTTTAGATATTATTTTGAATATGCCAGTCTTTTTTCGTTAGATTGCTGTTAGAGTTTAAGAATATTAAGACTATGTTAATATAAAAGCTCGTATAAACTCATATAGGTTAATATGGTTAATAAAAGGATCATAGGGTCTAGAATACAAAATGCTTGAACAACTAGTAGTTTTTCAGTAGGAGAGAAAACAGTAATAGCACAAAGGAAAACACATGGCTACAGTAAGATTTTAATCCAGAGTTTTTTCTTATTGTAAAATGCATTTCCCATAGGAAATAATGTAAACGCAGATAATCCGTTCCAGCAACCCAAACATATTACCAATATTACCAATTTCCAACACTATTGTCATATTTTTGCATATAAAAACAATCAAAACTTTTAGAAAAGACATGTAAATATGAAAAAAAAAAACAGACATTAAACATTAAACTTTACCTTCATTTATGATTCCTCTCGGCACTGGCTGCTTTAAAAACCAAACTGAAAGCGGCTCCCTTTTCTTCTTGCTAATGTCCTTGATAACAATCTTGGGACCCATGGTGCTATGTCTTCACTAAATCTTACACAAAAGGCAAAAAAAATAATTAATTAAACTCGCTTCACTTTGCTTTCTACTGACGCAAACAAATTTCTCTTTCTGCAAACAAAATTTCTGTTCTTGAGGCAAAAATTCTTGAGGCGGGACGATTGTGTGCTGAGATACCACTGTATTTAAAGTAGCTAGCCTAAGTAGCCTAATGTGTCTAGAAATTGAATATGTGACCAGGTCCTGTAAAAAAAAAAAGAAAGAAAGAAACTAGCACTCACCTGACAAGCAAGAAGGCACTAGGAAATACGTACCTTATGTATATACCAGTAAATACTTTACATACCACGTAGATAACACGAAGGCTCTTTGATAAACAGTAGACATGTCAATTTTTTCACAGAGGTTTTTAAAGATTTTTAACAGTATATATATTATGAAGATTAGACGGCAAAAAAAAAATTCCACAACTGTAAATGAACGCTGAGGATCTGTCCTACAGTATGAATCTCATCACCACTTCTCTGTTCCAGCTTCACCCGTCTCACGATGTGTCTCTTCATCCAGGTGCCGTGCTGCTGTTCTCATCTCACTGTCCCTTACCGTCTCTGTGCCACAGGCTCTAAACAAAGTACACAGCAGTGAAAAAGACAAAGGAAGCACTGTCTCTGTTGATCTTTTCATGTCAGTGGTATTTTCACTTTCCCTAAAATTACTTCTGCACAGTGACAAACCTCGACTCTATTACTTCACCACCCTTCAGCCTACAATGAAAGCCCCTTGCATTAGCTGACCTTTCTGGCTTCTTCAACTCAAACAATGAATCTGTCTTGTCTGTTTTGTTGCATGAGATGGACTGAGTGGTGACACCTCCTATTCAGCACACTGCTTCCTGAGTCTATCACTGGATCCCTGCTTTGTGACAGCCTATATTAACGTCAGGAGGCAGAGACAGATGTGTTGTCTAGCCAGGGTTAGGCACTTCCTCTCCCCAAACTGAAATGCATATCAATCAAAAAAAAATTCCCAAAGGAAACACCTCCAACTTTTTTTCTTTAACCTAAAAGTATTATTTGTTGCTAAGGCAAAGATGCGATTGGAAGTAGCCCACTGAGCCAAATCTCTCTCTGTAATAGGAGCCTAAGATTTAATTTAGCATTATGAGATCTTCTCTTCTGACAGGCATGGTGGAATTTATGTAATCCAGTTGTGGGAGGCTTTTCCTTGCTTAGCTCAGAGGCTTGGAGGCAGCCACATCTGAGCTCTCACCAGCGGTTTTAATTGCAAGGGATGATGGGGGTTATGGATTTTTCTTTTCTATTTGCAATCTCTTTGTGCCTACTCCAGGTTTCTCGTGTGAATTTCTTGAGATTTCTTTCTCTCTATTTTGGTATTTAACTTGAAGTAAGGTCATGGTCTGCTTTATAATGATTATAAACAAGCAATGCTTCTTTAATGGATTTCTTAGAAGATAAAAAAAACTCAGCATTTGAGAAAGTTAAAGCTAAATTTGCTGGTCTCCAGGGTTCTCTTTCGCACAAGGTGCTGAATGCCAGAAGAAGGTACCAGACATCGCCATGGAAAGCTCCTCGCTCTGCAAGAAAATTTATTCCTTTGCCAGCATCGCCACCAGACACCACACCAACTCATCTTCCATCTGTAATGAAATCAGTTTCGCAGTCCCAGTTTCTCCTGTCCTTATTCTCCTATCCTTCTCCGTCCTCTTCACTGTCTCACCCTTCTGCCATCTCTTCATACAGACATGCCCGCAAGGACCTGGTGCATCAGGAAGCTGTGCATGTCAAGGACTGTGCATGTCAAGGACCAATGAAACATGCCTAAGACCTCCTCTGACTTAAGTGGTACACATCAAACCTTGGTGGGCTCAGGTGTAATCAGACCCCATCCACCAGAGCTTCATTTGATGTAGGGCACTGGCATATGCATTATTGATGAAGGTGAGGTGTGCACACTGGGATGCTTACCAATATCTTTTGAAACGTTAAAATGATTAGTTCCTGGCTCATACATCCATACATTGTAGGGGTGACTTGGCTGGAGTTTGGAAAATACAGTATAATAAATTATGATAGTGGATGGGTCATTCCACAGTGCAGCAAGGTGTGGGGTGTGTGCAGCTCTGCCTAGTGCAAGGAGGAGTTGCAGGATCCATCATTATCTGATGCTACATGTCTTGCTCACTTGACGGTGAACACCTGTATCTGTAAGGTTTTCCCAGGTCGAATTGGACATGCCTTTGACCAACTAAAAGTCACTGGTGCTTACCAATCATCAGGCAGGTGTATAAAGGTGTTTGATATCTTACCTTAAAATTCACCAGCCACCAAAAACATACAAAACTTTTAATTGGGGTCTGCTTCAAAAGAATTGCCATAGACCTTGTGCCATTATACTGTATAAGAGTGCTTGAGGGTTAAACTGTGCAAAGCTCTGAGTGATTTGTAAGTTCATTCATGATGCTGTATGTAACGGGGAAAAGTGATATGAGCCCGCTATATGAGGTACGAGAGGCCCCGGAAACCTCCAACTGTTCTTACGTGAATCACTGTATATGGTGTTTTTATTTGATACTTGATTTGATCAGGGCGTACTGGCAGATTCCTCGTACTCACTCTAATGTCCGGGGGAAAAAATGCTTTTTCAGCTCCATCCGGGGTAGATCAATTCTTCAGAGTATATTGAAAAACACAAAAGGGAAGGATGATGTGTTTCCAGCTGTCCAAATGCACACTTCTCTGCATTTCCATTCCGCCTCAAGAAAATTTAGACTTTTAGGTGTTCCATCTTTAGTCTAAATTTCCTTGAGACAGAACGGAAATCCTAAGATGTGTGCAATCTGGACTGCTGGAAACACATCATCCTTCTTTTTGGTGTAGCTGGGCCTCACCGGGGACAATTGACTGGTTGTGTTGGCAGATTATACAGCAGTAACTGATTCATAAAGCTGACTTGCTATTGGTGTGGGTTTTTAGCATCAATATTATTTAATATTTAATATAATATAATATAAAATTATTTGGTCATCATCAGTCCATTGACTGTCCTCACTAAAAAGAGCTCAGTGGATGGAGCTAAGCAAACACACTCTCCGTCAGGTAAAAGTGGTTCTGTATTGCTCTATGTTTCATTTAGATGACTTTTCTTGTTACAAACTGAGTCTTTATGGTCTGTAACATTTCATACACAGCTGATTTATGCAATTTTAGGCTATGAGTGTGGGCCATCCTCAGCAGCAGCAGCAATTGATTTTCAAGTGAATGAAGCTCCAGGTAGAATTACAGCCTCAGGATGAGCCAGTCAGGGCAGAAGGAGGCAAGGTCACAGGCATCTCATTGGCATCAGGAGTAATTGAGAGAGAGAGAGAGAGAGAGAGAGAGAGAGAGAGAGAGAGAGATGATATTCTTGAGATAACTGGGACTTGGACAAGTATCTCTAGTTTGATTAGACAGCAGTGATTGTGGCTTACCTGTGACTCAAGACCAAAAAGAAAGTGAGGCTGTCTGGTGCTGACTGGCTTTGTAGCTAATTATTCCAGCATTCAGAGCACTTGGTTATTGTCGCCTTGCACCTCAATGCCTCTGTGCGAAGAGTTTGTGTGCTCTCCCCGTGCTTAGTGGGTTTCCTCCAGGTACTGAAAGTCCAAATTGATAGTAATTGTGCAGGTTGATCGGTTTCCAAATTGCCCATAGTGTGTGATTGTGTTGACACCCCATCCAGGCTGTACCCCGCCCTGTGCCCTGAACTCCCTTGGATAGGCTCCAGGCCACCTGTGACCCTAAACACGATAAGAATAGTGGATGGCTGGAACAGGATACAGGATAATATATACAAGATAATGGGTGGCTGGAACATAAAAATCCATTATACATTCATTAAGGACAGATTAATACAAAACCATTTCCACTTGCAACATTTCGAGTGTGTATGTATTTCTGTAATTGTTCATGCAGATCGTAAAAAAAATATATGATTTTCAACTCAATGAGAAATAAACCAGCGTTAAAGGAATATACTCAAGGGCATGATACTTTTAGGAAATTCCACTAGAGGGCACTGTTCATGTCTGTCCTTTTCGTAGTTTTCGTTGATCGACTCAGTTTCCCAGAAGGCACCTTGGACAGGTGATGAGAGAGCTCACCTGAACCGAGGTGGTTCATTAAAGATTCTGTAAATAGCAGTTTGTTCTGGGAAACTGGGTCGAGTGTTGTTTGATTATTTTGTAAATAAATCCTTGTCAAGTGGGCATTCCTTTTTGTTTGGTTTTGTTTCTTTGAATTTATATTTTAGTTATATTTATGTTTTACCTTTGTTTTTCAATAGGGCTCTAGTATTTGTTTTCTGTATGTTCCTATGTTAGTGGATTCATGGCCCTGCTGCTGTCCCTGCTCCTGTCCCTGCTCCTGTCCCTGGTCTGTGTTCTGTCCCATGTCTTATCTCCAGTCCTGTCTCCAGTCCTGTTTTGTCCAGTCTCTAGTTTCCGTCTCTAGTTCCCCTTTGTGTCTTTAGTTAGTTCCAGCTCCATGTCTCCCTGTGTCGGTGCCCAGTTCCCTGTGTCGGCGCCCAGTTCCCTGTATTAGCTCTTAGCCTGTGTGTAGCCCTGAGCCCTAGTTTTAGTTTGAGTTGGTTGTTTTGGTTCCTTGGTTGGTTTGTTTCAATGTTTGTATTTCTTTTGTAAATAAAAGACTTTCTGTTTAAAAACCCCTCTGCATTTATGCCTGCCCTATTTTGCCCATGGTGACCACATCAGCCGGTCTGGCCTGTAGTAACAGCCAGACCGTGACAGATACTAAATAAATGGAGCCATGGCAATAATTATACCAACCAATGCGAGAGAATCTTGGTCTGAATTGTATCTCTCATTTGTATTTCTTAGTATTTTTCTTTAATATATTAATAGTCTTAATATTCTTTTTTTTTTTTTGTTAAAAAAAAAGCTATACAAATAAAAATATGATGTAAACAAAAACAATCAGATCTGTAATGATTTTTTTTTCATATTAAATTCAATCTCTTCATAATATGGTTGGATGTACATGTCCACTCTATGGACAAAAGTATTTGGCCAAACCTGCAATGACATTGTATTCAAATACATGTACATCAATATGAAGTTGGTCCCCCTTTTGCAGCTATAACAGCTTCCACTCCTCTTGGAAAGCTGTCCACAAGATGTTGGAGTGTTTATGTGGGAATTTGTACCCATTCATTCTCTAGAGCATTTTTTAGGTCAGGCACTGATGTTGGACGAAAAGGCCTGGCTCGCAATCTCTGTTCCAGTTCATCCCAAAGGTGCTCGATGGGATTGAGGTCATAGGGCTCCGTGTTTGGGCCGGTCAAGTTCTTCCACATCGAACTCATTAATC
Organism: Clarias magur; assembly: GCA_013621035.1. Lineage (NCBI taxonomy): Eukaryota > Metazoa > Chordata > Actinopteri > Siluriformes > Clariidae > Clarias > Clarias magur. The sequence continues at coordinate 2,700,594 of QNUK01000016.1, read as the reverse complement.
CATGTCTTCATAAGGTCCCTAATTTATAGTCGTGTCGGAATAGAAAATGGCCTCCTCCAAACTGTTGCCACAAAGTTGGAAGCATGGATGTCTTGGTATGCTGAAGTTAAGATTGCCCTTCACTGGGGATAAGCGGCCTGACTGAAACAACTGAATTCAATAATTAACAGGTTTGGCCAAATACTTTTGTCCATATGGTGCATCTGAGCCATCTTCTCTCCATTATTCTCTTAGATGTGGTTCTGTTTCATTGTTCTCTCCATTCAGCAGCTCTGACATTAAGCTAGTTATTAAACCCTGGTTATGCCTCTCAGCGTGTAGTACAAAAGCCTGTGTTAAATGGTGATAAGCCTCTTTGTCTTACAAAACCCTTATTAACATTCTGTGCTCCCAAAGTGTATGTTAATTGTGATATTTGATGCAAAAAGACTCTTGCTTCTTTACCTTGAGTAGTGGCCACATGGTCTGATAGAAAAATAGGAGACTTGAAATATTCCGTTTAGAATGGAATATTGGCAAGATATAGCTAATAAATAATACTATTGAGTCAGTATTGATTAGTATTGTTAATGTTTTTTGTGTTATATTTGTTGAATAATAGCAGAGCTGTATGAAGGGGTTTGTATAAGTCATCATGCTGTGTAAATCAGTGATGAATGAGGTGAGGTCTGCTGAGAGATTAATACTCTACATGCATGACACGTCCCGAATATGAGTGGGTGTTCAGGACATGTAACACCCGAGTGAGTGGACATCTTACCTTTAATGAGTCACACAGATTCAGGCATTATGGTGAATAGGGTGAATTATGAAAAATAGTGTGTTGTCTTTAAAGCATTTAAAGTGTTTAAATGGTTAAAAACTAGAATCAGAAACTCCTAATTCACAGGAATCCTGCTACCACCATACCCCCCCCCCCCCCCAACCTCCCACCCCATCCATTAAATTTGGGAATATTCAAAGACCAGGTGCAGGGAGGGGTTGTCATGGTGACAGTGAAAACCAGTATGACCGCGAGGATGGAGGCCGTGTCAGGGAAGTCTATTGTGAAATCCATTTCATGACCTACATTTATATACTGTATATAAAAAAGGTTCATCTGGACCATTGGGATGAGTTTTTAATATAAATACTAAAAAAAATAATAGCTTTGAAACCTTGCTATAGATTGCCCTTCCCAAGTGAAGATTTCACTTAAAAAAGTGAAAGGAATCAAAGTAAGCAATAGACACATTTATATGAGGCCAAATAAGGCCACAGCCTGAGATATGGATTCACTTGCCTCTGGTACTCACTTGATGCCCGTACATTTAAATATCATGAAAAAGCTTGCAGAACTTGAGAAAGCTATGAGAGTTAACTCTTCATCCTTAAAGTGGAGAAAACATCTGAAGTAGCTGTTGATTGTGATCATCTCAGATATACTGACAATTCAACATATTTAGCAACTGCTTCTTTTACACGAAGTATAATGCATCATAAACTGCCTGTAAGCATTAGGAGTGAAATACAGTAAGTTCCCTGCATATGAATGAGGTTTGGTCCGAGAGCTCGTTTGTTAGTCGATCAAATGTTGTCTAGGTACGAGTATATTAATACAATTGGCCGTCTTAATCTTTATTGCTTGGTGCCTCTTAGCAGTAGTGGCTTCATTTCCGCTGCTTTTAGGCTTGCTTACGGACATCCCGGGATTGTACTGGATTTGCGGAGAATGCAAGCTGTACGCACGTGACAATGTACACCGGACATGTGACCTTTCTCCCACAACTGAACATACACAAACACATGTTCATATCTTCAAAAGTTCATAACTCAAATGTAGGGCACTGAGTGTAGACAGAATTACAGAAACAGAAATGGTCATAGCAAACACTAATTTCAGGAAATAAACAGTCTCAGAAATATACTCGATATACACTATATACTCTTATTGGAGTTAAAAGACATAGTCTTTAGCATATAAAAAGATTTTGTATTTGTCTTCTCACATGTATTAAAGTATTGTCTTGAACGAAGCACAAGGCAAATCCGTGTGTTAATGATAAATTTATTAAACATGATTTTCATATTGGTGTCACTACTGCTATCGGGGCACAACATGGTGAAATCGAACATATCTCAAGAGGACGAGTGAAGGAGCCTTCTGTTGAGTAGCATATAAACTCCTGAAGTTGCAGGCTACAACCCCCATCATCTACATTTTATCCATATCATCTGTCTGCACATTGAGAACAACCATATCATATCAGTAATTGCTCTGTGAGTTATGAAGCATGTGTGCAGACAGACAAGCTGAACACTGTTTAAGCTCGCGTTGAGGCTGCAGCTAACAGGGCTAACAGTGCTAGTCATGCCAGCAGCACTACTCATGCCAATAACAGCATGCATGCAGAAAGTGTCCAATCGGGAAATGTGTTCATGTCAGAATACGTCTTGAGGGAAGCTTTCTGGAAAGTGAACACTAGGAGTGTAGCAGGACCAGATCTCCACATCTCAGGGCAGGTCCTGAGAGCAGTGACCAGCTAGCACTGGTGTTCAGCAAAATATTCAATGTCCCCTGCTCAGTTATCGTTATCGTTCCTGTCTTGAAGAAACCCTAATCTGGTCTGTACCAACGTTGTGATGAAGTGGCTTGAAAAACCGGTCAGAGACCTCATCGACTCTTCACCTCTTTACACTGGACCTATTACAGATTGCATACCACCCAAATTGTTCTCCCAATGACACCCCCACACTCCTTCTACATACAGACCTGAGCCAGGAAGTGGAATTATGTTAAAAAGCTGTTCAGTTCAGCATTTTACACTATTATCCCCTCACACTCACAATAAAGCTGGAGGACCTGGGACTGAGCCTGTCTGTATGTCAGTGGATCATTAATTCTTGTTTGGCAGAGCACATGCAGTACAGATCAGCAACATGTCTCACCCTCATCCACTCGCAACACTAGAGCCCCCCAGGGTTATATCCTGAGCCCCCTGCTGTACTTCCTGTACACTTATGACTGAAGGTCTACATAGAGGAGACTAGACGCCTGGGGAACTGGTGCCATGAGAACAACCTTCTCCTGAACATCAGCAAGACAAAAAAGCTAATTGTGGACTTCAGTACAAAGTAGGAGATGAGCTACCATGAGCTATCATGAAGAGGACTACAGGGCAGGTCCTCAGAGCCTGCAGTGACCAGCTAGCGTGTGTGTTCATCAGAGGTGGGTAGTAATGAGTTTTACCTGACAGTAGATCTACCGCATGTCTGTTTCACCAATCAAATTCAGCAACAATAATCAAATGACTCCATTTTTACCAATCAGGTCAGGGAGCATAGAACCTTCAGCCGGTGTTCTATAAATTCATCCTACCTGTGAATCTGTCCTACATACGCTCACTTGCGCATGTGCACACAAAAGTTTCCGCATCTTTCTCTTATTTTGCGTAATGCACATAAATTCACGCTGCTAACTAGTAGAATTTTGCTGTTAGTGGACAATCTTGCGGTAAGTATAGAATGCTACTTGAGTAATATTAATTTGAAGTACAGCTACTCTTACTTGAGTTATTTTTTTGGCTACTCTACACACCTCTGATGTTCATCAAGATATTTAGTGTAGAGAGCGGACAGTTTCCAGTAGCTTGGCAGTCCTGTTAGTGTCTTTATCACTCTAGATCTTAAACTGCCCTTCAAAGTGTTTTTTGAACTTTTACACCTCTACAATGGAGAACATGCAGACTTGAAAGCATCACAGCCTGGATTGGTAACAGCACCTTGTAGAAAAGGCAGCTCTACAGAGGATGATGCGATCAGCTCAGCAAACATTCTCCACTGGGCAAGGTCAGGAAGATAATGAAGGACATCAGTCATGTGAGCAATGAACTCTTTCCCCTGTTATGCTCAGGGAAGCACTTATGATCCCAGAAGGCCAACACAAAGAGAATGACGTGGAGCTTCTTCTCACAGACTATGCAAGCCCTCAACCAGAACAACAACAAGAACTATTCGATTGGTCTTGCTCACACAATACATACCAATACTTTACATACTCATTAGCACACCAGCATCAAGGTGTAGCACAAATGTTTGTATGTTGCACAAAAATAGAGAAACTTCCATAGATATCCATCCACAGATATCTGCTCTTTAATTATTGTTTTGGCATATGGCTGATCCTCTTATCCAGAGTGACTTACCCATATTAGCAGTGGAAGGTTAAGCGCCTTGCTCTAGGCTCCAACAGTGGTGGTGCTGTGGTTTGAACCTGCAACTTTTGGATCAATAGTCACAGACTTTAATCACTGAGATACCTAATGATATAATGACATTATGATATAATGATAGGGTATGTTACCTATTATATTAAATATTATTAATGTACTTTTCACACTATATATTTTCACTTTGTAAGTGTTAGTGTGTAATATAAGTACAATAATTAAGCATTTTCTTGGGTGCTTTGTACTGTATGGTGGTGCATGTGACAAAAAATTTTATTAAAAAAGTGGAAATCTATTCTCTAAATGAAAATTTCCTTATGGATTCTAATTAAATCAAAATATTTGAAACACAAGAGCTGGCTTCACTGTGGTGATATGCTCAAGTGTAGCTGGATTTGTTGATGAAAAATAAGTCAAGTAGGCACTTATCTGTTACGCTGACAGCTACTGTAAATAAACACCTAACACTGGCATTTATGGGACTCTGGAGTGGTGCAATGTAAACAAGTTTGCCCACTTCTCCGAGCCCTGGGCGATGCTACTGTACAGCCCTCTGAAGCCAGGAGTCTGGGGAGAAGATCGAGGGGGGGATGGGCTGCATACCTATAGCATATAGTGCTTTTTATCCTAGCGTGTTACACAGCCTGGTAACAGTGTGTGAGTAGCAGTTTGAAAAGATGGGGTCAGCTCTGGTGACCTGTGTCTTGGGGGAAGCACATGACAGGCTTGGTCATTACTGGTTGGTTGCGGTCACCTTAATGGACGAGTTCCCTAAAGAGTGGTGAGGACTGGCAATGCCTAAATTAGGGAGAGAAAAACAGGAATAATAATAATAAGAAGAAGAAGAAGAAGAAAAAAACACATTGGTATTTACTTTGTTTTAAAATTCAAGGAAAAGTAAGACTAGCAAATAAAATTTACGGATGCTTCACTGCCAGGTTCCTCAGCAATGAGGCTGCACTCCATGAGCGTACAAGCGTGATGTTATTAATCAGGACAATTACATCATACTTCTTGAATTTTCACTACAGTTTTCTTACTTGAACTTTTTTCAACTTGAATATTTACAAAATGAACATGTTTTCAAAGCATTACAAAATTTTCAGGTTCCATTGATTCTGATTTCATTCCATTACATGCACCCATGTGACCCATTATCACCTGACCAGGACACCTGCTAATGGGCTTCAAGGGAATAACAATGACCCAGAACAGGTGGATTTCAATAATAATGGGAAAAATCCAGATGAGTCCAGCGTTAAGGTGTTAGTCTCTAAACAATTAACGCTTATTGCTGAAGAATGCTGTAATAGATGTTTTATTCTAGTATTAGTTTATATTTCATCAGCATATAAAATGGTTAGCGTCAGATTGATGTGCAAATGTTAAGCAGAGGAAAGTGTGTGAGGTCTCATCTTGCTAACCTTTTTTTTTCCTCTGTAATTTTAATGTTTTTTTTCTTAGAAACATGAATTTCTGCACCAGATTAGTTATTAAATATGTAGCGTATGACTTTGTCAGTGTTGTAAGCTTACGTTATTCTTTTCACATGATGATTTTGTGGATGATGACTCTGACCCTCTCTTGCTCTTAACTTTAAAGAGGGGCAAAACTATTTGCGTTTGATCATCGCACTTCAAAATATGCAAATCGATCCTGTCTGGCTTTTACTCTCTCTTTTTCTTGCTCTCTCTTTCTTGCTCTCGTACAGCTATAACCACTTAAATGATAATCACAATAAATTGATTGATTTCAATAAAAATACTGCATAGATTTAAATCAACAGAAAGCATCATTTTCCTTCACATGTACCTTATTAAGATGATATTCCTTAAAATTTATCATTATTATTTTTTAAATAAGCTTTGATTTTATACGACTGATTTTTTATATTTCTTTTTGTTAGTTCATCACTATCCTACCAGGTTTTCATAACGTGTAGACCAGTTCCAGTCAATTTTCCTTAGTTGTTTTCTTTGCTTGATGAAGCCCAATAACTTGACCCTTCTGAAATGTTTATTTTTTGGCCAGGTTATCTGCATCCTTAATTGTCTAGTGCAGTCTTATAAGATATACATTTATTCATCCCACAGTGGGGAAATTTCTTAAAGCTTTGCACTGTCTACCAGGAGTGGGGTTCGAACCCACGAGGACATGCATCCATTGGATCTTAAGTCCAACGCCTTAACCACTCGGCCATCCTGGTCTTGAGCCTCAGCTAAAATGTGGGCCCCACTAACGGTCCTGCAGGTGGTCTACGAAGACATTTACCAAAAAAAAAAAAAAAAAATAGTTAAAGTTTTACATTTAATTTTCATTTCATAATTAGGTTTAAAATTCCCATAAAATATTATGTAAAAATAAAAGTAACGAGAACTTAAGAAGAAGAAAAAAGCCTTTAAGGATTTAAATAATTTGACATTTATCATAGTCTTGTGTGTTTATCAGAGGATTTTCACATTTCACATTGGGCTGCAGCCTTGTTACCATATGTTTAGGAAAGGTTGACCTAGTGACTTTGTCTAATGAATCTGATATCACTCTGGATTAAAAAAAGAAAGAAAGAAATCGATCTCTCTATAATCAGCCAACTAGTTATCCATTGCTAAACTACAGTAATTAATCCCAGAAGCCTAAATATTCATTGCTGTGTCTATATTTTTAAATGAACAATTATCAAGCTCACATTTAATCAGTTAAAATTGTTTGATAAAATATGTTTCTATCTGATGAAGCTGGCCTAGTAGCCTAGTTCTCTTCTGTCTAAAATTATGAGATTATTGACTCTTCATAAAGCAATACAGTCATGTGATTTCATTATCTGTTGAAACCCATAGACCGGATCTGAGCAGTCTTTTGGATATTAATGAAGCCAGCAGCGTTGCAACAGAGCTAGGTCGTGTAACAATAGAAATGTTTTAATAAAGGCAGCGATTCTCAAAGTTGATAGCATTTCCCAGGTTCTGTGGGACTTCACCTTATTAAAACTTGTCTTTTCACAAAGCTTTGGGAACACTTAGGGGTTTTTTTGGAGGGGGGGGGAGGAGGAGACATCAAAAGTGGAGCAGGTCTGTCCTTTTATTGAATACTGTCTTATGTCTGATTTAAATGGATTCATGAATCCTTTATAACGTTCATCTCAGACATCATTTGAGAAGCAATATTCACAGCGATGACTTCTCACTGTCAGCAGGTAGCTTCTTTTAAATGAATAGAACCTGCAGGTGCTTACCTGGTTCTGTCAATCACACCTGACCGTAAATTAGGAAGGGGAAGAAATCTCCCCGGTGGCATCACATCTACATTACAGGTGAGAAATGAAAGATTGTAGAGATTGGGAGCGAGACAGGGGAACTATGGAGAAGAATCGGGAGGGCTGGATGACACACAGGACAGGGTCCCAAATCCCAGACAAATATGACACAGAGGCACGTTCAAAGTGGTGTGAAACAACCAACCGGCTTTATACAGTCAGAAAAGTAAAAGTTTAATGTCGGGCTTTCTTTAGTGCTGCCCGTGTTCAAAGTTTCATATACAGGGGGCATTCAAGTCAAACTGCTACTTTAGATAGATAGTGCAAAATATACCTTTAATGGAAAACCAGCCTGGTTTGGCGTTCTGTATTCGCAGGACAATGCATGACCTCATACTGCACACCAACACCACTTGCACGTTACAGGAACTTTGTTGTAACTTATTGCCACGCCCCCCCCTTCGGTCCTGACCTCACTCCAAGTCACATGTTTAAGTAATTTAAAGAGTTCCTGGGAGGCCAGGGTTGCAGACATGAATGATGGCCCCGGTGTGAAACACTGGGATAAGTGCGTTAGTGTAGCAGCGGATATAGAGAAATTAAAAGGAGTTTTTACGCTCGTGTTCTGTTATTCTGCACAATCAAATTCCTGGTTTGACTTGGAAATATAATGGAATGGTTGCTCTCTTTTAACCCAACACAACCAATCTTATATCCTCATGATTTTTCATATAATAAAAAAGCTTTTTTTTTTTTTAACCTCATCTGATTTGCACCCAAATGTTTTGAGGCTATGGCTCAGCTCGATCGAGAATGTTCTATAATTGCACCTTTGTCTCCCCCCATCCCCTCCCCCCCCAAAAAAAAAACAAAACGAAAACGATTATTAGATTGTAAGCCTTTCAGTTGTGTCTCTCCATAGAGAGTGTTCTCTGATATCCGAGCTGAGTCACCGGCCGACCTCAGAGGGCATCTCTGGGTCACTCTGGTGTGCCAAGAAGACTCGCGCCTGGTTTGTATCGTAATACAAATCACACCAAGAACACTGCAGCTTCCATGCACATCTATTTAGGGCTTTAAAAAAAATTCCAGTAGAGGTTATCTGTGATAGCATGTGACCACCAAGCACAGGGAGAACATGCAAACTTCACACAGACAGACCGCAAGGTGGGACTCAAACCTGGACCCTGGAGGTTTAAGGCAACGGTGCAAACCACAGGGAACACATTTAATCCCCTTTAATTTAAACTCCGGTCCTCTCCACCTTCATCATCAGTCACACATTGTTTCTGTTTACTTTGATTTTTCAACTGGGACCGTGTCAAACCTTTTTTTTTTTCCTCCTTGGATATTTCACTTTATTTATAATGAGGTGGCTGTTCTTCCATCGTATTTCAAACCTCTGCTCCTGTCACCACCTGACAGCAGACACACACATTCCCCATCCTTCTCCAGCATCTCCATTTGTATTTCAAGTGATTTCTTAGCCCTTTTTTCCCCTTCCAAACATAGTTCCCCTCTGTTCAGCATTTCACCTCACCCAGGATGTCTATTTGTTTTTCCTCCCATTTTCTACTCTGTGTAAATTTACTTTCCTCAGTCATACATCTCCTGTCTGCAGGCAATATTCCTCTGGATATTGCTCTGGTCTGGCAAGCTTGTTATACTTGCAGAAACAGCTGCTTGTATCATGGTCATAAATTCTCCTCGTGACGCAGAAAGTGCCCTTGTTTTTGCAGGGTCTGTTTAAGGTCAACTAATTTCCTTTTTAGTTTAATGTCTGTGCTTGGTATGCAACTACAGGTTTTGTTCGTGTGATCATTAACAAAACCCTTGAAAAGGGATTGAAGGTTATGTAAATTGCAATCGTTTTAGAGGAACGAGCATACGGTGCAGTGCGGAGGTGTTTTCTGGCACTCATGTGCTTTGGAGATAACTCCAGGAGGAGATGATTGACAATTCAGCCATGTCCAAAATTAGGCAGAATTTTCTCATTTAATGTAATTGTAACTGCTACGTCCCGAGAGGAGAAAAAGTCCTGATCCACCCGTTCTCATTAAAGTTGCAAGATTTTGTTAATTCAGACAGATTTTTTTTTTTTATCTCAGATCTCTGTCACATGGTGGTATCAAAATTAGATTTGAGTCACTTCAGCCTGGTCATGTTATCATGTAGCTTTTAACATGGGGTTTAACCCACTTTTGGGGAGAGCTCCTTGTGGTCATTTGAGGAACTGCATGTTTTTCAGAACCGGAGGTTGCCCTTGAGTATGCCACACTCAGGTGGAGTTGGAGGTGGTATGGCACAAACTACACATGAACTTTAAAGCAGAGGGAAAAAGTTGAATATTTTTAAGAATTTGTCAATTAGGCATAGAGAATTCATTTGAAAATTTTCTAAATAGTTTAAAAGTATGAATCAATTCTAGAGTGAAAAACTGGCCCATCCATTCAATTAATTAAATACAGTGGAACTTAAGGTGGAAATCCCCCATGCTACGTCCGGGAGCCGTTCAAAACTTGTTTTCATCAGTGGAAATCGAAGCGAGTCTCCTTTTTTTTATCGTTTTTTTTTTTTATTTTATTTAGTGAAGATATAGCACTATGGGTCCCAACAATGTTCTCAAGGACATTAGCAAGAACAAAAGGGAGCCACTTTCAGTTTGGTTTTTAAAGCAGCTGGTGCCAAGAGGAATCATAAATTAAGATTTACTGAGGTTGAACTGAGATTTATTTCATATTTACATGTCTTTTCTAATTGTTTTTATAGGCAAAAATATGATTATAGTGCTGGAAATCTGTAATATTGGTAATATTTTTGGGTGGCTGGAACGGATTATCTGCATTTACATTATTTCCTATGGCACAATGCATTTCACAATACGAAATTTCACCTTAAGAACTCGTCTCCGGAACTGATTCAATTCATATGCCGGGGTTCCGTTGTAGATCATTAAAAGTTTTATTAAAATGCATACTCAATTAAATCACACAGCTCCAGTCATAAGACATAAAGCATTACACTTTCACTGAAGTTACAGTAAAGTAGAAACACCACGACTTATAGCTTACCGAGGAAGAATAAGAATCTCATCAACTAAACACTCTGTGGCAGCTCACACACAACACATGGTAACTCACATTGAAAAACTTCTACTGAGCGCTGTGAGCTCTTTTATTCTCTTTCCCACAGCTCATAAATAAATCAGGCTTGCGGAGCTGAACCGGGGATCTCTGTTCACGCCGAGTTTGCACCATTCCTTATTCCACTGGGGTTTAAAACATACTACACATCAGCATTTTAATTTTTTTTGGCTTTAACATCAAAGAGGTCAAGATACAGTGAGACAACTCGGACAGGGTCAAAAACAGAAGGTCATATAAACCAGAAAAAAATATCAACAAAGCTAGGAAGAAACAAGGGAAATGATGTTCTCAACTCAAAGGTACAAATTTTATGTGAGCATTATTTTAACACAAAGACAGACAAATTAAATCAAAGTGTACCGAGGTATGCTCTGATGCAACAGCTGTTTCCTTTTAAGTGAATGTTTTGAAGAGACATTTCACAGCCGTGTCCTTTTGTCATCACCAGTGCCGGAGGTCTGCCATGAAGCTGTCTGTCAAGGACTAGCTGACAAATCACTGCGTCCAGTGGAGCTCTGGAAAAATGACATGTTCGTACCTCAGCATCACACACACTGGTCTCACGTCACCATTATGACATTTCTACAACATACAGTACGGACATGTTGCATACACTTTAGTGCCGTGTTTACAGTTTGGCTATAAAAGATGGAATCCTAAGATGGGATGGACTTGAGCATGACTAAATTAAGGCATTCCTTTGTGTGGAAAAGAGTCATTTGAGAGGGTCTAGTAAGCATGAGAGCAGGACACCCTTCCTAGGAAGATGTTGCTTTTTCACAGAAGACTAGATGGAGAGATAATATCTCCACACTGGCCTGGGAACACGTCAGTATCCCCGGTCAGAGTTGGTTGAGGTGGGTAGGGAAAGAGAAGTTTGGGATTCCCTGCTGGAACTGCTGCCCCTACAACCTGACTTTGGAATGGTTGAAGATGAATGGATGGATGGATGGACAGATAAATTAAGGTGAAATTCTTGGGGAAAATCTGCAGAACATGACTAAATAAATAAATATAAACATACGGCTCTTTGTTTAGGTAATTCTGACAATAACAAGTGAAATGCCACATCTCTCTCTCTCTCTCTCTCTCTCTCTCTCTCTCTGTGAGTTGTTTTGAATTTAATGGACCAAAAACAGGATCTAAGTGGGCATTTCCTAGAAAATGCTCTATAGATTGTGGCCTTTTTTTTTTGGTGAGTCAAGAATAAATGTTGTACTGCCCCCTGCTGGACTTGTACCACAATGAATAAAACTATACAAATCATTCTATTCTATGTAAGTTGCACCAAACCAGAAAAGCATTTTCCTTACTCTGTTACTCGTGCAGTGATGATCAGTACAGGTTATTATTTGAAGCCATTGAATCACTAAATATGCTCTGTTAGCTCGTTATAATTTAGATCAATCATTGGTGCAGCTTCCCTGATGATACTGTACTACTGTAGTCATTCAGTCAGGGCTGTTTCAGGAGGAAATCTTTCAGTCATACACCAGTTCAGATACAGTGCCCTCCATAATTATTGGCACCCCTGGTTAAAATGTGTTCTTTATCTTCTAAAAAATTAAGTTTTGTTCTAAATAACATAGGATGTTTACAACACAGACATTAACGAGATATAAATCAACAGACGCAAGACGAATAACTAAACTCAAGACAACCTATTTATAAAGAAACTAATAATCAACTCGGTTCAGGTGAGCGCCCCACATCACCTGACCGAGGTGCATAATGGGAAATGAAGTGAAAACAAAAGGAACTACAAACAAAATCACAGGGCGCTTTGGCGCCCTCTAGGGGTTATCCCTGACATAACCCCCCCTCAAAGGGCGCAACTCCGGGTTGCCACAGGAGGTCCAGGGCATCCCCCCCAGGGTTCAATGTCCGCCCCTCTCCCCCAGAGGCTGGCACCTATGTCCTGAGGGCCCCATGGCCTGACGACCCCGTTGCAGTGGGGCGGCGGAGGCCGAGAATGAGCGCCGTCCTTTCCGGGCAGGGCAGCGGTGGAAACTCGCCGTCCTCGTCGATGCAGGGCGGCGGCGGAAGAAGCTCTCTGTCCTCCTCGCTGAGAGATGGCGGCAGGAAAAGTTTGCTGTCCTCAGCAGCGTAGAACAACAGTGGTGGAGGAAGAGGAAGCTCATCGTCCTTAGCGGCGCATGACGGCGGCGGCGGAGGAAGAGGAAGCTCGTCGTCCTCAAGTGCGTATGACGGCGGCGGCGGAGGAAGAAAAAGCTTGTGATCCTCGGCGGCGCATGAAGGCGGCGGCGGAGGAAGAGGAAGCTCGCGATCCTCGGCGGCTCATGAAGGCGGCGGCGGAGGAAGTGGAAGCTCACAGTCCTCAGCGGTGCATGATGGCGGCGGCGGAGGAAGAGGAAGCTCGCTGTCCTCGGCGGCGCATGAAGGCGACGGCGGAGGAAGAGGATGGAGCTCGCGATCATCGGCGACGCATGAAGGCGGCGGCGGAGGAAGAGGAAGCTCGCTGACCTCGGTAGCGCATGACGGCGGCAGCGGAGGAAGAGGAAGCTCGCTGTCCTCGGCGGCGCGTGACGGTGGCGGCGGAGAAAAGGAAGCTCGTGATCCTCGGCGGCGCATGAAGGCGGCGGCGGAGGAAGAGGAGGCTCGTGATCTTCGGCGACGCATGAAGGCAACGACGGAGGAAGAGGAAGCTTGCTGTCCTCGGCGGCACATGACGGCGGCGGCGCGTGACGGCGGCGGCGGAGGAAGCTCGTGATCCTCGGCAGCGCATGAAGGCGGCGGCGGAGGAAGAGGAAGCTCGTGATCCTCGGCGGCGCGTGAAGGCGGCGACGGAGGTAGAGGAAGCTCGCTGACCTTGGCGGCGCATGACGGTGGCGGCGGAGGAAGAGGAAGCTCGCTGACCACGAAAGCACCGTGCAGCGGCGGCAGCTCGCCGTCCTCGAAGGCACAGTGCAGCGATGGAAGCTCACCGTCCACGAAGGCACAGTGCAGCGACGGAAGCGCAGCGACGGAAGCTCGCCGTCCACGAAGGCACTGTGTTGCGACGGAAGCTCGCCGTTCACGAAGGCACTATGCAGCGACGGAAGCTCGCCGTGCTCGGCGGCGCGGTGCAGTGGCAGCGGCTCGCCATGCTCGAAGGCACTGTGCAGCGTCGGCGGCTCGCCGTCCTCGAAGGCACTGTGCAGCATCGGCAGCTCGCCGTCCTCTTTGCCGCGGTGCAGCGGCAGCAACTCGCCGTGCTCGAAGGCACTGTGCAGCGTCGGCAGCTCGCCGTCCTCGAAGGCACTGTGCAGCGTCGGCAGCTTGCCGTCCTCGAAGGCACTGTGCAGCGTCGGCAGCTCGCCGTCCTCTTCGCCACGGTGCAGCGGTGCTAGCAGCCCTTGGAGCGTGGCCACCTGCTCTTCATTTCTCTTAGTGCACCACCGAAAGCTGCTCCAATCCTCCTGGACGTCCCACTGCACGTCCCACTCACACTTCGTTCTTTTGCCGCTACGCCGCTTGGTTCTCCGGCTACCTTCCGCGCCGGCTCCCCACAACGCATACATCATTGCCCCCCCCAAAAGAATCTCCCGGGGGAAGGGCTCCTCTGCTATGCCTCTTGTAGGGTCTTGCATTCTGTCACGAAACTGGGTGCGAGGCATAAACCCAGAGGTCCAGGTGTTAAAGGAAACAATGTTTATTTAAACACAAAAAACAGGGAACTTAAAAAAAAACAAATAGACTTTAATATAAAACAAACCAAAACACAAATAAAGATGACGGGAAACACGAACTGAACACACAGACATTAACGAGATATAAATCAACAGATGCAAGGCGAATAACTAAACTCAAGACAACCTATTTATAAAGAAACTAATAATCAACTCGGTTCAGGTGAGCGCCCCACGTCACCTGACCGAGGTGCATAATGGGAAATGAAGTGAAAACAAAAGGAACTACAAACAAAATCACAGGGCGCTTTGGCGCCCTCTAGGGGTTATCCCTGACAATGTACCCTTTTTCTGGCTTCTCATTTAAGGTTGTCGACCTCTTACTCACTCTCTCTCTCACTCACTTGGTCGAATCTACTTCGAACAATTGTTGTGTAACCTGCAAAACTGTCAGACACAAGAATAAAAAAGTGATTCCAGAGTTGATCCTCATGTCCCCTGTAGTTGACTATGGCTTTTTTCGAGTTTGAAGCAGAAGTTGATGTGCAAATTCCCAAGTAACTCGACATTCCGGTTTCCTCCCAGATTCCAAAGAAATGCAGATTGTTTCTCTGTTATACTGGGTGAGAGTGAGTCATGCAGGCCTTCTGCTCACCCTTGGCGTATATTTATTACTCTGTGTTTTGATTAGCATGCTAGAACTTTCTGGCTCCTTCGTAGTGTGCGTGATAGGCTGGAGAACATGATGCACAGATTCGATATACAATGAGGACAGGTCCATAAGTATCGGAACAAAGATATTTTGTTATTTCTTCTCTGTTTATTACACCACCACATTGGATTTGAAATGAAACACTCAAGATGGGAGGAAAGGCAGGATTTCCAGGATTTTGACAAAAGTGTGGCATTATATATTTATTTCAGGAATAACAGCCATTTTATATATATATATATATATATATATATATATATATATATATATATATATATATATATATATATATATATATATATATATATATAAACACACACACACACCATTTGGGGGCTCATAAATAATGAAACAAATAAACATAATTACAACCATAAGGATTATCTTTAATACTTTGATGAAAATCCTTTGCAGCCAACGATCTCCTGAAACCTGGAACACATGGACATGACCGAATGCTGAGTTTCCTCCCTCATGTTTTTTTTTTTGCCAGGCCTTTACTGCAGCTGCCTACACCAAGTATGATAGATGTTGTGGTCTGCTTTGGATCATGAGGGGTTTGACCAAAGTGTGACATGAAACATTTAGTAATTACAACCATTTTCATTCACACACCATTTTGCAGACTTATAAATAATGGAACAACAAGTTCATGGCCAGGTCTGGCCTGTAACCTTCTCACTCCATAGCTAACTAAGCAGATAAAAGGCCTGGAGGTGGTTCTGAGTGTTATGTTACTGTTCACTCAACCTCTTTCTATGAGGTCCAAAGAGGTGTCTGTGCAAGTGAAGAAACCCATCATTCTCAGAATCTAAATATTTAACAGCTGAGCTCAGGAACAGCAAAAGGCCTGGAAGACCACACAATTCTGTCCATGAAGAAGAACATCTAGCTGACACTCTTGAGGAGGAAGGCGTGTCATTGGCAAAGATTACAGTCAAGAGATGGCTTTATGGAGTAAATACAGAGGCTTCACAACAAGGTGCAAACCACTCAACCACTCAAAAACAGAAAGGGCAGATTTGACCTCATCAGAAAGCTTTGGACTGATGAAACCAAAATTCACTTATACCAGAAGGATGGGAAAATAAATGTGTGGAGAAAGAAAAGGTCAGCTCATGACCCAAAGCACCACATCATCTGTCAAACATGCTGAAGGCAGCTGCAGTAAACGCCTGGCAAAGTGGCATCTCAAATGTTTAATTTCAAATTCAATGTGATGGTGTACAGAGGCCAAATGCCAAAAATCTAAAATTGATGTACCTGGTTGTAGATCAGATGAGGCCAACCTAGAAGTTCTGCTCTTTCACCTGGGAATACACTAAATACCTGCACGTTGGGTTTGGAAGCATCAGTGGAGCAGCTCGATGGGAATCTGAAAGGAGGAGGAGAAAGATGAAAACGGGTTGAAAAGAAAGTGAGGAGGAGAAAAAGGAGGGCGAGAAAGAGAGCTGAAGAAGGAGTAGAAAGAGATGGAAGAGGACATAGCAGACAAAATAAGGAGGAGAAGGATGGAAAATAAGGATGAGAAGAACAAGGGGAAAAAGAAGAAGAGGGAAAAAAGAGAAGAAGTGGAGGAGAAAGGGGAGAAGAGAGGTCAGAGGAGGAGGAGAAAACAGGAAATGAAGATGAGGGGAAAGTGGGGGAGGAGAAATAGGAGGAGAAGAGATAGAGGAGGAGAAGCAGGAGGAGGAAAATGAGGAAAAATGGAAGAGAGAGAACAGAAGATGAGGAGAAACCGTGGAAGAAAAATGGAGGAGTAGAGAATGTGGAGGGTGAGAAAGAAGTGAAAAGGGAAGAAGAGGATGAGTGGGAAGATGTGAAGAAAGAAGAAGAGGAGGAGAGAGAAAGAGAGAGGGGGGTTAGATGAAAAAAATAATGGATGAACGATGAAAAAAAGGAAAAGAGAAAAAAAAAGGAGAAGAAGAAAAAAGAGATTCAAAGGAAGAGGGGAAAGAGGTGAAGGAGGGTGAGGAGGAGAAGAAACAGGAGGATGAGAGAGCAGAGAGGAGGAGGGGGACAAAAATAATATGAGGAAAAAGTGGGGAGAAGAAGAACTAGGAGGAGAAGAAAGAACAGAGGGAACAAGGGGAAGAGAAAGAGGGCTAAGATGTACAGAATAAAAAGGAGAAGCAAAAGAGAGAGAGAAGGAGAAAGATGGAAAAGATCAAGAGCAGTATGAAGGAAAATAAAAAGGTTTTACATGTAATTGATTTAACTATTAAATATTTAAATTATTAAAATCATGTTATTTTGTGGGATTTTTATTTTTTTACTTCTGGAACTTCTGGGAATCTTCTCTAAAAAGTTATTTAACCACAGAGCATTTGAAAACTGTTTCAATGTCTATGTCTAAAAACTGAATGTGAGTCACATTTCAAGTGAGACAACCTGTACACCTCGATTTAAAATATTGAAATTAATTAAGCTTAGTGCTAAAGTCAGGGTTTGTAAGGCTCATAAATTCCACATGAATCACAAATGAATTTTATAATTACATTTTTTGCAAAAACATTTTGACTGACAAATCTGCGCTTACAAACTGCTCGGCATTCATCAACATCCCTGCACCTGTGTGTGGATTTTTGAGACATTTTACTACAAAGTAGTATCAAAAAGTTTCGAGATTAGTTTTGTAACAAGCCAACAGGTGGCAGCACAAGGCCCACGCACAGTCACATGGACCTTCATGAGTCAGTGTGCAAAAAGACATCGTCCTGTGTAGATCAGGAGCTGTGCAACTGCTCTTCTGACCACACGCGTTACCATGTCTGCTATTTAATCTTGGACAGCAAGATAGAACAAAGCGCGAACGTGAAATTCTGTGTGAAACTTGGCAAATCTACAGATACAGAGACATTTGACATGGCTAGGCATGAACTTGCTGCAGTTGCTCATTGCAATGCTGCAATGAGTCGTTCAAGGTGTTTTGAGTGGCACACATTCTTCAAGCGCGGAAGAACTTGATTGGAAATGAGGAAAGATCAGGAGACCTTCAACAAACTCAACCACTGAAAATGTCAAAACCAAATCACAAACTTGCTGCTGTTGTCTGTGTGTCAGACGGCGATCCTCACGTGTGATTTAAACATGCGCCATGTTCCTGCCATGTTCATCCCCAGGCTGCTGACCCAGGAGCACAAGGAACATCACTGAAATCTGTCAAGAACTCCATCGACGTGTCGTGGACGACCCGAGCATCATTACCGTTGATGAAACACTGGGTGTATGAGTACGACCCTGAGACGAAAACAACAGTTGGAAGAGTCCATCATCTCCACGACAAAGGCAAGGCAGGTGCATGCTCAACCAAATCCAGTCTCATCGTCTCTGTGCATGGAGAATTTGTCCCCAGCGAATTCTACTGGCAGGTCTGAGGAAGGACGTACCGCAAAGCACCTGGATCTGTGGCATGTGAATCTCCAAACTTTTTAAATCCCGCTCGTGTTCCCATGGTTTCTTCTGTCTGACTCCCACATTGCACAGATGCAGTGTACTCACATCTGACCTGAGTTTGTGCTTTGTTCGTGCCTGATCAGATTTTTAGACCTTTGACTTTGTTCTCAGTCCAAATAAACCCTGTGCATAGTCAAAGTCTCTGAGTGCAGTTTTACAGTTTGCTTGTTAATATCGTATCCCATCTTCATCTACTGTAGTCAACAAGTGGAACAATTGGAAAAAAAATAATGGGTTACAAATAAGCTCTAGCTTTGTTTTTAGTTTTTAGGACAGAACATGTCTGTTAACACTGATACCATCCACATTATTACTGCAAGCGACTTCCTATGAGTTGTATCAGCAATAGCGGTGTCGCTACTGTGACATCAGAGTGGCAGGAAACCATTAACTCCTTGTGGGAATAATGAGCATGCGGCACCAACCGAGGAATTAACACCAGAACCTCCAAGCACATCACACACGCTTCAGTATTTACATATTTGATGTGTCTCAGGATGAGTTTTCTTTTAAGATGAGTGTTTGACTGCATCTACTTTTGAAGCATCTTTCTCAAAGTCCTTTCCTATGTCTCTCCCTCCATCTGTACATAAGAAACGGCTGAGAATGTGTGTCGAGATGATTCAGTTCACACATTACTGCGTTCAGAGATAGAGCTGGCAACCGGCTTTGAGTCTCCCTCCTCCAATCCACCGTTTGAAATCACACATTGTTCTGGGCTGTAATTAGGACTCGCACCTCCAACAGCAACAGTGGCTTCTTTAGCAGGATATTCACATGAGAACTCGACCATGTTGGTTTGGCCACGGCGTAAAGAGATAGACAAAGACAGACGGCAGAAATGAGCAGCTCTATTAATGACTCACGTGTTTTACAGTCCTCCTATTAAATACAAGCTTTTACTTGCTTTAAAAAAAAAATTCAACACTTGTTTTATGGAGGTGTGATGTGCCTCCACTGGCAATTAACAAAGCCATGGGGTAATTAATTGGCGAGAAGAAAAATCTGCCCTATTTTAAGGTTGTGGGGGCGGTTTTGTTTTGTTATTTTATTTTGTTGGTGAAAATTGGCAGAACCGTACTCCTAAGGCATAACCTGATAAATGTGTCATTCTTGGCCTGGGGGAAATTTAATGATCATGTTTAATTTGATGCAAAAATATAAGGATTTAACTATTGGAATGTGCACAAACATATATCCATTAAAAAATGACCATGACCTTCCAGTTTCAAATTCAAATTGGTGTCATTTTGTTTAAAACATTTGTTTGATGGTTTCCTCCGGTTACTCCACTTTCCTCCCACAGTCGAAAGACATGCAGATTATTAGAGCCCAAGCACTATGACATCAACATGATGATGTCATTGTTATGATAGTGCTGATGTCATGTAGGTCTGACTTCTGAAGGTGCTGATGTCATTGTATGTGAAGGGCCCCTTATTTTTCTAAGGATTATTAGGGCCCCAGCACTATGACAGCGACATGGCAACATAATAGATATAATAGTCATCATCATTGCTATGATGGTGCTGATGTCTTTAAGTGCTGATGTCATTTAGTTCTGATTCCGGAAAGTGCTGATGTCATTGTGTGTGAAGGGCTCTCTTCCCAGGATTCCAGGGCTTTTTGAGGGTCTTAACATGCTCAAAAAGTCGTGAAAATTGGCACGTTTGAATCTGCTGCCATTAGGATGACTGTGTGAAGGGCCCTATTGTTTCTCTAAGGATTTTTTTTTTCATTGTGTGTGATGGGCCCTGAGTCGTTCATTGTGTGTGATGGGCCCTCTTTTTTTTCTAAGGATAATTATTGCCCAAGCACTATGACAACATCCCCCTATGTCATCATAGTGTGTGAGGGCCCTCTTAAGGATTATTATTATTTAGGGCCCAAGCACTATGACATCAGCACGATGATGTCATAGCTATTGCGTCATCGTCATTGCTTTGATAGTTCTGATTTCTGAAAGTGCTGATGTCATTGTGTGTGAAGGGCTCTCTTGTTTTTCAAAGGATTTTTTTTTTGCAGCATTCCGGAGCTTTTGGGAGGTTTTAACATGCTGAAAACATCATAAAAATTGGCAGACAGGTTGGAATCTGCTTCCTTTAGGATGCCTGAGGGTCTGGGCCCCAGGAATGACACGGGGCCCTCACACAAGATTTTGCTGCATAGCTCATACGCACTTGCACGTATGCACATGAAACCTGGCACACATTTAGAGCTCATTGAGCCAAACAACTTTCACACTGCATGTCATGGGCTCCACTCAAAATTAAGTCAGTTATTATGGCCAATAACGCAGGGTGCTCATTGTTGTTTGAATGTTGACCAGAGGGACTACCATGGTCGTAAAATGGGAAAAAACACAATGGTCACCATCCCTTATTGCACTACAGAGATATAAAGGGGAAAACATGTTAGAGCTGTGAGAACTGTTTAAATTGCTGTCAAAGGTGATAGTAATAAATAACCCAATTATTGTAGTATAGTGATTTATAGATTATAGAGGTGCAAGAATAATGTGGGGTACTGAGTATAGTCTAAGACACAGTTATGTCTGTGTATTTCTTCAATTCTTATCCACAGTATTTGCTCAAAAATCCAACCATAATCTTTGATTTTTATAAATAGAACAGAATAGACATTTAATGGATGGTTGGAACATGTAGAGAAGAGCAGCAGGAGTGATCTGTGACAGAACGGTATCTGCAATAAGTTTACAGGACTGTAGTAAGACCAGCAATATTGTACGGTTTGGAGACCTCGCCGCTGACCAAAAGACAGGGAGCAAAGCCAGAGGTGGCTGAGCTGAAGATGCTGTGATTTGCTTTGGGAGTGACAAGACTGGACAGGATTAGAAATGAGTACACTAGAGGGACTATGCATGTAGGGCAGTATGGGGACAAATTTAGAGAGGCCAGATTAAGACGGTTTGGACATGTGCAGAAGAGGAATGAGGGGTATATTGGGAGGAGAAATTTAGAGATGGAGCTGCCAGGCAGGAGGAGAAGAGGAAGGTCCAGGAGGTGGTTTATGGATGTGGTGAAAGAGGAAGAAGAGGAGGACATGCGGCAGGTTGGCCAGACAAGGGAATATGTGGAAGAAAGAGTTAGATGGGGACAAATTCTCCGCTGTGGTACAGCAGCGAAAGAAGAAGAAGGAAAAGATTTCTAAATCGTACATATATATTTGACCTGAAAGTTGAGTTTGCACTGCTCTAATTTCCACTGTACTCAGTACAGTATAGCGACATTATACAGTCTTGAATCTGGGAGGTGCACTTCATCGCTTTGACCACCAGATGTCACAAGAGCGCACAATATTGAGGACATTTGTCACGAAGCCTCAGTTTTATCATCAGTTTAAAAGGACAGAATAATAAAAACACATGAAGCTGAAACAGAGCAGACATTTATCTTGTAACTCTATTTAATTTTAAGAGCCAGAGCCTGGACTGTATGCGGGGAGATCGTGACGCGCTGTTCTATGTATCTAACGCGTTTAGGTGGACGGCGCGTGCGTGACGTCAGAGACGGAAGCCTAGGGGCGGGCCTTGGGAGAGGGGACGCAGCGCGCGCGCTCTCTCTCTATAAACATTACTAACACGCGCTGAGCCAGAGAGAGGGAGAGCGTGGAGGAGACACGCGTGGGGAGACAGTGAGTACACTGTCTATGTGTGTATGTATGTATTTGTGTGTGAGAGCTGTTAACGTGTGAGCCGTTTCAGCCCGGCTCCACGGGGAGTGGCGCTGGGGTGTTTTGGTTTTGTTTTTCGTCGCTTTAAACACGTTTCCGGGTGTGAAGTGACAACCTGACACACCGTTTATTCTCGCAGAGGCACGTCTGAGTTAACCCCCGAGTTGATATTCCAGAATAATCCGGAACAAACGCGTTTCTTAGTGGAGTTCAGGGTTACCGTAAGTTCCATGGGTTTCTGCGCATGCGCAGTTCACTCACGCACGGCCATCAATGTTTGTTTAGAATCATGTTAAACCCTGGAGGCGTTTTTAATGTTATATAGTTTATACAGGAAGGTAGAATAGTTGTGAATTTTATAACTGTTGTAGCCGTGTGAGCATTCTATTCTAATTATATTCTCAGAGCGGCTTCATCAAACGATTCGGTGTTTGTAAACAAAGCGCGCGCGTAGTGACGTCACCTGTTTGTCTCCAGTGTAAACACATCAGGTCATCTCATTAAAGGTTCAGTAGTGTGTGTGTTTAATCCTTATTCCAAAATTATTATGTATATACTCATCTTATTTTTAACCATATGATTATTTATTTAAACTTTATGAAGTTATATAAAGAACTATATATATATATATATATATATATATATATATATATATATATATATATACACACACATACAGTGTGTGTTTATTTTTATGTAGTACTAGTGCAATTACCTGTCATTGATGGTTAAAGAATTTATAGAAAGAGTTAAAAAGTTAAAGCTAAAAATAATCTGCTGATCTTTAATGTGATCAGTGATATTATTATTATTATTATTATTTCAGGTTGAAGCCCACGTACATGTCTTTCTTTACGGCAGAACTCTCTGTCTAACCTATTAATACAAAGAAATCACATTCTGAACGGTTGAGTATCTTAAAATTGTACTTCTTTGGTGGTCAGACAAACACACTCCCTGTTCGGTAATCGGAGAGTGAATCACAGATGAGAAATGGAAAAAAGTAGATCTGATAAAGATGAAGTTTTGTCTTAAAACGACTCCAGCGTGTTAAAATTCATTTATACCACTTCAGCGCTGTTATTTCAGCCAAAGTGAAAATATGAACTAATCCCAGTAAAAATATTCAGTTTATCTTTTCTAATTAATATCTATTGATGCAGGTGTTTGTTTACATTGAGACAGTGGCGCATTAGTAGCTTATTTTAAAGTAGATTATTAAATCCCACACATAATATCACTTTTACTCAACATACTGATTTTACTAATGGTGCAGGTTAAACTTCAGACAGATATCTAAGTACTGCAATAGTTTCATTCAATTCTGTCCAGACTTTATTGGATATCACTAAAAGAATGTGTTCTGACCAATTTTATATAACTCTGTAATGATGCATCCTATCCTTATTCATCATTCAAATGAAAGTCTGGTGAATTTGGGGAATTTCCTGGTTTGTTGAAGGTTAAACAAGCAGTCCAGACAGCTGAGATGGGTGGAGAGTGTTACATACGCATGGAATGATGTTTGTGCATCACAGAGAATGTTTTTAAGAACTGAATTTTTATCATGTTTGTTTTTCTGATGTGAATTGTTAATGATGCAACAATCACGTACAAACTGAAGGGTGTAATTTGAAATTAAATAAACAGCTCTGTTATTCTCTCACTGTTGATTAATGAGGACGTGCTCGTGTTTTTGGAACAGCTTTTTCGGTTTACATTATTATTATTATTATTATTATTATTATTATTATTTCAATATAGGCAGCATGGTGTTGTAGTGGTTAACACTGTGGCCTCGCACCTCAGGATCAGAGTTTGATTTCCGTTCGGGGTCTAACAGGAGGTTTGTGGATGTTGCAATGAAGGAGGACATACAGGAGGTTGGAGTGACGAAGGAAGATGTGTTAGACAGTTACATGAAGACAAATGGTCCACTGTGGTATCTTGTAACAAGAGCAGCCACAGAATAAGATGATTTTAAGCGTATAGATGAGTAATCATTTACCACATATAATGTAGACAAATCTCTGTTAGGATCAGCGTCACGTCCTGATTAGATACAAAGATACAAGTCTTGTGTGTGTGTCACCCAGAAGCAGACACCTTATAATCTAATCTAAGAAGTTCAGTTTGGCCTGTCGCTGATGTAGCGGGGACGTCCCTCACCGTCTGCCTGACTGCATGTCACCTAATGTAACGGAGACGGCGTCATCATCACCTTTTATATCATACTGTGGTGAGGTAATAATATTACTGCTGGCACACAGGGACCGCATAAGGAGCGGCAGTGAGTTGATCGCATGCTCTGTTCGCTAGTAATTGTTTAGCACAGGAGCCTGTACGCGGGTGGAGCTCTGGGTAATCTCTAGTTAACACTAAGTGAAAAATTATGCTTTTGCAACTTTTTTGGTAGCTTCTCTCCGAGTCACCGGCGGTCTGCGTTTGGAAAAAAGTGGTTGGGAATGCAGCTGTACCCCAGCATACGAAGAGCCCCGTCTCATGAATTTTTGGCTGAAGAACAACAAATTTGCCTCAGCATATGAAGAACGTTCAGTTTGCGATCAACGCACCGAGCTGAATGCTGTCTAAGTTGCATGCACCTCGGGGAGCCTCTCAAAACTGTGTTTGGGTCTGTGGAAAGCCAAGTGACGCGAGTTTACATGTGTGAGAGTGTGTTTGTTTGTTTTGTTTTTTTTTTATTTTTTATTTTTTTTTATTTTGTGCAATCATTTAGTGAAGACATAGTACGATGATTGCCAAGAATGTTATGAAACACCTCACCAAGAAGCAAACGAAAAGACACTTTCAGTTTTGTTTTTAAAGCAACTGGTGCCAAAAGATATCATAAACTAACCTCTGCAGACCCAAATGTCCTCATATGAAGACAAGACATTTTCTCCCAAATTGTCTCATTCTCACTCTATACTATTAATATTATGC
The DNA here is from genome assembly GCA_013621035.1 of Clarias magur. Classification (NCBI taxonomy): domain Eukaryota; kingdom Metazoa; phylum Chordata; class Actinopteri; order Siluriformes; family Clariidae; genus Clarias; species Clarias magur. The sequence goes on along the minus strand of QNUK01000016.1, from coordinate 2,675,554 downwards.
AAACAACTATACATTTATTTATTTATTTTCTGTTTTTTATTACTGTTTTAATGTTAATATACCTACATGCATACAGTAGAACCTTGGATTGCGGGTAACTTGATTTGTGAGCGTTTTACAAGTTGAGCAAAAAAAAAAACATTTTAACTTGATAAACGTGTGTGTATAAGTCGTCTAACACCAGTTCTTTTAAAAGGCAAAGTGCTGGTTATTTTTTTTTGTTTGTTTGTTTGTTTTATATTTTGTAATGATTATTTTTATATGAATATTTTTGGGTTGTGGAATGAATCATCTGAGATTTCATTATTTCTTATGAGGGAACTTCATTTTTATACATGAGTGTTTTGATATACAAGCACATTTCAGTAATGAATTATGCTCGTAAACCAAGGTTCCACTGTGTTCTTTATATGAGGACTATTGGGTGTAATTCTTTGCAATTCCTGGTTAAAGATCCTGGTCCTCTTCCTGGTTAAAGATATTGATTACATTTATAGTTATCAGATATAAATAAATAAAAACAGTTTGTAGAAGTTGTACACAACAGTAGGTTCTGGGTCTCAGGTGGTTGAGGTGAAGTGAGGTTTAATGTCTATTTATTTAATATTTTACTTCATGTCTTTACGTTTCTTTTCTAAATGTTTTTATATGCAAAACTATGATTATTGTGTTGGAAATTAGTAAAATTGGTAATATTTGTGGGTGGCTGGAACAAATTATCTGCATTCACACTTTTTTTGTGAAAAAAAAGAAAATGCGTTTCAAAATCTGAAACTTCACCATAAGAACTCGCCTCCAGACCAGATAAAAATCTTACACCGAGCTAACGCCTGTATTGTGGTTACAGAATCTAGTAAGAAAAACGGCTACTATAGTGTGAATCATAATGTTGTTGAATTAGATTTGTTTTTCATTTTTCAGAGAACAATAACGCAGTAAAACCCTGTTTACAGCAGCTTGCTGTGGTTGTTATGAATAATGAATCCTGGCGGTATAAGCGTTATTTGACATGTCGACTCAATTAGTTTATTCTCGCGCGAATTTTAAGGAGGTGTCCGGGCCATTCTAGCTTCACTTTGCTCGACTCCGCCCCTGCCATTTGACCACGCTCTTAACACCACATAAGTTTTCTTAGCATCTCACTGTACTGTAACTCCTATAATTATCATCTTCCATCGTTAGCTTTAATTCGCTCCCAAGCACTATGATATCATAATGTGTCCTTCTAAGACTGTCTTCATGAAACCAGCACGCTGGTTGGGAGGTGCTAATATTAGGACGCCTGAGTGCCTGAGCAGTTGGCCACATTTAGATCTTTTTGAGCTGGACAACTTTTGCCAATAGGGTCTCAAGATTTTTTTGGCAAAATTGCGAAGGGATTTTGATAACGGTTCAGCCATGGTATAAACTTAGTTATATATAATTGTATACTTAGATATTATGTCATAATAGTATTGATATTTCTTCTTTAGGTGCATGTGCCCACTGTGTTTCTGATGCCCCCGGGTGGTGATGGTGCAGGTGTTTGGGCCCGATCATTGTTGTTTTGCAACTAAGTTATGTTTTATTATTCCTACTTTTCTTTTCTTGGTTTTGGATTTGGTTTCATTTAGAAAGTTTGTTAAAAGACTTTTTATTTTTAATGACATATTAACAATTTTATTACTAACATATTAATACAAATTTTTTATTTAAGTATTCATCTTTTGTTAGTTGCCACATGCACAAAACAACCTCAAGCTAAATTTAACAACTCATAAGCTTAATAAAAGCTATTGAATAATTATTCGATTAATCACCACTCTAATGTTATTACTCAGTTCAACATGTGCATCATCAATAATCTTTATTAAAATGCATACTCTATACAAAGGAAATTGATCTTCAGCACACCAGTGCGTTAGATATAATGTGAATTAGATAACTTTGTAGAATCTTACACAGTTGTCCAGGTCATGCACTTTTTACACGCTCCCTTACTGACTGCTATAACGCACTGATTCAACTGGTTTTAATGGGAAACTGGAAAATTATATTCAGCTGTACTCGTTTCTTTGCCCGTCCCAGTGTAAGAAAATTAAACATCTGTGTTAGAATCGAAGGGAGAATTTCAAATATGTAGTGAATTTATCAATGTAAAAAAACTAAAAACTTTACCACGTAAACCGAAAAATCTGCATATTTCACTTTGGTCAAGTCTAACATCTGAAATAAAGGAAAAGAAGTGATCAGTGCTTTCTATTGTTGCTTGTGATTTGCTTCCTGTGCCTCGTATTACAGACTCGGTCAGGTTTTTTCCCATTACATCACGCGGACATCAAGGCTGTCAGAGCGTAAACATCTTACCTTCAAATTAGTTACTCTGTATATAGAAGGATGAGTTTGATCACATGAGATTAATCAACATGGGAATATTCACCTGTTAGATCTAGAACCCTGACTCTTCACGTGGATGTCTTGTGATGAGGATAACTCGGGAAGGTCAGAAATTATTTCATTCTCATCTCCAACTTTGCATTTCCGAGTGTGCTACAAAACTCACAGCTTTGTTTCAGTTCTCAAACGTAACCTGTGAGTCCCGTCCTAACGTGGCGGCTTGGAGGTGTGTGTGTGTGTGTGTGTGTGTGTGTGTGTGTGTGTGTGTGTGTGTGTGTGTGTGTGTGTGTGTGTGCTGAGAGTGCAGGAATGTTGCTGCTAGCTACATGGAATCCTGCCATCTTGACTAATTCATTTATATTTCAGTAACTAATTCCTCAACTGTTTTTGCACCGTAAGAGCGAGCGTTACTGATCATGTGAGTGTACTCATACAGCTCTTTCTGAAACAGCGAGGTCAGTTGTTTTGTTTTTGCTGTGCTGAAGACGGAACACAATCAGAACACGAGATAATCCGTTCCAGCCGCCCAAAAATATTACCAATATTAGATTTCCAACACCATAGTCATATTTTTGAATATCAAAACAATGAAAACATTTAGAAAATATATATATTAATTAATATTTTACTTAATTTATGATTCTTCTGGGCAGCGGATGCTTTAAAAACCAAACTGAAAGCGGCTCGCTTTTCTTCATGCTACCGTTCTTGTGACCCATGATGCTATGCCTTTACTAAATCCTTCACAAAATGCCTGAAAAAAACCTGCCAAAAAATATGTAGCATCGCTTTGCTTGGCTTTCCACTGACGTGAAGTTTTGAACTGCTCCCGAATGTACGCACAACTTATCCAGCGTTCAGTCACTCGTATACCGAAAATACTCCACATGCTGAGGCTGATTTTTTGCAAAATTGTAGGTCCTAAGGTGAAAATTCACAAGGCCGGGGCGGGGCGTTCATATGCCAAGATATTTGAGTTTGAGATTTGAGTAGGGTTGGGTATCGTTTGGGTTTTTTTCGATATCGATGCCAAATCGATCCTTTTAAATCGGTACCGGTGCCAAAACGGTGCCTGAACTGATACTTTGCAAAAGCCACAAAATGATGGTGGATGACTCAAGAATACATTTTTATTTAACAAAAAAATTTAATGCTTAAAATTGAATAATATTAATAATTAAAAGTTTAAGTATAGCTGGAAAGCCATAATTATAAACAGAATCCATGTTACATTAGTATTTTACAAATCGTTTGACCATTTGTTAGCATGAATGTAAGATTTGCATTTTGTAATTAACATTACATTAGCCTACTACTAACCTGCGAAAAGACTGCTGACGTCATCATAATCGGTGGACTCCTTTTTGCTACTGTTGGTATGACTGGGGCTGTAGTCGTCCACACCAATAGAGCCAGCTGTTGTCTGTAAGCCGTCAAACACGGTGCATGCCTCTGCTTTATGTTTATTCCGTGTGCCCTCAAATGTTTCATTAGATTTGACGTGTTTCCCCCTTTACACGCAACTGCCGTAAAACATTTATTGCACGTCGCGGTGTCGGAATTCTTTCTTGTGAAATATAGCCACACTTTCGACCGTTTAGGTTTAGGCATTTTAACGAAAGTTAATTTAGCACGTTAAGATAGCGGTAGATCACCTGCTGCCGTCAGAGCGAGTGTAACGCAAGATGCCTTCACGACATCTCAGATGGTCTCATTTCCCGATGATTTGTGCTTTTAATTTTTTTTATCTAATAATAAACTTTTAATCTACAAAAATAAAATGGACAGTAACACCACTGCAACAATGTTTTGGATTTGTATTATCAAAGCTTTCTGAAGTCTTCAAGATTTTTCTAATTAAGGAAATAATTTATTTTTCCGATCATTTCTGACAGCCCATGAATGCGGTATTTAAATTTTACTAGCGATCATGTGTGTTGATGAAGCTAATGCTTATTACAACTGTGTCATCATAGACCCAGAGAACAAATATATTAATCGACAGTTCAGGCATTTAAGTGGCACCGAAATGAGGCACCGAAATTCGTGTTCTGTTTCGGTCCGGTACATACCGGTTCTATAGGTATAGGTATTTCGGTACCCAACCCTAGATTTGAGTGAGCAAAAGTATTGGAGCGAACCGTCTTAATGGATGTGACGTGTATTGTTTGGTTGCGCGTAGGGGGTGCAACGATTAATCTGCGCTATCAACTAAAATCAACGAATTTAACTGGCGATTTGTTGATTGGTCAATTCTCGCGCTGAACTCTGAGCGCTCTGCTGTGTTCTGTAGGTTTGAGGCTTACTGGAGTGAAGTGAGTAATAGTGAGATGGCCAACACCTTAACAAGCAGAAATGTGTGAACTCGAGCGACAACGACTGCCAGAATCAGACGGAGAGACTTTGTGCTGCTTTGTGAAGGTTGCGAGAGTGGTAGAAGATTCTCACCTGTAGGGACTGACTGACTGACTGACAGTGTGTTGCTGTGAGTCAGGGTTTGGGAACTCCACCCATTTGGGAACACTTGCACACGTCACTACCTCCGCCCTTTACCATGGCAACATAAGCACCTCGGATACCTGACGCTGCTGCTGTGCAAATTTCACACTACAGGTTTTGAGTGTTGAATTTTTATTGAAACAAAAAGTGCTTACATTATAAAACATGTACTATTGTAACGTGATTAATAATAGTTGATTAAAGATGTACAGAGATGTGTTGATTTCGCCATACTTTTTTTTTAACAGATTACTAGCCTATATAATGCTATATAATTCGCTACAACATCCGCAGTTACATTTTTCTCTCCCTGATGTTTAGTGTACTTTGCAGGGTACTTCAGGCAGATCGGAACCTACCTATACACACACACACACACACACACGCTGTTGTGCTGTCCACTTTTTTCAGCTTGCAGCAGCACATGCACACTCTCACAGTCTCTCTCAAACACACATACACACAGACACACACACAAATTACCCATCTTTTCCTCAGGTGTGTGTGTGTGCGCGCACATTCTTTTCTCACCTAACTCACTCTCAGACCCTTCACTTTACTTGACCTCGCCCTTCACCACAGATTTAATCTCAGTTTTCTTTACATTTCAATTTAACACTCACATCCGTCAACTTCAAACTTTCAATTAATAGTTTTATTTGATTTGTTACTTAGCTTTACATTGGTTATAGATTTTTTTTTTAAACTGGAAAGTTCATTAAAAGTCATAAAAAAAATTCTTCTTCTTCTTTCTTTATAATTTGTTTGGGTGATTTTTCTTTTTTTTTTCTATTTTTTTTACACAGTGTGTATTGCAGCAGTTTGTGGACACGGCATTGCCACATGTTTCTGCTTGGTTGAAGCCACTTCCTCACCTCTTAACTTTGCCTAATACCAATTTACATTTCTGTACGCCCGTAGTAGCGTGAACGGCGAAGCGTAAACGGGCGACTCGTCTGTTTTTTTTGTTTGTTTGTTTTTTTTTCCTGGGATTTTTATTTTGTGCTACGCTAGTCGGATTGTTTACGCTCTTTTTTCACGTAACATAAAAGCCAACCTGCTTTAGAGAAAAAACACACTCCCACCGCGCTCTCGATGTTATTGTGCATGAGTAATCGTTATCAGCTGAAGTGAACGTATCTTACCATCTGTACTTTTTCTTAGAATCATTTCGAGCTCTTCAAAGTCATTCTGTACTTTCAGAGTCCTGATAGTGAAACAAACAAACAAAAATGAAATGAAAAAATAAATAAATAAATCATTAAATTGAGGTTGAATCCACTCAGCTCCTGCTGTTCAGTCAGAAGCTGTGTGTGTGTGTGTGTGTGTGTGTGTGTGTGTGTGTGTGTGTGTGTGTGTGTGTGTGTGTTTTGGTTGGGAGTTACAGGCAAAGAAGGGGGCACAGGCCTCTCTCTCTCATATCTGTGGTTAAGTGTGTTTGGCGGGTTATTGTTGTAAAGTTGTGCTTTCTGTGGCAGGTGTCTGGAAAGTACCAGCATGTCACACCAATAACAGAACCGTGTGTGTGTGTGTGTGTGTGTGTCTGAGAGTTGTTTTGCTATACTAACAAACAAATGAGGACTAGTCAATCAAGTCAAATTGAGTAGGCTTTGTCATCGCTCTCTCTCTCTCTCACACACACACACACACACACACACACACAGTATTTTAATGATTAAAAACTCATAATATTTAAAGATCAAACTTTTGATAGCAATATTAGTCTGCGTGTGAGGATTTGGTGAATATAAACGCAACGTTAACGAAGAGAAAGTGCTTCGTCTGTATCAGCAGGTCAGACTTAATTTTTTTCATTCAAAATCAGAAATTGGATTAATCAAGAAAATTTCTCTTGGTGTTTATTTAATTCTTATCGTCTCTTGTAGCACATGCTGCGCAAACACACACACACACTCACTCACAGCTCATTTCTTTTTTCCTCTTTTTCCATTCTCTGAATGACTGCAGGTCTGCTCCCGAGTCTTAGTAAACAAATAAGACACATAAAAGTGAGCAGAAATATGGAAAGGCGTTTGTTTGATCAGCTTGCCTCTCCTTGCTCCTTGCTTAAGAGTGTAACACCTGTAACCGCACACAGACACACACACACACACCACACACACACAAACCCAGCCCCTGTGTGTTCATAAGCTGCTGCTTCACCGCTCAGGACTGATTGTAAAGTTCCTGTTCGTGAGTGAGACAGCTCTCTCTTTTCTTCTCTCTCTCTCTCTCTCTCTCTCTCTCTCTCTCTCTCTCTCTCTCTCTCTGTCCGTCTGTCTCCGTCTCCCAGCGTGATGCTGCCCTCGTCCAGACCTCGTCGCACCCCCGAGCTCGTCTCTCCATGATATCTAAGCGGATAGATGAGGAAGCTCGAGGTCGACGGTATGGAGGCACCCGTTTCTCAGATGCGGCAGCTCAAGAAGAGACCCGAGGACTTCAAGTTTGGGAGAATCCTTGGAGAAGGCTCTTTCTCAACCGTGAGTTGAGTCTCAACTCTGCATTTTAGCTAGAAATGGCAACGTACAAGAGATTATTAGCAGATATGCTGCTGCATGCTTTTTTTTTTATATTCTTTTTTTTTCCAACTATTGTTTTTCTTCTTATTTCAGGTGGTTCTTGCAAAAGAGCACTCTACAGGAAAGGAATTTGCAAGTAATGCCTGCTTCATGTGCTCTACTTTCACACACCATCTGTGACACGCTTGCTTCTGCTATCGTCTTTGTTTTTGTGTGTTTTTTTTTCTTCTTTCTTTTTTTCTTTGTCTTAAACCGAAGCGTGTTTTTTACATTTTCTGTGATTTTTCAGTCAAGATTCTGGAGAAGCTGCACATCAGGAAGGAAAACAAAACACACTATGTGAAAAGGGAGAGGGACATTATGTCAAGCATCGATCATCCCTTTTTTGTAAAGCTCTACTTCACCTTTCAGGATGCTGAAAAATTATGTATCCTTTTTTTTATTATTATTATAATTTTTTTAATTACATTTTTTTTTCTTATTGAAAGTGTCAAGGAAACCGCTTTTGTTGTTCCTGGAACGAATCTTATCTTATATCTTAATCTAATCCTATTCTTAATTTCCTGAACTTAACGTCCGTCAGATTTCGGACTTAGTTACGCAAAGAACGGCGAACTGCTCCGCTACATCCGCAAAATAGGCTCCTTCGACGAGACCGGCACGCGCTTTTACGCCGCAGAAATAGTCTGCGCTCTCGAGTATCTCCATTCCATAGGAATTATTCACAGGTATCGCCTCGCCTTGCGATTTATTATTATTATTATTATTATTATTATTATTTCCCCCTGAGTAAATCTTAGACGTTTTGTTTGTTTGTTTGTTTTTCACTGCATCATGTCTCTTGTGTTTCTTTAAGGGACCTGAAACCAGAGAACATTTTACTCAACGAACAGATGCACATTCAAATCACAGATTTTGGGACGGCGAAGCAGTTTTCTTCCGACAGCACTCAAAGTAAACCGTTTCCTCGTTTTCTTCCCCTGCCCGTGTTTACTCCACTCTGTTGTGGTTAGAACTTGCCCTAACCTTTCTCTAGGTCAGCCCTCTGCTTTGTGTTATGTATAGATACATTACTGTATCACCCACGTCTCTCTCTCTCTCTCTCTCTCTCTGAGACAAATAATTGTAAATATGGGATCTGGGGTATTCCAGGCTTCATCAAAAAAGAAAAAAAAGGCGGTTTTGTTTTGAACTCATTTATTGTAATGCCTGCTTTTCTTTCTCTCTAGTGGGCTTCTCATGCATGTGGTTAGTGACTCACGAGGGGTGTGTGTTTTATCCTTCACAGCCAGAGCGAACTCATTTGTCGGGACTGCACAATACGTTTCTCCAGAACTGCTGACTGAAAAATCAGCATGTAAAAGGTATTTGACTCTGTTTGACCATGTATTCAGTTTCTATTTTTACTTTAATATTCATTAAAAACTATATATGTGTGTGTGTGTGTGTGTGTGTAAATATATATATATAGTAACATTTTGGTAGCGCTCATTTATAGTCGTCTTATTGAAAAGAACCTAATTGAGCTATCTTATTTAGTTTATAGTATAGTTTAAATAATACACATCATCATATAGTTTATTGTTTAAGTTACTTTGTAGCATACTATGAGAAATAAAATGAACCTAATGTGCCAAAAAAAAATATTTGTGCTGATGCACGACCACCATGCAAAAGTTAGCATTTTATGTGACTGATATTTTCTTTTCCTGGTTTTTGTAAAATATCTCAAGACTTTTACCATGAAGTGACATCTCAACCGTTTGAAAGAGGCCTATGCTGATCTGTTAAAAAAAAAAAAAAAAAATATATATATATATATATATATATTAATTTATTATTATTGCCCCATGGATATAACGAAACTGCAAATATTGTTTTTCCTGAGGAATTAAATCGTATTTGTAGTCTTTTCAACCTGTAAATTGTTGATTTTGTTTCCAAAAGCCACAGTTAGTCACATGACCAGGGCTGATTTATTGTATTTGAGAATGAAACATGGCTGACTCGGAGCTGAAAAGAAAGAGACACAAGCAAACACTAACGGTTTTTCCAAAGCAGAGGCGTAAAGCAGCACAGAACGCTTTTTTTTTTATCGGAGTAGAGTTTATATAGGACAGCAGTTTAAAAGATGCACATCACATGATTTTCGTTCTCTTTGCATAAATTTGCAGAAATTAACCTTCAGCACTACTTCATGGGCCATGAAAATAAAAGCCTGTGACAATATATTTCTGGATTGTATTTGTGTCGTATCATAACACTCCCAAAAAATTTTATGTATCTTCCATCAGGTGGAAGCCGAATACCTCTTTATATTACAATAACACAATTCACTCGGACCCTGAAGAGCGTTAACATGTTGTTTATATGCTTTTAGTTCTGACCTCTGGGCTCTAGGCTGTATAGTTTACCAACTGGTGGCTGGACTGCCCCCTTTCAGAGCTGCGTAAGTCCTAACCAACACCTCTTTCTACATTTTTCTCACAATAACAATATCTTAAAAAATTTTTTTCTTTTTGCATCCAGAGACTCCATTTGTCTATAAGAAAAAAATATCCATGGACAGAGTTCTTTTCTGACCCTTTTAAATATTGAATGAAATGTGTACAATATTTTTTATTGACGGAACACATGAGATCGGAAATTTTTTGACTTTAGTGATAGAAGGTTGTGGTTTTCAAAGATTTACCAAGGACGTGACAAACTGTACTAGACTCTGCATGCTGACTGCAGTGTACGGAAAGGACCATTGTTGTAATAGTTTTTAGTTTGTGTGCGTGTTTTTTTTTTTTTTTAATGAAAACAAAAAAAAGCATGGTGTGAAATAACAGGAAGTAATGGCTTTGGTGTTTATGACTTGTTTGTCTAGAGAGTCTACATGCTCGATGAAAAACCCCAACCGCTCTGTCACATGGTCCGTTCGCCGCCTGGTTAGATTTACAAATAACAAATTACTTTAGATTTTAACACTCAGACCCTCGTAGCTTGTTCCAGTTCATTATTTAAGTGCTTAAAAAATATCAAATAAAAAAATTATTTTCTTTTTTTTTACTTGCCTGTTTGTTGAACAGCTCATGTTGAGTGTGTTGTTTGTCTTTGTTCTGTCTTGTCTTTGATCAGGAATGAATACTTGATATTCCAGAAGATAATAAAACTGGAGTATGACTTCCCAGAGAAATTTTTTCCCAAAGCTAAGGATCTGGTGGAGAAACTATTAGTGAGTTTGCTTTAGTGTTAATATTACTATTTTTTTAAACATCCATGGATTGCATACCATCAGATCAAAAGCGTTATTCGTTATCACATCATTTTCAGGTTTCGGAGCCTTCCAAGCGTCTAGGTTGTGAAGAGATGGGAGGCTACAATCCCCTGAGAGCCCACGTGTTCTTTGAGAGCATCTCCTGGGAGAACCTCTACCTGCAGACTCCTCCAAAACTCAACGCGTACCTGCCGGCCATGGCCGAGGATGAGGAGGAGTTCTATGGCAATGTGAGTGAGCATTTTTTTAACCCTTTAATCTCCTTGTGTGATGATGCAGTGCTTCCATTACAGCATATAGCTCTCATTTCTTTAATTATAAGGTGCGCAGGACCCTCTTGTTTTTCTAAGGATTTTTTTTTCCACCCTTTTGGACTTTTCGGGGGTCTAAACATGCTCAAAAACTCCTAAAACTTGGCAGACAGGTTGGAATCTGCTGCCATCAGGATGCCTGAGAGTCGCGTGGCCCCCAGGGGCCCCCACGAGATTTTGCTGGATAGTTCATACACACTTTGTGTCTGTATGTCTTAAACATACGCATGCACACAAACACACTCACACATCACACCTCTCTCACGACGCACGCACACACACACATTAGCCCTGTATAGTGTGTTATGTGTGCAGGTTGTGCGGTGCAACCGAGTGACGATGGCTTTTTCGAGGTCTTAAAATAACACAGGTTGTGCGGTGCGCCCGGGGTGGCGATGGCACAGGGTGCTCGGGCCCGTCATCGTTGCTTGCAACTATATTATTTTATTGAAATTGTGCATAAATGTTTGTGGAAGCCTAAACAAATTTAAACAAATGAACAATAAGGGGGGAAAAAGCCTGAAATGTACAGTAGAATAGGAAAAGGAAGTAATTTTGAGATAATGTCCAGACCAAAAACAATATTTAATAATACATGATGTTTATAACAGTAAGTGAGCTCTGAATCTTCTATCGGATGAAGAGTTTGTTTTTCTGCTTATGGCTTTTTTAGGCCACAAGCACTAGTGCGCAGAGCCCTATTGTTTTCGTTAGAATTATTATTATTATTATTATTTTTCCAATCATTCGGGCACTTTTGGGGGTCTTAACATATTCAAAAACTCATGAAAATTTGCAGACAGATCAGAATCTGCGGCCATCAGGCGCTCATTGGGGCTCGGCCCGGGGAGTCGCACACGCCCGGCATAAACTGTTTATGAGGAAGGCCTGAGCGTCTGGACCCCCGGCGTGCCACAGGGCCTGTACAGCGCCCCCTGGAACTTTGTAAAGTTTAAGCTGCATTACTCATATCCACTTTCACATATATGAATGAGACCCAGTATAAATTTAGATCTCATTAAGGTGAACAACTTGGATACCCCATGTCACGGAATCTGCTGAACAGGAAGTCGGTTATTTTGCGTTGTTTGGAAAAATGCACCCATTGGTATGTGATATACTACTACTTTTACAGGATTCATAAGTTTTTGGCCAAACAGGGTCTAATATAATCTCAAGACATTGAGGATCTAATATTGCGAAGGACTGGTTGATATCTTAAACGGGTCGGCCGTGGCGAGCCCTTAAACCTACGGCGAGTAACAGGAAACAGGAAGTAGATAATAACTTCTGTATACATTGTGTGACGTTCATCAAACCTCAGCTGTAGGTTAAGAGAAGAACCCTGCTCACAGTGACATGGGTCCCGTGAGTCTCAATCATAGCGCCACCGACTGGCAGCAGAAAGTGTCTACTTTTAGAAATTTGTGGCTAATTTTCAGCTAATTGGCTTCAAAATCAGGCACAATAATTGGAAGACATGGCTGATGTCACACAGTAAAGGACTTTTTGATACATTGAATAGTGTTGCTATGGCAACATATCATTTTGAGCAAATATAAGATACTTATATCCAGCAAGTGGAAAGTCCTAATGTGACCAAACATTTTAGGTAGAAAGAACAACTGGTTCTGAGTAGATTTCTTGAGTTTCATGTTTTTGTGATGCTCATACAGCTCCCAACAATTTTTTACACTATATTTATGAGCCTTGGCCTGAACTTTCTGCCCTGACTGCTGCAGTAATAAAATATGTCCAGTAGATGGAGCTATTCTGCAGGCAGGTATTCTGCAGTCAGGTCTTTCCCCTTCTCCTTTACTATGGCTTCATGTTTACTATTTAAACATATGCAGAAATCATAAAAATAACCAATACAAACATTTAAATTGCCCACTGTGCAACATTCAGTCAGATAGACAAGGGTGTTGGTTTACACAGACACAGACACACACACACCCACACACACACACACACCCACACACACACACACCCACACACACACACACACACACACACACACACACACACACACACACACACACACACACACACACACACACACACACACACACACACACACACACACACACACACACACACACACAATAGGCACGCTGTAACCAAACCACACACACACACACACACAAAAACACTCTACACACATTACACATCCGCTACACACAAACTGCACCATTATCATCTTCACCAAACTGGCCCATGTAATCTCAAACCATTGAGGATGGAATACTGCAATGGGATTTCTGATATCTCAAACAGTTTGGCCATGGAGATGTCTCATGCCGAATAGTGGCTAATAATGTCTCACACCAACACACACACACACACATGCACATAAATATTCATATACATGCACAGTATAGACATTAGAGATTAGATGCTGAGTCCCATTTGCCATCAGTGGACATTCTTATAATCTCTTTCATGAGAACCATACTGTCACGTCTGTCCTTTTGCCTTTCCCCTATAAGTTGGCTTCAAAATCAGGCACAATAATTGTTGATGGCTGATGTTAAACTGAAAAGGACTTTTTGCTGTGCTGAGTAGTGTTGCTATGGCAAGGTAAACATTTAAGAAAAACTATGATACTCATCTCCAACAAGTGGGAAGTTCTAATGTCTCCAAACATTTTACATAGAAGGAACAACTGGTTCTGAGTAAATTTTGAGTTTCACGATTTTGTTATGCTCATACGCCTCCCAACAATATTTTATTTTATTAACTCATTGTTTTAAAGTGCATAAACTGACTCCTGCAGTACTAAACTATGTCCACTATACATACTGTATCACACCACACACGTGACCTCCCCCTCCCTCACAGATTTGAGTTTTGGTGAAGCTGACACAAACACTGCCACTGAATAGTTGTTTATGGACTGTTTAATTGTTTGCAAATCGCCCTTTGGATCAAGTTTTGTGCGTGAATGCAACAGTAAGTGTGAAGGCTTTAACTCTATTAACAATGGACATTTTATCTGTTCCGGTAACAAGTTATTATGCCCATGAGGTCGCGATATAATATATATATATATACACACACACATGTGTGTGTGTGTATGTGTGTATTCTTAGTAAGTATACCTAGAATCAATATGTTATTGTGACTGTCACTATTATCTTTTGCTGTTGTTATTTCGTGTTATATACACACACACATTTGAAACAAGTTTGTTGTAAGTTGTTTACAACAGGAATCCACGTGCCTTCATAGTCGTGCTGATAAGGTGTCATGTGACAGCTGGGCGAATCACATGATGTTGATGTTTAAGCCTGCCTTACACTGCCTACAACCCCCTGCAGAGTGTTTAGATTAATAAGCTTTACTGATTGGATTATGTTATTGCCTGCACATTTGATTGTCATTATTATCATTATCATGTTGTATGCTTATATTTATGTCCTTGTTTTATTTTAAGAAAAAAAAAACACAACCTGACACATTACAATCCTACAAACAAACCAATCTGTAGAGTGCTGACAATAAAGGGGTTGTTTACATCCACCTGGTGCATCTTCATCTGTCCCTTATCAGACAGTCTTTGGTGCCTCAGCACCCTGAACCGGCTAATTTTGTATATAGTGAAGAGCTACTGAACTCAAAATCTTTTTCAATGGAATTTCTGATATCTCAAACAGTTTAGCCAAGGCGATGACTCGTGGTGAAAAGTGGCTAATAAAGTCATACAATCGCACACAGAGTCACACACATCCTACACAGACTCAAACACACATACACAAACACTACATGCCCTACACACACACAGGCACCTTGGAAACAGAGACAAAGACACATACACAGATATAAACACTATGCACACACCCGCACACAAACACACGCGCACATGCGCACACGCACACACACACACGCACACACACACCCCCGCATACAAACACATACACACAGACCCGCATACACACTCTAAACACACTGCACATCCCACAAAAACTGTGAACGGTCCAAGCACCTGCACCATTATCATTTACACCAAACCGACCCATATAATATCGAAACATTGAGGATGGAATACTATGTTGGGATTTTTGATATCTCAGACAGATTAGCCATGGCGATGCCTCATGCTGAAAAGTGGCTACTGCCGGCACACACGCGCGCGCACACACACACACACACACACACACACACACACACGCATGCATATTTATATACACGCACAGTAGAGACATTAGAGCTTAGATGCTGTGTCCCGTTTGACATCAGTGGACATTCTCATAATCTGTTTCATTCAACCCAATCTGTCACGTCTGTCCTTTAGGCAATCCCCTATAAGTGCACGTGCCCTCCTTGCCCACAGTCTCACTGATGTGCCCGGGTGGCGGTGGCGCCATGCTTGGGCCCGTCATCGTTGCTTGCAACTATATTTTGTCTTAATTTTATAGGATTGTGCTGGATAACTTTCTTTACTTTCTCACTCTTTTTTTTTCTTTTCTTTTTTTTTTTTACATTAATAATATTAATTACTGTTTTTCACAACAGGCATTTTCCTCATAAGGTCCCTGTTATAGAACAGAAACGCACCCTCATGCTTGTGAACAATACTGTAAATCGCTCTGGATAATGGCAATGCAAAGCTCCCGATGCAAAGACGCAGTCTAGACTAAACAGTATATTGTAGGTATAAAAGCGCAGCGATCCTTGCAAAATTAAGGTTTTTGTTAATTCAGCTTTTTAATTATAAATTATAGTGCTGCTTAAGTATAAATGCATAGCATTAGGGGGCGCTCTTGCAGGGCAATGGAGTAGGACGTGTTTGGCTCGTGCTCTCACCGGACGCGCTTTTATATATATATATATATATATATATATATATATATATATATATATATATAAATAAGCGCTTTATTTTACAAAACGCTATATAAATTCTCATATGATTTTCGCTTTGAAATAAGGGGAAAATTAATATGCGGGTCAATGGCGGAAAAGCTACGCAAATATAAATACGACGCATCATCCACCACTAGGCCCAACGTCGCCTCGTCTTCGTGCTCCACCGAGCAACACCACCCCCTCCGGGCAGTCCAGAGAAAATGGATGTTGAGGCCTTAAAATCCGAGATTCTTCGCTCATTAAAAGAAGACATCTCAGCAGTAATTAAGGCTGAACTGAAAAATGCGCTTGCCGATGATTTCAGCTCCCTTAAAAACGAGATACAATCCGTTAAAAAGGAAATTATAAATAATGCGGCGGCGTTTCACTCCGAAATAGAGCAGATGAAGACCGTGATACAGGAGGTGGAAGGCGGCCTATCAACGTGGTCAGACGAGGCGACAACTTTAAAATCTGTGGTGACTGGTTTAAAAACAGAGATAGCTGAGCTGAGAGGGAAATGCGAGGACATGGAGGGAAGAGTGAGAAGATGTAATATCAGGATTGTGGGAGTAGCTGAGACGGTTGGATCAAACTCCACTGCGTTTGTTTCGAGGCTGCTGAGAGAAACATTACGGATGGAAAGAGATGTGCTTGTGGACTACTCGCATAGGATTCAGGCTCAAAGAAGATCGGATGGGAAACCGCGTGTCATCATGGCTAAACTTCACTATCACCAAGACTGTGTCGAGGTGTTGAGCCGTGCGCGCGCGCGCGCTCGGGCTCCGCTGAGATTTAACGGAGAATCAGTCGCCATCTTTCCGGATTATACTGCGAGCGTCGCCAAGGCCGCGTTCACGGAGGTTCGGAAATGACTGCGTAACCGTCAGGGAGTCCGGTTTGGCACCTTATACCCAGAACGTTTACGTGTTTCACATGACGGAAGAGAAAATGTATTTACAGTTGCAGAGGAAGCGATGAGGTATATTAAGAATAACATTATCCCCACAGAGGCTTGGAAACACTTGACTTCTATCCGTCTATACCGTTTTCCAGCCTGGATCAGGCTTCAGTGGAGCAGTGACCTTTGTGTCTGCACTGTTTTTAGCTCCTCCTAGAGGATGTAGAAGGTACTGTTCAGTCATGAGCGGGAGACTTTCCACGGATAATTTTGACACGACAATATTTACTTAATAGTCTCGCTGCTGATGAGAACATCACTGATTCTATTATAAATGCACAGTTAAGGTTTCCTTCTCTTTTTGTATTTATTTAATTTACTATTATTATTATTATTCCTTTATTTTATTTTTGATTTTTTACTATATCTTTTAATAATTATATAATATTGCTCTTTCTCAATTGTGAGCTTGAGTTGCTTAGTTGCATTTTAAGAGAAGTGTCTAATATTATTGCCTTTGCCGGTGCCATTAGGCTTAATTTTATTTACTTCTTTTCCTATTGTTATTAATGTTGTTACCACTATTATTGCTATTATTATTACTGTGTTATTCCGCAGATTTTACAATATATCATAATGCGCTATTTGAGTTACTTTAGTATGGTGGGTTTGGCGGGAGCATGAACTGTTGGCTCTGTAGAGCTCCCAACACAAACACTTAATGTGTGGATTAGTTTTCAAAGGATATCAAGTTCGCCATGTTCTTGTAGGTGATAAGGGGGGAGGGGGGTTTATCGTTTTTTCTTTTCTACCAGACCAATTCTGTCAGATGTCCATGTTAATTTCGACTTGTCATGTTGCTTTTATAGATTTCATATATATAAACACTTCCCTTTAAGATGACGGGTATAAAAACTTCTAAAGGGCTGGATGGCTGTTCAGTCAATTTCGTGAGCTGGAATGTTAAGTCACTTAACCATCCAGTGAAACGTAAAAAGATATTTGCACAGTTAAAACAACTTGATGCAGACATCACATTTCTTCAGGAGACTTATTTACGTACAACTGATCATTTCCGGCTTAGAGAGAGTGGGGCGGAACAGATATATCACTCCAATTTTCATTCAAAAGCTATTAAGAAAAATATGCCATTCACTATGACTAGTGTAGAGGCTGATTCCTTAGGGCGATATGTTATTGTGGTGGGCCAGCTTTATTCCCTCCCAGTCATCCTAGCCGATATTTATGCACCAAACTAGGATAACCCTGCATTTTTCTCGAATCTTTTCTCTCGGTTACCAAATATGACATCACACCACCTTATTCTTGGTGGCGACATGAATTGTGCACTCTCCTCCGTTTTAGACCGTAGTTCGTCCAAAAGAGCTCCCCATTCTAAATTAGCATGTACAATTAAACTTTTTCTTAAATCATATGGTGTAGCTGACGTTTGGCAGTTTCGTAATCCTACTTCCAGAGAATATTCCTTCTTTTCCTCCGTTCATAAAACTTTTTCCCGTATAGATAATTTATTTTTGGACAAGAGACTTCTTCCTTTCATTACCAAGTGTCATTACGGAGCTATAGTTTTATCTGATCATGGTCCCCTAACTATGAAAATGCGTATCCCCAATACACAATCCAGTTACCGTCCCTGGAGGTTCAACTCTCTGCTTCCATCAGAGGAAGCGTTTACCGAATTCATTTCCTCTGAGACCAGGGATTGCCTCTTTAACTATATGGGAGTCACTTAAGGCATATTTACGAAGCCAGATAATTTCATATTGCGCAAGAAAAAATAAAAACAACACAGTACGCCTTAGAGAGCTGGCTGATGAGATACTGGAATTAGACAGACTATATAGTTATATACCCTCCGCAGACATAATGAAAAAGCGGATACTATTGCAGACTGAGTTTGATCTCCTGTCAACAAGGCAGGCTGAATATCTTATTTCTAAATCAAGACATATGTCTTATGAGCATGGGGACAAGACTGGGCGAATACTTGCTCATCAGCGAAGACAAAGGACTGCCAATCAGTCCATTCCTGTAATTAATGATGAGCAAGGCTTAAAAAGTACTGATAGCCTTCAAATTAATTCATGTTTCCAAAATTATTACCAGTCACTAGACACTTCCGATTCATGTGTCGATCCTCTTGCCTTAGACGTCTTTTTCGATAATTTACATATCCCTTCTATAGATCCAGTGACAGCTGCTGAATTGGAAGAAAATCTCACGGTCGAGGAAATAGCATCAGCAATTAGATCTATGCAGAGTGGCAAATCACCGGGACCGGATGGTTTCCCAACAGATTTCTTTAAAAAATTTTCAGAACAGCTTTCCCCTTTATTGTTATCAGTTTTTGAAGAGTCACTTTCATTAAAATCCCTACCACCAACCATGTGTCAGGCAGTTATTTCATTAATCCTTAAAAAAGACAAGAACCCTCTCAAGTGCAGCTCATACCGTCCAATCTCCCTTCTTAATACTGATGCCAAAGTGCTTGCTAAAATCCTTGCGCGACGTTTAGAGAGGCTGTTGCCCTCCATCATATCACCTGACCAAACAGGGTTTATTAAGAATCGTTATTCTTTTTTTAACATTAGACGACTGTTGAACATTCTTTATGGCCCCTCTCCACCCGGCACACCGGAGGTAGTTCTCTCATTGGATGCGGAAAAGGCATTTGACCGTGTGGAGTGGTGTTATCTTTTCAATACATTAGAGAGGTTTGGATTTGGTCGTAAGCTTATATCATGAATAAAACTTTTATATACGTCTTATATATAAGCTGCTGTGCATACTAATAACAGCATATCTGATTATTTTGAGCTTCAACGCGGCACGAGGCAGGGATGCCCTCTGTCTCCACTTCTATTTGCAGTTGCAATGGAACCACTTGCTTTAAATTTGCGACAGAGAGTCGATATCAAGGGTATTCAGCGGGCAGGATTGGAGCATAAGGTTTCGCTTTATGCGGACGACATGTTATTATACTTGTCACAACCCCTGACAAATTTACCTAAGTGACTCTACTTACAGATTTTGGCAAAATATCTGGCTATAAAGTTAATATTCAGAAAAGTGAACTGATGCCTGTTGGTGATGGAGTCAGTCTGTCGTCTTTAAGCTCAGTTCCCTTTAAAGTTAGCCCCAAAAAATGTAAATATCTTGGGATCTGGGTTACGCATGATCATAAAGACTTGTATGGGGTCAATTATCCACCTCTTTTATCTAATTTAAAACAAGACCTTGAGCGTTAGGACCACCTCCATCTTTCATTGGGTGGAAGAATTAATACAATAAAAATGAGTGTGTTGCCCAAGTTTTTGTATATTTTTCAATGCCTTCCCTTATTCTTAACAAAATCTTTTTTCTCCAAATTAAATAATCAGATTTCAAACTTTTGTTTGGAACAAAAAAAAACACCAAGGATTAAAAGAAGCATACTGCAGAGACCTCGTGCAAAAGGAGGGATGGCACTTCCAAATTTCCTGTACTATTATTGGGCAGCCAATATAAGAGCACTGATGTTCTGGTTAAATAATGACAATCCTCCTGTTTGGACAATTCTGGAGGGGGCTTCAGTTAGCCCCACCTCTCTAATAGCACTATTGTGTTCCAAAATACCATTTGTTCAACCAATCTCTAGTTTGACCTCTAATCCAGTTGTTATACATTCAGTTAAAATCTGGAATCAGGTCAGATTATCGTTTTCCCTTAAAGAGTTACCACAGGCTGCCCCAATTGCTAAAAATTACATGTTTGTTCCATCAATGATGGATAATGCTTTTGAGGTTTGGGCTAGAAAGGGTTTGGTCTCACTGTCTCAGCTTTATATTGATGGAAATTTTGCATCCTTCGAACAGTTGGTACAGAAATACGATATTCCCAAATCACATTTTTATAGATACTTGCAGCTTTGGAACTTTGTGGCATTGAATTCTAATAATTTCCCATCATGCCCTCCACTTTCTTTATTAGATTCAATATTTGAATGTAAATCGGTACAAAAACAAACTATACGCAGGATTTATGAATTACTCAGTATGTATGATTCAACACCTTTAGATTTACTCAGAAATAAATGGGAGACAGATTTAGATGAACCAATTTCAGAGGAAATCTGGCACAAAGTAATACAGGGAATTTTCTCTTCATCCATGTGCCTTAGACATGCTGTAATACAATTTAAGATTGTGCATCGTCTACATTAGTCAAAAGTCAGATTTTCTAAGATAAAAGCCGATGTAGATACCACATGTGATGGATGCAGACAGGCTCCTGCAACTCTGCTGCATATGTTTTGGACTTGTCCAAGACTCTACATGTTCTTGACTAATATTTTCGAGACCTTTTCTGAACTATTTGGAGAGATGGTAGAGCCATCTCCATTTATTGCATTGTTTGGTGTGGCCCCAGAAAACACTAGTTTGAACCAAAGGAAAATTAAAATATTGGCTTTCTGTTCCCTTTTGGCTAGGAGACTGATACTGACTAAATGGAAAGACCCTGATCCACTTACATTTAGCCACTGGATAAGGGAAGTGATGTACCATCTTAAGCTGGAGAAAATTAGATATACACTTAGGGGGTCTATTGACACCTTTTATAATATTTGGCAGCCTTTCTTAACTTTTGCTGAGGGCATGAACGCTGATAATAATATTGTACTGTAAAGGAAGGTTGTGGGGAAGATTACTTACATATGTTATTATTTTGTTTTTTATCTTTTTATGGACATCTGATTGTTATAGCATCCTTGTGTTTGTCTGGTGTTGGGGTGGGGGGGGGTTGGTTTTGTGTTCTCTTTTGTTGTGTTTTCTTGTGTTTTTTCTTTGTATAGTTTGAAAATAAATAAAATAACTTTGATCAAAAAAATAAATGCATAGCATTCTGTATCGCCATGTGAACCCATGCAGGTATATTCTGACAGCTTGCAAGCCTCTTCAAATGTGGTAAATTAGATTTTTCAAAAAATTCTTGCTCTGCGCTAGAATCCCTCAAATTTGGTCTCAATGTTAAGTCTATGGGATTTTCTGGACTGGTTATGCGTGAAACTTTGTACGGAAGTGAAAATAAATAAATAAATAAATAATAAGTCCGTGAGGTCATGATGATAGTAGTGCTTCACAAGCAGCACTAATAATTCATAAATATGAATCACTTGTGGGCATCATGCAGAATGAGAAAACGTCAATGACACAAGAAAAGCACAGGTGTTGTCACATGTTACTTAGCAAAGGCTGTGTTGTGAAAGAGGGATTTCAGAAACTAATAAACACATGAGACCGGAAATATAAGCTGCCTTCATGCAACTACTTCTGGTGTCATTATTTGCCTTCCAGCTATATGAATGAGTTTCTGTAATAAATGATATGTTTCATAGTTAAACATTGCAGTTTAAATCGCAACATCGCAATGTAATTTTTTTTTTTATTAAATCGTGCAGTCCTCAGGAGTGCAAATAAAACAAAAGTTGTCCAAACTGTAAGTCATACATACACTTTAAACTGAAGATGAACGGATTTATTAGTAATCTGCGTCTATAGGAATCAGGGTTTTCATAGAAGGTTATTGTGATATTAACTTTCTATGAAATTAGCTTTTTATCATACGCTATTAAAACATACAAACAGCTGAGTGTCTTCTAAGCATAATCTTTTGTTGTTGTTGTTGTTTTTTAATTCATATAACATTGTACTATGGATTTGTTGCGCCTTCATGCTGCAGTATTTGAGAAACAAGGTGACCCAGATTAACTTTTCTCTCCAAGTATGCAACTATTACACAAACCGCGACTTTTAAGTTTCTGAGTGCTATTTCTGGGTGACTTGATTACAGATAGTGTGGTAACCTATCTTCTTCTTTCATCTTTTAATCATCTTTTTTTTATCTAGTGTAAACATCGAGCGGTCCAATGTCGTCTGCAAAGTGAACCATCATAATCAGTGTTACTCTACCTTTTAGTCATAAATATAGTTCGGTTTGATTCAGTGTCATGGTACACACATTTCTGAACCAAAAAGAACGAAAAACAAAGTTTTCCTACTTGCGTAGGAAGACACGGGGCTGAAGATGTACTTGTAAACTATGACCGTAAACTCATTATGTACAAACATGTCGACAGTTTACATGGATGTGTAAATTAAATGAGCATGAGAAATAAAAAACAATCAAGTAGCGACTTTACAGCTAGTTAAAATATCCAGATGCACTCTCTAGATCAGTCTAGAGCTGAGCAGTATGAAAGAAATATCAGGTGATTCTTGAAGAAAACGCTTTTTGTGTAACAACTATTGCAGGATTCTCCCAGTGATGGCCTAAAACCATACAAAGTCATTTTGGCTTTGTTCACATTACACACCACATTGTTCATTTCTGTTTTTTTTTTTTCTCTAATGTGGCCACCTCTGTCCTCAGAAACAGCACTGATGCGTCTTTGCTCACGTTGTCTGGGTTAAAACACATAACAGTCCGTTGATTCATTTCAAACAACTGATGAGGCCCAGATCAAGGACAAGAGGGAAATGCTCTACACATGTGCAGATACAAAAGAAAGTCCCGATCTGACCGTTCTCAGGTCGCATGACCGCGTTTCAGATACCAACCCGATCTTGGAGTGCATACAAAAGTGACTCACGTACAAAAAAACATCAGTTTGTGCGCTCAGACAGAAAAAAATATATATAAAAATTTACTCGGATTCCAGTCGCTTTAGGCTGGTAATGTGAACACATGAACACTGTCAGTTTCTTCTCAAACTTGTCACCCGTCAGTGTATAGAAGAGGATGTCATTTGGAATTCGATAGTATTCTGTGAAAAAGTCCAGACATGTGGGGATGGTGGGTGTTCAGATGTTCAAATCAGACATAGGAGCTGTGTAGAAATCGCAGCAGCTTTGGTATGGGATCTTCTCCTTCCTAAAGGAAGTAAATGTGGCTAATCTATCTATACAGTGGAACCTCAGACTGCAAGTAACCCAGTTTGCGAGCAAAAAGTTTTTATACGTTTTAATGTGAAAAGCGAGCAATTCTTGATATACAAGTATCAAATATCTTGTCTGCAAACTTGTGTACATTAAATATATTTACGGAAGTATAATTTGGGGGGACGTGAAATGATTAATAGAACACATCAAGATGGTTTTTGGAATTTTTGTCAGGCTGTTTGTTTGTTTGTGCACACATCATGTAAAAACTACTGAACGGATTGTAATGAGGTTTTCACAGATGTATTCGGCACAGCTTGAGGCAACACATAGGCTTTGTTTCATAGTGATCGGCAAACGGGAAGAGAAGATGCCCTTCAGAAGAACTCGAAGCTGTCAACAATAATTCAAGTTAAATGTTGTATTGTGTAAATTATTATTATTATTAGGGCCCAAGCACTATAATGTGCGCAGGACCCTCTTGTTTTCCTAAGGATTCTTTTTTTTTTTCCATCCTTTTGGACTTTTCGGGGGACTTAACTTAACTTGCTCAAAAACTCATGAAACTTGGCAGACAAGTTGGAATCTGCTGCCTTCAGGATGCCTGAGAGTCTCGGGGCCCCCAGGGGCCCCCACACGAGATTTTGCTGCATAGCTCATACACACTTTCATGTAGGCACACGAAACCTGGTACACATTTAGAGCTCATCGAGCCAAACAGCTTTCGCGCTGCATGTCCTGGGCTCAATTTAACAGGAGGCCAGTTATTTTGGGTCGTTTGCAAAAACGCACCCGATGGATTTTGATATACTCCTCCTAGGGATCACCAACAAACCGGGCCGAAGAGATCTAAAGACATTTGAGGATGCAAAATTGCGGAGGGATTTTCGATATCTCAAACGGGCCAGCCGTGATAATGTCTTAAACTTGCACCGAAAAATTATTAATAACTTTCTGTGTGGCATTATATTATAGACATTATATTCAGTGACATCACATTGAGGAACATCATAGTGTGAGGCTTATTTTCCGGCATCTGCATCCTATTGTACACACGAACATCACAAATGTTAACACGCACACTAACGCACTCAATAAATATTTAGGGCCCAAACTGACATTAGCCCTGTATATTGTGTGATGTGTGCAGGTTGTGCGGTGCAACCGAGTGACGATGGCTTTTTCAAGGTCTTAACACACTCAAATAACACACAGGTTGTGCGGTGCGCCCTGGGTGGCGATAGCACGGGGTGCTTGGGCCCGCCATTTTTTTTTTTTTTTCGACTAATTAGCGCTCACAATGTTTTGAGACTGGTGTGTGTGTGTAATGATAGGGTTTGAGATTAATTCGCTCAGTGTTTGGAGAACTTTAACATTCACAATTTTATATATATATATATATATTTTTTTTTTTTCCATAGGAAAAAAAAATCCCCTTTAGAGAAGCTCTCAATTGTCCTTCTTTGTTAAACAAATGTTTTTCTATCAGCACTATTAATTATTTAAAATTAGCTTTTTATTTAAAATAAAATATATATTTTAAATTATTATTTTTTACTTTCTTATATCATAAATGTCTTGTATCATAAAAAAATAACCTTGGAAAAATCATTAGTTCATCTCAATATTCAATAGATAGTAATTTTTTTAAATACACGCTTATGAGTATGCAATTAAATTTCATCCAAGCGAAGTCGCAGGCACATCTGGTATATAAATAACACACAGTGGTAAATCTGTTGGCGTCTAGATTACCCATCGAAGCTCTGTGGGTGATACTCTACCAGGTCTTTACCACACCAATCTTCACTTCCTGCTCCATATTGGAGTGTTTTGTGCTTCAGTAAGTGAAAAGTGGTTTAGTTGGATTCAGTGGTGATTGACCTGGACACTGCAGAGCATTCTGCTTTATTCAAGTCTTGGAATGATTCATCTGCACTGTGTCGCTTTTTTTGGCCAATCACAAGAGGTCCAGTTCCATTGTAGCGTTAGACGTCTACTCCGTTAGATCAGGTGGTCTGCTTCCGATCATCCTCTTCTCCATACTCTAACGATCATGCCTTGGTTGCCATCTGTCCAGCTGTTGTTCTGAAACTGCACAGGACTTTCGATTTTCTTTTTTTTTTTTTTTTAAGATGTTTTTTGATAAACCCTAATCTGCACTTCCTGTTTTTGAGGCTTACCGATAGCTTATATCGTGTGGTAAACCCTGTGTATCTACTCTAGTAAAGGCTTCCCTTGTTGTTGACTTTCACCCAGACACATCTAGCTCCTGGATTGTGTTTTTAATCTGGTTGAATGTGAGAATCAGTGAATGGATTTTTGGTGTTCCTGAGCTCATGTGTTATCTTTTTTTAAAAATACACCAAATAGTCGATGTGACAAAACCCAATGTTTTTGCTCTAAACTCTGATGGGTTTGTTTATCCCACAGTCATCGTGTAATAACGACAGTTACAATTATTTAGACTTCTGGAAATCATACACCAACCCTTCAGAGGTGCAGTGATCCTTGTGGTGATGTAACTTTTTACTTTATGTTCATGAATTGTGTGCAGTACGATGACCTCCTGAGCCAGTTCAGTAGCATGGAGGTGGTTCACTCCAGTTCCTCGCAGGCTCTCTCGGTGACGACCACATTGCTGCCCCAGAGATCCACCAGCAACATCGAGCAGTATATCCATGACCTGGACAACAACTCCTTCGAGCTGGACTTGCAGTTCTCCAGTGAGGAGAAACGGCTGCTGTTGCAGAAGCAGACCAGCAGGAACCCCTGGTAAGTCCCTCCCATTATCAGTTTTCAGAAAACTGGTCGAATTTTGTAGCGTGCTTCCTCTAAAGTGAAGGTTACACTTGGGAAGTTTGCTTTACTGGCTTTTGCAACACTCCTGAATTTAATCTCGACACAGCATGATCTCAAGAACTTAGGAGATCTTAGGGAGATCATCAGGAAGTTTGTCAGAGCTCAGTACGGCTTGCTGCGGTTCAGAAGAGCTCAAAGCTGTGAAAGATAATTCAGGCAAATCCAAACGTTGTAGTATGTGAATTATCTTCTTTTTTTTTAAGCCAATTTTGGATTAATTAGCGCTCGCGGTGTTTTGATACTGGTGTAAGTGTGTGTAGTGATTAGTGATGGGTCGATCATGAACGATTCGTTCTTTTTGAACGAATCTTTAACATGTTTCAGAAGAACGAGTAGTCTCAGAGAGTGATTAGTTCATTTTCTACTGGACGCGCATGCGCAAATCATCGCAAAACCTCTGTAGGTTATGTACAGGAAACAGAAATGAACAGTTTTCAACTAATCTTCCAAGTCCGAGTCGTTCGTTCTTTTGTCCAATAGACGCTATGAAGTGCAATAGATTCAAAAGAACGAATGACTCGAACAAGAAGATATGATAGTGAGCTGCTCATTCTGTTTATAATATGTCCTTAGCTGCATTGTAATATTTTCATTACTGGACCTATAACCAAAATTTGTGTATGTAGATGTGTTTGGGGTCTGTTTATTGAAAATGTAACATTTTATTTTATTTCTGGTCAAAAGAACGAAATGACTCAAAAAATGATTCATTAATTTTGATGAATAAGATTCAAAGAACCGAGTCACTAAAATGATTCAAACTTTCCATCATTAGTAATGAGGGGGTTTGGAATTTGTAGAAAAATTCAGATCGGAGAATTTTATTGGGCAATTTTTTTTTCTTTTTTTTCCCCCCAGATTGTCCATTGTCCACAATATTAATGATATATTTTTTATTTAAAAAATATATTTAAATATTATAACTTAGTATTTATTATTATTTATTTATTACTTCTTTTTTTTTTAGCTCGTTGTTTTGCTACACATTGTTAAACTGTTTACTTTTTAACTGTAAGTAGGAAAATGTAAAAAAAATTTCATGGTACTTAGAAATAAAAAAAAAGAATAATAATTTAAATGTGATAAACATGGTCATAGGTTTTAAATGACACTTCATGCTACTTTTGTTTTTAAATGTGTAACGCTGTGGTTTAATGTAATATTTCCAGAAAAAAAAAAAGCATTTTTATGTAACCATACTGATCCTGCGCAGACAGTAGCGCAGCAGTTCCTAAAAGCATTTATAAAAGAACAAACCAACACATGTTAATAAATTTCTATTTTAAAATATAAATATGATATTAAGCCTGACCTCACTGCGTTCAGTACACACTGGTGTCAATCTGCAATGTGTTTCTTTATTCTGTAAGCCTTGGTTATATCTTTAAAGTAGAAACTCCTGTATTTGTATCTGAGGGTTCAGATTCATCAAACTGAACTTCAGATTATGGACTGATCCTGCTGTGTGTCCTTAACCAGTCTTCTCTCTCTCTCTCTCTCTCTCTCTCTCTCTCTGTTTGAAGGCACCAGTTTGTTGAAAACAATTTAATACTAAAAATGGGACCAGTCGACAAAAGAAAGGTGAGATCTTTTCATCTGAAACAGTCTCCTGTTCAGAGATATGAGCTCTATATGACAGCGTGTGTATGTCAGAAGAGTGTGAAGTACAGTTTCAGCCTCAGAGCGCCCTCTATAGTCAGGGATTTGGAGCTTCATTAAATCCTCCTTCTCCACACAGGGCTTGTTTGCTCGTCGGCGGCAGCTCCTGCTGACGGAGGGGCCGCATCTCTACTACGTCGATCCAGTGAATAAAGTCCTGAAAGGAGAGATTCCGTGGTCTCCAGAACTGCGACCGGAAGCCAAGAACTTCAAGACTTTCTTTGTGCACACGGTATAATGATTTGCCTTCCGCATCCGTAACACAGAGTGAAATAACAGGTGTAGATACTGCTCTTCAGATGTAAAAGGTTCTGACCTCCATATCTTTTCTCCCGCAGCCACACAGGACGTATTATCTAATGGACCCTAACGGCAATGCGGACAAATGGTGTAAGAAGATCCAAGAAGTCTGGGGAAAGATTTACCACAATCATCAGACAACAGACATGTAGAGAGAGAGAGAAAGAAAGAAAGTCTTCTCCTCAAGTCAAGGCTTGTCCACATGAACTGAGCCTGTTATTAGCTAAAAGCACTAAAGACAAGAACAGCAATTTAGGATTAAATAAAAAGGACATTCTGTGGTAGGCTTGTGCGATATCCGTTTTTCCCTAATCAGGATTTCCCACTTTTAAATTTGCAGATAAAAGTTGTAAGGAAGAGGAGGAACAAACACTCAGCTAGGTGAAGTGATTCAATCAGCCATGACATTGCAACTGAAAATATTCAACCCAGAATTGTGTAGGTTCCCCTCGGGGGCGTGGCTACGCATGGTCTCTGGGTTGCGTGTGGCGTCTGTGGATCAGACTTGTCTGTCCGGGCGCGATCGTATAGGTGCTTGATCGGATTGGGTTTTGGTGGCCGGGGCAGCGGCCTTGACTCTTGTCAGAGAGTTCTGGTGCGTTTCTATCATAGCCAACACTGATATTTTTATTTATTTATTTACATTTTTTTCCTGTGAGGTTTGCTGCATTCATTTTCCCCGGTGATCTGAACGGGCAGGCCTTTGGTCCCGCGGGCATTGGTGAGCCTTGGGTGCCCATGATCCGGTCACAAGTTTACTAGTATATAATTAATTATCATTGATTAATGATCAATGTGTTCATGTTATGGCTGATCGGTGTATTATATAAAGACATGCAAGAAGTAAATAGGCATCCATAGGTTTATGATAAAATGAATGCAACAATATGTGTCACGTGAACATGTGACAATTAGCTGTTAAACCATCACTAATGCTTTGCTGACTTTCCTTAAGTGTCTTTAATCCTCTCACTCTATTCCTAGGCGGGTTGTTGCTCTTAATGATGTATAAATATTTAGAAATTACTCTCTGTCTGTCGTCAAGAGCAACAACTCGTCTAGGAATAGAAAAAGAGGATTTCAGATCAGCAGATCACAAGGCCCAGGTTAACCAGGTCATGCCTCTGTTTTACTCTGATTTATATTTTAAATCAAATTATAATTTTGTTAACACTAGAAAGAGGGATTTGATGATTCTCTGGGACAGTCCATCCTCAGATTGAGCAGCAGTCCTGTGTGCCTCTGTGAAAATCAGGCATTCGGTTTTAAAGGCATGTTTATTTTAATATGCAAAGAAGGAACCAAATAGTAGCTTTTAGTATTCATTTTGGGTGTATATACAGTTTATCATAAAACTATAGTCGTCTCCTTCTTGCATGTTTGTATGTATAAAACCTCACATTTATATTTATGTTGCTTCTAATGTTGTTTACAAAGTGTTTGATTTGATACTTCTTTGTTATTTTTAGTTACTAAATTTACTTTTTATTTAAGGGATTTTTTTCAGTGACACCCTTTAAATCCTAGATATATTTCAGCAAGGTTATTGGTATACAGCGGTACCTCAGCATACAAAATGCATTTCTTGCCAGAGGCGAGTTCATAAGGTGAAATTTAGTATTGCGAAACTCATTTGTCTCATAGGAAATAATGTAAATGCAGATAATTCGTTCCAGCCACCCAAAAATATTTTCAAAATTACTAATTTCCAACACTATAATCATATTTTTGCATATAAAACATTTAGAAAAAGTAAAATACGAAATAAATAGACATTAAACATTACTTAATCTTAATTTATGGTTCTTCTTGGCACCGGCTGCTTTAAAAACCAAGCTGAAAGCGGCTTCCTTTTTTTCTTGCTAACATTCTAGGTACTAGGATACTGTCCTATTTGACAGCCGCTCCTTTGTGATTTTATTTTTATCCCGATTGGCCATGTGTCTGTTTTTTCTCCAAGCACTTTTAAGGAAATTACAGACCTCCAGTTTTTCACCAAAACTCGCATCACACCTAAGGAAACGTTTGCTGTTTGACCAGATCACTAAATTGAACCGTTTTTTTTTTTTATATTTTCTGCCTTTTTATTTTTCCAATTTATCGTTGAAAATTTGGTTTGTCCTAAAGCGAAATAAAGCTCTTCTGTACTTCATACCGCTTTTACTGTTTGTGAACCAGGCGTGGTCATGTGACTGCCTGACATGAACATCCAGGTTTGTAGAAAATACAAACGGCTTGAGACTTGATCGCATGGCCATCGGACATGAGCTTTTTATATCTACACAATTAATATTCTTTTGATGAACTAATACTGTCCCAATAGGGCTTTATTTTAATAGTTTATATGAGCAAACTCAAAATATTCTTCATTTAACGTGATGTGTATGAGATGGAGGGAGTGGGCGGGGCTTTTCAAACATTTGAGCAGAAAAGTCCTGAGTCGGATATCAGTCGTCGCATTTATCTATCTCTCAATGGTTGAGTGGTAATGCATAACGTTAGGTCTGATAATATAATATAATTTAATTTCATTGGCTGAATAACATGGCCACTTATCACGTACGGATTGCACAAGCCTAAAAAATCCACAGATGTCCTTCTCTGTCTCTGAGCTCATGCGTGTGCTGTAGCACTTTGCTCTGTAGTGTTATAGATTTATAATCTAACTTTAATTTAATAAGAATAAGCCCTGATGTACTGCTAGTTATACATCTACATATAGCTAAAAGCTCCACCGGCCTCGGCGTGTGTTCCCTTTAAAGGCGGCAATCAAGTTTAACCCGGCCGTCTGGCTGTCGTTCGCTAGAATACAAGTAGACAGGTACTCGAATCGCTTTAAGAGTCGGTGGAGGAAGAGAGGCTCCAGACGATTGCATTTTGCACTGAACTGTACATAAAAGCAGTATGAGCGTATTTATGAGTTTGAGTGCTGTAGGTGTTTCTGTTGCATCCTCCTCAAAGTTTGAGGACTTTTTCAGCAGGAAATCCAGTGCCTGTTTTTTTTTTTTTTTCCTTTGGTTTAATTTATTCAAGTTTGAATATACAGGGAGTATACCTGTACTTTACAACCTGTGCCTCTCTGGTGTATGTCGTTGTGTAGGACATTGTTTAACACGGAGTGTGCGATCAGGAGAGACTACAAAATGAGACGTGTGGGTTTCCATGCCACAAAAATGAAACATAAATGACTACTGTTTGCAATGAAAACAAACATAATTTGCAGAAATAATTGCATGCTGTTTATGCAGAAAGGTATCGTTCCTGCATTTTCATGGCATTTTATCCAGACTTTTGTGGTTGATGGGTTTTTTTGTTTTGTTTGTTTGTTTACAGATCACATTCAGATTTGTACTCATTCTTAACATTCAGATAAAGATACACTTTATTTGCTACACATTCCTTTTTTCATAGACTTTGATGGAATCTTTAAAGTGATTTTATTTTTTGTTTGATTGTTTTAGTTTTACTGGCTTTAATGGAATGCTCTTTAGCGGTAAATAAGATCTCTAAATGCAATCCCGAACACACTGAACTGCTGTATCTGTCGAAATTAACACGTGGACCAGGATGAGGATTTCTCCTGATGGATTTTCTTTGTACGTTTGAGATTCTACCTGCTCTGTGGCCGAATACAACTGTGATGTAAAGATATTCAGGAAGTAACTTAATGTTACAGAGATACTGCTTTTATATTTTTATTCTTCTATAAGATTATCTGCTGACTGTGGTTCAGCTCACTGTTGTTTATGCTTTATTTAAAGTCTAATATATGAACCGTGCTGTCGGAGATCACCTTCAGGGGCTGTGATGTGTGTCCTGAGATGTAAAAAAAGAAAGAAAGAAAAAATAATAATGTAATAATGTGGAGTAAAAAAAAACAACAACTTGTAAGCTATTATCTTTTGCTACCTTCTCATTTCATTGTACAATTATCTGTTTGGTTATTAAATTAATGATGTCGAATTTAAATGCTTTATTTTCCTGGGGTTTGTGTGTTTATTTAAAAGGTATTTTAAGGATTTTTCAATAGAATGTCTCGTGTGATCACATGACGGCACCTGTAATAAAAGCATGTATGTTTTTATTATTTCTGTTTCTTTTTAATTAAGCTTTACTAAAGCCTGGGCTTTCCTAGATAGTTCTTTCATGATGATTGTCTTGAACATTTCCTTAAAACAATGCCATGCATTTACTGATCGTCCTCAGAATCTGGCCATTTTTCCAGTTTTCTCTTGTGTTCTAGGTTTTTAATGTTAAAATGAAATTAAGATTCAGTTATTAGTCACTTGTTTTAGTCACGAGCACAGTGAAGTGATTTCTTCATATATCCAGTTAGGAAGCTCAGGAAGCAGTAGTCGGGGTTACGGATTTGCTCAAGGACGCAACAGCTTGGCAGCTTGGCAAAGTTTGGTAGAAAATTATTAGGTTTTTATCAGATAAACGTGTGGGCAGGCTACATGGTCCAAAAAGACATTTTTGTGATGCTTACCAATGAGTAAGGAGAAAAATCTTCACTTTACACCTTATTTTTATAGGATGTGATTGTTCATAGGGGAAAAAGAATTGAAGTGATTTTGTAGTTGATCTCTAGAGGAAAGAATCAAGTTTTGGATTTGTATTCAAGAAATACCTGTTGAACAAGTCCCACTGTTTCCTCTGTGGTCAATATTTCAAATTGTATTTGGAGTGAAACGCGTATATGACAGTTTATGACCTAAAAATGGAAAAAATAGCATAGTAATATTTTACTGCAATTAAACAAATGCGAGAAAGAAATTAACATTGTACATTATTTTTAAATTTTGTTTTAATCTATATTTTTACAAAGTTACAATTCAAGTATACATACTTGTACAGTAAAATGTATGAATTGTACAGGATTGCAGAATGTGCAATATAACAGGGTATAACTGGGTAAAGATACGGTGTGTGGGTATGACTGCAGCAGTATGAGTGAAACATGAAGTATGAACTGAAATGACGTGTGTGTGTGTGTGTGTGTGTGTGTCATGTGTGTCAGCAGCGGTGTTATTGCTGTGTTTTGCAGAGCCCGTCAGTGCAGTGAAGCTTGTGCATGTGATTTGTGTTGCTATGGATATCACGCCGGTCATTCTCGCACTTCTACAATACGGCTTATTCCTTGTGCGAGTGCCAAAAATTCTGCTTTATCCCGGAGGAAACCCACACAACACAGCCAGGACGCAAACAGGCTGAATGGTATTCTTAGATCCTGAAATGTCTGTACTCGCACCAGCGTAGGAGTTTGTGAAGCCAAATCCAGGGAGTGGGCGATTTTCTAATTTTTTCTATCGCACGTAAAAACCCAATCTCAATCTATAAATAAAGTCAAATAGAATCTGATGACGGCATGTGCATGAGCAGAAAACTGTAATTATAGTTTAGCGAAAGCATCACTTTCCACATTTAAAGGAAAAAAAAAAAAAGAAAAAAAAATATATATATATATATATATATATATGTATGTATATATAAGGTCCCTGCTATGTTTCTCATCCTCTTTAACAACAATCAGCAAAGACGAGCATGATATTGTCGAGCAGAACTGAAACGTGGCCTCGCATCGTACACGTCCTCCTGAAGAGGTATTGGCGTCGCAACAGTAGAGCAGCATACCAAGTGAACTTATTTCTGAAATTAACAATGGAGGACCACTTGTGTTGATACTTGATGAAGGCTCGACAAAGAAATAAACAACTTAGAAGTTCACATTTGATTTGAAAGGTCGAGACCGTCTGGTCTGGTCGTCTGGAACCTTGGATTACGAGCATAATTCATTCCGGGAAGTGGGCTCATATTCCAAAACACTCTTAAACCAAATCATCATTTCCCATAATGAAAACTCAAATTATTCGTTCCACAGCCCCCAAAAATAAATACATAAAAATAATTAATACAATCTCCATACTCCATACTATCTCCTGGTCCGAAATTCGCCCTCTGTATGCAACCAGAATGATTGCATACAGAAAGTCAATGCTGGTTACGATAGAAAGAACACACCACAGCTTGCCGTGCATGGGGCCAAGGATACGAAATGTCCAAGGCCTCCATACTTCCCAAATTCTGTGTGTGTTTTTGTGTGTGTGTGTGTGTGTGAGAACTTTTTGACACAATTAACATACAGGTTTCACCTTTAACAGGTTAAATAAATAGCTGGAAGAGGTGGTTTTTCCTAGTTTGAAACTCAGAATTTGCAATTGAGTACTGGCTCTTGTATTGCTGTCGTCACCTACGGCTGCTGCACAGTCACAGTTAGGTGACAATATCCTTAATTATCCAATGCTGCCATCTAGTATCGGATAAGTGTCACTGTCGAAGATTAAGGGTGGGTTTTCTCAGTTGTGATCGACCAACCATTTGAAACCAGCACACCATTCAGCACCCAAACCCCAGCCACTGGATGCAGTGCCGGTCCCAAGCCAGGATAAAATAGGAGGGTTGTGTCAGGAAGGGCATCCGGCGCAGAACCTGTGACAAGCTGGGTTCGGATCAGATGGTCCACTGTGTCGACCCCTTGATGGGTTCAGCCAAAAGAATAACAACAAGGCAGCTGCAGTAAAGGCCTGGAAAAACATCCTGAGGGATGAAACTCAGCATTTGGCCATAAGTTCAGTCTTTCATCTAAATATTAAATTAAATCCTTATGTTTGGAATTATGTTTGTTTGTTCCATTATTAAGTCCCACAAAATGTTGTGCGTGTGCATATGAAAATGGCTGTAATTCCTCAAGAGTTACCACCAAACTTTAAGCTGAAAGTCTTTTCTTTGCTCACATATTGAGGGTTTCATTTCAAAATCATTCTGGTTGCATACAGCGGGCGAATATATATATACAGTGGAACCTTGGATTACGAGCATAATTCATTCCGGGAAGTGGGCTCATATTCCAAAACACTCTTAAACCAAATCATCATTTCCCATAATGAAAACTCAAATTATTCGTTCCACAGCCCCCAAAAATAAATACATAAAAATAATTAATACAATCTCCATACTCCATACTATCTCCTGGTCATAACATAGTATCTCGTTCCCATGCATTAGTAATTTGTGGCCACAGCATAGTAACTTGGGGTTAGTCATCTTATACTATCTTATGACCAGGAAATAGTATGTTGTGGCCACAAATTACTAGGGTGTGGGAGCGGGATACTATGTCTTGGCCACAACATAGTGTCTCGTGGTTACAACACCTTTGTATGTTGTTCCCATGTTTTAGTAAGTTGTGACCAAAACATAGTATTTCATCCCATGACTTAGTAAGTTGTGATTACAACATACTATCTCCTGGTCATAACAGAGTATCTTGTGGCCACAACATAGTATCTCGTTCCCATGCATTAGTAATTTGTGGTCACAATATAGTATCTTGGGGTTAGCCATGAGATACTATATTATAACCAGGAAATATCTTAGGACCAAGAAATAGTATGTTGTAGAATTACTAAGTCATGGGAATGAGACACTATGTTTTGGTCACGAAATAGCATGTTGTGGCCACAACCTACTACAGTGTGGGAATGAGATACTACAGTATGTCTTGGCTACAACATAGTATCTCGTGGTTACAACATATTATCTCATGCCCATAACATAATATCTCGTTCCCATGCATTAGTAATTTGTAGCCACGATATTTTATCCCGTTCCCACACATTAGTGATTCGTGGCCATGTTACCAGAAGGACTCTGTAGTAAAGTTCTCCATTCCTAATAGATTCAAGATTCAAAGAACTTTATTAATCCCAGAGGGAAATTGCTTTAATAATAATAATAATAATAATAATAATAATAATAATAATAATAATCAGTGGTATGTTAGTAAAATCAATAAAAACTTTTTTTTAAGTTGTGTAAATATTGTGAGGAAGTGTTTTTAATGCTTTAAAGGTCAGGGGATCCATTTCCATTTCCTCACTGCGCTGCACTGCTGGGAACAAAGTGGAGAGTTATTAATCTAAACCTGGCAAGTCTTCTCGGCTCGGTGGGCGTGGCGATTGGCTGGATCGAGGCGGATCATTTCCGGTTTTGTTTGAGCTCAGTTCCTGTCAAGCCGAGCAGAGCAGAGTGGAGCGGAGGGAAGCGGAGGCGGCATGGCGGAGAAGAGCCCTGACCCGAGCGGCTCTGTGTCCCGGAGGTGTCCCGCCCTGTCTGCGTCTGGCCGAATACACTCAGCCACAAGTGCTTCGTCCAAGTGGGTTCGCCTTAACGTCGGCGGCACGTACTTCCTGACCACCAGGCAGACCTTGTGCAGGGACCCCAAGTCGTTCCTGTACCGCCTGTGCCAGGCCGACCCCGACCTCGACTCCGACAAGGCGAGTTAGCGGCTAGCGCTCCTGTCTCCTCACCACTCAGGCGCTGGAGATAATAAAGACTTTGTTTGTCGGGGTTTAACCTCTAACAACTCGCGTTATATGAAATATTATCCGATATAAATAACAAAATTCAAAGACGCTTGTCTGGTGTGTGTTAGCGGCGTTAGCTAGCGGCTAAACTCCACTAACCCAAACTAACCGCTTATCTAAATAGCTGTTTAGTTTAATAACAACACTTCCTCATTAAACTTATTACACACATACACAGACTTTATGTGCATAGACTCTGGTGTTAAAGTGACAGAACAGAGATTGAGACAATGTAATAAATAAACAGATAAACAAACAGGCTCCAGGAGTTAATATTAAATTAAATAACATTTAAGTTCATACAGTATGTTAAACCTGGGTTATTTAACATCTGGACTTCAATGATAACTCCCAGAGTCAGCATTGTTTATATATCTGCAAATATATATACATACACATATAAGGTGTCATTTGTTTTATTTTTATCTACATTCTTTATTTGTAAAAAAAAAAAAAAAACTGAGAAATGTCAGACATAATAAAATAAACCAGGTTTAATCT
The DNA here is from genome assembly GCA_013621035.1 of Clarias magur. Taxonomy (NCBI): domain Eukaryota; kingdom Metazoa; phylum Chordata; class Actinopteri; order Siluriformes; family Clariidae; genus Clarias; species Clarias magur. Next base: position 2,638,152 of record QNUK01000016.1, on the reverse strand, counting down.
GTGGTCTGAGAGAAAAATATAATTGTAGTTCTGAGAGAAACTGTTTGTTTAAGCAACTTCCGGTCAGTTCCGGAATGCTCGATGTGTTTGGATGAGCCTCATGTCAATCATTTTATAGGGGCTCTCCTCTGATGGAATATGGGTGGAGATTAACCCAGAGTAAATTCTGCTTAAGCAGTTAATTTAATGGAAAAATAAGAATAATAATGTATATTTGTGTTGTACTTGTTTTATGTCTTATGTTTATAAAATTCAATTCATAGAGACGAGAACAATGCGGATACTGAACAGATGTGAATCGTGTTTTGTAGGAGTCATTACTTAACTAAAGAAAGCTGTAACATGATCAGAAATTTTAAACTCCGTTGCAGATTTTGTGTCTAATCTATACACGACTCTTATTACTATTACTTGAGGCTTTTGTAAGAACTGAGCTTTTGTAAGGATTTTGCCTCGATTTGGTTTTTAAAGCAACCGGTGCCAAAAGGAATCATAAATTATGTTTATTTATTTCATATTATACTTCAGGATTCCTTTTTTAAGGTGTGATTTAGAATTGTAAGTTTAATATTCCTTCTTCTTTGTTTTATATGCAAAAATATGACTATATTGTTGGAAATTGGTAATATTGGTCATTTTTTATGTGACTGGACCAGCTTATGTGCATTTTACTTTATTTAATATGGGAAAAGGGGTTTCAGAATATGAAATTTCACCTTAAGAACTCGCCTCGGGAACGGATTAAATTCTGAATGCACTCCGAGGGTAGATCAGACACGTGGTCACAAGTTTAGGAACAGCTGACTTTTACAAAGTTTTTGTTTTATCGATGGTTGTTTTGCCGCACAATGTTTTAAAACGTGTATATATATATTTGCATTTGACATGGTGATTTGTTGCAGTTCAAAACTATTGACTAAGTTTGTTTAGAATTGTGACAAAAAAAGTAATATCAAATCGGGACACTTGGAGAATCACAGTACAGATTGAATCGTCTCCAAAGTATCGAATCGAGACCTCTATGGAGAGACCCTTCCCTGGAGTTTAGTAAGGCTCGAGCAAATGGACAGATGTGACTGAAAGTACTTGCCTTGTAAGCGTTATTATTATTATTAGCAGCTTATTATCTTTAGACCTTTTTTTTAATTAATTTTATTTTCTTAACAGAAGTTTAGACATTATTGTTTTGCATAAATCAATAAACCTCCAGACAAAGGATTTCAGACAAAAAACATCTCAAAAACTAGGCAAAAGGTCTCTTTTTTAAATGGATGGATTATTTTCTGAATGCTTGCTATTCAAAGACAGACTAACGTGTAGAAGGATTCCTCACGCATTAGACACTTTTTTCAGACCGGGTGCTGACTCAAACGGCTCAGCGTAGGAAATGGTTGACCTTTAATCACGTTCCTGTTGCTGTCCTTTGCTTTGGTGTTTTGCATAACTTGACAACAGGTGCTTGTAGGTAGTCGGTTTAGTTGCCGGAAAGATGTGCGTTGACTGAGACAAACGATTTAAGAGACGATGAAGTGTTTGTGTTGGTGTTTGTGATCCGTGTAACTTTGTCTCAGTGTTCTTTTTAAAAACTCACTAATCAGTACCTGATTAAGTTAGTAGTGATAATAGTACAGAATCTTTATCTTGACATGTGGAAGGTTGAACACGGGGTTTAATTCCCTAATCCCTCTCTTGCTTGTCCTTCAGGTCTATGAGGAAGTGTTGTGATGTTGGTGGAAAATAATGTGATTTGAAGTTCAGTATGCGGCACGTCAGAGCGGAAAACAAGTCATACTCTAAAAACATACATCTCTCTCTCTCTCTCTCTCTCTCTCTCTGTTTTTGGTGTCGTTATGATCCAGGGTTCAGTTAGAAAACTCAACTCTGACCTTACACTCAAAAGTATTTATCAATCCAGGAAATGTAGAATGCTGGAACGCGAAACGGAGACGACTCAGACGCCATGCCGTCTGTAATTGGAAACCTGATTGCTGTTAGTGCTGAGTAATGGTCTGAGACACACAGCCCTCGTTTGTTTTTAGCGGAGAGAGATGGACATGTGGTATTACTGCAGGACTATCCAAACAAAATGTCCCACACAATCCATCTTTTATATTTCTAATATTTAATATCAAAATAAATACACGAAACAAAAGAGCGAACTGTGTGAAGCCCCGGAGGTGCAGCCCTGAGGTTCATACCATCTCACCATCGCGGACTGTTAACATCTTGTGATCCTCCTCATATTGTCTTTTAGGATGAAACGGGGGCGTACTTGATCGACCGAGACCCGACGTACTTCGGTCCAGTCCTCAATTACCTGAGACATGGAAAGTTGGTGCTCAACCGAGGCCTCGCAGAAGAAGGTATGCAGGGAATGCGCTCGTGCCTGGACACGCCAGTGTATTGTTTGTTTTTTCACATCTCTTGAGTTCTCAGTAAAGACTTTCTGTGTAATTCTCGATTCAGGGTTGATTGTTTATTATTATAATTTCTTTTTTTATGGCTGACCAGGTGTTCTGGAAGAGGCCGAGTTTTATAACATCACCTCGCTGATAAAACTAGTGAAAGACAAAATCAGGGAGCGCGACTGCAAAACGTCTCAGGTGAGTATCCTTGTTTACATTTCTGCTGTTTAGGGCCTCACCTTACCGTCAGTCAATTCCAGATGTGTGTTTCTTAGATATTTATTGTAAAAATTTTCTCTTTAGAGGTCGTGGTTAAATTAATTATGCGTTTAATTTGTCCCCGGAAGTAGGAGCTCAGAATTACGTGTGTCCGAGCGTAACTTGTCCCGTACCGTTTGTTGTAGACTCATGAAAGAGGAGTCAAATCATGCTGCTTATTCGCGAATGGGGTGCTATTACTTTTCTAAGGGGTGGGTGGAATGGTAAATCGGAGCAATTTACCGCCAAATGTCATAGACTTAACATTGAGACCAACTTTGACGGATTCAAGAATTTTGTAGAAATATAACATTTATCACATTTAGAGAGGCTTTGCAAGCCATGCCAGAACACACCCCGCATGAGGGAATAAGTTGTACCCCTGGGGTGCAAGAGGTGCCCAAATTCACCCCATTGACACATAATGGTGAAGGTACTCCCCACTGAAACAGGTAGTACTCAGATGCATTCCCTGCCATTGTAACTTTTATGGGAACTTTGAAACTGAACCTAACTGAATGCCCTTGTCATAGAGACATGGAGGCAGGCTCATTTAGTCATTCAACCGATCATTGTGAAGCTGGAATAATTATTATAATTTTTTAAATAAATTGTGTAACTGTTTTAGTAGAGACTTGTGTGCGATTTTTATGGAAGGAGTCTCCAGAGTGTAAATTTTCAGAACAGACGAAATGGGTTTGTTTCATAGTTTCGCAGTTGCACACAGGAACAAACTCAGTCCTCATCCCCTGGGGGGTGGACAGCGCTCAGTCTCTTTATCTGCCAGCGGTTCAGATTTTATCAGTCGCTTCGGCGGAGGCGCTCATGCCGCTCTGTTGAGGTCAGCAGTCATCGTGGGCCGGCCAACAAATTTGGCCTCCTGTAGGCGCAGCGCTGGAATGGTAACGCATTGGGACTGGAGGGAACGGTTTTAGCACGGTCTGTCCGCCAAACACCACGGCAACGATTTTGGCCTGGACGGGCCTGCGATTTATTTCGTATAGACTAACTCCGTCTCTGTTTTCTTTCCCAGCTTCCTGTTAAGCACGTTTACAGAGTCCTGCAGTGCCAGGAGGAGGAGCTCACGCAGATGGTCTCTACCATGTCTGACGGCTGGAAGTTTGAACAGGCAAGTCTAGGAAGAGCAATTATAATAATGTTATTATTATTTCTGTGTACAAGTGATGTTAATCGCAAGAAATATTGAACCTAAAAATTCTAAATTATACATTAAAGTAAAAGGGAAAAAAAGATTCCTGAGCATAAAGTAAGGATGTAGTTAAAAAAAAAAAGTTTTGAATGGAGTCTGGCATAAAAATACCAAAGGGTAATTTATTTTAATGTCATTAAATTTAATTGCTTATGCAGTTTAAGTTTAAATGGCTTTGTTTTATTAGTTTTGAATACTTGACACAAAAAGATGAGAGTATTTAATCACAAAATTTTAAGGTCATTCAAAACTCAACAAAAAAAAATCGAGAATTTTTTATATAGTCACTGTACAGACTTCCCCGGTGGCTTACATGCTAAGAAACACTAGTTTAAACTGAAGTTTAAGTTAAATCACAGTCACAGGCAGTGTTTTGCATATGTTTCTGTAAAACCAGCCATAAGTGAAGTGTTTACTCTGTTATTATTATTGGGACTGAACAGCTGTGTGTTCGTAACCACTTGTTAGTGAGACTCGTCAGCTTCAGTTTGCTAAAGTTAATTAAAAAGTTAAAGAAAAAGTTAATGTGACCTTATAAGTCCAGATTTAGTCTATTCCAGAGTGATGGCCTGTGTCAGGGTAAGAAGGGAAGCGCATGAAGCGATCATGCACAGTGTCCACTGTACAAGCATCTGGACACAGTGTTACGATCTGGGGTTGCTTCAGTCGCTCAGGTCGAGACTCAGCAACGTTATGTGGCAATAAAACAAAGTCAGCTGACCACCTGAATGTACTGAATCACCAGATTATAATATCTATGAAGTAAAAACTTTTTCACAGATTGTAAAAAAGCATGAGGAATCATTTTCACGGTGCTCCATCATCAGAGCTAAACGTATCAATAAAATGGTGAAGTGTGGATTATTTTTTATCTACAGTGTATACAGTACACGTATCAAATAACAGAGGTTCAAACAATGTTAAAGAAGACTAAGACACAAAAACAAGCTCAGCTACAGAACCGTTTTTGATCCTGGCACAAAAATAACAATGCGTTTTTTTTTTTTTTATTAAAAAAAAAAATGTAAACCTCTACTTTTGGAGAAAATTAAATTGGGCCCATGTACGTGATGGCAGTGGATGTTGGCGTCTCGTCTCTTGTGTTAGGTTCTAAACTGCCCCGTCCCTTAGGGTGTGGTATTTCTTCAGGCAGTGTGAAGTGAAGGAGAGAGACAGCACACCGAAAGGAAGAAAAGAAGCGGCCTCCAGCATCCGTGTCCCGGGTTATTTATTTTTTTATTAATTAATTAATCTGTTTTTTGTTGGGCTATCCGTTTAGGATGCCACAGTATGGCTTGGACCTACAGTACAGTCATGGCGTTATCTTTTCAAAGGAAGTGTTTCTGCTTTCTTTCCTCGGCTTTAGGAGCAGCACAGCGGTACAAAGCAGTACAGTCCAGGATGGGTACAAATAAATAGACGATTAGATTAAATTAGATTAGAATAAATTAGACAGCCAAAACACAGTGTCGGTGAAGATTTCTTTGTTATACATATAATACAGAAAATGTGTCCGTGCCAAAGAAGCTACTTTTGAAGTTTATGCAACATGGAAGTGACCAATCTTTCTTCTTGATGATTTTGCCCCAAAAATGGCCATTTTTCAGTTTTTATTGTTTGAAGTGAGAGTATAATCATTTAAACGCAATTCATTCATATTTCTTCGAGTATTGATGTTTAAATTGGTGTAAGCTTCTAAAAGTAATGTATATTATATTGTATTGTATTATATTATATTATATTATATTATTGCTTTAATTGAAGATTCAAAATTCATCTGAATGACAATTAAGATCATTGAAAGAAAGTTACGGGACACTACACCTAGGCGAGACATTGAAAGATACTTTTATCACCAATACCGCGTTTTGCCGAAAGTCCATTCTAAAGGCAGTGAGATGCAGTAAAAGCTCAGCTCACTCCTTGTGAAACAGTAGTGGTTATAATTCTGTGCAGAGTTACAGTAAGTGTTAGTAAACAGTAAAACAATCAATGATCCATTAACAACAAGACACTTTTTATTTATATTCATGATCCCAACAATCAACTTTGCGAGACAAATTAATGAAATAATCAAATCTGGGAATAGTTGATAATAAAGTTAAACCCCTGTAATATCTAGAAAAAGCTCCATCAAGAAGTTTTTTGCTGCGTCACGCTAAGACATTAGCATCGCATCCTTCTAAGCTTAAGGTTCCTGAACGATACAGGATCATTTTTCACTCTGGATCTGTGTATCCTTCTGAATTACGCCATTTCCCTTAAGGCAGAAAGAACATGAGCCATACGAACCTCCTCATGTATCACTTTTATCTCCAGGGTTTCACTGGAGGTTTTCAGGTTAGCTTCCCGATCGCACGATATCATAAGAGCGGTCAAATGTCTGTAGGATATTTATAGACTCGTCTTCAAAACCAGCTGATGAGCCGATCAAAGAAGGTCAGAGCAAGGTCAAACGTCTGAAATGGAGCTCTCCGTCATGTGATGTACGATCAAAACATTGACTGTGTTGTCTAAAGATTATACCTGCCGTGGATCACGCTAGCGTTCTTTTGTGCTGTGATTCACGTATCACCACACGGCCTCCAAATTCAATAATAATAATAAAAATATATTTCTACATTTATAATGGAGATGAACCGGTCGATTGGACAGCGAGCAGGATCGTCTGGTTTTCAGTTTGATTGGCCAAAAACCTGTGTTAAAATCCTCCGGTCTGCCTCCAAACTCTGTGAGCCAATTAGTCTCAAACCCGCTTGTTACATACGCCAGCTTAATAACACTGCGGGTTCTTATTAGTCGCTCACAGCCGCTCAACCCGAACGTTCACTTTTGGGTTTTGAGACTTCAGAGGCGTTCGAGGCGATAAAACGTCATTTCTTTATAAGACCTGATCCCCCAAGGTCACTTTCCAGATCAAACCAAGGAGGAATTACAAGACAAAACAAGATAACATTAACAGTGTTAACGTTGAGTAGTGAGTGAATAAAACAATAAGAAATTAAACACAAGACAGCGCCATAATTCGAGACATTTAAAACAAATGACAATTTAAATAGAGATTTGAGCAGAGCCTTACGTCATGTAGGATAAACATTTCTGAATAAAAGAGTCTTAAGATGAGATTTGTAGTGTTTAAATGCTGTACTTGGTGAGAAAACGTTATAAGAAACGGGTTAAATCTAATTACTCATTAAACTCATCACCCGTTATAAAATCGGGTGAAAAGGTAGTATCGGATCGGATATTTATAAAATCATGATATTTATAGAATCGCCCCCCGAGGTTTGGGAGGTGACTAATGATTGACAGGTCTCCTGATAATCACACACCTCTTCACTTTTTATCTCAGAGCGAAACTGATCAGCTTTTTGACGCAGTCGGGTGCCGTAATACCGCAGACAAAACGGAGGCTGGTTTGCGTTTTAACGTCACACACAAGGGCTCTGTAGACGTGAAGAGGTACACAGTTATCAGAAATACAACACAGATAACAAACATGTCGCTGCTGCTGTGTGAGAGATTTCTTTTTATTTATTTATTCATTTCTTAAACAAGCTGATCTGTGTTCTCTGGGTATAAATGGACAAATCATGCTATCCGACGCTCAGTTAGCGCTCAACACTGTGTGTGTGTGTCTGTGTGTGTCTGTGTGTGTCTGTGTGTGTGTGTGTGTCTGTGTCTGTGTGTCTGTGTGTGTGTGTCTGTGTGTGTGTGTCTGTGTGTGTGTGTCTGTGTGTGTGTGTCTGTGTGTGTGTCTGTGTGTGTGTCTGTCTGTGTGTGTCTGTCTGTGTGTGTCTGTCTGTGTGTGTCTGTCTGTGTGTGTCTGTCTGTGTGTGTGTCTGTGTGTGTTATCCTGCCAGTACTGCAGGCTAAAATCCTCGACTTGTATCTGGACTGCTTTGGATTTGCATTTTAACACGCGCACACACACACAGATTTGTATGGAGATATGCAGTGCTCACAAGCAAACTCGTAAACACATTGCTGTTGTGTTGCGTGATCTCTAACGAATCATCAAGGGATGGTCCTGTGTTTAGCACATGATGAAAATAAATAAATGAACAAAGTCGTGTCAGAAGAGGAAAAGTTGTATCTTTATTCCCCTCTCCCAATGCAAATATGTCATGATTGTTTATTTGAGAGAACAAATTGTTTTCTTTACACCAGTGTGGGTTACAGTTCGGCTAAAACACCGTATCGGTGCTAAAAATAACAAAAAAGGCTCTAACCTAGGTTTAGTGTCCGTAACTTTGAATTCAGAGCTTTCAATGATTTTAATTGTCATTCGGTGAAACTTGGCCGATTTAGATTTCACATGAAAAGACATGAACCTGTGTTAAGTAGTGTATTATTCTAAAATGCAAAATTAAGATATTGCAACATGAATTTGACATGGTTATGGACACTACAGATTTTTTTTTCTTGCTTAAAAAATCCACAATTTTGCACAGGATGCTTTAATGTAAGCATCAATTTATGTCATATGCTTCTAGAAGCTTACACCAATTTTATTATTATAAATATTTATAAAGAAATATAAATAATTAGCATTTCAATTGATTATTGTTTGAAGCAAGACTGTATAACACTAAAAATGGTCATCCTTGGAACTCATATAAAATCATCTTTCAACTTAAAGTTTTAAGGGAAGCAAGATTGGTCACTTTCATGTTGAATAAACTTCAGAAGTGGCTTCTTTGGCCCACACATGTTTTCTGTATTTTATATATATATAACAACAACAACAAAAAATAAATCTGTACCAATACTGTGTTTTGGCCGAGAAGTATTCGGTGGTTGGTTACACGTTCCTGCTCTTGTTTTTGTTTGTTTGTTTATACATATGCATGTTGATTTCCTGTTTGTCCTGCAGCTGGTCAGCATCGGCTCGTCGTACAATTATGGGAACGAAGACCAGGCGGAGTTCCTGTGCGTCGTGTCCAAGGAGCTGCACAATCAGTCGTATGGCACAAACAGTGAGCAAAGCGACAAGGCTAAGGTGAGTGCAGCACTCCGCAATACACCGCCACACACACACACACCACTGGACTCCATATATGGCGATGGAATCGTAAGATCCAGGCGTCTCTCAGGTAACTCTGCTTTACGAGTGACAGAAATAAATCGCGTGTCTCGTACCAGGCGTTTCTCGTGACCTCTTACGCTCGTTTTTTAGCGTCTCTGGTCCGTGAACATCTTGACTCCGGTGGGAAATGAAGGCACGATAACAGCGGGTTATGAGAGCGACATCACTATACAGGAACTCAATTCAAGGATACATAGAGAGGCGTATTAAAATAAGGTGGTGTTATAAACTGTTATAAGCTTAGATAATTCATTAGTGTTATTAACTTTATTAACAGGCTGCCAATTAGGACGTATTATACCCCTAACATAATCTTAATTCCACCAGATGTCTGGTATTTGTTTTATTTTTTTAGACAGTGATGAAACATGGTCATGATAGATGTTCAGATGTCTGGCCACGCCCCTTTCTTTTCCCTCTTTTAGAGCCACGAGTTATATACGCCTCAATCTGCCTGGTTTATATTTTATTTTCATCACGATGCAGAGAGGGGGATCATGGGTAAGTGTGGCGTACAGAGACATGCAAGCATGCAGCCCTCTGATTGGTTGATAAGACGCGTGAGTGCACACTTTAACAGATTAATGAGACAATTGAAACCAGAGTGCTCAAAGGACTTCTGAAGTTTAAACTTAACATTTCTATTTCCTCGTCACATCACCCAATTTTCCGTCTTTTATAGATAAGCCCCTGGGTGTCGTCCCCGTCCCACGCTTCATTTTGGCTCTGATCACATGACTTTATAACGGCTTCATTCAGTCACATCTACAATCATGATATTGTGTTGATCTTATCTAAAGCGTGACGCTCACACACACACTCTCTCACACAAACGCACACGAAATTTTGCAAGAAATTCGCATCACCATGCTAGTGAAGGACTCGAGCCAAACGCCGTCCGAGTTGCACGCAAGTCCTGGCGCCGTTCAAAACGTGTTCGCGTCAGTGGAAAGCCAAGGGAAGTGAGTTTACAGATTTTTTTCCCCCCCAGTTAGCGAAAGCTGTTTTTAATTTTTTGGGGGGGGTCAAACGGAAGAGATTTTGTACATTTACGCTACTCCATATGAGCAACCGAGCCGTTCATGTCGGTGCAAGTTTAAAAGTTCTCTCCAAGATAAGGATTGATTACATTTTGCACACGATCTCACCAAGCCTATTCATATTGCGCTCATGAGGCTGTGTCCAAATGTTAATTAACTGGATCGTACCAGCTTCAACACATTCAGGCGTTTATCCACAAATAAAGAGATGATTACTATAAAGATATTACTTACAAAAAGATTAAAGGAACACCCAGTCTTTTAACAGTACAGTGTACTGCATGTATATATACTCTATGTATATATATCTCATCTGGGTGAAAAAGTTAATTTATAGATAGGATAATATAGCACCTTGTTTCATAATACTTGATTCTTTGTTATTTGTGTATACGCTTTTATATTTTTATTGGGTAAAAAGAAACACATTTGCTAAATACAGTTTCCTGCCCTTTTATGTCTGGAGTGTTCGGAACTTTTTTAAATTGAAATCTTTCAACAATCTTAACCGTCATTCAGATGAAACTTGGCCAGTTTAGATTTCACAGGAAAAGACAAACCTGAAAAAGTGTTTTTTTTTTTTTGTTTGTTTGTTTGTTTTTTTTTTTTAAGTGCAAAATTGTTTACGATATTGCAACATGAATTTGACATGGTTACGGACAATACAGATTTTTTTTTACTCCCCGAAAAATTAAGCAATAGGGGTTACAGGTCATGTGCCTCTATATACTTAAACCAATTTTAGTATCAATACTCAGAGAAATTTTAATAATTAGCTTTTTTAATCCATCATTAATGTTTAATGCTTTCATTATTAATATTTGTTCTATGCGGAATAATTTAAGTATTTAGTCTTTACCACTATGACCTCAGTACACTAAAGAATAAAGTACAGCTTGCCAATCAGAGCAACTATAACACTCATGTTCGTATGCATATTTTTTTGTTGTTTGTTTTTGTTTTTTACTTCATATTAAACATTTCAGCTTCTTTCTCATCTCTTCTTTTAACAGATCCTCCAAGAACAAGGCTCTCGGATGTGAGAGTGAACACAACGTCCTACACAACGTGACATGCACATCATCGTCAGAGCGAGAGAAATCGATCGGCACAACAAAGCCGGGCTGTTCATATCACAGCGTTTTTAAAAATATTTTTATTACAAATAGTCATTTTTTTTGTGTTCATACAAAAAAAAAAAAAAGCAGGAATATGCATGTCAGTTTCAAACTAAAGAAAAAAAAGGGCAGCGTTTATATCACGGTCCGGTTTACTCAGGGTCTCAGCTCGACATTCAGAATATGACTCGTGACATTTTTCCACTTTAGTTTAAAAAAAAAAAAGTGTATAGTATGAAAATTGTCACCTTTTATGAATCCGGACCTTACAGTTACCGCGTCGCGCATCGCAGGTGTTACCAAGGCAACCGATGGCGCATCACAGCCGACCCCAGGTGTTCTTATCATACAAATTATTATTTCTTTTTCTTTAATACGTACAACCACAGATCTCTGTATTTGAGCACGCCACGGCGATCGAACCTCTCCGACCCGACTAGTGTTAGCCTTCCTCACGGTTCGTTTCAAGGTTACGGTAACAACCAACTTTTTTTTTCATATTTTTTTTTTTGCTGAAAAATGAAAAAAAAAATGTAGATATCGTAAGGCGGTGCTGAACTTCGTCTTCCAACGTTGGATTCATTCCAAACAGTTTGCAGGTTTTTTTTTTTTTACTTCGTAATCTTCAGGAGAGATCTTGGGCTCTCAGAGCTGAGTCACTTTTTTTTTTTTTTTTCAGAACTGCAAACTCACTCGTTTAGTATGACATTATTTTTAATTAACTTATTTACCTGTGTGTGCTTTTGCCTTTGCTGTTTTAAAAAAGAAAAAAAAGCAGCTTTTTATTATTATTATTGACATGACAGCGACTGTTATTAGGTATAAATATCTTTCTTTTTACTGACAGATACACAGATCAGCCACAGCATTAACATCACCACCAGGTGAATTGAATGACACTGATTATCAGTTTTATACAGAAAACTATATACACACACACACACACACACACACACACACAGGATCGTAGGAGTCATTTCCAGCCAGTCTGAGCTCACAGAAAAGCCAATTTTGCACATATTGCTAAAAAAAAGTTACTTGGCTATGATAGGAAGTCACCAGAACACCTGGTGCACCGCCGCCCGCTGTGTTTGAGGCAGTCAGAGAGTTAAAGGTCGTCGATCCTGCCTCCAAATTCCCCAAACCCTGATCCGTTCCAGCATCCATGGAATGCACCTGACAAACAAACCTGATCCACGGTGACCCAAACACATAAAGTAACCCAGAGCCACCCCTGAACCGCGTCTCTGCTTAATGGTTTTAATGTTCTGGCTGATCGGTGGAAAGGAAACGAGACACTTTGTATAATTGTCTCTAAAGCATGATCACACTAGGGCTTATATAGGGTGTCCCAAACCTCTCTAAATAAACCTTTTTTAATGCTTAGTTCCTATATATATATATATAATATCTGAGGGGAAATGTATGTGTGTATATACATGTATATATGTATACATTTCCCCTCAGATATTCTTTAAAAACCCTTAGACAAATGGAAGTGCAATTACGTGCACCAGATGTGTTTACAAGTTCATCCCGAGTGCAAGAGACTCCGCGTGTGTTTACAAACAAATGGCAATTGTGTAGAGGAGTAAAAAAAAAATAAAAAGAAAAGTGTTAATTTGATTGTATCTACAGGGAGTCCCAAAAGTCTTCACACACAGAGTCCAATACGGCACTAAGAACTGTTCTGTAGATTGTGTGTGTGTGCAGTTGACGTCACACAGCTTGGCCTTGATCCACTATTCAATCTTATCGCTGGAGCTGTGTTTATAAAACCATAAACACTGGAGAAGTAAGGACATTCCCAGCAATGGGAAGGGAAAGAAAAGGCATTTATTTGATTTGAATTTTTGATACAGAATCTCTGCATTGATTGGAAATGATTACATCAGCCTGTTTATTTGACGTATCTGCTATATTCTTTCAATTGGTTTAGACCCTCTTATATTTTAAGATTCAATAGAAATAGAAATCGTTCCAATAGAACGATCAGACCTGTTCCACTTGAGTACACAGCGGTACCTCAGCACACGAAAGCCCCACCGTGCAAATTTGTACCTCAAGAACTAATATTTTGAAAGAAATTTGCCTGTTTAGCATTTTCAGTGTATGAGTGAACAGACAGAACCGAACAGAACACCAGATAAGCCGTTCAAAACCTTTTTTTTGTGTGTGTGTGTCGGTGGAAAGCCAAGTGAACCAAGCTTATAACGTAATGTGTGTGGTTTTTTTTTTTTTTTTTTTTTTTTGCATTTTTTTTTTTGCATTTTGTGCAAGATTAAGTGAAGACACAGTACCATGGGTCCCAAGAATATTAGCAAGAAAAAAAGGGAATTCATTAATATTTTACTTCATTTACACATCTTTTCTAAATGTTTTGATTGGATTTTTGAAACAAAAATATGATTATGGTGTTGAAAATCGGCAACATTGGTAATGTTTTTGGGCGGCTGGAACGGATTATCTGCATTTACATCATTTGCTATGGGACAATGCGTTTCACAATACAAAACTTCACCTTAAGAACGCGCCTCCGGGACAGATTAGATTCGTGTGCAGAGGTACCGCAGTATTAGACAGAATGTGCTCTCACATCTCCACACTGCTTTGGGTTATTTAAAGGCCGTGTTTTATTACTTCTGTAACAAGTTAACACCGGTCTCGGAGCTGTGAGATGCTGCTGAGCCATGCTCCTCTGCTGTCGTCTTATACGAGGTCACATTAGGGTAAAGTTTAATCAGCTTGTTGGCCCTGGACAATAAAAACAAAGATAAAAAGCAGGGGGTGTGTTTGTTTTTCTGAAGTTTCAGACTTGTCTGGATGTTTACACTGTCCCCTTTAAATTTTTAATTCACTCCTAATTACAGTACCGCTTTTAATTAAGATCAATATCTAGACGACAGTAAGGCTGGGGATCCCGAGGTCCAGTTTTAAACAGGTTTTATTTTAGACATCGTTCAAGCCTCAAGATGTTTGCCGTGCCAACAGCGATATCGGGTCACGTGACTGCACACACCCTCTAGGAACGTAAAAATGCTAATATGTTCACTTTGTTGACGTTGAAACATTAGATTCGGTGTTATACTGTCACTTGTTTTTTAAGTGGTATCCATACACCCCTAAACGGTGCTTCGGTGTAGTTTAGTCGTACCTAAAACTGTAGCAGTATGCAATCAAGTAGAAGTAAAGCTCGGAGAACGCTTCTCAATCCTTTGCTTCGGTCTTTCCTTTTTTTTTTTTTTTTTTGTAGTTTTAATACTCGTTTGAATAAAAAAAAATTTCTGACGTTGCCTTTATGTAACGACCAACAAAATAAACAAGCGGACCGCTTCGCCTGGCTACAAGCGTATCTGTGGAACACTGTACATAGACATCACTAGTGCACGCACGCAGATTCTCCCTACGTCTATCTTTCACACGCAAAGGGCTTATAAAGAAAATAAATAAATAAGAGGTATAACTCTCGCAGAGGTTTCTATCCAGCCTGACCAAGGCTATGTTTACATGGCTAGTGTTTTCTAATCTGTTTTGTTGTGTTTTCCCCGCGTTTACGTACACGGACCGTCGCACCGCACCGCAGTTTGGCTGGTTTTCAATACTTTACATGTTTACATATCTCTCACCTTTTTTCCTCAAACTAGTTACTGTCCAGCCTGTGTCTTAGCAATCGAGAGGACGTTCTGGTCCTCAACAGTGGAGCGGCGCTGACGAGCTCCCCGCACCAGTAAACCCCTCCCCAGAGCGTCTACCGTCTCGTCGCCTCTCTCTCTCCCAAACTCGAAGGGAGGGTGTTGCCTTCCTCGTATGTGCACTCAGACGCCTCGAACCCCCCCCCCCCACACACACACACACGTCCGTTTATTTCCAGTGGTCTCCCGTTTCCTTTTTATCAGAATTTTTGTTTGTTTGTTTGGAGGGGGGGGGGTGATGTATAGATTTTTTTTTTGTGCAATGTTTTTTTTTTTTTTCCTAAGCAAAAACAAGCAGGCCTAGAACGGCTTCTGCTCCACTTTATCACTGCTGTTCCTATATTCCTATCCTATAAAATGTATTTTTTTTTTTGTATTGATATTTTTATGCTTCAGATTGTGTACACACAATATTATATGTACTTGCAAGTTAACAACTGGGGAAAAATGTATATGATGGTTATGCTAGATCCAGGTCTACCTTAATAAAAACCTTGTTGAATTGCAAACCTTTGGATGTGTTTAGATTTTTGAATAAACGTACACAACTAGCTGTATCCGTGACTTGGTCTGCGTGGAATTTAATTGCAAACTCATAAGCACGTTCTTAAAAAAAATGTACAGTTGAATTTTGAGATTAACTAATTTTTTTAAAATTATTATATAAGGGTGTTCTCTGTAAAAGTAGAATATCTTCTCTTTTCTGTGGGCCGTTTGCAATGAAACAAATACCGTTTCATTACCTCAAGCTCAGCCAAATACACCTGTGAACACCCCATTAAAATTAATTCAGTAGTTTTTAAGTAATGTGTGCACAGACAGACGAGCAGAAATTCCCAAAAAAAATACCGATTTGCTCTATTACTCATCTTGCGTCCCCGCCAATTGTTTTTTCCACAAATGTTCTACAATGGTCAACACACCAACTTTACAGTTTTATTATATGTATAGATAGATTAATACATTCTCTGAAAAGTGCACATGAAGTAAAAAGCCGTTGAGTTTGATGATAAAATGTACGAAGCCAAATTAACGTTGATCAATAAGCAATTTGAAAATCAGATGTTTCTGTTTAAACTGTGCTTAAAACTCAGGTCTGATCCAATCTGAAAAGAAGGAACCCAGCAGTAGTCATAACATTTAACAAATTATGGCACACCTGATATAAAACTGTGGAGGGTGCATTTACTTCTGACATGTCAGCGTACGGATCAGGTGACCATGTCGTGAATTAAACCTGCTTTTTGTCAGATCAGCTCATAATGACCACGCCCCTTTCCACTCCTTGGATCAGGGATGTGTTTAGAACAGCAGAGGGCATGCATGGGCCACTTTTACACTCGTGGCCCTGTGGCACAGGATCACTGCAGAATTTGGTCTGAATTGCTGTGGAGTTTTCATCACTAAACACATCCTCATACCAGTCTGCAGTGTGTCGCAGATATAAAGAGAACACCACATACACAGGTCACTTATTTTCAGCATGAACAGGTTGGTCTCTCGAGGACGTTAATTCCATCACCAAGGTACCAGAACCAAGAAGAACCCTGACACGCCTTGCTTGTACCCTGAGAGATAGTGAGACAGGTCCAGCGGTAGGAAGGAAGGAAGGAAGTGGGCGTGGCATAGTTAGCGGTGCAATAAATGTTTTGAGGTAAACGGGCGTTGGTGTGTTTGTGCTCTTTTAGGCGAGCATCAGTGTTTTACTGCTGATGCAGGAAGTCAGTGGAGGGAGTGCAGCCGCGCTGGATTTAGTTAACGGGACATGATTACAAAGTTTTGAGAATAATACAAATATTAATTTTCACAAAGACTGCCGCTTCAGTGTTTTTAGATCTTCGTGTCAGATGTTACTTTGGTATACTGAAGTATAATTAATATGCATTTCATGAGAGTCAAAGGCTTTTATTGATAATTACATTACGTTTATGCACAGAGTCAGTATTTGTTCATCCTTCTTTTTGGGCCACTTCTGAGCCACACTCTGACTGATGGCGCAGCCCATTCTTACATAATCAGTGCTTAGCACTGTCGCCTTGCACCTCCAGGGTCCAGGTTCGATTCCCGTCTCTGTGTGCACGGAGTTTGCATGTTCTCCCCATGCTTGGTGGCTTTCCTCCGGGTATTCGGTTTCCTCCAACAACATTCCAACGACCTGCAGATTAGGCTAATTGACGTTCCCAAATTGACCGCAGTGTGTGAGTGTATGTCCAGGGTGTACCCCGTCTAAGTCTCCTGGGATAGGCTCCGGACCCCCGCAACCCTGAATACAGGATTAAGCAGTATAGACGGTGAGTGAGTGAGTGTTTGTCCATTTGTGGTAGGTTAGGGAGTTAAGGCACAGAGTTACTCATTGGAAGGTTGTCGGTTCAAGCCCCAGCTCCACCCAGTTGCCATTGTTGGGCCCTAGAGCAAGACCCTTAACCTTATTTGCGCCAGAGGCTCCGTATCATGGCTGACCCTGCGCTGTGACCGCAGCTATGTTTAGATTTGCAAAGAAAGAATTTCACTGTACATTAATGTATGTGTGACAAATAAAGGCTTAACATTTGAGGATCGACCATAAATTCTCAATGGGATTAAGGTCTGGGGAATTTCCTGGGCATGGACCAAAAATTTCCACGTTTTGTTCTCCGAGTCACTAAGTTATCATTTTGGTCTTATGGCGAGGGGCTCCATCATGCTGGAAAAGAGCCATTGTTCATCACCAAACTGTTCTTATATGGTTGGGAGAAGTTGCTTCCAAAAGACGTTTTTATACCATTATTTGTTCATGGCTGTGTTCTTAGTCAAAATTGTAAGTGATCCCCACTCCCCTGGCTGAGAAGCAACCTGACACGTGACTGGTATCAGGATGCTTTGCTGTTGGCGTGACACAGGACTGATGATAGCGCTCAGGTTTATACATTTCTAGAAGGGCAGCAAATGTAAGAATGGGCTGCACTGTCAGTTAGGGTGTGGCCCAGAAATGGGTTGACAGCATGCCAGGGCGAATTGCAGAGGTCTTGAAAAAGAAAGATCAACCCTGCAAATAATGAGTCTTTGAAATGTAATTGTTAATAAACGCCTTTAACATTTATGAAATACTTGCAATTATACTTCAGGCGGCTTTGTTTTTGTTAGTGTTTCAAAGCAGAAAACAAGCAGTCAGGGTTGTGTCCTGAGCAGTAACGGTGTGTTTCAGTGGACGACACGGAGCTATTGACCTCCATCGTGTGGCTTGGAAGCCTTCCAGGTCGGAGTTTATCCTCGGCTGCCTCTGGCTCATGCATTATGGATATAACATACTATATATCTGGCATTTACATTTAATTACAGGAAATTTTGTATTTTTATTTTTTATTTCAGACCCTGGATGGTTTCGAAACTAACAAGAAGATAGAACAGAACCAGACCTACTGTAACATGACTGCTTCACTAAAAGAGGAAATCATCTCTGCAAGGAAACAATGTTGGTTCTGATCCATTAAGAAATGTTTAACAGTCTTGTATTCAGCGTATACACATGGATTTCTGCATTTGTTGCAATTTATACGAGTTTTTGCAGATGGCTCTAAACCTTACTCATAATAACAATCCTAGTTCTGGTTGTTTTGGATCACTGTGGTGTCGAAGGTGAACCTCTGCCCCATTTTGATGTCATTTGTTAAACCTTTCCTGCCGTCTCTACGCCTGAAAAACATCCCCACAGCAAGATGCATGACTGCTGCCTGTGTCTGGTTTCCTGCTTGTCATTCAGATCAAAAGGGCAAAAAGTTATTTTCACCAGAGCATAAAGTCTCGTTAAGAGCATAAACTGGGACTTTCGATTGCGCAGAATAACAGAACACAGTTATAAAACTCCGTTCTTGCCTCTATAAAATCCGCTGCTACACTAATGCTCTTATTCCAGTGTTTCACTAGTGCTTGGACACCATCAAGTGTAGAAAGTCTTCTCAGTACACCAGAGCCATGATCAGACTGCCTACTTCATGGCCTCCCAGGAACTCCTTAAATGGCACAAACATACAGCATATGGCAATAACTCCTAGCCAAGTTCCTGTAATGTGCAAGTGGTGCGATGGGGAATATGACATGGACAAAAACAGAACCACTTTTGTAATCAAACAAGGTTGTGTTTTTTTCCATTAAATGAAAGATTCATTCCTGGGAATGAAAACCCGGTGCTGGAGTGTGTGCCGGAGGAGAACCTGTCGTTCTTCACTTGTTGGTGGGTTGCCTCTGGGTACTCCGGTTTCCTCCCACAGTCCAAAGACCTGCAGATTACGCTAACTTTGCTAACTAGGCCAAGTTGCCTGTAGTGTGTGAATGAGTAAGTGTGTGTGTGCCCTGCGGTGGATTGGCACCCTGTCCAGGGTGTACCCCGCCTGGTGCCCTAAGTCTCCTGGGATAGGCTCCAGGCCCCTTGTGACCCTGAATACAGGATAAAGAGGTGTAGACGATGAGTGAGTGAGAGTGACTGAATCTAGTGATGTCATAACCCAGTGCTTCGCGAGCTTCTTCCTGGAGCACCACCGCCCTGCATGTTTTAGTTGTTTCATTGCTCTTACCTGTTACAGCTGTTAATTATTTGATTAGTTACAATAAATAAGGTTTACTGGGGACTGTGAAAGCACTAAAATATGCCGGGTAAGGCGTCCTCCAGGACCGGAGTTGAGAACTGTAGCTACACACAACTTGGCAGAAGTTTTAAGTCAGATGTCCTTCCTGACACAACCCTCCTATTTGATCCGGGCTTGGTACTGGGGTTGAGCTGGGGTTTGGACGTTGGCTGGCAACTGAACCCGGACCATCCGCATGTCAGGTGTATAATCTACCACTGAGCGTAGCTACGCTACATTACTATTTAATAATGACTGTTTGACCTTGGTGAAGACTCGATGTATCCTGATAAGGTCGACTTCTTCAGTAGAAGGAGTAGAAGGAGCTGCACATAAACTGGGACTTTTCTATTCTAGCTGGTGATGCAAAATTACTTCTGGGGGTAGTGGTACAGTAGCTCGGCAGATTAAAGCTCTGGGTTACTGATCAGAAAGTCGGCATTTCGATTCGACCATCTCTATCCGGGTGGCACAGCTGGGCCTTTAACCTCACTAGCATAATTACGCTAGCATGTCAGTTTGCATATGCTAGCTCAGTCATTAATATACGCTTTGAAATCGTTTCCTGGCAACTTTCTATACAAGAACAATATACTTGTGCAAATAATATGTCATTACAATTTATCATCGCACATATTATTTAATGACACAGTACTTCGAGCCAGTGTTTGAGGCACATCTTAAGTGCAGGTAATAAACCCCGGCATTGGCGCAACCAGCATGAAGGATAGCGAATACGGATGGATGAAATTCAAACGCGCCTGTATCTATTGCATGTACTTTGGCTGCACAAACTCAGTTAAATCAGTTCTAGTCTCCATTTCCTTTTTACATATTCAATTATTGTTTGAGACACTAATCTGAGGAGGACACTGAGACGTTTCTGCAGCATCTTACTTAAATGATAGAAATTCTGAACATGAAGGTGACATAGAAGGGCTTTATCTAATCAGAGGCATGACCGACAACCTGAAAAATCCCTAAAAGAGCCCAAAAGGTCCTGTGAAAAAAAGAAGAACATTTTCTGCTAGACTCCAGTCCAGTAAACGGCACATGACTGCTCACGGGGAGGACTTTCAAGCCACAAGACTTTATTCTCTGATGAAAATAAAATGGATTCCTTTTGGTCTGAATGACGAGTAGGACGTCTCAGCCGACTTCCTGTAATGTGCACTTGGCGCTGGTGAATGATTGTGTGTACAGTTCACACAGACAGACGCATCTCTTCTGCTTCTCTTCCCTTGGTGGCAAATCATCCGTTGATTTTCACGGATCAGGCGTTCCACTCACTGAATGTTCACGACTGCAGTGGACATACGGCCTTCTTTAAAAAATGTTTAACTGCGGCTGAGAGTCTCATCTCCGTACCGTGCTCGGAGTCTTCTGAATGGTAATGTCAATCGGTTTCATGCCTTCATTCACCAGAAAGTCCCAGTTTGACTTGAACGCCACTTGCATTTAAAATCCTCCTTGAACATTTTTACAGGTGACTTTATTAAAATGCGAATGTGCCACATTGGGATCTCTGTGTATCTGCCCCACCCAGGCAATTTCCCATGAGCCTTAAACATGCCATGACCTGTTTGTTGCCTTTTGTTGTGTGAAATGTTTAGAGCTGAGCAGACTTTCAGGGAGTTTCTGCACTTTAGGCAATAACAACAAACCAGCCCATCTAGCCGAGAGCTCATTATGCTATTAGTGACAACGACTCCGGGTCTGAATTGAGAGGAGTAGCAGTTGGCAGAGATACAGCCAGGAAGCTTCCTACAGAAAGAAGAGACACCAAAGCATCTTGGCTTTATCTCAGCACCAAATGTAACAGGTTATATTGTTACTTATATTGAAAGTGCTCCTGAGATGGATTCAAGGTTTATGTGATAACAATACAGTACTACAGGCTTTCTACACTTTGCATACAAACTGCCAGCTGGATGTCATGAGGTGTCTGTAGAGATCATTACATTTTATACAACATTTAGTTCTGGTTCACTAAACCGATTGGACTAATGGTGTTTTAAAAAGCGCTTACTGTATACGAGGGGCGTCCAAGTCAAACTGTGAGTAAGAGTGATTGACATTTACAGAAGACTTCAAGCATAGTACGGTGATGAGACTCTCAGTCGCAGTAAAACATCTGAACGATGCAAACGTTTTCTAGAAGGCCGTACGTCCTGAAGTCGCTCCTGTGAACATTCAGAGAGTGGAACTCCCGATCCTTTAAAAAAAAAAAACCTTGGATAACTTGTCTCAAACATGTTAGCAGACGCATCTGTCTGTGTGAAATGTACACACAATCATTCACCAACACCACTTACATGTTACAGGAACGCGGCTGGGACTTATTGCCACGTCCCCCGTATAGACCTGACCTCGCTCTGAGACAGTTCCACATGTTTCGGTTATTAAAGAAGTTCCTGGGAGGCCGGGGTTTCAGACGTGAATCAGACAGACTTAGGATCATGGCCCCGGGGTACTGAGAGAACTTTCTACCTTGATGGTATCCAGGTGCTTTCAAGTGCATTAGTGTTGGAGGGGATTATATAGAGAAATAAAGGAAGTCTGAGAACTGTGTTCTGTTATTGTGCACAAATCAAAAGTCCTGGTTTGACTTGAACACCCCTCATATTTAGTATGACTGCACTGGGATGCTTTGCTGTTTGTAAAAATTCTAGCCAACTCTAGCTACACTTAAATTGCTAGAAACAAACAATTATAAAAAAAAAAAAATCATAAAATACGGAAGCTCATTTAATCAATGTACCTTTAATGTACAGTACAGATCACCCTGAGCTAGCTGGAGGCTTGTGGGTGAACGCGGCTTCTTCTGGAGCTCCTTGTCTTAGCTTACCATGAAGATGTGAAAGTGATACACGTGTTAAAAGGATTCGATTCGATTTTTTCATTTTTATTTTATAGCACTATGGAGTATCATACTCTTTCATGTGGCATAATGTATGCTAAGCTATAAAATCTAATAGATTAGGTGTACACTTTTAATGCATTTTTTTTTTTTTTTACTTTTTGACATTATTTTCAACTTATGATGTTTTTTTTCTTTTCTTCTTTCCTTTTTTTCCTGGGACAGGACCACATCATAAGTCGAGGAGCATCACTGTTTCTAATACTGGAGCCAGAGTGAATGAAACGTTTGTCCTCATTGTGTGTGAAATCTCTGTTACTTGATATTGATTTCTTGTTTACTGAACTATTGTATAAAAGCGATATCACGCTCGCAGGTGTGCGGTTGTAATGAGTATTGATTACCTCGGGGCAAGCTGATATTCAGTATAGCGCACTCTTGCTTGAGCGATGTTGTGTAAATCAGTTCTTCTGTGTTTAAAGCTTGAGAGATGTTTATATGTCACACTTGCACATTTGTAGAAGTGACACAGGAACTGCAGCCTTTCTGGCATCTCTGATTACGCTCGTGCCCGGGCAGTTGACCTTGCATCTCGATCCGTCCTGTTGTCCTTGATGCTGGGCCAGATAATTTTTTTTCTGTCAATCGATTTTCTTTTCCACCTGTTTTAAAAATGCGTATTGTGTAATGGGTGTACAGTACAGCAGCGCAAATGCAACTGGCATTTCATACTGTGTGATTTAAGGTGCTTTGGCTTTGAAAGGAAATGTTAATTATGTGTAAGTGGGTAGCGCCAGCTCCATTTCTACAGTATTGGGTTGTAACATATTCATAAAACATTATATACATCAATCTTTATGGATTATTAATTAAATTAACATTAGCATAAAATCTAAGAACATAACCAGGTGCTGGAGAGCCTTACTGCTGATGGACATTGTATAATAAAGTCATTTATATTCCACGCTCTTGTCCAACTTCTGCCACAATAGGAAAGTGTTTTCTCACCAGCTTATTATGTTGTACAAACTATTCACATGACTATTACTGTATTCATTCATCTACTGTACCGCTTTACCCTAGACAGGGTGCCAATCCATAACTGGGCACACATACAAACACCAATTTGGACATTTTGGTCTTTGGGAGGATACCCAACAAACACAAGGAGAACATGCTCTATTCACACAGACCTGAGGTGGGAATCAAACCCTCTACCATGGAGGTGGAAGGTGACAGTGCTAACCACTATACCGCACTACTACTGCTATTAATAATAATAATAATAATAATAATAAAAATCATAAGTGATCCCGTTCTAAAAAAGGATGCCTAGGCAACCCTATTTGACAGATGCTTTGGATTATGAGCGAGTTCATCTATACTGTATTGTCGGCTGCACCTGTCGAGGGGTCGCCGCAGAGGCCCATCTGATCCGCACAACAACTTAACACAGTTCATGGTTTACACTGGATGCCCTTCCTGGCGCAACCCTGGCATTGGGTGGGAATTGGACGCGTTATATGACCAAAACTTTGTGCACCCCACTCCATTACATTAAGTACATTACGATGTACTTAAAGATAAAAAATGCCATTTCAGATTTCCTGTGTAAATATAACAGGAATATTATAATATAAACCTCTACTCTTCCACTAGATTTTGGAGTTCGCCTGTGTTTATGCAGTTAGCTGTCAGGGCATTAAGTGAGATCACATTGGATGAAAGTCCTGGGCACGGTTGTGGTTGTTAAGTTGTTAAGTCAGGTTGAGGACCAGGACACTTCATACAGCTCATACACTCCTATAACGCTATAACACACACTGCTGTCACTCTACAGAAAAAAAATATGGAAAGTGCTGTCACTTAGTTCTACTGATGCCAAAATCATTTAAATTAACATAACAAACACATTACTTGTCTATGTTCAGAAAATAATTTGATGTTCGATATTTAATTTAAGCATTTTTTTTTCAAGTTCAAGGAAATGCCTTGTCACTATGACCATACATGGAAGTGAGACCATATACTTTTTCTCTTTTTTCATGAAATAAATCTGATTCAGAATAACAACAATATCTTATAAAAAAGGTGAAACACTAGAATCATGAAACAATATTTGATTATAATTGTTAATGTGAAATAAATATCAGCCACCAACGGCAACAGTATGTTGCATAATTTTGACATAATAGAAAACCATGCGATCTTACACATGAAGGCAATTTTGTAAATAGTTGACTTTTCCTCCAAATTGCAATTGGTCAACTGACCAGGAACAGAAGTAACACCTGTTATTAAATGTATAAAAAAATATGTTAAAGACATTGTGAGTGTGAAAAAAGAAGCACATTTCAGGAGATTTTTATCACCCGGATTCCACCTTTTCTGAAGAATGACCCAGGAATGGTGCACAGGAATCCTAACAGCTTTGATGATAAATGATGATGCACCCTGGGTGTGATGGTCAGAGGTGCACAAACCTTTCACTGCATGTAGGAGAATCCCACCTGTCAGGAAACACTGGATCTACCTGCTCAGAATCACCCCGCCGTGTGTGTGTGTGTGTGTGTGCGCGCGCGCGAGTGCAAGTGCAATGTAGGACCGGGGACGTGACGTCATCAACCTCAACGCCCCAATGCAGTGTCAGTGATTTAACCGGAGGAGAGCTACAAGAGCGCGAGCGCGCGCCCGACGACCTGCACCACGGACTCGCGCCGGAAAACAACAACAACAACAACAGCAGCAGCAAACAACGCTGCGTGTCTCTGCGGCTGTAGGGGATGTCCGGGACGCGCTGCCGGGGGAAATCGCAGTCGCGGTTCTGCGCTGGCTGCACCGAGCGGTCGGCTAGCGCATAGCGTTAGCATCAGCTTCGTGTTAGCATTAGCATCAGAGTTAGCTCTGTTAGCATTAGCATCAGAGTTAGCATTAGCAGTAGACTGACGGTGCAGGGCTCTGCAGCTTAATAAGTAATCACACACGCGCTTTCTTTTTCTCTTCAACACACACACACACACACACACACACACACACACACACTCAGTCACACTATATAGTCACACATTAATATTGTTTCGGCTGTTTTGTTATGATTTAGCTCGGTATTTTTCTGCCTTTGCCCGGGTGCGGTTTCAGTGCAGTGATGCAGGGATGCTAAGTGGCTAACGCTAAGTGAGAGATAAAGTGTATTGTTGCTGTGCATTAATATGGAAAGTGTCCCTTAAAGCAAGGACAGGACATCTAGTGCATTTAGTCCTAGCTTGCATTTGCAATCTTCCTGTCTGGTTAACTTTTTATTACTGTTTATTCTTTAACCTTAGAGACAGTGTGTGTGTGTGTGTGTGTGTGTTTTGACGAGGATGTGATCAGACTCAGAGTGATGGCCTCATCATCATGCTCTAGTGAGCTGTACATCTCAGCTTCTCAGTGCAGTTTTGGGACCAAAATCCTTTAGTGATGAGCTGAAGATGGACATTCCTGGCTGAAACAGAGCTGACACTCAGTCTGTGCTGATTTACTCACTCACACACACACACACACACACACACACACTGCTCTATTCTTCCACTGAAGGTACAGTTTTAAAGCTGCAATAGGGAATTTTTTTTTTGCACACTAAGTTCCTTCTTTGTACAAAACATAAGACATGTAGGACACGATGATGTGAATGAAGGTGCTCTGAAAATCTGTTTCAAAACCTGACATCCGATCCGGGACTTGTCTTTGTCTTTGGATACGCCTCTTGAAATACATGATCGGAATACTAAGCATGATCAGGAGTCGTCAGAACGTCGAGTCCACTTAACCCGCTTTAGAAACTTCATCTTGGACAAACGAATCTTGCAGGATGCACCTTTAAATCAATGTCATAAACAGGGTACAATAATCGATCAGCTGAGCTACTATGGCAGCTATCAGACACGACTGACAGAATAGTTTTCTGTGATAAATTATTATTTTTTTAAGCTGCCTGAGCGTTATAAAGTCAGTCGCCATGTCGAGCAAAGTCTCGAGCAAAGAGAAGAAGTCCAGCCTCGGAAAGAAGCTGTTCCGGCGCGGCTCGGTGCGATCCGTGGGCAGTTTTATGAGCCGGGTGCTCAAGACCCTGTCCACTCTGTCGCATTTCGGATCCGAGCTTCAGCCGCCCGAAGGAGAAAAGGATGACGGAGGATTCGCGTCGTTCAAAAACGAAGGCAAAGGATCGGTGGCTTCAGACGACAGCGACTGCGGCGGCTTCCTCAGTCGGGATAAAGTGCCTGGAGTGGCCGGTCTGAAGAACCACGGCAACACATGCTTCATGAACGCCGTCCTGCAGTGTCTAAGCAACACAGAGCTCTTCGCAGAGTATTTAGCGCTTGAACAGTTTCGTGGACAAGAAGAGGAGGAAGATAAACCCAAAGCCAACGGAGTTCATCCACCCAGGAAGGAGAAAGGAGAAGTAACCGAGCAGCTGGCGGGACTCGTCCGAGCTCTATGGACGTTCGAGTACACTCCTCAGCAGAGCCGAGAGTTCAAGGTGAGCTGAATGGGCTGGGTCCTGGTTAGGGATGCGCATACTTTTGGCTATCAGGTGTAACAAGGCCTAAAAGATACAGTTGAGTCCTAAATCATTATTATCACAGTATGTTAGAAAGCTGTTGTAGTTTAGCTAACTCTCTTTTTTTTTTCACAGACAAGTATCTAATCATCTCAGAGTATTCATCTCATCGCCTCACCTCTGCAAATGCTGAGGTTTTGAGGTGTTAAAGCCTCCTCCCTCTTGTCCTGGGCTTGAATTTACAAAGTGTCTTATCACTCTTAGAAATCACGCTCAAAGTTCATTTAGGACTGAAATTATTCCTAGCTTAGAGTAAGACGTAAAACTTGTGTATGAAGCTTCTTACTCTTACTTTCAGCGAGGTGTAGGACTGCTCCCAGAAAAGCGTATGACACAAAGTAGGCAACGCATTATAGCGCTTCATGAAGTTTTAAACTGGAAACTCAGCATCAACAAATTAGTGGACGGCAGTTTATATACTATAGGAGTTTTATATATCGAATATTAAATTGATGATCATGTTGCATCCATAACCACTTCAGTGTTGATGTTTTTGGTTCATGTATGCGTCCTCCTCGTTGGTGCTCAGGGCGATTACACAATTCCAGCGATGCACATGAATGTAGCTTGTTTTTTACTGATTTCACACTGTGTGGTGGAGAAATGTATGAATCTGTGCATGATTTGTGGGACAGATCAAAGGTTGATTTATTTTTTCCAACATTGTCAACTCAAATCATCACTGTTTCAAAGCTGCATTTTGGCTGTTACTAAAAACGTGAAGTAGCGGTTACCTGCAGAGACAGCATACAAACTGTTTGCCAATGTGTAACACGTTCCATACTGCATGGAATGTGTTGCAAAAAGGCTAAAATTTTCTTTACAGTTATTTCTTTTATGAGCTCCATGTCATTCAATATTACTAAAACGTCTCTCCTCTCCGCGCGTCTCTGCCTGAATGCCATTTTCTCGCTAATCCTAACCAGTTATGACACATCCGGAGCTCTCTTACATTTTGGTGTATATAGGAGTGATTTCCTATAGCTATTACTCCTAAAAGTAGGACCAAAAATAATGTTACTCTGAGACTTTTTGGCCACTTAGGAGCGATTTCCTAAGTACTACTTTGAGAGTTCATCGGACTTTCACCTGGTTGGTCCCCTGAAAGTAGGCTTACGAGGACAAAGATTCAGTTAAACGGCCTGAAACAGTTTTTAATGAATATGAAAGTCTTTTGACAGAAGGACAAACTTCATAAAAAAAATTAAAAAAAAGATTATATTGAAAAATTATGCATTTGTCTTTTTTGAAAGTTGCTGTACAAATCAGTGATTGGTTGATTGGAAAAACGCTGATCAGTGATTGGTGCTTGTTCCTATTGATCCAACCAATTAAAATAACTCAGATTTTTATTAGTGAGTTTATATATAGAGTTTATGTCACCTGTGTAGAAGATATAACTAAAGCGTCTTACACTGACAGGGTATATTGGTATAATAATTGTTTGTGTTTGTGTGCTTGTATGTGTGTGTACAGTGTGTTATCCCAGATTCATCAGTTTACCTAAGATTGAGCTTTATTTGCTCAAGTTGTCAAAACTACTTTAATTCTCTCGACAGACGTCAATCTCCTGAACAGCTATAACGTGTTTGTGTGTGTGTAGCATCTGCTGTACATGTCCTGTTGTATGAGCTCTTACTGTAAAAGCGATAATGTGCGGTTAGTCAGACATCATACACACCCTCTGTCCAATCAGATTAGAGAATCCACGCGTACCTCAGCAATGAACATTAAATTATTGCAGTCAGGCCTGACTCTCTGTAACTCTCAGCTTTTCTCCCGTGCAGAACGCCGTGTCGAAGCGCGCCATGCAGTACAGAGGAAATGCTCAGCACGATGCTCAGGAGTTTCTTCTCTGGCTGCTGGATCGTGTGCACGAAGACCTGAACAACATGGGCCTCAACAGACCTTCTGTGAAGGTACGTACGCTGTGCTGGGATTAAACTCCTTCTGCAGTCGCTCTGTGCTCATCGGGGTTGCCAGATCACACTGAGAAATCCCAGCTTAAGCAATGCTATAAAAAAAAACTTCAACAAAAAAAAAAACATGAAATATTGAAATATTATTAGCACTAGATCTTACTCTGTGTGTACATAAAGCTTTACTAAAATCAGCCCAAGAAAATTAAAAGTCTCTGAATTATTTATTTATTTTTCATTATCTTGAGTAACTGCAGGTCACTGCACTCTTCCTCTGAACAACTGCAAATGGAAAGATAATAAAATAATAAGGAAAATAGAGAAGTGCCCTATATTACACTTTCATTTAACAGTTAATTACTGAAATTTTTTCTAATAAATATAAAACAAAATACTGTTTCCCTTTTTTCCCCCTCTGATCCTGAAAAAAAAAAACGCATGAAATGCATGATCTGATCTGAAGCATAAGTTTTATGATCCATTACACTAAATAGAAGTTAAAGAATAAAAAAAATGAACCATTAAATTGTTCTCAATAATGAATAATATTTAAACCTCCCCTCCCCCCTAAAATGCGTCTCTAAAACTAAAGGGACCTACATGACCTGCGATAAATAAACAACACTGTTTTACAAACCACACACACACACACACACACACACGCACACACTAGAGATCACCTCACGATACCATGTGTAGCTGTCGATTCGGTTAAAATTGTGATTCTGTAAGTATCATGATTTTAGAAATATCTCGATTCAATATTCAATTCTTTTCCGGATTTTGTTACAATTTTAAACCATTAACAAGTTTAATGAGCAATTAAATGTCTCTCGTTCCATATAATGTTAATTTTCTCACTTTAAAACTGAGCGTAGCATTTAGCCAATACAGACTAACTTCAGATACAAGAGTTTAACTTTTAACTTCAAACTGAATTAAACTCAACGCTACATTGTTACTGAGTCGCGCAAAGCTCTGTCATCCGCCATAATTATTAGTTTTAAATAAAGTTGGAAAATGGTTCACTCGGGATGAGAATGTGTAAACAGTTCAGAGAGCGACACCTGTAGGAGTATAAAGATACAGCAACGTTTTACCGCCTCAAGCGCCTCCAAAGTCTTAAAACTCAACTTGCAGAGCCCGTGGACCACGCAGCTTCTCGCACAGGCACGGTGGTGTTTCTAACACACACGACTTGGAACAAATTAGGGCTCGCTTTTGAGACTTTTTTATTTTATTTTTAGATGTTTTGAGACTTGTGTGTGTGTAATGAGTGGGTTAGGATTAGAGACTAATGGGTTTGAGACTAATTTAGTCATGGAGTTTGGAGAAAAAGGCAGATTGTTGGTTTTTAACACACACACACACACACACACACACACACACACACACACACACACACACACAGTGCTTAAAACTGTGGGAAAACTTCATTACTTTGGGAAATCAGGCAGATGGACGATCTCTAGTGAGGACTTTAGCAAAGGAGCAAGGTGTGAAAGAGTCTACCTTAAAAACACACACATGCAAATGAACAGTAACGTGTTTCCAAGCATGCAAAAAGATTTGACTAAGAGTGTGTGTAGCTGTTCAGTTGTTTTCGCTGTATAACTTTATACAAACTTTAATAACAGCAGCCCGGATTACCCGAAGTCAGTTTACCAGGAAGTCACAGGAGATTGAGCGCTGGAATGGCGTTACGCTCATCTTACAGGACACTGTGTCGGATTCTGGAGATGCTGTGTCGGATTCTGGGGTCCAAAGCTTTCATACACGAAAACAATAGTTTAGCTGTAAAATAAACAATACCAAGATTCCCACCAGGGTGTGAGGGATTCTTGCGGCCGGCGGGATTTACCTCTTTAACACCGTGTGGTGTACAGAGATGGTGTCGAGGGTCCGAGCACGTGGGACACAAAAGAAACAGCACAGACTCATGATCACGTGTTTTAATGGATGACGTTAAGAATTTACCTGATTAAAAGTGTATAAACTTTTCGGGACGAGAATCACCAGGGATACGATATCTCAAAACCAAGGTGCCGATTCAGTTTTCTTGTGATTTTATAAATATTGAGATTCAATTTTGTCGTATGGTTCACTTCCTCTTCCGCCATCTTTTACAGTTTACAGTGTTGCACCAAACCAAATCAGTCAAATACTCATCTCTCTCATACACACACACACACACACAGTAGTAATTGGATTGGGAATAGAACAGATAATTTTACAGCCTTCTGCATTTAGAAGTTTGAAATACTGAAAGAATAAACCTGTGTAACCTCTAATGCGTCTTCATCACACATGAAAAGAAAAAGCACTTATGACCAGTCAAAAGTTTGTACACTCCTTTTTCTAACTCCATGGTCGTTCCTGACGTTTATTTCTTTCTACACTGTAAAGCAATGCTGAAGGCGTTTATCCAAAATACACAATAATCTCCTCTGAACAGTTGATATTGAGATGTATCTGCTACTTCTGCTCTGTAAAGCTTCATAATGGCTCTAATCTGAGGTGCTGGTTGTTAATTGGTGATTTCTGACGCTGGTGACTCGCTGGTAAACGAACTTCTCCTCTGCAGCAGAGCTACGGTAAGTTTTAGTCTTGCTTTCCTGGGAAGGTCTTCATGAGAGACAGTTTCATCATGGAGCTTGATGGGGTTTACAAACACACTCGACACAATACTGTTCTTGGAAGAACTGATCCAGATCAGCTGACCTTCATGTCTTATAATAACTGACTACTGTTGTTGTTACTTAATTCCCTAATGCCGCATGTGTGATTAAAAAACATAAACAGACATTAAACATTATTAAAATTGCATCACTCTTTTTAATTTTTTTCCTCTTGTATATTTCTATAAAGTGAAGGACATTACACACTTCCTTCCCTTTATTTTCTGATTATTGTTTTTATTTTCTTTCCGTACAGAGCAGTACGTCAGATTTCCTGTAATTACGTGCTTATTGTCAGGGCTGCCAGCGGTAATCCGGTGCGTAATACACACCGTGTGTGTGTGTGGTGAATACACTCAATATTTGCATTGATTTCAGAGCCTGAGATCTCAATCAGCTGAGTAGTTGGCAGTCGAGTCTGATTTACAGTCCAGCTTACGCGGCAGCAACGCTCATGAAAAACAGATCTCAGACCCCGTGTCCATCATGATAATCAAACTCTCTGCGTTTCTCTCCCGCTCTCCCTGTCACAGCCGCCCATAGAGGAAGATGACGGCCCGCTTGAGGGACCTTCGCCTCCGCTCTCGGCCGGCTCTTTTGTCCAGGAGCTGTTTCAGGCACAATACAGGTACGATCCTGTTTGTTTGTTTTTGTTTTGTTCTGTTTTAGAGTCTGTAGAAAGCATTAATTTGTTTCTTTTCCTCATCTTGAACGCACAGATCTTCACTCACATGTCCACACTGCCAGAAGCAGAGCAACACTTTTGATCCTTTCCTTTGCATCTCACTTCCCATCCCTTTACCTCACACTCGGTAAGTACACGCCGTCGCTCTTTTAATTCCTGTATAGTAAAAAAAAAAGGGGGGGGTGGGCGGCGGTACTGAGCTGTGTGCGCTCCACCTTGATACCATGACGCAAATCTTATATCGTTCAGTACACTCCTGCGCAGTGTGACCAAAACCAGTGTCACGTATTTGACATGTTTTTAAAACAAATTTTCTCACTTAAAAACCAATCGCATCATTTAAACAAAACAAACTGACTACAAATACAAGAATTTAACATTTAACTTTTAAATTAATTAAATAAAAAGCTACATTGTTACTGAGCACCACGTATCTCTGTCATCCGCCATAGTTGACAAATAATTCTCTCTTACTAAATGTGGGAATATTTCAGAGAGCGCCACCTGTAGGTTAATAAATAAACGACAACGTTTTACCTCCTCAAGTCCCACCGAACACTCAAAACTCATCTTGACAGCGAGCGCGGGTCGATCGGCTTCTAACACGGACACGCTGGGTTTCTAATGGACGAGAATTATAAGTAATTAGCGCTGGTGGTGTTTAGAGACTGGTGTGAGTGTGTGTAATGAGTGTGTTCGAGACCAAATCGTTCACAGAGTTTGGAGTAAAAGGCACATCAGGGGCTTTTAACGCTCGCGATTTTTGTAAGTAATGTAAATAAGGCCATAAAAACGCTTTTGTGTTGCGCCACCCGTAAAGTGTCTTTGCTTGGTACAGAATGATTTATATCTGAGGCTGATCACCGGTCACGACCAATCGGACTGAAAACCAGACGATTCTCCTCACTGGATGATCGACAGGTTCATCTCGGTTATAAATGTAGAAAGGGTTTTTAAAAAAAGGATTTTGGAGTCAGTGTGTGGATGTGTGAATCATCACATGCGAAGAATCGCCATTCATAACTCAATCAGATTTTTTCCTCAAATCTCTACGGAATCTACAGAAACGCCAGAACCCAAACCAAATAATGAAAACTCCGACTACTGATTTCAAGCACAGGAAAAGAAATGCACAATAATATGTTTGTCTAAGAATTAACGTCATGGTCGGGATCACATTTCATCCTCAGACACTTTGTGAGCAACATCACAAGCCTTTACAGTAAACAGTGTGACCTCACATTAGACGGCGTATCGTATCCGTTAATATCGCCGCCCACTATCGAAGCATCCTACACTGTGGTGTGTGAGGTTGTGACACTCGCCGTGATTTATCAGTTCGTTTGTTGTGTGTTGATAATGCGACTACAATACGCTGCTCATGCTCGGGGGAAGAATGCAGGAAGCAGGAAGTCTTGTCTTTTCGAACAGTTTGTATTCGGCCCTGTTTTTTGTCTTCACGCTGCAGACAAACAGGTTTTCGCTACAAGACGCATTTCTCACGCATGATTGAAGTTGATTCTTTTGTGATAAGCTAGGCTGAGACGTTGGGTGGGCCTCATTCATGCTAATACTCACTGATTTAGCATGGAGTGTTACTACAAAGGTTTTAAGGCTCAGGAAGTGATGAAGCCGGTTGTGCTACTTCTGCTTGAACTTTTTAGGGATTATTTGTTGTTGTTGTTAAAGGAAGCCTCCGTCCTTTAGTTCGACGGGGTTGAACGAACCTCAAACACAAGCTTTGATCTTAGCTTCTTATTCTCTTAGAGACAACAAATGATGAATTTTTCCAGCTTTGTGATGCAGACGCTCTGAGTTTATGGTACAGTCCTCTGAGATAGTTATCGATCCATCAGATAAGGAGTCAAGCAGCGCTCCATCACTAGCTATGTTTACACGGACAGGCGGATAGAAATACTTCCGATTAAAGATTCCAACCGTACTGTTTACATGAACGTTGATGTGATCAGATTAAAGCTTTTTGTTTTTGAGCTTGAATCTTTTGATTTGCAGGAAATGTAACCGAAGAAGAAAAAGTATTTTTTCCAACTTTGAGGTTAGGTCAGGTTCCCTGTATCTTCTGATAAATCCCGCCTTCTATGTTATGATTGATTGTAATAATTCAGTCTCGTCTTCAATTGATTGTTTAGATGCATTACTACGTGTGAAATTACTGCGTGTGAAATATGAGCCAATCAGAACTCTTAAATGAGAGTGTGAAGTAAAGGTGTGTGGGGGAGGGATGTTCTCACTGAGTTTACTCCTCAGGAATGGAAGCAAATTCTGCTTTCAGGAAACGTCATGTGACCTGATGTTACCTCGACATTGGGGCAAACATGCACAGAAAGCAAATATGTATTCTAGCAAGAGAGAAACACTCAGATCAAGTGGTTGGGCTACTATTTACCTCTGGAGTGGAAAATTCATAACATGATGCATTGTTTTTCCAATTTGACGATAAATCCCTTTATTAGTGGAATATTGTGGTATGCTGTATTCAGATAACACGAGTCCCTAACTTATGAACATGCTCCTGGAAAGGAACTCCAGGAGCCGTTCATAAGTTGGATATGTTCTTAAGTCAGACAAAGTGATTCTTAAACGCGATTCTTTGACACGAATATACGGTGTAAAGCGTACTGTACCAATCCACTTGACTAAATCTCTGTTCACTTACCCCACACAAAAACCGGAACCACGTCTAAGGAAACTAATCTCGCGCGTCATATGTAGCCGTTTTGTTTCTGCGCCTTTAAATCGCAAAGGGGAATCCCGGACGCCATTTTGTCACTGAGCTGTTTTAGACTGTGAACTTTGCAAGACTGTTTTGTTGAGGATTTTCCGAATTTAATTATTATTCACAATCAGGACAGCATTACAGGATAGACATTTTCTATCATTGTGCTCACGGACATTGTTCTTTGAAACCGATGAGCTCGACTCATTTCTCCCGGTGTTGGTGGAAGGTATGAGGTAATGCATTGTCCTGCAAGAACAGAATGTCTCTGAAGGGGCTGGTTTTTTTTTCTTCTTTAAAATAAAGGACCATTTAAAGGAGTTCCTGGGAGGCCAGAGTTTTAGATATGAAGCAGACGCGCCTGATAATGGCCCCGAACCTTTCTAAATAGATGGAATCCAAGTGCTAGTGAGACACTGTGATAAGTGCATTAGTGTAGCAGGGGATTATACAAAGAAATAACAGGAGTTTTGACTCTTATAGCTGTATTCTACATGATCAAAAGTCCCGGTTTGACTCGAACTTGTACTTTATATTACGAATGCTTTAGATCAATCAAAATGTTGTAAAAAGAAGACTCCCTAGAAATCTTAATAATTATAAAGATGAATTCTATTAGTCATGAAGTTGTTCAGGGTGGATCCTTCTTTTTATTTTTATTTCCTGTGCTGCTTTCGTGTGTGTGGTGAGGTTTTACTGACATTTGAGTTACACTCTACAAAGTTGGAAGAAATTTCTCGACATGACGCACACCCTATTTTTAAATGTTCTAATTTTATTACTGTGCATTAATGATTAAAGATGTTGCTTTCACTTTTAGGGAAGTGATTAGTGATTTAGTGCAGATTACGCCTGCAGTACAATACAGACGAGCCGCTACAGCTAAATCATGATCAGACACAAGGAACGGCTGGATAATTGGAAATGATCCTGATATAGGTTCTCACGCCGTGAGCCACATACTTTAAGCGATGGCGGTGAGAAATACACTGGTACAGCGAATTTAATCTACATCTTAGATGTGGAGCGCAGAAAGAGACGCTTTATTACTCCTGGACCTTCTGCTGATGTTTTTCCTCTTTCACTTTTGGGAGCGGTGGTATTTTTTATGTTCACACGTCATTTGTATGAATGTGTGCTTCTGGAGCGGGGCAGCTCACCGACGGTGGTTTAGAGGTCTGGATGTGCACATGGAAAAAAATAAAATAAAATCACAGCACTAGACTGCGCGAATCTCTCAAAACTTACTGGAGCAACTCCAATGAAAACAGCTCCTGCAGCTCCGTCAGTCCAGTCAGCGAGTTTCCATCAAAATACCAACGTGTCACCTTTCACTGGCTCACACAAGCCCTGACAAGATCGTTGCCAAAAATAAAAGGGCAGAAAGAAAAAAAAATGAACAGAATCTTGAAAAACTGGAAATCTCATGCACACTTTTTTTTTTGTACATAAAATGTAGTTTTAGATTGTTTTTCTAAAGAAAAGAAAGAAATAGTGTGCACTCATCTCATGATAACTTAAAAAAACACACCATGTACTTTTCTTTCAGAACAAAATACACATCTCATACACATTTCTCACTGAAATTTGTCATTCTCTATTTTAATACCCTAGTAGTCTTATCGATTATTGAAACTAATAAACGCCTATTCAAATTATGAATCATTAAATAAGCCAACTTTGTTTTAAAAGCATCCTCTAACAGTAAATACAATAAAGAGGAAGACTTTGTTTTGAAATGTTTTATGTTTGTGTGTTTGAACTTTAATTGATACAAAAGATAAATACAAATCTAAAAAGTCAAAATCTAAAACCAGAGAAAACAAATACAATATTATTTAAATACTACAGTTGAAGTCGTGGTTCAGAGTTTGTGGATTTTTCCTCAAAACCTCACTAATATTTATATTCATAGTATAATAATAATTGTTGGTGGAAACCCCCGCAGTCTCGCAGAAACCACAAATATATTCTGCAATTTTTTCAAGTTTAAATGGTTTAATGCTAAACTATTAAGAACAATATAATTTACTAATTTTGTAACGTAAATATTAAAGTAAATTCAGCTAAATTTCCCTATAAAATATAACACTGTCTACATTTTTGTTAGTACTGTAGAGAGAACACGAAGCGACCGTAGAGGAAGAAACGCCGCTTGTGACGGTGAATTATTACCGTATTTACCCTAAAGTAATGATGCCAGAAAACACGCTTTCATGGATTACAGTATATACAGAGGGGTAACACGGGTATTTCACATTCGGTATTGTACTGTACTGTACTGTTGTGGGAGATTTTTCTCCTACACTAGTTACAGTTGCCTTAATTACAAATGTTACACAAAAACTTTAACTTTAAAAAGAACCAAAGAAAAGACTCCGGACTCCTTGTAGATCTGGATGAAGTAAGGCAGGATTTATTGCAGCAATAAAACCAAGTGAGCCAGCTTAGCAATGCCTAGGTTGTAGTCCCAAGCACCTCCAAGACCTGACTGCAGTACTGTGACATGGGCACTTCTTTTATACAGTTTTCAAGGGGAGGAGCGCTCAACTAGCCCCCTCCCCTGTACATTTTTTCTTATTTCTTATCAAATTATTAACCCATTGTAATCCAACTTTTTCCAAGTATTGTCACCCATTGTAATTACATTTTCTCTTATCTTGTTTGCTTACGTCATATACCTCGTCATCTGACTCCATATATTTTCCCCATTATAGTCTATTTTTCTTTCAAATAATTTTCCATTATCTTTACACTAAGTTTGTTTATTATTAAAAAATATAGGGGCGGCGCTTATTTTACTATATATTCTTAGTTCTTCCGGGTTACTCTACAGTTCTCGACAGACAGGCCATGGGTAAGCATCTCTCTCGCACTCATTTTAATTATTTGTCTTATTTTCCTAATTTGTTGTATTTACGCATTTTATTTTATTGTTATAGCTAAGCGCAACTGCCCAAGCACTGAATACATCCCTTTGGACGATTCGGACAGCCAGGACAGTCCAGAGCACAACTCCTTTGAGGATTACACTCCTACTGAACCTGTTGCTGACCGAGCCTCAGTGAGTTTTTGCCAAAATGAGTCTGATGGATCATTGACACAATTTCTTCATAAGAACGGTCTTACTTATGCCAGGAAAGATGACTCCGGGCCTGGTCCTTCTAAGAGACCACGTCCGGAGGCACATAGCTCCCCTTTACTTTCCTTCAGGCCTGTGCGACCAGAGTCTAGTACTCCAGCCCAGTCTCTCTTAAGGCCTGTTGGTCTAAGAAGTGTCAGTACTCAGACTGATTTTAAAGTGTCTGTTGGTACCCAAACTGATTTTCCTGAAGCGCCTACACCACTTTTGAATCGTGGTATTTCTGTTTTTATTCCTCACACTGATCTTCCCATCAATGTGGTTCTGGGTCAGAGAAGGCTTGATATTTAATTTCTTATGCCTTTTGTTATTTGATGCTTACCCAGGCCCCCTATTTTACTGTACTTTTATATATTGGGCCTTATACTTTGTATTTTTATTTTATTCACTATGTAGGTGCACATGCTATTTTATTTTGTGCCTACTCTTATTAAACTTATTATTCATTAAGCTGAGTGTGTGTCTTTGGTTATTTGTCTGTGTCCCTTTAAATTTGACATGTCTGCACATGTATCCAACCCCTGTTACATCACAGTTAAGATCACCCCATGTCTGAGGAGATTACCTCATGTC
The DNA here is from genome assembly GCA_013621035.1 of Clarias magur. Lineage (NCBI taxonomy): Eukaryota > Metazoa > Chordata > Actinopteri > Siluriformes > Clariidae > Clarias > Clarias magur. The sequence continues at coordinate 2,599,545 of QNUK01000016.1, read as the reverse complement.
TGGGGCTATTGGCATTACATAATGTCTAGGGCTAATATCAGCTGACATTACATCATGTCTAGGGACATCAGGTACATTTGGATGCTCCGGGTACAAAGATTACATCATCCCTAGGGTCTGTTTGGTACACACTGTCCCCTAAGCATCTCAAATCCAAGATGGCTACCTGTCTAGAGTTCGTTTGAGTTCATGCTGCCTGTTCTTGCTACTGTGACATCACACTGTCCTTAGCTCACCTCTGTCTCCTTACCTTACCTCTATGTTCTTTTACTAAGATTAATAGTTTCTATCACTAGATTTGCATGCACAAGTATATTTAATTAAAATATGCTCACATATTTCCCCCTCTGTGACTTTTAAGTCACATAAAGAAAAATAAAGCAAAGGAAATAGAACTTAACTTATATGTTACTACAGAGAAATATAAACAGAAAAAATGGAAATAGACCCTACATACTGAACCTTATTACGAAAAGAAACCTTACTTAACCTTAAACTATGCATGCAAAAATTACTAAATCAAATTTTAAACCATTAACTCAAAGGAAACTTACTAAATCAATGAACTGAATCTTAAAACTCACATAAATCAATGAACTGAATCTTAAAACTCACATATTACCCCCTCACCAGACATCAGTCTAAGAGAGGTAAGTAAAAGATGAGTAAACTTAGCATAAACGAGTATATGAGAGTATAATAAGTATGCAATTGGTTAGATACGAAGAGTCCAGAGGTGGGCGAAAAAACCTTCCGTGTAGCCAATTTAGAAGGAAAAATTCCCACCTTGCCAGCTTTTTTGTGCTCGACAGTGCATTCACCACCAGGACTCGACTTCTGTACAATACATATATGACAAAGACATTTGAAACCACTAAAGCCATTTAAGCACTCCGTTAGGGTCCCTGTAAATCAAGGAGAGCGTGTCAAGACTTTCAGTCCCTTCTTCAGTCCATGCCTTGCGATCCTCTTCAGTAAATTCGATTACGTGGAGGTCCTTACAGCTCATCAGCTGTGATAGTGGAATTCGGTTTATCCTGCCCGTCTCCTGACGTAAGAAGTCTAGCCAGACTTCATCAGCGTTCGGAAGAGCTTCAAGCGCACGTTGCAAAGTGGTTGGTGTATTTGTCCATAAAATGTCATCTCCCAACATCACTTTAGTTATGGTCTTTTCTGCTGCCATGTATACATCGTCAAATTCAATTACCCCACAGATATCATATCCAACCCAATTCTCTTCGATCCCAATACCTCTATAGAGGCCTAGCTTCAGATGTCTTCCAAGCTGATATGAAGTTGTTACCAGACGAAGTCCTCTGCTTATGTCCAGGTCGAACGTTTCCTGTCTCATTGACTTGATCCATTTAAAGTCTCTTGTCAAGACGTTGGCCATCGCGATGAACTTCTTAGTCCCCATCGGACGGTGTGGGAACCAGTCAACCAGATCATGTCTTAGGTCTGCCCATCTTCTTGTTGGGGTCTGTTCCAGAACCTCCCTCCATGCATTACGGCAGACTGTACAGGAAACTATCCATCGTGGGTCAGGTACCGGTTCCATCCTGCATACATACGTGTATAACAGAGACAGGACAAAAATACAACAAAAACACACAAAACATATTTCTTCTTCTAATACTACTTTTTTTTTTTGTTTGTTTGTTTGATTAACATACTATGCTAAATAAACTCAGTATACATGTGAGTAATAAATATAGTCATTTTGTCCATCATGTAGCAGCGGTAATCTTTTGTGTTCACTTCATTTCCACGTAAATGGAGTCTGCCTCCCAGTCGTCATCTGGTGGTGTTTGGTCGTGATATTCCACAGTCATTGTATATTGTCCCACCATTCTTTGAATGCTTGCTTTCGCCAGGGGGATAACGCAACATGACAGTATGAGCAGAGTTCCCAATACTATCAAAATAATTGTCCCTAGTTTCACAAGTAATCCATACCAATTTGAAGGATTCAGCCAATCAAACCAGGAAGTCCATGCATTATTCCTCTGTACGTCTTGAATGATTTTAACATTTTCGTCTCTCATGTCCCTCATGGCTCTTAATAGCTTAGTTATGTTACCATCTGGGCCTGTGTGTCTTGGAATGTATGTACAACATTCTTCTCCAATTAGGGCACATACTCCTCGTTGAGGTGCCAGCATCGTGTCCAGGGCGAATCTATTCTGTGTAGTCATTAATGTATTTCTATCCAATTGTTCCTGAACCAGTCCTAAGACTCCTAAAGTGTGATTCCAAAATCTTTGTTGATTGTAATAAAGTAGGTTGATCCACCTTGCATTTTTCGAAATTTGAACCCATGGCAAGAAGATTGTCGTGAATGCTCCTCCTACCCTGTTTATAGCCTCATGCTCAGTTGGTACACCAACTGGAATACCATCCCAGGTCACTGATAGTCCTCCATCTCTATCAAACTCTTTCCATGCCGATATTTCCTTTCCAATCGTTTTCACAAACTTGTCTTCACGTTTATTCCGTCTGTGTTTCTTGCTATATAGTCCTACTACAATCAAATCTCCTTCTAATAGTACTGGAGCACAACACCCACCCCAGTTATTTGGTAAGTTTTGTCTAACTGTCGTTCCTCCACAGTACCAGAATATGTCTGCCAGCGGTGTTGTTCCAGCACTTAAATCTGGTTGTTGTACTTTTACTATCTCACTGCATGTCTGACTATCCGTTTTATTGTCGCATATCTGGTGCATTTTTATGAAGAATCCTGTTGCCGGCTGTGTTTCATTGCAACTTGGTGATAGATCTCCCATTTCAATGCTCCCATTTGAGTAGATGCACAAAGGATAGCGTTGTTGTGTAGGTGTTATTTCTCTTTGTACAGCATCTAATGTTCCTACAGGCTGATATGAACATTTGCTTATGTTTTGCATCCATTCAGGGCCATAATGTATAGCAGCTGAATGCAAAAGACAGCTGATAGGGCACAGTTGTTCACTGTATGTTGGGTTGTCTATACATTCTCTTGTTCCATGTGTTATCACCACTCGTGGGGGCCTATTGCTTCTATCATGACACACAATGCAGTCTCGCGTGGTTACAGACTCAGCTGTAAATTTCAACCATTGGAAGAACATGTCATTCTTCCATGTCTGGTCAGATTCTGCTTGATTTTTGGGTAATTTCTTTGTTATCTGCGGAATTATTGTTACATATTTTATTGATTCAATATTCGATATATTGGGCTGGTCGGGCGCTTTTGCATAGCATCCCTTCCATCCTGCAAGTGAAACACATACTCCTCTGATTTCGCCATCTATTGAATTCTCAAATGCGCACCAACCGTTGGATCTTGGTACAGCTTCTATTAGTCCATCTAATGTTGCCATCTGTGCTTTATTCCAATATGCCTTTTTTCTCATTTCTATATAAATGCGCACTCTTTCTTCTGGGGGTTGTGTAGTATCGACCTCTATTTGGTAGGTTGCTTCCCAAAATCCTGTTCTTTCCCCACTGTCCAATCCAGCTACTATTCTGGCTCTAGTTATTGTAGCTAATGCACAGCGTATTTGTCTCTCTTCATTTGTCCATTTCGGTTGGTTTCTCTCATTCTTAGTAGCACCACTGTTAATTAGACCAATCATGAAGAGGATTCCTATACCCATAGACCTCCTTCGTTTCAGGAGGCAATAAGAGGGTGGTTTCTCCATCTGGATCACAACGGTGACACGTGGGACTATGGCCAAATAACCTACACAATATTTTTCTTGGGGGGTTTTTTGTTGGGTATGTTCTTTCAACTGTAGTTGGTTTAAATAATTTAATCACTTTCTGAGCCAGTGTTAACTTCTAACTGTTTTAATCACTATCTGAGTATTCTACAACTCTAGGTGTGGGATCTTCTTCTGACTGTCTACGCGCTGTTTCAATTCTAGCACGTCTGTGCTCTCGCTGTCTAACTTGAGCTCTTGTTCTAAGAGACGGTCCTCCTTGTTCTGCTTCTGCTTCTTCTTCTTCTAGCTCTGCTTCCCAATCTTGTATATCTTCTTGGGGCCACTCTGGCCAGTACCCTTGTTCTCCTTCTTGTTCTTCTACCCACGGTAACCCTTCAGTGTACCCATAAGGATCTGGTGCTTGTTGCCTGGGCCTTGTGTCACTCTCCTGGGAACCTGATTGCAAACCTGAAGGTCCTGCTCTGGGAGACTCTTCAGCGTCTTCCTGAGGTTCCCTGTCCCTTACCTGATCTGGGTTTGGGGCCTTGCAGCAATGATTTAAATGGTACCATACATCTTTACCTTGGACTTTTATTGCAGTTGGAGTTGCCAACACCACCTTGTATGGTCCTTCCCTTCTAGCTTCGTTCCACCTTCTTTTGAATGCTCGAATAAACACCCAGTCACCGGGTAGCACAGTTCTCTCCTCTATGTCCTCTTCCTCAGCGTCATCAGCTGGATCAGCTACCCTCGGTCTGGTGTTGTCATGTATTGTGGCTCCCTTAACCTGTTGGAAAATAACTTTGTGTATTTCAGATAAGTGCTTCACATAGTGATCAAGTTCACTTTGTAGTTGTTCAAGCGTGGGGCCTTTATAAGGCCCTCGAACAAAGGATGTAAGCATAGGTCTGCCAGTAAGCATTTCGTGTGGTGTTAAATGTGTGTTGCGGTTAGTTTGCGATCTCATGCCCATCAAGGCTAATGGCAAAGCTTGAAACCAATTCATACCTGTTTCTGCACATATTTTAGCCAATTTCATTTTTAGAGTTCCATTTGCTCTCTCTACCATCCCCTGAGATTGGGGGTGGTACACACATCCAAACCTGTGCTTGATGTTCAACCACTGAGTCACTTTCTGTACTATCTTGTTTGTGAAATGTTTCCCATTGTCTGAACTGATTGTGTCTGGGATTCCAAATCTTGGTATCACTTCCCTACACAGGAATTTTGCTACTGCCATTGCATCTTCCTTAGCTGTTGCTACAGCTTCTACCCATCTGCTAAATCTATCCACAATCACTAGGATGTATCGTTTCCCTTGTATCCTGGGTTCCCCCATGTCCACATAGTCGAACATTATATGCCTAAACGGTCCATCTGGCTCCGGAATATGTCCTATTGGTGATGTGAAGTGTTTTCTAAGATTATATCTAGAGCATATGTCACAAAACTGTGACAGAGTTCGATGAACCATAGGACCTAGATAAGGTGACCACCATGTCTTTTGGATTCTTCTTATTACTTCTCCTCTTGCTACGTGATCGTTACCATGAGCTTGCTTTATCAAGGTTATGAGAAAACTTTGTGGAGCTACAAAACGCCCATCTGCACTTCGCCACACGTTAGTATCATTATCTTTTGTTGCTCCTCTTGCTAACCATTTTCGAATCTCTTCGCCTGATGCTGCTGCCTGCATGTCTGCTAGTGAGGATAAGTCTGGTGCTGGGGGTGCGTAATCTTCTGGTATAAGTACTAATCTTTCTTCAGATTCTGGACTTGAGCTCGAGCTTGAACTTGAGCTTGAACTTAAGCTTGAGCTTGAACTTGAACTTGTGTTTGAACTTGAGCTTGAGCTTGAACTCGAACTTGGCCCTTCATCAGGGTTAACACTTGACTCTGGTGAACTTGGTTCATTGTCTGTTTGTGCTGCGGATTCTGGCATCATGTTTGCCTGATTTACTGCTGCTTTCTTAGCTGCTTCATCTGCTGCTTCATTTCCGTCACTAACAAATGTACCATCTTTCTTATGTGCTGCACATTTTACTATAGCTAATCTGGATGGTAGTTTGATTGCACCTAGAAGGTCTGAAATTGCTTCTCCATGTACTACTGGTGTTCCGTCTGCTCTTTTGTAACCTCTTTGTGCCCATATGGGGCCATACAAATGGCATATTCCATATGCATATGCTGAGTCAGTGTAAATTGTACATGCTTTTTCTTCTGCTAGTTTACAAGCACCTGTCAAAGCGAGTAACTCAGCTAGCTGGGCTGAACAGGGTTGTGGCACATGTTCAGCTTGTACTACTTTGAAGGCTTTCCCATCTATGTCTGGTGTTACTATTGCATAGCCTGCTTTATTGCTATCCCCATCTCTAAAGCATGACCCATCTACAAAGTATATACAATCTGGGTGTGACAGAGGTTGGTTCTCTAAATCTTGACGTGTCTTCAGATGTTCTGCTGACACAAGATGACAATCGTGTGGATCTCCCTCTGCTGGGGTCATCATGCGATCTGCTGGATTTACTGTCTGACACCTTCGTATAGTCAATTCAGGTGCAGAGAGTATTACATCATATCCTGTTCTTCTAGCATTTGTAATTACAAATGATGGGCTAGTCAGGAGTGCATGCAATGCATGGGTGGTGTACATCACAACAGGATGTCCCATAGTAATTGATGAGGCTTTTTGATAAGCAAAGGCGGCAGCTGCCACACCTCGGTAGCAGGGTGGCATGCCTTTTTCAATATTATCGAGTGCTGTACTATAATAAGCAATTGGTTGCTTACTAGGCCCTTGTTGTTGAGTCAGAACCCCTGTGGCAAAACCTCCACGCTCTGAGACATACAAATGGAATGGCTTATTATACTCTGGACTAGCAAGTGCTGGTGCTGTACAGAGTTCTCTTTTTAGCTGCTCAAACGCTTCTAGTGCTTCAGGTGTCCATTCTAACACTGCACTATTCTTTGTTTGTCCAGCTACTTTTATTATTGCTCTTAAGGGTGCTGTTTTTAGTGCAAAGTCACAAATCCAGTCCCTACTAAATCCTACCATGCCTAGAAAAGATAGCATCTCCTTAACAGTTCGTGGTTTAGGAGCTTTCATTATTGCTTCTATGTGTTCAGGAGATATATGCCTAGATGTTCCTTCCAACACTCTGCCTAGATATTCTACCTTCTCTTTACAGAATTGCAACTTTTCTCTACTGACTTTATGTCCATTCTCAGCTAGAACAGTCAAAACTCTTAACGAATCTGTTTCGCATTGCTCTTTTGTTGGGCTACAAATCAGTAGGTCATCGCAGTACTGAATCATAGTACTTTCGATATTTAACGAGGCTAGATCTTGAGTTAGTACTCGATTAAATATTGACGGACTTTCACAGTAACCCTGTGGTAACCGATTGTAAGTCAGCTGTCGTCCTTCATATGTAAAGGCAAACAAGTATTGTGATGCTGGATGTAGTGGAATGCTAAAGAATGCTGAACATAAGTCTATGACAGTGTACCATTGTGTATCTTCTGGTATATTGGACAACAATGTGTGTGGATCAGGCACTATAGGCAATTCTGCTTCTACAATTTGATTTATAGCACGTAAATCATGCACAAGTCTCCATTTATCTGAGTTGGGCTTCCTGACAGGAAATATAGGAGTGTTACAGGGACTTTTAGTAGGAGTTAATACTCCAGCTTCCAATAAACCATCTATAGTAGGTTTAATCCCTGCTACAGCTTGAGGTGTCAATGGATATTGTCTTTGGTAAGGCAATGTTGCATTTGGTCTTATTTTTATTAAGGCTTGTCCTCCAGACTTAACTAATCCTACATCTGTTGAATGTCTTGTCCATAATTTTTCTGGAATTGTTTTCAGCAGTTCCTCCTCTAATGCAGATTCCTTTTCATCTATCTGCCTTACCATCTTAACTGACATTTGTGTGTGCGATGATAACTGAGTGTTACACATCCCCCTCTGAGGGTGTGTTGACAACGTCATGTTCCCATCTATTTCTGTGTGTGTTGCCCTCACTCTTTCTATTCCTGAAAAATTTATTTTCAAAAACTTTTGATCTTGTGAAATGTGTACAGAAGGATTAGGAGTTTGTCCCCACTTAGTCACTTCAGCCGCTTGTTTGACCATCAATCCTAGCTCTTTGGATTGTGCTTCTTCCCCCACCAGTAAGGAGATGTGGGGTGCTGTGTTCGGTACTTGATGCCAGTGTTCTATTTGTTCAGTCAGATGTACACTGATGGCTGCTCCTGGAGCGCCTACAATTATATCTCCTAGTATCACATCAGAGACTGTGTTCTCCATCACGTCTGACCATAATTGTGCATATTCTTCATCTTGGCTTCCTTGGTCATAGTGCATGGTACAGTGCAATGGCAAAGTCGCTCTTTTACAATCTGGTCGTCGTTGTAGGATCCATTCTTCCCATAAGTTCTGTGCATGTTGAGCTCCCTTGCCTGTGCACAACAGCCAATATACTGTATCCAAGTTATTGGGTTTTTCTGCAACCTGTAAGAACTGTCCTATTGTTACATACAGTCCTTTAGCATTACATTGAATTTTTGCTTTAAGTTTGCACAACAAATCTCTTCCCAGTAAATTAACTGGAGTAGTCGGTGAGAATAATAAAGGTGCTGCTACAGTGGTGTCTTCTAAAGTTATTATTTGTGGCTCCGTAAAATGCAATACCTGTGATTGTCCCGAGAAGCCTGTGGTTTTTATCGTATTGCTTGAGAGAGGGAGCTGGGAGCCTTCACGTCCTATACATGAATAAGTAGCACCTGTGTCAATCATAAATGGAATTGGTTGTGAATTATTTATAGACACCATCACATTTGGTTCTTGTTGTGGATGCAGTGTTGAGACGTACTGCATCTGCTCCCCCTCTGGCTCCTCTGGGCCTCGTCAATTCCAATTTTGGGTGGGTCCCATCCAGGGACCCGCCCACTGATTTTGGGGTTGTCCTTGAGTCCATGTTCCAGCAGGTTGTCTTGGACCAGGAGGTCCTGCATTCCCTTGAGGTGCTTGTCCTGCCCCATATGGTCCTTGAGGTTGTGGTCCATTTTGCATTCCCCAAGTCATTTGAGGACAGTTTCTTCTAATATGTCCTACTCCTCCGCATTGCCAGCACTGATTCGGGCCCATTTGCCCTGGGGCATTCATTCTAAATTGCTGTCTTCTTGGTTGCTGTTGGAATGGTCCCCTTTGTCCCCTGCCTCCAATAGGCCCGGGGCCCTGTCTTTGCCACCTCATGGGTTGATTTTGTCCTTGCTGGTTTCCAGGTTGCGCATATGTTGGAGGGGCTTGGGTCCCTGTTGGTTGTTGCATTTGTGGCACTGGTTGCTGCATTTGCTGCGCTGGTCCAGTAGGGGGCAGTGTTGTCTGATTTTCAGGCACCATTACTGCTGCTTGGACTTTTGCTTTTTCTTTTTCCTTTTTCTTTGCAGCTGCAAATTCTCCTAGCTGTATTTTATGTAACTGGGTTGCAATTGACTCAGCAGCTTCCTTGGCCTCTTTTTTCTTTTTCCTGTATTGTTCCACATAATGTACAATGTGTGCTTGAAATGTGTCCCATGGTAGTGTATTCAGTCCCACGACACCTTCTAGTGCTGTCTGGACTTCTTGAGGCATGCATTTTTTCAGCATCATTCGGAACAGGCTCTTACTTGTATCTGTTTGATCCCAGGAACCTCCAGTTTCCTCTCTCCACTTGGTCTGGAAATCATTGATGAACTTAACAACGTTCTCATCTTCTTTCAATATTACTGATTCCAGCTTTCCTGGATCCATTTTGGTTGGGTAAGCTTTTCGCAGAGCGTTCCAAACCTTGTTCCTGTGTGGTCCAAACGCTAGGCTATTTCCTACACTTTGTCCAGTTGCCGCTTGCAGGCCAGCCTCATTCAGAATCTCCGTGGTTTTCACTTTCCCAATTGTCTGTGCCAGAATAGCCTTTACATCTCCTATTGCCAGGAGGTGTCCAGTGGTTTTCTCTTCTAGCTGTGTTATCCATTTCTGTGCTCCATTACATAAATCTGGTAATTGGTTAGCCAGACCTGTCATATCCATAAATGACCATGGCACATAGTGATACTGATTTCCTTTTGACACAAGTGGGTAGTGTCCAGCCGCAGTATATTCTTCTGGGTCTGACATATGTGGTTCGTCATTAAAGTGTATGGGTCCAATGTCTTCTTCATCAGGCCAGGATGAGGTGACACGCCAGCTTGAGGGTTTCTTTGAACCTGTAGATTTTCTTTTCATAGCTGGTCTCATTTCAGATACAGCCTTTCTTGCTTCCTTCAGAGAGTCATTGAGACGTCTGTCGAGGTGCTTTTCCAGTCGCTTGAACGATTCATCAAGGGAATCATCACTGTAACCATCTTCTTCTGCAATGTTGGAAATGTCATGTTGATATTCATTTCTGTACACTTGGTTTCTGCTCTTTGGGTGTAGTTGTCTGTTGTGTTTTGAAGTGCTTGCCTGTCTCTCTTCCATTCTTTTCCTTGCTTCTCTCTCAGGTTCAATGATCATGTACCCTTTTACTTTTCTCTTTACCTGATTTCTCTCCATCACTTCATTTTCTTCTGTTCCTGCTGTATCTTCGTCTGCTTCATACAGTGATGGTGTGGGTGGTTCTTTATCTATACTGTACGTTCTTTCTGGATTGTCTCTCCTCCTCCTTTCCATCATCCCTTTTTCAGGTGTGACTTGTTTGTTTGCGAACCCCTGTACTTCAGACAAAAATTGAGCATTCCGTTCTTTCAGGCTTTCCATACCTCTTTTCTTTGTTTGTGGCTCGTCAGATTCTCTCGACGCATATGGTTCTGTCGCTCTTTCTTCACTCCATTCCCTTCCATCCTCACTGCCACTTCCGGATGTTGTTGATTCTGGTGTTTCTTCCATTTGTCTGTTCATCCACTCAGTATCACATGACGTTACTTTAATTTTTCCCAATACTTGTCCTTCAAATCCAAATGTACCTTTATCTTGTTCATGCAGCTTCTGTAGTGGGTACATTCCTCCACCCTTCTGTTGCATGTGTTCCTCAGTGTATGGTGGTGGTCTCTCTAATTCTAAGCTTATTTTCTCTTTTCTTCCCTTCTGGGTTTTCTCTTTTCTGTCACTCCCTTCCAATTTCTGATCCCTCTTTCCTGATTTTGTTTCTTGTTTTTCTTCTTTAGTTTCTCCCTCCTTCTTTTTCCCTTCATTTTCAAACCATTCTACAATTTCTAGCTTTTGTTCTAATTTAATCCTTCCCTTACTGCCCTTTTCTTTAGTGGTATGTCTGAGCATCTCCTTTACTTCTTTACAATTTTCTTCTTTAAAAGTTCCCTCTTTAGGCCATTGTAATTCTCCTGATGTCCTGTCATGCCATTTTACCATGCATTTTCTGATATACTTTTCATCTTCCTTGTGTTTAGCTATAATTATGTCTACGGGTGTTGCTGGCTTTGGCCATGCGTTTTTTCCACGGCAGAATAACTTCCCCATCACACACTTTTGTCCCGTCTTATAGTGTGATTTTTTGTGCCTCTTTTCTCGTTTATTTCTTGTAATTCTCTTAGTGTGCGTCTTATGACTGCTGCTGGTCTTTAACAATTGTTTTTTCTTTATATGTTTGTTAAGCATTAATTTTGTGATGATGTCAGAATCAGAGGCGTGACTATTTTGTCAAGGGTCTGAAAAATTATTCTACCGTCTGGGCCTATAGGTATCAGCGTAAATTCACTATTATTATTTATCACCCACTCACGATACAGCACTACCGGACCGCTCTCGTGATCAATTAATCTATATCTTTTTACTTTCCGTCCTCCCGTTCCTTCCTCTAAACGCAATATGTCAAAAACTGGGTATTGTCGCAGCAGTGAAATGAGCGGAGTTAAACCAGGGGGTCCTCCTAGTCCTCCGAATTCTAGCGTACTATTTATTACTCTTAAACGAACCTCTCTAGGAATTAACCCTAGGAAGGAGCTCATTTCTTCATTCTAAAATATGATGTAAGTATTAGAGTGTGTGTGTTACAGTTGAGGTCCAATACGTCAGGTATTAATGAAAGCCTAAGCGTCCACTCTCCCTTGTCACACTCTATGTTTTTAAGTAGGTCTTTTCCTGGATTATTCAACAACCATCTATTTGTTTCACTCTGATCCGATTCTGAAATTCTAAACTCCCGTTCACACTTAGTTGTGACTCCTTCTTCACTTATCTGCTCGTCCCAGTTAATTACTCTGAATCCGCTTAACATTTGTTTCTTATCTAATATATATTTAATATTTATAACTTAGGTGCATTTATCATTTCATGCACTATATTTATTATCATTAGTGTTGTGTCGTCGACTACACTACACGTAAAGGTACCTAACTTATATGTTGCTGCGCATGTGTACACTAGTCCAAAGAAATTATAATTTTATAATACTACTAGGCTGGTACATTCAGTACCTGTACCGCTCCCGTGTCACAGAAGAAGCTGATGTCACAGTGAGGTCTGTGTCTGGTAGTGCATCACTGATTATGTCACAGACAAGACTATGTCACAGTAAGCTCTATGTCACAGACAAGACCTATGTCACAGTAAGCTCTATGTCTAGTGACGTACCTCAGCCAAACAATTCCTTTAATATTACAGATATTATCTATCACTTATATGCTATTTTCTTAGATTCTTCTATTTAAATTTATAGCAAATCAGAAAATCCAATTTTTGGTCTTCTATCTTCTTTTTTTAGGCTAATTCTAATACTATATCCCTCTTAACTAGGCCTTATATTTTCTTACACACATACATAAATTCAATACAGACTTTTCACATAACACACTCACATTTAAGAGACACACATACAAGACATATGAACAATACACCAACACAAGCGCTTTCTACTACAATTTCAAAAATTTGAGTACTCAGAACAATTTCAACAATAAAATATCTTATCACACAACCTGGGCCCAGAAAACATCAATTCCACCTGTAGGAATTTTCAAATAGCGCTCACCTACAGGAATTTTCACTCTACACCTGGCTGCACACGCGTCTCAGAACGGTGAGTCACCTATATGTTCTGTGCCTAACGGCGGACTCAGGAATTTTTCACCTACCACGTCTGGAGCCGCAGCTCCTACTTAGTGTATTGCAGGAATTTTTCGTGGGTCCAGCCCCACTGGTTGGCAAGTTTCCTCGTCAGGGCTTGACCCAACACAGTGGCGTTACCTCACTTATCACACAACGTATAAAATAGTAATAAAGAGAATATAAAACAAAAATCACAAAACAAAATAAAACTTATGGAGATCTCTTAATACTTCGTTACTTCATCCAGTCTTTTACTTGTTAACATAAATTTTACAATCAATTTAAATATAGTAATTAATTTATCAATATTGGCAACTTAAATTTTACTTTGTTCAATATACCTTAGGAGTACCTCTCTCCAGCTGGAAACACGCACACTAACAGACCATGAACTTCTAATGCAGAAATTTGATCAAACAGGTTTTCTGCTTACCTTTTCTTATGCCGGCAAAAGTTGATGGTCTGTCAGCCCGCGCTGGTCCCAGGTCCCCGGAGGAGCCCTCCGTAAAGGCAATCACGTCGGCAGGGTCACCAATAAATGTGGGAGATTTTTCTCCTACACTAGTTACAGTTGCCTTAATTACAAATGTTACACAAAAACTTTAACTTTAAAAAGAACCAAAGAAAAGACTCCGGACTCCTTGTAGATCTGGATGAAGTAAGGCAGGATTTATTGCAGCAATAAAACCAAGTGAGCCAGCTTAGCAATGCCTAGGTTGTAGTCCCAAGCATCTCCAAGATCTGACTGAAGTGACTGTGACATGGGCACTTCTTTTATACAGTTTTCAAGGGGAGGAGCGCTCACCTAGCCCCCTCCCCTGTACATTTTTTCTTATTTCTTATCAAATTATTAACCCATTGTAATCCAACTTTTTCCAAGTATTGTCACCCATTGTAATTACATTTTCTCTTATCTTGTTTGCTTACGTCATATACCTCGTCATCTGACTCCATATCTTTTCCCCATTATAGTCTATTTTTCTTCAAATTATTTTCCATTATCTTTACACTAAGTTTGTTTATTATTAAAAAATATAGGGGCGGCGCTTATTTTACTATATATTCTTAGTTCTTCCGGGTTACTCTACAGTTCTCGACAGACAGGCCATGGGTAAGCATCTCTCTCGCACTCATTTTAATTATTTGTCTTATTTTCCTAATTTGTTGTATTTACGCATTTTATTTTATTGTTATAGCTAAGCGCAACTGCCCAAGCACTGAATACATCCCTTTGGACGATTCGGACAGCCAGGACAGTCCAGAGCACAACTCCTTTGAGGATTACACTCCTACTGAACCTGTTGCTGACCGAGCCTCAGTGAGTTTTTGCCAAAATGAGTCTGATGGATCATTGACACAATTTCTTCATAAGAACGGTCTTACTTATGCCAGGAAAGATGACTCCGGGCCTGGTCCTTCTAAGAGACCACGTCCGGAGGCACATAGCTCTCCTTTACTTTCCTTCAGGCCCGTGCGACCAGAGTCTAGTACTCCAGCCCAGTCTCTCTTCTGTTGGTCTAGTGTCAGTACTCAGACTGATTTTAAAATGTCTGTTGGTACCCAAACTGATTTTCCTGAAGCGCCTACACCACTTTTGAATCGTGGTATTTCTGTTTTTATTCCTCACACTGATCTTCCCATCAATGTGGTTCTGGGTCAGAGAAGGCTTGATATTTAATTTCTTATGCCTTTTGTTATTTGATGCTTACCCAGGCCCCCTATTTTACTGTACTTTTATATATTGGGCCTTATACTTTGTATTTTTATTTTATTCACTATGTAGGTGCACATGCTATTTTATTTTGTGCCTACTCTTATTAAACTTATTATTCATTAAGCTGAGTGTGTGTCTTTGGTTATTTGTCTGTGTCCCTTTAAATTTGACATGTCTGCACATGTATCCAACCCCTGTTACATCACAGTTAAGATCACCCCATGTCTGAGGAGATTACCTCATGTCTGGGGCTATTGGCATTACATAATGTCTAGGGCTAATATCAGCTGACATTACATCATGTCTAGGGACATCAGGTACATTTGGATGCTCCGGGTACAAAGATTACATCATCCCTAGGGTCTGTTTGGTACACACTGTCCCCTAAGCATCTCAAATCCAAGATGGCTACCTGTCTAGAGTTCGTTTGAGTTCATGCTGCCTGTTCTTGCTACTGTGACATCACACTGTCCTTAGCTCACCTCTGTCTCCTTACCTTACCTCTATGTTCTTTTACTAAGATTAATAGTTTCTATCACTAGATTTGCATGCACAAGTATATTTAATTAAAATATGCTCACACTGTATACATTCTGATAATTTTTTGTTTGTTTAAGGATAATGTACTGTATTAAACTTTTAGTAAACTTTTACTAATCTGTTTCAAGTTTGAAATGGAATGAAAGAGTGTTAAGGGTTTAAACTATAAAACTTGCTTTGATTTATAGATTTATAGCCTTTTTTTTTGTCGTTCTTATGGATGTTCTACCGGAGAAGATGTAGAGTGAAATGTGAATGAAGAACACGAGTAGACGTTTTCGAGGTTCCTGCTGTCACAGCCGTACTCGTCGTCAGTAAGGTCAGCGTTTGTGCTGTGGTTCGAGCCCTGTCGTGATTTGACTGTAGTCCTCATCTGCCCCCCTCAGACCCCTGTACGTGACCGTGGTGTATCAGGGCAAGTACTCTCACTGCATGAGGATCGGCGTGGCCGTGCCGCTCAACAGCACCGTCTCCAGGCTCAGAGAAGCGGTTTCACGTGAGACGAAGATTCCTCCAGACCAGGTCTCCACTCACAGTCCTGTGGGACGGCTATTTATTTATTTATTTTTTCGTTTCATTTTATTTTACCTGCACAACATTTTATAAAATGCAATTTCTTACTGCTTACTATTTAAACAAAATAAACACAGCAGTGGTGGAGTTTGAATTATAGATTACTGATGGGAAACCTGCATGTTAATAATGCACGTATGTTCAGTTTTGCACCTTGCCAAAAAGTATGTGAACCCCCATGGAACAAGCTGTTTATTTATTTATTTTTTGCTTAAACTGATAACACAATTAACAATTCAGATTTCCCGTGTCTTTATTGAACAAACCCATTACACATTCACAGTCCTGGAGGAAAAAGTAAGTGAACCCTGAACAGAAGTTAACAGCTGGTCGTATAGCAGCCGTACCTTGCTTTCGGGAGCTCTGGATCAGACCAGCACAACGTTCAGGAGGACTTTTTGACCGTTACACTTGAGAGACCTGCTTCAGCGCAGACGTGTGGTGTGAACGGCTCTCCTGAGGTCATTCTACTCTACAGGGTTGAGTTTTGGAGTGACCAGAAGCTGCATTTTTTTTTTCTTTTTTCCCTGAAGCCATTCTGTGGTGGATTTACTTCAGTGCTTAGGATCATTTATCCTTTAAAATGTTTTGGTAAACTTTGGATTAAATTTTCCCGTCGATGGTGGGTAAGTGCTCCAGACCCTGAGGCAGTGAAGCAAGTTTAAACCATGATGCTCGCTCCACCACACTTCACTGTCGGGATGATGATAAGCTCTGCTCTTTCTGCGCCGTACTAGTGAGTCTCCATCCCCAATAATTTAACTTTTGTTTCATCAGCCCACAAAAACATTTTCCCTGTAGCAGTGCAGGATCGCCATGACACTCTTTGGCAAACTTCAGGCGTGCAGGAGTGGTTTATTTATTTATTTATTTTTGTTGAAGAGATGATGTTTTCTTCGTGGTGTTCTGCCATGAATACTCTGGAGTACATCTTACTCTGGCGTTTTGGAAGAGAAGCCACAGGACGACATTTTTCGAACTGTTTTAAACTTGACCTTTTTGTCTCACCGTTGACTAATGGATGCCGAAACACTTTGCCTCCCTTCCCAGCCTTATGCAACCCCTCTTGATCGTGCAGTATGTCTTCAGAGATGTTCTTCATGCGAGGCATCTTTCATTTTACATTTACATTTTTGGCAAACGTCCTCATCCAGAGCGACTTGAGGGCCTTGCTCAAGGGCCCAACACTGGTACCTGGGACCTGATGCCTTAACCACTGAGCTACATGTCTACATGCACCCCTCCCCCCACATCAGCAGATGCAACTCACTATATAAACAGCAAACATAAAATATACATTTTTTCTTTTTTCTTTTTATCCTTCACCTCCAAACTCATTTCATTAATTGTGTGCGAACAAATCTATGTGTGCGAACTACTGACTCCAATTAGCTTTTGTTGAGGTAATGAATCTGTGAATGTGTAATGGGTGTGGTCAGTAAAGACACAAGACATTATAATTGTTTTGTTCGTTATCAGCCAAAGCTCATTGTTGTGACTTAAATCATGTTAAAGCTG
Organism: Clarias magur; assembly: GCA_013621035.1. NCBI lineage: Eukaryota > Metazoa > Chordata > Actinopteri > Siluriformes > Clariidae > Clarias > Clarias magur. Next base: position 2,582,429 of record QNUK01000016.1, on the reverse strand, counting down.
AAAACCAGTTCTTTTCACTAACTTTTTCTCGACACTGTACATAGCATTGAGCAATTTTATGCTGTCACACACACACTTGGGTAAAAATAAATAAATCAATCAACATTTGGATTTACATAAACAAATACTTAGGCAGTTTTGATTGGATAGCTGATGATGTTGCAACAATTCTTTCATCTTTAACTGGTGCGGTGAGAATTGGGTCGCTTCTTATTTAAAAGAAAAAAAGAATCATGTTGGAGAACATGTTCCTGAGTTTCCAGAAGGGTCAAATTATTGGCCTACAACAAGCAAAGAAAAGAAAACTAACGAGGTCCTGACCTTTAACCCCAATTAAAAGGGCTAGAGAAGACTTTCTGGAGGGTTTGACTCTTGTACTAGAGCTCTGCTAAAAATGAGTGGATGGAAAGAAATGTTCAGTAGATTGTGGAAACCTTTCTACAGGGACTGTAATGAAAGATAAAGCTGGTCTAAAGAAATATCAGTGTGTGTGTGGAACTGTTTTTTGTGGCCGGTTCATGTCGTTTCTCATAGTCATAGATTTAATGAAGAGTAACAGAGAGAAAGTTTTGCAGTAAACCTGACCATATAATTACGAGTGCTAGATTTTAATTCTTTTTTTTTTTTTTTTAACTGTGTAATCTAATTAAGAGCGGATGTATGTATTTATTTCGTTCTTTGGCTTTGGTGTAAACACGTCTGCCGCTCTCACCTCTGCAGTTCGTCCTGACTGAGATGTACTTCGACGGTTTCCATCGCTCCTTCTGTGACGACGACGACGATCTCGACATCATTCAGGAAAGCGACTCCATCTTTGCGTTCGAAACCCCGGAGACGTTCAAATTAGAAGGCCTTCGCTCCAAAAGAGGTAATTTGACCCCCAGACGCCCTTGTCGTTTACAATACTGAAGATAAATTGGAGATTGGAGGGTTGAGAATTTATTTTTCACAGGGAGCCTTCTCGCGAACCTTAATCAGAACAATCTGAAGTTCGGCACCGACAGCAGTCGCACCCCGTCGTTCATGCAAGGGGCATTGAACCCGGCATCGCCCAACAAAAACACTGGCGCTGACAAGATGATCCTGCTGATCTGCAACAGAGCGTGCATCGGCCACCAAGGGCGGAGGTAGCCACGTAAACACACACAAAAAACAAAACAATAACTGAGTAATATGCGTTCTATATTACAGACACACTGATAAAAATAAATATTTAACAGGGATTTCAAAGAAACTTTATTTAATTCTTGTAAAGGATCTCGTGCTGTCCATGTGCAGTACCTTCACGGCCCTCTAGGGGGTCTACACCAGAATTACTAAAGCGTAATAAGATAAACCAACTGAATTTTAAACAGCATTTATTTCCTCATGGATGCTCGAGATCCGTCAAGTAAAGAGGTCACGATGGGGTTCGAGTGTGTGTGTGCAGGTGTTTCACATTGTAAACGTATAATTCTCTAAAACTGTCGGTTTTGTTGTTTTTTTCCATCAGTCAATTATGTATCATAAACGTAAAGATCAGAACTTTTTAGTGCCGTCGCTTTATTTTTCTTTAAAATGGATTAGAAGTTCCAGAACTAATTAGGTGTTTTTTTTATTTTTTATTTTTATTTTTTTTAGTAAGTTAGATCATGTCACCATTAAATGTTAAAGCTAAAGCTGTTACATCCTGTATTTCAGGTTTGGCCTTCCGTTTGTGCTGTACATGGAGCGCACTGTAACCTGGGACGTCCTTCAGAAGGCCATTCTCGAGAAGATGCATCATTTGCTAAGACAAGGCGTGTACATCCAGGTCGGTGCTCTGTAACCGCACTCAGACTCGTGTTTTATTTATATGTCCATGTGTGTAAACATAGAGAAGTGTAATAGTATTATTGTTATTATTACAACAATATCTTTGTTTTTTCGTTTCTTCTTCATATTATTATTATTGTTATTATTATTATTGATGTGTGTGTGTGTGTGTGTGTGTGGATTTGGTTTTGTTTTAGGTGGGGCCCTTCAGCCTGCGCGTGGTCGGTGTGGTGGGGATCACATACTTGTTACCACAGGAAGAATTTCCCTTGTGTCACCCCACTGTAGAGAGGTTGGGCTTTGAGCTTCAACAAATTTACAGAGCAGATTTTAGCTGTTTAAGCAAAACTGCATGAATCCGTCTTTTCTATTTCAGATGACAGGAAAACGATTTTTCTATTCTGATAATGATTCTAAAACCATGAAGGTCTGATGCGTTCAATATACTGCATAATACTCTAATACTGATATCTGTCCTATCTGGCTGACTGTTTATCTGCCCCCTACACACACACACACACACACACACACACACACACACACACACACACACACACACACACACACACACACACACAATCTCTAATCTTGTACATATATAGACTACTATTGCAGACACTATTTCTTCTTATTCAATGTTCAATGTGTGAATTTTAAATCACGTAGGAACCTGGAGTCAAATCGTGTTCCTGATGTACTGTGTGTTTTTTGCAGGGCATATAAGTCGTGTGGCGCAGGGGGCCCTCCTCACGTCAAGATCGTAGTGGAGTGGGACAAAGAGACCAAGGATTAGTAAGTGTTTCGCTTGAAAGATTGTTCCCGCTCGCCTGCAGCTTTTTGATGTACTTCATGCTTGTGTAGCGTGCTCAGATGTGGCCCTTAGAGAACTAAAGAGTCGTGTTCCAGCATGCAAAATAAGGAACAACGTTCCACCATGTCGGAGAAGATATATGTGTGGAATATCTGTGTAATCGCCACAGGAATTCTCGTAGCCGCACTGAAATTACAGTTCTCTACGAGACACGATGAAACCTAATCAGCTAGTGATGCCAGTAAGCACTGAGGAAAGTTTCAGGGTTTTGTGTATTGCTCCTTTCTCATGCAGTTTGTTCGGCCACACGGAGGAGGAGTACATCCCCGATGCTGAGAGTGTGTACCTGCACCGCGAGCAGCACCATCAGCCCCAGGCGTGTACCCTCGCTCAGTGCTTCCAGCTCTACACCAAAGAGGAGCAGGTAATGACTAGGCCACTCACTCTGCCATGCCAGGAAAGCTGTTTAAAAAAAAAAAAAAAAAAAAAAGCTAAAAAGCTGCCTTAAACCCATTTTTCCCCCCTTTTTTCCATCTGCTTCAAACCAGATTTGCTCAAACAGACCTTGAACTAACGTTTCTGCTGTCTTTGCCGTTTTTATAAATCCATTCCTCAGCTTTAACATTGGAACGACGCCACACGTTGTGTAAAAAGCCTTGTGGTTAGCCTGTTCTGTGGCTTCTGGGAGCACAGATTGAAACCTGTGCTGCTCAGAGTGGAACGAGGGCACGTTTGTGGTCGAGGCAGCCTTGAGAAGCTCTACAGCACGAGCGTGTGTTTGTGGGCGTGTGTTTGGTTATTTATGGCCGTTTCCTGTCATGTGTGTGGCTTTCCAGCTGGCACCAGACGATGCTTGGCGCTGTCCGCACTGCAAGCAGCTGCAGCAGGGTCGAATCAAGCTCAGCCTCTGGACCCTCCCTGATGTCCTCATCCTGCATCTTAAGAGATTCAGACAGGTACGTCCCCAAGCCTGGGTCCTCCGACGGCAGCAGAACTCCGTCCTTACTACGTCCTTACTACATCCTCACTACGTCCTCTCCACATGCTGTATTAGTTTATTTAGATTATTTTTATAGAATACACCACAACAGTACGGAATGCTAATATAATGTGGGTGTTTAATCATTTTCTGTAACAGCACAGCTCTATAACAACTTGTACACAGGAAGTACATGATCTATCCCCTAAATATAAACTTTTGAAATGTGTAGTTACATAAGAAAAAGAGATGCTTGTTTAACTTTCACTGTAGGAGTTTGTAAAGCTGTAACTTTATACTTTCTGACACGGGGAAGTCTTTACTGAGAAATCAGAAACCTTTCCTTTTTAAAGTGACAAACTGAAGTTTTTTCCTCTGTTATCGAGAGCAAAATAAGAGAAGCCAGTCAGGGTGAACTATTTATAACTGCTTTAACTAATAATTCAGTTCCTTTTCTAACATAACTCCCTGTCAACACACCAGAAGTTCAGCGAGGGGGATTATTCCTTTATAACAGCACTTCCTGTTGTGTTTTATTCTTTATTTGGTCTTTGTAAGGTTTAAGAGGTTGCCTGGGTCAGGTGTGACTTTGGAATACCTGAGCTGAAGTTTGACTAAAGATGTGTTCCACTTCCCTTATGACATTTTTTCGGCCTCTGATTTTTGTTTTTAAATGTGCAGCGTTTGTTGCAGAACTGGAAGCATTGTCAAAGAGCACTCACTCACTCTCACTCACTCGCCAATTAGCCTAACCTACATGTCTTTGGAATGTGGGAGGAAACCGGAGTACCAGGAGGAAACCCACCAAGCACGGGGAGAACATGCAAACTCCATGCACACAGAGACGGGAATCGAGCCTGGCCGGGGATCGAACCCGTTAAATAGATTATTATTATTATTGTATTATGCTGTATGAAAATATGATGTGCCCTAATGATAAGATAAGTTTATCTTTGGAAACGTTCAGAAATATTCAAGAACAATTTGAATAGAAAAATAAAATAAAAAAATGAATGCATTTTCTTTGCAGGAAGTGTGATATAAATTGTTATATTTACGTTATATTTTATATTGTACAAAACTAAATTACCTCAGAGTACAAATTTTATTTGTTCCGGAGGTGGAGTCTTGAGGCGAAATTTCATATTGTAATACACATTTTCCCATAGGAAATAATGTAAATGTAAAAATATTACCCATTTCCAACACTATAATCATATTTTTGCATATGATAGTCAAAACATTTAGAAAAGACGTGTCAGTGAAGCAAAATGTGAAATAAATAGACATTAAACCTCACTTAACCTTAATTTATGATTCCTCTTGGCACCAGCTGCTTTAAAAAACCTGAACCTTTTTTTCTCTTGAGATCTTCACGAAATACTACACGAAATCTTAAATCACAAATTATAAACCCCACAAAAAATATGTAAACTTGCTCTGCTTGGCTTTCCACTGACGCAAATTTTTCAAAAGTTTTGAACGGCTCCTGGACATACAGTGGACTTGGCCCGCGTTTGATTCGGCTGTGTTCAAATGCTTCGCGTGCCGAGGCAAATTCCTTGTAAAATTTCAGTTCTCAGTTCAAGCTAAAATCTGTGAGGCGGGGCGTTCATAAGCCGAGATACCAATGTACAACTTAATTTTAATAAAAATTATTTAGCAAATTAAAATAAATTTACTGTGATGCTTTGAGGCAATAATATATATATTGGCAGTTACATGGCAGTTGCTTCAATGCATTTAGGGGTGTGGTCCTAGTCAAGACAATCTCCTGAACTCCAAACTGAATATCAGAATGGGAAAGAAAGGTGATTTTAAGCAATTTTGAGCGTGGCATGGTTGTTGGTGCCAGACGGGCCGGTCGGTGTATTTCACAATCTGCTCAGTTACTGGGATTTTTACGCACAACCATTTCTAGGGTTTACAAAGAATGGTGTGAAAAGGGAAAAATATCCAGTATGCGGCAGTCCTGTGGGTGAAAATGCCTTGTTGATGCTAGAGGTCAGAGGAGAATGGGCCGACTGATTCAAGCTGATGGAAGAGCAACTTTGGCTGAAAAAAACACTCGTTACAACCGAGGTATGCAGCAAAGCATTTGTGAAGCCACAACACGCACAACCTTGAGGCGGATGCGCTACAACAGCAGAAGACCCCACCGGGTACCACTCATCTCCACTACAAATAGGAAAAAGAGGCTACAATTTGCACGAGCTCACAAATTGGACAGTTGAAGACTGGAAAAATGTTGCCTGGTTTGATGTGTCTCAGTTTCTGTTGAGACATTCAAATGGTAGAGTCAGAATTTGGCGTAATCAGAGTGAGAACATGGATTCATCATGCCTTGTTACCATTGTGCAGGCTGGTGGTGGTGGTGTAATGCTGTGGGGGATCTTTTCTTGGCACACTTTCGGCCCCTTAGTGCCAACTGGGCATCGTTTAAATGCCACGGCCTACCTGAGCATTGTTTCTGACCATATCCATCCCTTTATGACCACCATGTACCCATCTTCTGATGGCTACTTCCAGCAGGATAATGCACCATGTCACAAATCTCGAACCAAATTGGTTTCTTGAACATGACAATGAGTTCACTGTACTAAAATGGCCCCTATTGGGTTGAGATCTGATGATAGAGCATCTTTGGGATGTGGTGGAATGGGAGCTTCGTGCCCTGGATGTGCATCCCACAAATCTCCATCCACTGCAAGATGCTATCCTATCAATATGGGCCAACGTTTCTAAAGAATGCTTTCAGCACCTTGTTGAATCAATGCCACGTAGAATTAAGGCAGTTCTGAAGGCGAAAGGGGGTCAAACACCGTATTAGTATGGTGTTCCTAATAATCCTTTAGGTGAGTGTATATATTCCAAAACACTCGTAAACCCAATTGAATTTTCTCATAAGAAATGATGAAAACTCAAATTATTCGTTCCACTGCCAAAAAAATAAATGCATAAAAATAATTAATACAATATATAAAGTAAAAATAAAACAAATTAACCTGCACTTTACCTTTTAAAAATAAATCCCGACAGATAATTGTTTCTGTTTGTGCGCGCGTGCGTGTGTGTGTCAAATTACGCGCGCACACATACATAGTTGAAACAGAGAGGGAGATGTTGATTATACCAGTAAGAGACGAGCACGAAGACCCAGCAGGGAAGACTCTTACCCACAATACCGCAGCGCAAGAGAGAGAAAAATCATTGGCACAGTTGTGATTACGTGACGCTCGGTGTCAAAACAAGCAAACTGCGTTACTCGCAATCCGAGGTTCCACTGTATGTGTGTGATATAGATTTAAATATGTGTATACAGTACTGTGCAAAATTCTTAGGCGCCATATTATCTGTAGTACAAATTTTATTTAAATTTATTATGTCTGCATTATTATGTACAAGACCGTTCCCTACAAGGTTAGGTCCCTGATTTGTTTGCTAACTCGAGCACATCAAATTTCCATGAGCTCAAGATTGTTCTTCTGCCTAAATGCTCTTTTCGAAATGTTGCTCGCACAACATCTCGCACACTGTTAGTGGGCGACTTAACACACTAGGATGCAATCTCTATCTACCCCATGAACTCTCAGATGCTCACGACTGGCTATTGCTGCTATGATTTATGTGGCAGTGTGAATATGCCACCTCTCCCACCGTCAGAAATGACGCCCTATCCCTAACCATGGGACCATGGGACATGAGACGGGGTACACCCTGCATGGGGTGCCGGTCCATCGCAGGGCAGAAGAAAAGGATGATGATGATCCAGTCTGAATAGGGCTCAAGAACATCACTCTTGTCATTCTTTAAAAAAAAATTATCTCATAACAAATTTTTCCATTATTACTACCCTCACCCTACTGCTGTTTTGATTTCCATGGCTTATGTGAGAACCTCACACACTGTAACTTACTGGTAGTGATCTCAAAAGGACATATTTCTGAAATCCGGTGTGTTTGGATCCTGCAGGAGGGTGATAGGCGGGTGAAAATGCAGAACATGGTGCACTTCCCGCTCGTTGGCATGGACATGGCCCCCCACATGGTGAAGAGGAGCCAGAGCAGCTGGAGCCTTCCCTCGCACTGGTCGCCATGGAGACGGCCTTACGGCCTGGGCCGTAACTCGGAAGACTACCTGTACGACTTGTACGCTGTATGCAATCACCATGGAAACATGCACGGAGGGCACTACACAGGTAACACCGCGCAGAAGACTTGGTCATTATGAATGCATAAAATAAATTCTTATTCACAATATGTTCTACTTAGTGCTGCCGCTAGATTGCATGCATTGTTAGATGCATTAGAAGGCAATTTTGTACAATCTGGTTTACAATCGATTTGCCCCTTTACAGCATATTGTAAGAACTCCATAGATGGCCAGTGGTACTGTTTTGACGACAGCGACGTCCAGGCCATGGCTGATGAGGAAGTGTGCCAGCAAACCGCCTACATTCTGTTTTACCAAAGGAGGGCAACTATTCCTTCATGGTCTGCTAACAGTTCTGTGGCTGGTGAGACTTTTTTTTTTTTTTTTACTTGTAAGGATTATTTCGCGACAAACTGTTGCACAAACTGATATTATGAAGGCAGTGATGCAGTAGTGTCATATATGTTCTGTGCTTCAAACCTCTTAATAATAATATATATCATTGATGAAAGTTTTCTGTAAATGCACCTGCTGATAATGAGGACGTGTTGCGTTGTTCTGGTCAGGCTCCACCAGTTCCTCTCTGTGTGAGCACTGGATTAACCGGCTTCCTGGGAGCAAGCCTCCAAGCCTGGCCTCCGGTGCCTCCTCGCGACGGACATCGCTAGCTTCTCTGGCTGAGTCCATGGAGTTCCCCGGAGATCGCAGCGAAGACGACGGTGAGGAGCACGTTCATAGCTCTTACTGTTCTGCACGATTCTTTGTATTATTTCTTGTACTATGATTATCATTATCATCATCATTATTATTATGTGACACATTGTGTCCTTATTGTGCTTTTCACAGTGTTTCTTTGTCATTTTGGGAGTGTGTGGAACTTAAAGTTCAACAAGTTTGTCATTGTTTAATTTCTTCATTTTGGCAATTCAATGTCAATTACAGTTTACATATGCTAAATTAAGACTATTGTTTTTCAATACATAACTCTTTTTGGCATCTGTTTAATTCCAATTAACGAGCCTCTGAGGGGGAAAAAAACAAACTGAAACTCCTGGAATGTTAAGGAAGCACCGTGAACATATTTCCAATCTAATCTAATAAGTCTAATAATAATAAGTCTTCAAATATAAGCTCTTGTCTCTGTGATGACTCTGTGTACTTTCCCTCCTCCAGCTTTCTAGCACTAACACGGGAATCTTTCGCCTCGCTCAGTTAAGACAAAACGCATGCCTGCTGCTCTTTCCGCTCTTTCTTGTATCAGCGCATTAGTTTAAATCTCTCTCCCCTTTCATTAAGGAGGATTCTCCACCCGACCCTTTGTGAGAAGCATTCAGCGTCAGAGCTTGTCTTCCAGATCCTCCATAACTAGCCCTCTGGCTTTCAGCGAGAACGGGATGAAGCCATCCTGGTCGTTGTCTGCCAAGTTGCAGATGAGGTCCATCTCGCCCTCGCGCTTCTCTTTAGACTCGCGCTCATCGCCGCCGCTGGAGAGGATCGGAGAGGCCTGCGACGACAAGGTGTCCACGTCATGCTTCGGGAGCTACAGCAGGCACGAGCGCCAGACCGGCAACAAAGCCCCTCTCGCCATGATGGAAGGAAACAGCAGTGATGATGGTAGCGGTAAAAGAAACACGGATGAGGTCTACTCCAGGGCTCCCTCAGTGGCTGACAAGAAAAGCTCCAAAGGAGATCCATTGGACAACAACAACCAGATCAATGCCGTTGATCAAAACGTGCACGGGACTCCTTCCAAGGAACCAAAGCACAAGAGCTCAGGAGGCACGGTGTCAAAGGCAGAGGTGTCTGCTGCCAAAAAGACCTCAACCAAGACGAAGGGGGATCAAGAAAAGGCATCCAAGAAGCGCCAGAGCATTACTTCTGCCCAGAAGTCTCCTTCTTCCCAGGTGTCTTCCGGGTCTCAAGGGAAAGGTGCCAAAGTGACCAATTTGAAAGAGAAAAGTGACTTTGCCAAGTCCAGAAGTGTCTCTTCCGGAACCCCGACAAAGAAGAAGGAGACTTCCCAGTCCCAGGAGGCGGCACCAACATCCGGAGCTGCAAAAACAAAGCAGCGTCTGACCCCCACCCCTCAGTCCTCCGCTTCCCCCTCTCCGACTGCAAAGAAGAGCTCTTCAGCTGTGGACAGGAGCTCCAGCTTGTCATCCAGCAGAAAGAAACTAGCCGAGAGGACCTCTAGCCGAGATTTGAGTCACGCCAGTCCTCTGACAGACAAACCCCGGGTGCCGCTAAAGGGTGCAGAAGGAGGCCGGCCTGAGCGGAAGCCAGTTAGGAGCTCGAGCAGCAGCTCGTCTCTGACCAGCCTGCGCTCACCCAGCATCTCCTCCAAAGATCTGCGGCGAGCCAGCAAGTCCGAGGACAAGGGACTCTCCTTCTTCAAGAGCGCTCTGAGGCAAAAAGAGACGCGCCGCTCAGCCGACCTGGGCAAGAGCGCCATACTTTCTAAGAAGGTGGCCGAGAGGACAGCCAAGTCTAGCAGCCAAACCAAGATCGGTGCAGAGGATGCTGAAGGTGACGGGAATTCTTCTCCCGCCTCGCTATCTAGCATAGCTCCAAGCGAAGACAAAGAGACGCCCAAAACCTCGACTCCTCTTAAACGTTCACTGTTAACCGTAGGCAAGTCCAAGTCTTCCAGTTCTGACGCCATTGTCCAATCCCCCGTCAACGGGAAGAGGCCTCTCGAAAAGACAGTCTCGTCCCGAAAGCTTTCCTGCAGCATGCAATCCGGGCAACAGAGACGCTTATAATGCTAATATTTAAAAGAAGTAGTTTTGTTATTTTCCTGCAATGCAGCTATTTTTTGATGTGCCTAAGAGATGTGTATACACTCTCACACTTAATGTGTGTGCATGTGTGAGTTAACGAACGAACGAATGAATGAATTGTGAGTTAATATACTCATATACTTTTTACTTTTCTCAAAGAAAAAATGTACATTATCAGAAGCGCCTTTCTACCCTGCCATGGAGCCTATTCGATGGCAAGGTGCGGTGTACGAATTTACTACTGTATAAACTCTGAATAGGATTGTTCTGACTTAGCACTTTGTACATATTTCTTTTCTGTTTCAAACCCAATATAGTCAAGAGACGGTGTGTAATACCTTTTAAAAAAACTTTTTTTTTTTTTTTAAGGTTTTCTTTAGAGAAAGCCCTGTCGGGTCTTCGTATTCCTCGCCGGTCACGCAGCAAAATCGCTTCACTTCTACTCTCGGTGCTATTCTAAGGGCAAAGTTTCTGTGGTGCAGGTCAGAAATTGAAAGTCAAAGCTCGACGTGCTAACCTGGCTCTCACGTGCCTGTACAGTAGAACTCATCATAAACAGTAGGCCCATCACAGACACTGACTGAAAGTAGCCCATAATAATAATAATAATAATAATCGATAAGTGTTCCAGTAGCGCCGCTGCCCTTAGAAGTCAGTGTACGTACAGTACGCAGCATTGCCAGTCGTAGACCAATAGCCAAATTGTAGGAATGAGCGATCTTTTAACAGTAATTAGACAATCTTGTTTTTTGTTTTTGTTTTTTTGTTTTGTTTTTTCACCGTTTGTGTGTTTTACACTTGAGATGCTGCGTGTGCTCAGTTGTCCATCTCTCGTAGCAGAGAGGTTAAAGCAATGTAGCGCTGCATGTTTGTTTTATAAAAAGAACCAGTCATATTTGAGCCATTTTCCCCATTTTTTTATAATTTTTTTTATTTCTTTTTTTTTATTAATTACTTTATTATTATTATATACGTATATTTTTTTGCCATGTTTGCCAAACCAAATGCCAGCAGCATACATTAGTCTTAGCTTCGCTAGCTTTAAACCAGGGCCAAACCCTCTGTGTCCATTACCGCGTGGATTACCAGTGCAATAGTTTGCGAACTTTCTAGATGGAAAGAAATAATAATAAAAAATATATATATAAATATAAGTATATCTATATATAGTTACTCCTGTATTTAAGAACTATAACTTTAAACATAATGTGTTTTCTCAACAATGATTTTAACGATCAATATTTTATTTATGCAATAGAGAAAACGTTTGTTTAATAAGAGGGATATTAAAATGCTGGAATGCTGTGCCATGTCAGTTCATGGGACGCTTGTGCTTTAGAGCATAAGAACGATTAAGTAGATTTTTTTTTTCTTCTATTTGATTGAGATCACTTGGACAAATGCAGGAAATGGTCAGAGTTAACAGTGTCTGCGTTTGGTCTCTCAAACGAACCAGTCCCGCAATCCTCGCAATAGTTTCAGCGTCATCATCACTATTTCCATCCAGCACAGATTGTTCTGTATAAAGTAGGTGCAACACTTTTTCCCTTTACATCAGTACTAAAGACAGACTTTAACCACTAGGACCAAAGTCAATCGACTTGACTTGCTAGGATAATGATCATTCCTAAACACTAACTGTACTGCTTTTATTGGTGCTTTACTTAACAAGTGACATTTTAAAGAACTGTAGAAGATGGAAAAAATTTGCATTAATATTAAGCATTTATACCACAGTGGAATAATACAAATGCAGTATATTGGTTTGCATTAGGTGTAGCTTGATGTTTAAATGCAATTAAAAAAAAAAAAAAGGATTTTATATCCATTATTTCAGTCACTGTGGAAAAAAGATTAGATTCTCTCTCTCTCTCTCTCTCTCTCTCTCTCTCCATTATTTCAGTCACTGTGGAAAAAAGATTAGATATATATATATATATATATATATATATATATATATATATATATATATATATAAATATAAAATTGAGGCCAGTTTTCGCCTGACGCAAATCTTGCATACCTGATAAGGTACTATGGGTTCGTTTCTTTCGTTAATTATTAATCAATAGTCAAAGCTTAGGTGTAGCTTAATTTTATAATTTTTTTTTTTTTTTTGCAAGAGCACCCATTTTGTTCAATCTGTGCACTGAAGATACCATTTGAAGAATTACAGCAAGCAGTATTGCATGATGATGATGATGATGATACTGATGCATGCACATAACTATGCAAGTGAATGTTGCTTAAACAAAGAAAAAGAAAAAGACAAACAAAAAAGAAAAAGAAAAAACAATACTGGTTACCGATGTTTCTGTGTTTCTAAATGTCAGTAGTGGAAAGCATGAATTGCTTTTTATTTTGCACACTTGTTGTTTCCTGAAAGGTGATGACAAATTAGGAAATTAGGATTAAGCCCACATTCTTTCAGATATCAGAAAATCATGATGATGAGTAGATAAATCTCTTATTTTTGACTCATTTTCGAGTTTTTTTTTCCTTCCCTTTAAGTATTTTTCTACACGCGTATAAACTAGCTCACATTTTGTTGTATGTTGAATGTTGTACCACTAATATACAAATTCATCACTCACTCACTCACACACACACACACACACGTTACTCATGACGCTCTCGTCATCTCCATGTTATACCACAAGTCCTGTGGCCACGCGTTATGAAAGCCACTTGCCACGAAGCGCTTCGGCTGTCCGAGCTTCAGCAAACGGTTCTTTAAATTGTATTAGGCACATCCCAGGTGCGAATAGCGTGCTTGTAATCTTTATCTCAGACTCATTTCTAATCAGATTGTTTATGATTATAATTAGGGCTGGACGATGTGAGAGAAACATCACTTTCATGATGGCCGAAGTCATTCCTATGGGAAACAGGCAAAAACAAAACAATTCTCTGAACGATTTTAAGAATTCCTTTTAGTCCTGTTTACTCAGTAATGAAAACGAGATCTGTAAAGGTGTTACAATACTGACGGAAAACGATATCGTGTTATAAAACATTACGATATCGGTATATTTATCAGCCAGCCCTATTTATAATTATTAACTTTTATGAATATATTGAATATATTGAAGTTCTCACTCCTGGTGTAGACACTGGACTTGAGTAATAATTCAACCGGAAAGGCTGCAAACAGCATAATGTAATCTACACTACTTTTTATTTGTTTGTTTTTGGCTGTAAGTACCTCATTTTTTTATTTTCATGCCTTGTTAAACGTTGACCAAAAGAGATCAATTATAATATTTGATGATTAAAAGGAAAAAAAATACCATGTTACTGTTTAGTTGCATGAGAATGGCTCAGTGGCTTTGTTAATTTATTTGTACATTGTGTTAAACCTGTATGCACTTTTTGTCGAAGATTTTTTAAAAACATTTTTTGTTTGTTTTTTGAAAAGGACATTTGTTTCAGGAAATCATTTGTATTCATGACATTGGTTTGCCAATGTAAGAGAAACATAATTAAAAGACAGGCCTATGTTAAGAGGTCTGAGATCAAACAGGTCTTTGATCATTGGTGATTTATTTTGTATATATTTATATATAAATTCAAATCCTCAGATGTCCATTTTACATTTGCATGATCTAAAGCTGTCCAGCAGAGGGAGCTTCTTACCCGTATTGTTTCAGGGAGGATGACATGGTGCCATTTTCAAGCGTGTACTCTTAAATAAAAAAAATAAAAAATAAAACTCCTGCACAGTGCCATTGGTGTTGCGATCATAAGAACATGCGTCTATAACTGGATCGTGTCTGTAATTATTATTTTATTTTTTGCCTCAGAAATTACATATTCAATGATACGTTGAACATTAATGTACAAAGTCATTTGAATGTTTTTGAACATTCAACATTTGAACTTGGAATATTTCCAGCTAACCTGAGCTTGCTCGTTTCTAAGCACAGATTTTAGTTAAGTTCTGTTTGACTCCTCGGTTATAAAGAGACGTCAAAAGAGCAGCCTGTTTTTTATCACCTTTACAGATTTCTGACATCTATATATATATTATATATATATATATATATATATATATATATATATATATATATAAAATGTGTGTGTGTGCGTGCGCGGAGGCTGGAGGTTATCATTAGCAGGTTTTTTTTTTATAACTTCAAGGTGTCTCTGCTTGAGAGAAAGAGAGAGTGAAGACATTTGTGTTAATGTGAGCTGACAGGATATGAGGGAAGAGGGAAGTCGTGGGTCCTCTGTAATGTCTGTTAAAAGTTAGCACTTGCCACTTTTTTTTTGCACTTCGGTGCATGAAGTTGTTTCACAAGCAGCGCAGCCTCCATTCCTGTACACGGTGTGCACCGTTAGGATATCACAGCTCACACACCAGTGTCACTTCTCGGCTCTCCTGGACTCTATCAGTTGCTTCCTGTGTGCTAATCCCCCATTGCCTCCCCCCCCCCCTTATCTCTCCACCTAATCATCCCTGAATTCTGCCATTAGCCCCATTCAGCCTCACTGTGTACAGCAGATTGATGATGTCGGCGATCAGGCTCAAGTCCCTCAGAAACCATTACATTTTATCCCAGCATGATCTCCTCTCTCTCTCTCTCTCTCTCTCTCTCTCTCTCTCTGTGTCTGTCTGTCTGTCTGTCTGTCTGTCTGTCTTCTTCTCTCCGCTGTAACTCCACTCATCTTCCTCCATGCCGCTCCAGGAAGCCCTTTCGTAAATAGCATCTTTTGACACGTTGCTTCTTTTAACACTTTGACTGGAATGGATGCACTCACGTCTGTCCATTGGTGTTTGTGGAAACCTGACCATCACACCTTCCTGAACATCTCATTCCAGATCCAGATTTTCTCTTATAATGAGCTCCACTCTTCTGGGAAGCCTCTCCACTTGATTCTGGAGCGTGGTTCTGGCGGTACGAGAGTATAAGTATGTCGAGGAGGCTTCTGCTCCAGTTCATCCCAAAGGTGTTAAGTGTGGTTGAGCTCAGTCAGGGTTCTGGGCAGAGTTCTTCTACTCCAGCCTCAACACATCATCTTGCCAAAGCAAGAATTTTATATTTGCCCCAAAAATGGCCATTTTTCAGTCGCACTTCAAACAATAATTTAAAATGCAAGTTATTCATATTTCTTTGACTATCAATACTAAAATTGCTTAATTAAATGAAGGCATTCTGTGCAAAATTAAGGAGTTTCCCCCCCCCCAAAACAATCTGTAGTGTCCGTAACCATGCCAAGTTCGTGCTGCAATATCTTAACAATTTTTACATTTTAAATTTAAACACTTTTTCAGGTTTATGTCTTTTTAAGTGTGAAGTCTAAATTGGCCAAGTTTCATCTGAATAATTAAGATCATTGAAAGATTTGAAATGTAAAAAGTTACAGACACTAAAACATAAAGGGGCATGTTTTTAGCAAGAAAAATTGTTTAGCATGTGTTCTTATCTGCAAAAAATATAAATGTGTATGCATATTTACAAAATAAATGAAGCATGGATCAGGAGATAAGAAGCATCAAGTGTTCTGAAAAGTGGTGTTTTATGATCATTTGAAAATTCACTTCTTCATCTGGGTTAGACACCAATACTATGTTCATGGAGCTCAGTTTGTGCACAGGAAACACGTGGGTGTGATGGTCAGACATCCACACACTTTTGCCTGTACTATGGATCTCTGACAGAATAGACAGAATAATGTTTATTTACCTACCATAGAGGTGAAAGTACTCCAGGCCTTTAGTCAAGGGCAGGAGAATTCTGAACCAATGGAGAAAAAAAAATGTGTAGAATACTGATAACCCGATTCCTCCCTTGCGTATGCGTTTGCCCTCAAGCTTGCATCGCGGACAAACAGCACGCTGATCTCATTAGCAAGCGAGAGAGGAAAAAAAAAACACCCTGCAAAAGCAAGGTAACAATTTCATAAAGTAAAAATAATTGCAGAGAAATCGTGCTCACATCACCATCAGTCTTTGGTGATCTGGTGTTCCAGACGTATGAGACGTGTTCCTTCTTATCTGCTCTGTAGCTTTAGGCCTGAGTGGCTGTTTACCGCTGTTTACAAACACTCGGGTTTGTGACCGGGATATTAAAGAATGATCTTGTTCTAATGTACTGGTCTAGGTAATGATCTTAAAAGCTTTGAAAAGGCTTTGTATCTTAGATCTGCATTCATACAGGAAACAAAAGGTCACAGGTTGAGTCTCTTGGAAATCATTCAAGCATAATAACGCCCCAAACCCAAATTAAAAGCCACCTGAATGGCATAACTTCAAAATAAAAATCTCACTGACTTCTAATCTCTCCGAAGCCAAAATGCCCCTTTGAATACCCCATGAACCCCAAAGAACTATTGTATATGTGGGTTATATAATCCGCTGCTACACTAATGCACTTAACCTAGTGTTTCACTATTGCTTGGACGCCATCAAGGTAGAAAGTTCTCTCAGTATGCCAGAGCCATGACCTCCCAGGAACTCCTTTAATGATTGCCCAAACATGTGGAAATGCCTTGGCGCGAGGTCAGGACTGTACGGGGTATGTGGCAATAACTCCCAGCCGAGTTCCTGTAACATGCAAGTGGTGTTGGTGAATGATTGTGTGTACAGTTCCTACACACAGAGATGCGTCTCTTCCACAAGTTGGCGACAAGTTATCCGTTGATCTGCGAGGATCAGGCATTTCACTCCCAGAGTGTTCACAGGAATGACCAGTGTGCTCCAAGCAACCACGGCCGGCATCGTCATTCTCAGATGTACGGACTTCTGTTTGGACTGTTGAAATATTTTATTGCAGCTAAGAGTCTCATCTTCATTCACCAGAAATTTAAGTCCCAGTTTGACTTGAACATGTAAATATATGACCTGAATGGCAAAATCCAAAAATAAACATCCCACTAACATCTTATCCCCATGCTACTCTCCCCGCTACCTTTTCCTTTCTCCAAACCTATAAACACTGTAATGATTGCTAAATGCCCCTGACCTCATAAATGCCCCAAGAGTCCTAAATAGAACATTTTACAAAACAAAAAGTAAAGACCTTCTTAATCAGTAACTAAATGCTCCAAAATTACTCCAAAATCATAAAAATAAGTGTCTATGACGTATAACTGACCCAATATACAGACATCCCCTTGCCTGCAAATCCCCATTACTAAAAAATTGCCCTGAATCCAAATATAAATAACTCCTGGCCTGCTAATTGACTCAAAAACATAGAGCGTTACAACATCAGAGACCTCTTACTGCCCAAAAACATTAGTATAAATATGAAGTTGTGTGTCGCATGAACAAACCAGGATCGATCCTCTGCTTTTACCGCACAAGGCTTTAGGAAAGTGGCATCACCTGACCGAGGATGGCGTCTCCTTCCGTTGTCTGTCTCTGCGTTCCGTCACGGCATTCAGTAATATCACTTACGTCCAGTAAAGCGGTTCACTTCTGTTCTTCAGCGGTGGTTTTTATCCCCTTTTGTTCCTCTTCCCTCCCTGCCTCGACTCCGAAGAGTGCAGGGGAACTTCGTAAGAAAATCGATATTAATTGATTCTTCCAGGGTGTGTGTTCGGGACACCTCTGCTCAGTGCTCAGCAGTGGACGAGTGAGACGGAGAGTGTTCAGTTTAATGTGTGTTGGGAGCTTGTTAAAGGTTACCAGCATGGTGTGTGTGATTTTTTTTTTTTTCTCTTCCCTGATTATCAAAAAATCTGCACAGCTTTGTGAAGCGTTAGAGCATGTTCAAGTCAAACCGGGACTTTTGATTTAGCAGAAAAACAGAACACAGTTTTGGAATAAAAAAACTTCCTTTATTTCTCTATATAATCCCCTGCTACACTAAATCACTTACATTTTAGGCGTTGGGCAGACACCCTTATCCAGAGCAGCTTACATTTTTATCTCATTATACATCTGAGCGGTTGAGGGACAACTTGGTGGTCGTGGTATTTGAACCTGGGACCTTCTGAACCACTGTCCAATGCCTTAACCACTGAGCTCCATGTATCCTAGTGATTAACTAGTGCTTGGATGTCATCAAGGTAGAAAGACTTCAGTGCGCAGGAAACATGATCAGACTGCCTGCCTTACTTCTGAAATGCTGGCCTCCCTGGAACACTTAATAAAGCGAGGTCAAGACTGTATGGGGGATGTGGCAATAACTCCCAACAGAATTCTTGAAACTTGCAAGTGGTGTTGGTGAATCATTTGTGTGTACAGATCCCACAGACAGATGCGTCTCTTCTGCAAGTTGGTGACAAGATATCCATTGATTGATCAGACGTTCCCCTCGCTGAATGTTCACAGGAATGACTGCAGTGGGCTCCGAGCCACCTCGTCTGAGGTCACCATTCACTGACGTACGGCCTTCTTTGAAACATTTGCACCATTCACATATTTTACGGCGGCTAAGAGTCTCATCACTGTACTGGATACTGTAATTGGTTTTCGACCATCTTTGATTAGAAATCTCATCAATAGTCAGGGATTGGCTCGAACACCTCCAGTATGATGATAATTCATGCACTTTAATTGGTTGGTGTGATGTGACAACATAAGTTAGTGTTACCACTTTAATTGTTGGTGTGCGTTGACTTGTCAA
Source organism: Clarias magur (assembly GCA_013621035.1). Lineage (NCBI taxonomy): Eukaryota > Metazoa > Chordata > Actinopteri > Siluriformes > Clariidae > Clarias > Clarias magur. Next base: position 2,563,337 of record QNUK01000016.1, on the reverse strand, counting down.
CAATTACACGCTTAATTTACTGTAGAAAGCTACATCACATTTGAACAGTTTATAAAGTTCTAATGCAATGTAGTGTTACATCCATGAAGCAAGTTAGTTCTTGTTTTATTATTAAGTTGAAAGTGATAATGTACAATTATTCCCTATAAACCAAAAAACACAACCTCAGCTTTCCATGAAGAATTCACATAAAATGATGTGCAGGTAATAGAAAGCTAGTGCACTATGTATGATGTAGAATACCTTGTTCCACACACCAAGTAATGCCCTGGATCAGGGGTTAAAGAGGGATTTGGGCTTCAGCTTTGTAGTTTAAAACACACCATGGATGGTTCAGAGGCGATTCAGAATGATCTCGAAAACACTAAGGAGACAGTGTGTTGTTAATGATGACATAATGTTATCATGTGTTTTTCTGCTGAAAGTTTGTGGGTTTTGACACTGGCGTCCAGTAAGTAAGGGAGTGGACGGGACCGTGGCGAACACACATCGTTAATAAGCCTCTTTCTTATTGTTTTTACAGGAAAAACTTGTGCACAGATGCTTTGCATAATCTAACCCTAATATGTATGGAATCAATGGGTTTTAAATGACGTTCAGTATTTTTTTTCCCCAATAGAAGAATCTTCAGGACTTTTTTAAAAAATGATTATTTTACTTTGTAGCATGTAAAGCTTTAGTTTTTGTCCTATTAATGTTAAGAGGCTGGTCAGGGAACAGCTTTATAGCTAATAGATACATAGCAATGTTAAAGGTAACTAAATAGTATAAAAAGTATAGCAAAATAAAGGTTTTTTTTTTAGCACATTGTAAATCGTTGTCATGAGCTAATGGCTTTGATATAAAGTGAAATAACACTTCGGGAAGCATTGGTATTGGAAATAACAATCGATCCATTTACAAAGTACCCTAGCTTATGATTATTTTCCTGGAATAGCACACCCACACCCTGACACACACCCTTATTTGTGTTAAGATGAGTTTTATGTCAGTAATGGGTAACCGTAAAGCTATTTTTCCATTGCTATTGTAATGTAAATTTTTTTTTCCTTCATATTTTAAAAAGCAGAAATCCCAAATGGCAATTTTTCTTCTTTTTGATATTGTTTCTCTGCTGATCTGCCAGCAATTTCTGTCCCGTTCTCAATCATTTCTTACCTATAATTAATCATACAGTGTATAATTACTGATTGTGTCCAAGATTTACTATGCGGCTGACTCACTTTGGAAGAAGAAGAAGAAGAAGAAAAAAGACTCTACTGCTATCATTAAATATAAATCCTGAAATAGAGTGAGGGGAAAAAAAATGCAGATCCTGACAGCGACAACTGTTTAAAATGTCATGTATTTTTTATGAGCCAAACTGTTCCTCCCGACGTCTGGCACCGCTTGACCCCCCCTGCTTCCCCAAGGCAACTTAATCTAAGTCTCTCCGGATGATGTGCAGAGCAAAATGGCAGTGGACACCCACCAGCCAGAGCACATCTCCAGATAAAGAGGACCGGATCGCACTCTACCCCTCGGCTAGGATGGGGTTAGTTGGGTTGACGGCTCAGAGATTGATACTCGTGATCCTCTTGGCTCAGCGCGGCCTGCCAGGCGAAAAAAGTGTTGGACAACATAAGCAGTCGATCGAGACTTTAGCTGGAAGCGCTGGATGCCGGACTTAGCGGACTCCCCTGCGAGCCTTGGTCGGCTTCTGCTTAAACCGAACGCACTCCTTCGACTAGAAAGCACGTTTGTGGAGCACAAAAGAAAAATGCCGTTACTGAGGAGATGTGCTGGTGTAATTTCCTTGTCAGATCCTATCTATTAAAACAAACACAGAGATGAACTGGCGCAGAAACACAAGCGCACTGTTTGACCGTGATTCCTATCTGAACAAATCCAAAGCACCCCGGGCTTGATTTTTAATATAGATTCCCAGGCTTGCGCGCTCAGCTGCAGAACTTGATGGCAGTACGCCACTGGTTCCTCATGCACCTTCTTTCAGGGTGGCTTACTCAATCAATGCCTCGCTGAGCCTAAAAGCCGTTATCCGTTTTAATGATTTCCACTAAACCCTTATTGTGATGTCAAAAAGGAAAAACAGGCTCTTCTTGTTTACTTTAAGAATACTGCCAGGCATAATAACTATGTATATGGCTAAAAGTTAGTGGACACACAACTCGCTATATTATATCATCACTCAACTTAAAAAAAAAAAAAAAAATCAGGGAGAGGTTTCCACTAGATTATGGAGTGTGGTTGTGGAATTTTGTGTTCATTCAGCTGCAAGAGCAATAGTGAGATCAGGAGGTTGAAGAGACTCTAGTTTCAGTTCATAATAAAAGTGTTCAGTGGGTTTGTATGTAGTCAGGGCTCTGCAGGACACTCAAGTTCTTCTACTCCAACTTCATGTCTTCATGGGGCTCAGTTTGTGCACAGGTCCTCTTACATGCTGGAATAGGCTTGTACCTCCTAGTTCGTGTGGAGAAAAATGATAATTCTACTTCATACAAAGACGTTCTGTGCAATTCCATCCGTTCATCCATGTAGGAACCTTTGTCGTCCAACTAGGGGCGGTGGAGCCCAGTGGTGACCATTGTATTTCTTCCCATTTTCACAACTGTAGTAGGACTTCCAGTCAACATTCACATACTCATTCATACGTCATTGGCAATTTGGGAACGCATGTCTTTGGACTGTGGGAATAAGTCGTAGTCCCTGGAGGAAACCCACCCCTAGACAGTGCTAACCACTACACCACCTCATGCTTCTAACTTGATGGTAACTGTGGAGCGGTGGTACTGTAGCTCAGAGAGTTACTCACCGCGTTACTGATCGGAAGGTTATCAGTACAAACCCCATCCAAACCAAGGCTCTTGACTCTCTCTGCTCACAGGTGCTGTGTCATGGCTGATCCTGCACTCTGACCCCGGATTTACTGGAGTTTGTGAAGAACGATTTTCACTGTGCTGTAATGTATATTTGACAAATAAAGACTTCGAACTGTTTGGTGAGGAATTGCTTATTGCTATGAAGGTCTGGTTTAGCCACATTGTGTATCGTCACGTTTTCGTGCTGATAGTGGTTAGATCAGGGGGTTTTGTGTCCTGATTTATTAGTGGCTCTTTGATCAGTAATCAAATGAAACTATCTGCAAACCTGACTCTCGGGCTCTGCTCTACACCAGACTAGCCTCACTCATTAGATCAAGCCAGCACTGGCTGTAGATCAAATGTCATCAGCTGCTTGGGGAGGCGTACAGAGATCCTGTCAATTCTCTCTCTCTCGCTCTCTTTCTGTATGCATGAAAAACACGAGGCGGACCTGCTTTTGATCCGCTTTACAGATGCAGATTTGCACACTCATTTAGCATGACAGGAGACGTCTTTTAGTTTGACAGAATCACGAAGCCAGAGTTGCTCCAATCATCCAATCACAGCTGGCAATTAGATGTGACTGGGGCTCAACACTGGTGTCATATTTTTGACGACAGGATTAATGTAATTCCAAAATAACAAGTTGTGACGCTCCCTTTTCTCTCATTATACGTCCCTGTCATGCTTTGTTTAACCTGTTTCTTTTTTTTTATCATTATTTTATTGCTCGTACATTTCTCCTCCTCCAGTCTCCAGCTAAAGCTGTGGGTCAGATGAGCACATTGCAATAATGTAATATTACAGGCCTGCAGTTGGCCCTTTTACACAGATAACCACATATTTTACTCGTCCCTGTGTGATAAATGAGGTAATTATACCGCACACACTACAAAACAACAAATAACCCACAGCCTCCATTTGGTGTTCTAAACTTTAAAGCCGAACCTTTACCCTTTTCTTTCCAGAGTGCAGTGCAGCGGGGCATGGAATGTTTTATTGGACAAAAGTTACAGCAAAAAATAAATAAATAAATAAATCTCCTGTTTATCATGATGCATTGCTCGTAAAGCGCTAATACAGGCCTGAAAACCAGATGCCCTCATAAGCTTGCTCACCATTATTTATTTATGGATAAATTTGTTCAGACCGTGTTAATATTTCTCCGTGCTTAGGAACAGGAAGTAATATCTATGTCGATCCTTTGTTTTTATTATAAAACGTCAGGACATTGCAGGTGATGCATCATACTCGTTTTCTAATTTTGTAATATTTCAGACAGAAAAATACATGAATTAGCTGAAAGGGTGATGTTATAATGATGTATTTTGACAGCTAGCTCCTGCCGTGCATGTGAGTTTTGTGGTTTTTGCCATCTGTTTTGTGCATATGGATGAAAAAAAATTACATATAGAGTATATAATGCACTGTGGGAGGAAATCGGAGTACCCAGGGGGAACATGCAAACTCCATGCACGCAGACCCGAGGCGGAAATCAACTCCTCACCCCTGGAGGTGCAAGGTGACAGTGCTAAACACTACACCCCCATGTCTCTCTCTCTCTCTCTCTCTCTCTCTCTCTCTCTCTCATATATATATATATATATATATATATATATATATATATATATATATATATATATATAGACGTGTTAACGCATGTGACTAATCTACAGATTTTAAAGCATCATATGACCAAGTTTGACCTTAATGGCTTACCGTAACTGCAGTGCGGTTACCTGACTGTGTGTGATAATGGCTTTAATACGCATAATAAGATGACTAATGAAACATCACATATAAAATCATCTAAGAAAACTCCTTCTCAACAGTGTTTGACTTATATAATATTATATCAGTAATAACAATTATTATTATTATTATTATTATTATAAAATACATATATCTGATGTAATATAGTTAGTAACCTACACTCTAAAAACTGCTGGGTTAAAAAACAACCCAACCTTAACCCAACCGCTGGGTCACTATTAGACAGAACACATGCTGGGTTGGTTTGACCCATTTGCTGTTTTGTTTTTTTCATTTACCCCAGAATTCTTGTTCATTTGGCCCAGTGTGTAGAATTGACACTCTGGCTGGGTTAAGTGTTACTAAAGTTCTGGGTTATTCTATTTGACTCAACCAGTGGGTAAATTTAACTCTTGCTGGGTTGGCACATTTCATTTGATTTAGTAGATAGAACTATTTTGTTTTCAAAAACATCCCAAAATTTACACAACTTCACATAATGTAAATAGATTCTGTCACAGAATAAGAAAATATGAATAACTCAATTTTGACAAAAATGTCAGGCAGAACCATATAATCCCAAGGTGGCAAGTTGTTAAATATAAAATAAATAAATAAATGAAACCAATAGGCCCCTGTAATTTATAAATTTTTTGTCACTGTTTAAAACTTTTTATATAGAAGTTTTCAATACAAATCTTATAATGACTACATGACAGCAAACATTCCCAATTTTGCCGGCTGCCGTTTGAAAAAAGAGAGAATAAAGAATAAACCAGTTGTTGGGTCTAAATAACCCAACCAGGTGCTCATTTGACCCAGCACGAGCAACCTGGTGTGTTAACAGAAACAATCCAGCATCTTTTTGAGTGGAGTAACCAGTCCAAGACTCTATCCAATGATGGAAACCTGATGGAAGCACTTTTGTAAGTCATGCTGGATAATGCCCAGATGTAATGTAAAAGATTTCTAGATGCAAGTTTGGATAAAACCAAAGTTATGTGTTCGAGTTGCCCTCAAGGGGAACTATGTTTTACAAGAATAGATTAAACATAAGCTGTGGTGGCTCATGAGGCTAAGGCGCTAGGTTTTTAGGTTTGAGGATGTTTGAGCCCTGCTGTTGGTGCGTTGCCACACCCCATACTACCCAGCTACTGCATGCAGTGCCAGTCCCATTTGAAAATGTTAATGTTTTTTGATATAATTGCATAATCTGTTTCTGGTAACCAGTCTGTTATATATTTTCTTATTTCAACATTGCACACACATACACACACACACACACCATACTATGATATTTAAAGTTGCTTGGTATTCCATAGCGGTGTGGCGTTTAAGTAGACAGAACTATGTCACTTTAATTGTAGTTTTACTCCTTAAAACCGGCTGACGTTAGGAAGATTCTCGCCTCGTGCCATGACACGACCCTTTGGGATGTATGGGATGGCTTGTGCTGTTTAAAACCCTTTAAACGTAGACACTCAAAATGCAAATGTAGCCCCATTTCCTGTTAATGACTATATCGTCAAGCCCCTTCCTTCCCAGTGCTTTGGCATCATAAATATCACCTGCAGCACTTCTGGAAAGTAAATTGGTACTTTAATAGATTTGTCAGCAAGTGGGATTTCTCATTACTTTTTATAAAGATGCAGCTGCCAGGCTTCTTTACTGCAGCAACGAGAAGAACGAGAACGAGTGACCTACAGAGGTGCATAATAAATCAGCTTATATTAGCTCTGTCATACTTACCTTAGCTTTGCTGTTTGGAAGGAATGATTAAACAAATAAATAAAAATCTCTGAAATAACAAGCAAAGGCATCACTTTATTTGTGTTTTTGCTTACATCCAAAGGTGCTCTACGCTGTTGTTTGCAAATTAGTTGCAATCATCTACCCATGCATAACGGCATACTAGATCTAGCAAGCAAGATTATGTCAAAGCATGAAATATTTTGTCATGATGTGCCATCTGAAGCAAGCAGCCTAAATACCTTTACACTTTTCATTCATGCTGGCAAATCAAACCGGCTAAAAAAAACAGGTCTGATCTTTGGCAGGTTGCTAGATGATGTAATCACTCACTCATCGTCTATACCACTTTATCTTGCACACAGGGTGGCAGGGGGCCTGTAGCCTATCCCAGGAGACTGTAGGGCACAATGCAGAGTACACCCTGAATGGGGTACCAATCAATCCACACACTCACGCACTACAGGTAATTTGGGAACGCCAATTAGCCTAAACTACATGTCTTTGGACTGTGGGTGAAAACCTGAGAACTCTGAGGAAACCCACTAAGAATAGGAAACCATGCACATTTCATGCATACAGAACCAAGGCGGGACTTGAACCCGGACCCTGAAAGTGTAAGGCAACAGTGCTCACCACTACACCACCATGCTGCCATGCTGTAATTAGTTTTTATATATTAAAGGTAATTTAAAAAAATGCAAAAGGAGAAGTTTATTTGGATCTGCTTTCATGAAATTCAAACTTTAATTTAGTCACTTTTAGTCGTCATGTCACGAGGTAGACTTGATTCATCATTGTTAGTGCTGAGAACACTGATTTCTTTAACTTTCTATGAGCTATTGTAAGGGACCAAAATATGAACGCATGACCATGACCCCATATGGGGTTCTTGAAGTGTCCTGCACAGAGACCTGACTTACCCAATGAACACCTATAGGATGAACTGGAACTGGAGTCTTCTTGACATAACTAATGCTCTTGTAGCTGAATAAAACCATATCTCCACAGCCACAGCTCCAAAACGCACAAACATTCATAGAAGAGTGGAGGCAAAGGAGGGTGAAATCTGGATTGAGATGTTGGACAAGCAGGTAGAAGGGTGATAGCTAGCTGTCCACATACTATAGGTCAGTAACTTGGTAAAGTGCATGTGATGTGTATTTCTCATGTGTGCCAAAGGGGGAACTGGTTTGTCCCCATTTAAAGTGTGTCCTGTTCTTAGTGCTCAGCCTTCCTGGGATAGGTTCTGAATCAACTATGACCCTGACAAGGATAAAGCACTTTCTGAAGAAAGATGAAGAAACAATCAATACATTTTTGGGTGATCAGTTTTGACAGATCCCATCTCAAAAGAGGATTTTAGACTTACCTTTGGAATTTTGTATCACACAGAAATGCTCGCATTACAGTTTACATCATTTACATTTAGGAATTTGATAGATGCTTTCATCAGGAAATACTTTGAAGTTTCCATCACTGAATAGACCCTTACACAGAGTTACAAGGTTACTAACTGTAAGTACCATCAGTCAACACTGTTGGAAAGTTAAAAAAAATATATATATGGAGGGTGTTAACCCAAATATCTAAGAAACCTACAGGTCTGTAGTCATCGCTTAAAGATTGCCAGTGGCTATCACTCAGCTACTGTATATGGACATCTAGAGGATGTTCATTCTGCCACCTAGAAGCTAGGACAGAAACCAGTCTAGGTGCATGTCTTCCTCAATCCCTGAGAGATGGTGGGACCAGTCAAGCAGTGCTGGAGGATCGAAGAGAATGTGGTCCAATTCTTAGTGTGATTAGAGCTTTGAGGTAAGTGGATGCTGGGCTGTTTTTAGCTTCGGAGGTGAGTGTTTTGATTTGATCGTGCAGCTACAGGAGGCCAGTGGAGGGAGTGGAGAAGTGGGGTGGTGTGGGAGAACTGCATAAGGATTTCAGAATTTAATAAGCATACATTATAAAATTTTTGTTGCCTACTTTAAAAATTAAATATGAACATATCTTTTTCTGTTAAACCATACGGTACATTTGCTGTATTTGAGTAGAACTTTCAACTCAAAATTCCACCAGGAAAAAACTAAGAAATCCACCACGTCTCCTATGTGAACACTTCTACTGTATGTGTCCTCAACCTCTCTATTCCCTGATCCAGGGCACTTCTTGGTGTGTGGAACAAGGGATTGTACACAATAAATAGCGCACTAGCTTTCCATTTAACGCTATTTGGGATAACTTCCCACAGCCTGGAAGTTAACTTAGCTGATATTCTAAAGTGGAAAAAGTAAATAAATATAAAGTAAATTTTGTTTCTCAGGACTGTCCTCCATGGTTTATTGTGCTCCCCTTTTAGCTACATAGTACCGGTAAGAATATACACATATCGTCACCCCTGGTGACACTGTATATAGTATAAGTATTAGCTTTACATCACTCAACATACTGATGTTCGCATGTTGTAAGCATTGTAAATGTAAACATTGACACTGCTGTTTTGTGGTGGAAACTATCATGGCTAATTACAGTTAGCTGATTAGCATGTTGCTGCTGTCTTCTGTAGTAAGTCGAATGCAGCAATTTATTTCACTAGTCAGTTCTTTCATTAGTAAGATTATAAAATAATTATATCATTGTTATATTGTTATATTTTTTCATCTATTGTAGTTATGTAAAGAGCTGCATTTTAATAAGAATCACAGAACAACTGACATTTACTGCTAACAACTCTCTCAGCCATTTCACATTCTCTGTACTGCTTATCCTGTACAGGGTCATGCGAGGCCTGGAGAATATCTCAGGGGACTCGGAGCACTAGACAGGGTACATCACGGGGCACAAGCCCGCACACATTCACTCGTACACTAAGGGCAATTTGGAAATGCCAATCTTCCCAGGAGTGAGTGTCCTGGCAAATTTAATGCAAGGTCAGAGCATTTAAAACCCAAGAGCTAGATTATGTGATTCACAGGTCTCTGAAAGGACATTAAATGTTTATGTTCATGAGATAATAATCAGAGAAAGACTGAACAATTATAGCTCATGTCTTTTCTAAATGACATCTGAACAAAAAAGTTCTGGAAAAGATGTTTTGTGCTGATGAAACCAAGGTGAAGATTCATCATCATGCATACCGCCATGGTTGGGGAAAACGAAATGCAGTGGATTACCAACTTTTACAGCTTCTACCTTCTGTAAACCATGGTGGTGTAGATGTGATGATTTGGTCTTGTAGCTCTGGCTGTAAGTTTGGGGTCGTTGTCCTACTCGAAGGTGAAACTCCACCCAGTCTCAAGTGTTTTGCAGACTCTAACAGGTTTTCTTCTGTGATTGCCCCGTATTTGACCAGCTTTCCTGTCCCTGCTGAAGAAAAGCACCACCGCAACATGATGCTGCCACCACCATGCAGTGGTGGTTAGTTTTCTGCCACACATAGCGTTTTGCATTTAGGGCAAAAAGTTTCATGTTTAATTTTATCTGACCAGAGCACCTTCCACATGTTTGCTGTGTCCTCCGCATGGCTTGTCACAAACTGCAAACAGACTTTTTATGACTTTCTTACCACAATAGCTTTCTTCTTGCCACTCTTACATAAAGGCCAGATTTGCAGAGTGCATGACTAATAGTTGTCCTGTGTAAAGATTCTCCCACCTGAGCTGTGGATCTCTGCAGCTCCTCCAGAGTTCCCATGGGCCTCTTGGCTGCTTCTCTGATTAATGCTCTCCTTGCTCTGGCCTGTCAGTTTAGATGGACGGCCATGTCTTGGTAGGTTTGCAGTCGTGCCATATTTTTTTCCATTTTCACATGATGGATTGAACAGTGCTATGCAAGATGTTCAAAGCTTGGGATATTTTTTTATAACCTAACCCTGGTTTAAACTTCTTAACAACTTTATCCCTCGCCTGTCTGGTGTGTTCCTTGGGCTTTATGGTGCTGCTTGTTCATTAATGTTCTCTAACAAACCTCTGAGGGTTTCACAGAACAGCTCTATTCATCCTGAGATTAAATTACACACAGGTGGACTCCATTTACTAATTAGATGACTTCTGAAGGCAGTTGGTTCTCCTGGATTTTAATTAGTGGTATGAGAGTAAAGGGGCTCTGAATACAAATACATGCTACACTTTACAGATATTTATTTGTAAAACATTTAGAAAGCCATTTAGAATTTTTCTTCCACTTCACAATTATGGTCCATTTGTGGTTGTAACATGACAAAATGTGAAAAAGTTAAAGGGGTATGAATACGTTTACAAGGCCCTGTAGATTGAGATAGTGAGGTACATGATTTATATTGGGATATTCTTGTGACGAACCTGAGGCCATTTGTATTGCAGCTTAAGCTGTAAACAAAATTGGGTCATCGTCATGCAACAAGACATTAATTCCAAGCACAAGCACAGTGAATAGACATCTGACTGTCTTAAGAAGAAGGGGAAAAAAATCAAGACGTTGCAATGGCCATGTCAAAGATCACTCAGCTCAAGCCCACTGAGATGCTATGATATCTTGAAGGAGCTGTTTATAAATTAATGCCCATGAACTTAATGAACTGAAGCAATGTTGTGCCAAAATCTCTCTGGAATGATATTAGAGGTGGAAAAACTTCTAATGATCACTGCTATTGTTTTCCCACCTGTATTTTCATATTGAAATATGTTGTGTTATTTTTAATTGTCACATAGGCTCAGATAACTGAATACACACAGTTGATGGAAGGTATACTTTCCTATGAATGTACACAGCTCTCAACATGTCTGTCTATACAGGTATCCGATCAGCCGATCTATCAGTGGCAGCAACTGTACATTTGTATAAGATCCTGAATTGACATTATTCGAGATTAAACAGAACTCTGTGGATGGAAATGCTTTATTGAGTGATATCAGAATAAAATGGCCAGATTTAGTTGGAGCTATCAGGAATACATACATACAGTAATTACTCATATAACAACTCTTTAGATCCATGGTGAGCAGAAATGCATATCGAGATGAACATCACCTTGATTCCTGAGATTTAAGGGCTTCAGCAGCAGTAGATCCCATTGAGGTCCACTCCTGTCGGTCAAGAACAGGAATCATGACCAAGATTGGTAAAAAAAAACAACAACATATTTTAATCATCAACTGCTCTATTTACAGTAAGCATCTTATATCCATTATTCATGATTTTTTCAGCCTGTGTGCAGTTTCACAGAGAAATCCAGATTTAGTTTCTTGTAACAATGTAATTGCATTCAGTGGGACATGTCCAGGTTTAAATAGGCAATTAGAATTTTGTAGTAAAATTTTTGGAGTGGGATCTGGGGTGATTGTTTGGGTTGGTGGTTTTGGGCTCTTTGCCTGTGAATGCCTGTTTGCTGGCGTTCTGTCGTGCACTGGGTGTTCTGGTGTCTTTCTATTGTGGCCAGCATTGATTTTTTGGTGATTTGTGTGCTATTGGCTTTTCTGTGTAATCTGACCAGACGGACTGGCTTTCCGTTTTGTGGACATGGGTAAATCTTGGATGGCCTTTGACCCGGTCACCAGCTTATAATTGATGATCAATGTTAAAGTGATAATTAAAGATAAACTGAAAGATTTATATCTCTTTAAGGAAGTTAGTGATGATGAAGGTGGTTTGTGGTTGGGGGTGTGTGGGGGGGGGGGATCTCTGAACTGGCAACTGACTCTAAGGGGAACTGGTCCTCTTCTGTATGATAAACCATTAATTTATAATAAACTATAACATAAAATATAATAAACTGTCCCTGTGTTACGGGTCAATGCCAGCTCTAGAACAAATTACGTGCTGTTAATGAAGCAGCGGTTTATTGAGCACACAGGACACTTTAATGACTCCAGAGAACTAACAATCTTTTTATCCATAATATAAAGCTGCTTTATGAACAGTGCAAGCGCACATGTTTCACCTATTCCATTCTCTCCCCATAGAGGATACGGTGATTGTACAGTCTCTACTATAATCCTGCACGTCATGATCCCACTCCTGCGTAACGATCTTTACATACAGAACGACACGCCTTTTATAATAAGTTTTTTTTTATTTATAAAAAGCTCGTTGTGCATCCATTTATTTCGGCCCAGCACTGCACCTATGTCTTCATCGTGCCATGTTTAACAGCTGCCTTTGTTTCCTATAATAAACACAAAGGCGCTTGCACAGATTCTCAAACAGCAACGAGGCTGATAATGAACATTCCTAAGCAAATAATAAAGTGCATCATTCTCAGAAGAATAATACAAAGACTTTATTACATCAATCCGTTATGTGAGCACTTAGCTACAATTTCTTTGCCTTTCCCAGCATGCTTTGAGAATCAAAACACCAAAGGATTTGGAAAATATACCGAATCTCAGTTCTGGAATTTGAAACGCTGTATTATGTTTCTCTCTGCTCAGACTCGCAGTAGAAAGGGCAATCGTTTGGTGAGAACAACACGGCGGGAATACAAAGAGCGCGCAACTTTTTCAAACACGAGAGATCTGGAGGAAGAAAGTTTGCTGGAGTAGGATGAGGGGAGGAGGGTAAAGTGTAAGGTTGAGGTTAGGTGCACGACAATGCCAAATTCACTCCAGCTTCTTTTTGATTGGAAGTGTTCTGCCAAGGATTCCCCTGAGGGAAAGAGAAAGAGAGAGAGAGACGGGGGCCGAGAGTGCAGCCGGCGACGACAAACACTTGGTACTAAGATTTGCTGACAAAAAGATTGTCACAAATCTAGCATCTGTTCCTGTTAAACCCGATTCTTCCTCCTCCTACATCTTTTTCATCCCACCTTCTTTGTCAAGGTGTTTAATTTAAAGCATCGACACGCACTACCTCTGGTCTATAAATATGCCTGAATTAAAAAGTGAGGTGATATACAGATTTATCCTAGGCTTAGCTTGCGTTCTTGCATTTATAATATCTGTCATCTTGGCCACTATTGATGTTCATGGTGGTAAATTCATTTCATTTCATGGAAAATATGGAATGAGGAACATATAAAAAAATGCATTTTTATTACAGTTGCAGCCACAAATGAAATGTATTTTATTGAGATTTTATGTGATAGACCAACACAAAGTGGCACATAATTGGGAGGAGGAAAGAAAATGATAAATGGTTTTCAATTATTATAATTTTTTTTTTTTTTTACAAATAGAAGTCTGAAAAGTCTTGTGTGCATTTGTATTCAGTCCGCTTTACTCTGCTACCCCTAACTAAAATGCAGTTCAGAAGTCATGTAATTAGTAAATAGAGTCCATCTGTGTGTAATTTAATCTCAGTATAAATACGGCTGTTCTTTGAAGCCCTTAGAGGTTTGTTAGAGAACATTAATGAACAAATAACATCATGTAGCCCAAGTACCACAACAGAAAGGTCAGGAATAGACATTTAAACCAGGGTTAGGTTATAAAAAATATCCCACGGAGTGCTGTTCAATTCATCATCTGAAAATGGAAAGCGTATGGCACAACTGCAAACCTACCAAGACATGACTGTCCACCTAAACTGGCAGGCCAAAGCAAGGAGAGCATTGATCAGAGAAGCAGCCAAGAGGCCCATGGTGACTCCAGAGGAGCTGCAGAGATCCACAGCTCAGGTGGGAGAATCTTTACACAGGACTATTAGTCATGCATTCTGCAAATCTGGCCTTTATGTAAGAGTGGCATGAAGAAAGCTATTGTAGAAAGAAAGACATAAACAAGTCTGTTTGCAGTTTGCGACAAGCCATGTGGGGGACACAGCAAACATGTGGAAGGAGGTGCTCTGGTCAGATAAAACCAAAATTAAACTTTTTGGCCTGAATGAAAATGCAATGTGTGGTGGAAAACTGTCCCTGTGCATGGTGGTGGCAGCATCATGTTCCACGGACGCTTTTTTTTTTTTAGCAGTGACAGGAAGGCTAATCAGAGTTGATGGGAAGATGGATAGAGCCAAATACAGGGCAATCTCAGAGGAAACCCTGTTAAAGACTTGAGACTCGAGAATGGAGGTGGAGCTTCGTCTATAAACATACAATCAGCGCTACAACGGAATGTTTTAGATCAAAGCAGTTCGTGTGTTAGAATGGCCCAGTCCGAGCCAGACCTGAATCCAACTGAGAATCTGTGGCAAGACTTAAGAAGTGCTGTTCGAAGTGCAGACGCTCTCCATTTAATCGGACTAAGCTTGAGCTATTTTGCAAAGAAGAATGAGAAAAGAAATTCACTCTCGAGATGTGCAAAGCTGGTAGAGAAACACTCCAAAAGGCCGGCAGCTGTGATTGCAGAGAAAGCAGGTTCTACAAAGTAAAAGTGACTCAGGGGGGCTGAATACAAATGCACGGCACACTTTTCACATGTTTATTTGTAAAACAATTTAGCATTTTGCTTCCACTTTGCAATCATGTACCACTTTGTGTTGGTCTGTCATATTAAACCCGAGTAAAATAATTGCACCTTGTAAGGTGAGAAAATGTGGAAAGGTTCAACGGGTGTGAATACTTTTGCAAGCCACTGGAATATTATTATGCTATATTTTCATGAAGCGAACGTTACTGCTACTGCTTCTCCATTTCATGAGTATTCGATCAGTCTCGGAAAAAAAATAAAAACAAAACCAAAAAAAAAAAGTCCAGAGTGAAAGTGAACTTTACACAGTGTAATCTGGAGGCAATTTAGAGCAATTTAGTCGGCCTGGAATTGAGCAGGTCCCCCAGGCGGCTCTTTTATTTTCATACAGGATGCGGCGACAGTAATGAATCATAGTTAAGACCGTACTGCAGTGCAAGCTCTCTGTTTATTAAACAGTCAGGCGCTCGTTGCTTGGGATCCTCAGGAGTGTCATTGTAACAGATTATGCTTGGGCGTGCTGATGTTTTTACCCCGTTACCAATCTTCCTCCGGCTTTTAAATTCGAGGCAAGGAGAAAATAAGGCAGAGGACTGCAACGAGCACAAACAAACCTGTAGACAGAGCCGGCAGCGAACCGCACACACAAACCCGGGGTGTGACCTTGGCGTGTGCTTGCGTTGTGTTTTCATCGTGTGTGGCTAAAGGGGGAAATTTAATCATCTCCTACCCTCGCTTCTTACTTAAAACAGGCTCTCCTTCTGGCTTTCTTGGCAAGGGCAAACAGGAAGTTGGAAATAAAAATTCCATTCTCATCCTTTGACCGTGCTTACTAGCAATTATAGGATTTTTTTTTTTTTTTTGGACATGCATAAGAACAACTTACTCTCGAGTGTGAAATGACACTATGGTACATCCACGCAAGGAGGAGAGGGGAAAAAAAAAGAGGTGATGAGATCTGCCGAGTCTAACACTGCCAGGTGGGCTGTGCAGACGGGTGCTATGAAACACCCAGCGCTGCTAACATGGAACCATTTGCATTATGTAACATGGCAGCTGCCGCTTCTCTCCTGTTCTGCCTCGGTGTGAGCCGACCCCCTCAGCTATGCTGCGGAGTGTGAAATAAAACCGCCTTAACAGCACAGCTTTGTGCTCCTGGCTATGCTCGATGCCCAGGTGTCTGTTCTGCGTTACAGAACGCGCGCAAAAAAAAAAACACACACACACACACAAAAAACCCCCAGAGTGGGTTAAATGGGAGAAAGAAAGAGAGAGAAAAAGACAGACAACTTTCCTTCCTGCGTGTGAAACACTACATCTGCTGTTTCCTCTCATTACGGCTCCTCTTTTATAACCCTTACAATCACACTCATTTCTGTCACAGACTTTAATTCCATTACATGTTTAGCTGATTTTCATTCGCACCTATTAGCAAGACAAAAGGGCATTTTATATCAAAATCAAAATCAAAAGTTTGTACATGAACGTGCCTCAAGCCTTCCTGCGGTATGTACACACATCTGATCCGCCCCTGATCCATCTCCTGCATATATCTTTCTGCTCTGTATGAAGACTTCACCTGCACGCGCTGTAAGTGCTTCCTCCCCTCCCCTTCCTGTATCCCTCTACCTGCTCTTTTCCTGGCAAAACTTGTTTCCTTCTAGGCTTGTCTTCCTCCAGACGCGTCCACTCAGCACAATGCCGGTGTTCGCTCGAGACTGACGATCGCAGAGCTCGAATGCAGGAATTCTCCGTCGGCTCGACGATTTCAACCCACACTGTTTCCAGAAATCCTGAGAGAGGAAACTCGACGTTTTTTTCAGAAGTCCTTTCAGAAGATCGCCTCCTCACTCAGAAACATTGTAGATCAGGTGTTTAAAGGGATTCAGATTTCCGTGGGTAAAAAAGGAATGGAATGACATGTAAGATATGTGCAAACAAACAAACAAACAAAAACAAACAGTGACAGTCTCTCAGCGAACATAATAATAATAATAATAATAATAATAATAATAATAATAATATAATAATGTTAAAGCAAAAGGTGGCTATTTTATTTTTTATTTTATATTTTATACTCAAAAGTGTAAACCATATTCCATATTATTTAACACATACATGTTGACTACATATAGTAGTAACTCGGCATACACACGACCAGCCTTCATTTTTGATAGAATTTTTGCCTTAAGAACTGAAATTTTGCAAGAAATTTGATTCGGCATATGAGCGAACAAAGCAAGCTGAACCGAACGAACCGAACCAGCTATTGTAAGTTGCGCAGACGTCCGGGAGGCGTTCAAAAGCCAAGTGAGTGAGTTTACATATGTTTTTGTATTATAATTTTTTTTGTTGCAAGATTTAGTGAAGACAGCACCACGGGTCCCAAGAATGTTAGCAAGAAGAAAAGGGAGCCGCTTTCAGTTTGTTTTTTAAAGAAGCTGGTGCCAAAAGGAAACATAGATTAAGGTTAAGTGAGGTTTCTATCCATCCATCTAGAAACCTTTGTAGTCCACCCAGAGCCCGTGGAGGCCAATGGTTTCCAATGAAGTTATTACCTATTTGGTACAATAGGTCAACACACACCCAATCTGGGAACGCCAATTAGCTTAATCTGCATGTCTTTGGACTGTGAGAGGAAACTGGAGAACCCTGAGGAAACCCATCAAGCACGGGGAGAAAATGCAAACTCCACACACGAACCTGATGTGGGAATCGAACCCGAGCCCTAGACGTGCAAGACCACTGTGCTAACTACAGTACTAAGCCACTATATCACCAAGTGAGGTTTAATGTGTATTTATTACATATTTTACTTAACATATTTTACTTTACATATTTCTTCTCTAAATATTTTGATCGTTCTTATATGCAAAAATATATAAAAATGCACAATACGACATTTCGCTTTTAGAACTCACCTTTGTAACGGATTAAATTCGTACGCTGTATTTCCATATTTGTTCTGTCATAATATCAATGTCTTTAGTATTAATATACAGTTTTGAAAACAATCCAAATAAAGAAAACCCATTGAATAAGAAGGTGTGTGCAAACTTTTGACCCACACTATATACACGTACATTTCTTTTCCATATCCGGTTCCAGTCTTTAGATCAGATATCGATATGTTTGTTACTGTATACAATCTAATGTTGTTGCTTTAGGAAAAACAGGCAGGAAAAAAAATACACAAACACACAGCTAAAGAGAGAGAGAGAGAGAGTGCTTTTTTAGTCGAAGTTCCAATGAATATGCTGGAAAAAACAAACGAACAATTCCTCATCACGGGAGGTCTTTCATTCTGGCCTATGTATTAAAGACATAAAGCAAAGCGGGATGAATATACTTTTTAGAGCTAATTAATGTAGTCATAATAGGAAACTTTCTCTGTACATTCAACAAACAATCTTTCCCTAGCAACTAAAAGCATTAATAAACTTTATTATTTATCATAATTGTATTGAGTTTGTTGAATCTGATGAACTATTGCATCATTCACGGTGTTCGCTGAGGATGTCACTAATGCTACTGTCGCATGCTTTCGATCTCACACAGTATAGATAAAGTAAAATATAAACATATAGGTTTAGGAACTCTTAGGAAATTCACTCTCCACCCCAGGAATGAAGTGTTATAATAATATAATTTATTATAATATGAGTTGAGAAATCATATAGTTATAATCATATACTCTGTTGATCTCATGCCTACTTGTAGTGCAAAAGTCTACAAGGTGCTATAACAACAGTGTACTGTATATGGTACTGTATATGTATGTATGAAAGTTATAAGATCAAGAACGAGAAATCTCGACATATATCAAGATTTTATTTACTTGTTTATACACACACATAAACACACTCATTCCCCCCACTCATTCACACACTACAGGGAATTTAGGAACACCAATTAGTCTACTCTGCATGTCTTTGGACTGTTGGAGGAAACCGGATTACCAGGAGGAAACCCACCAAGCACAGGGAGAACATGTAAACTCCACCATGCCGCCTTGTGCTCATGAACATTAAAACATATATATT
The DNA here is from genome assembly GCA_013621035.1 of Clarias magur. Taxonomy (NCBI): domain Eukaryota; kingdom Metazoa; phylum Chordata; class Actinopteri; order Siluriformes; family Clariidae; genus Clarias; species Clarias magur. Next base: position 2,544,614 of record QNUK01000016.1, on the reverse strand, counting down.
GCACACATAATTCGTTCTGGAAGTGCGCTTGTACAGTAATCCAAAGCACTCATATATCAAAATGAATTTCCCCAATAAGAAATAATGGAAACTCAGGTGATTAGTTCCACAACCAAAAATATTCACTCACTCATTGTCTATAACACTTTATCCTGTGTTCAGGCTCGCAGGGGCCTGGAGCCTATCCCAGGAGACTTAGGGCATGAGGCGGGGTACACCTTGGACAGGATGCCAATCTATCGCTGGGCACACACGCGCTACTGATAATTTGGAAACACCAATTAGCTTACTCTACATGTCTTTGGACAGTGGGAGGAAACCAGAGTACCCGGAGGAAACCCACCAAGCATGGAGAGAACAGGCAAACTCCATGCACACATCAAGCCTGGCCGGGAATCGAATCCAGACCATGGAGGTGCAAGGCAACAGTGCTAACCACTACACCACCGTGCCACTCATCTAAAATAATTAATATAAAATATAAAGTAAAACTAAAACAAATTGCACTTTACCTGTAAAAATGGTAAAAATGGTCTCTGCTGTGAGGGAGACAACAGAGAGGAGAGGATGATGATGATGTGGAGGAGGAGGGACTGTGGAGCACTGTGTAGGATGACTGTGATATCACACATGTGACGCTTGTGCAAGTGCAAGTGTACTTCAGTACTCATATATCCGGACCTTTTACTGAGTTAAAATGTATCCAAAATTTTCAAGTTTTATGTTCAAGGTTAATTTTCAAGGCCATGTTTATAAGGAAGGTGGTCCAGTGTCTTAGTGTGAGCACTGTCACCTCAAACCTAAGGGTCAGGGGTTCAAATTCTCCCTGTGCTTGCTGGGTTTCCTCTATGTATTCCCGTTCCCCTCCAGAGTCCAGAGTGTGTGTGTGTGTGTGTGTGTGTTTGTGCCCCATCATGGGCCAGAGACCCTAAACAGCATAAGCAGCATGGAAAATTGATGCATGGATAGATATATGGATAGATGGACACAAACCTGATCTGCAACCAGCTCCTTTTTGCAGAAGTTGTTTCAAAATGCTGAATAAATTTTACAGCTAGCCATATCTATGAAAAATGTCAGTATGGTTGAAAAAAAAAATGAAGCCAAATGAGATTTTGTCAGAGTAAAGACACAAGTCATGTTGTCAGTTCACTGATACAATATTGCTTTATTCAGAGCTGTGCAAAGTGCAAAAGTCTAGAGCCGTCCCTCATTTCTTCGTACAGTATTTTGCTCTTGTATTTTTAATGTAGTCTTGAGGAACAGGTCTCCAGACTTCCTGAAGGACTTTTTTCTCTGATTTTTTGGCAGGTATTTGGCTCTCATTTTTGACATTCAGAGGAATGTTTATGTTTTATGAATCATTCAGACATAAAGCCATGAACCAGTGAGGAACCGATGATCAGGCTGGTGATTAGTACAGTGTACTGATGATGCTGAGTGGTTGGAAAAGACGAGATGGAAAATTTGGTTGCTGCTGAGGTGGTTAAATAAACAACCAAGTTTTTCCTTGTTAATTGATGCCTGGATTTTTCATGGTTAATTAATGTCCTGAAATTTTTACAAACTTTACTTTGTCAGACTGTGCAAATTTGAGCAAGCAGTGTTGCCAGATTCGGCTGTTTTCCAGCAAACTGGGCTACTTTTATTACCTTTGGCTAGAAAATGTCATATGGACTGGTAATAAAAATTGCATTTTAATTTAAGTCAAAGAATGTATGCGCATACAGTAGTTGAGCGTCAATATGAGTTATTACAGTAAGATCTGGCAACCCTGAAGAGCAGTTGAATTAGCAGTTGAATTAGCAGTTTGGAAACGTAATTTGTCGCAAACCGAAAAGCGTAGTTTTTGCTCAGTAATTAAGGTCAAATCTAAACTTGTATTTTAAACTATAATGATCCTTTCTAAAATATGTTATTAAAGTTGTGTGTAACTGTCTGTGGAAGTTTACACACTCAATTTTAACCAAACTTAAAATTTCCATGGGACTGACAAAACTTTGAAAAAAAAAAACCCTGAAAAATCTGATTTTCTTCTCACTCACCTGCGCCTGTAAAGTGCAAAGTGTTTTCCTGAGGCAGCTCATTTGCATATATTGACACCCACAAAACTCCATAAAAGATAAAGCTGAGAAAGGGGAGGGAATACGAAATGACAACTAAACAGTGAAAGTAAGGACAGAAAGGATGTAAAAGTCATTTCTTCTCAAAATAAAAAATATGTTTGTGAATCTATAAATTATAGTATCAGCGTTTTACAATGAGAAAATCTACAGCATGGCTCACAAATCTTTATACACAGGAGAAAAAAATAAATAAAATTATTACCATAGTGCCACCTTATTTATGAAACCTCCTCTAGTAAACCTCACTCCCACTCATCATGAACTTGTGTTAACACGTCTGCCGTTACACACATAATTACTTAATTACGGTAGTTTCCCTATGTATGGAGACTTCTGGGGCACCCTGCAGAGACAAATTACAAAAAGTGTGAATTATGTGAGGTGAAAAGGAAATGGTGCGAGATGAAAAACGAAGCAGAAAAAGGACCTACGCTGCACACAGGCGATCATGCACATTGAACACGTCACACAGGAAAACTGCTGTTTTTAGCTGACGTGCTTGAAGTGTTGCACAGCGTTACACAAAAGTGCTGTAGCAAACAGGACCCAATTTACAGTATAAGCCAGCTTTCATCGTCTGAAGAAAAAAAAAAAAACAACAGCAATCTTTTTTTAACAATATTTTCCTCACAAAGCAGGAATCATATAAACAACTGATTTTTTAAATACATTTTTTTTACGACAACTCTTCTACTTTAAATACAGATGACTGCAAAAAGTTGTAAATGTAAAAGTAAAATATAAAAGTGCAGTAATACACATATTATACTTAATTATTTAAAGAAAAAATTCTTAGAGATCTCTAAAATGTGAGTTAACATTCCAGCAGGTCTCAGATTCTGCATACTGCCTGCTTGATTTTCTTTCTATTTCAATACATTTCCAAATGTGCTTGTGTCTGTTTTTATCTTTAAAACTTTAAATGAACTTTGAAGAGGTGCACTTTTCTAGCCAATCAGAATGCACCTGAATCTTTCATATTTGATGAAACCTTGTGAACAGTCGTTTCCTGAATCTGTGGTTTCCACTGTGAAGCATGGAGGAGGAGGTGTGATGGTGCTTTGCTGGTGACACTGTTGGTGCCTTAGTCAAAACTGAGAGCACACTTACCCAGCGTGGCTACCACAGAATCTTGCTGCGACATGCCATCCCGTCTGGTTTGCACTTAGTGGGATAATCATTTGTTTTCCAACAGATCAATGACTCCAAACACACCCTAGTTAAATTATGTAAGAGCTAATTGTCCTAAAAAGAGATTGATGGAATGCTGCATCAGATTATCTGGCCTCCACAATCAGCCGATCTAAATCCAATTGAGATGGTTTGGGAAGAGTTGAGATTAGAGAGTGAAAAAACAGCAGCCAAGTACTCTACGACTCTGGGAACTCCTTAAAGCTAAAAAATGACTCCAGGTGACAACCTCATGTTGCTGACAGAGAGAATGCCAAAAGTTGTTGGCTATTTAAAAAAAAAAAAAAAAAACTTGTGTAAAAATGATGTCTCATGCTCCACGAACCACTCTGTCTATTGAGCCTGTAACTTTGCATCAGTGTTTGCTGAAAATATTGTGCATTTTTTTTCTATTTCCAAGAGAGACTGTGTTAACATCTTTTCAATTAAAAATGACCAAAATCTGTTATTTATCAAGGGGTGCCTAAACTTTTGCACAGTATTGTATGTATAAAAATAGTAATGCAATAAAATAAAACATTTGTCAGAAATATGTTTTACACAATATATAAATATTGACTAAAATGTATTTCTGACATGTTTTACAGTTAGAGATGAATATGTTGCCACGTAATATTGTCCCAGCACTGGTGTCACGCCATTCAACAACGCAAATTGAATTCAAGTATTTATATACTGTAGCACTTTAACAATGAACATTGTTGCAAAGTAGATTTACAGAATCAAAAGAAAATTAGGCAAATGAGTATGACGTGAAAAAATATGCATTAATCAAAATGATCAGATTGTCCCTGATGAGCAAGCCGAGGTTTAATTAACAAATAAATTAAAATGACCAAAGACAGAAACAAGACAAAGTCCAGCTTTGAAATCCTAAAGTCCTAGTAATGTAAAGCCTGAGGTTAAAAGCTTAGGCTTAATCCTGGGCTTTGAGCCGAGCTTTAGAAACACATCAGCTTTCTTTCAGTTTGTTTTATGCCATATTACTTTTGCATTACATGATGTGAAAACTGATCAAGGCGTTTCTGTTTTGTAATTTAGACTGCTGTAATATATCGTTCACTGTTTTGCCTGTTCAGCTCCCTGAGTATTGACACAGAATAACAATGTACTGTATCCATACTGTATTACACAGAGGTGCTGTGCTTTCATTGCACTGATTATCTCTTTCTTTCACAATTGATTTTAAAGCTCTATTGAAGATAGTTTTTTTCCCTCCCAAAAGCACATTACTTGTTTCTGTTTTTATGTCCTGCTCCAAACTGGATATTCTCAGCTTTACATTTATCCTGTAGCTAAATCATAATAATAATAATAATAAATAAAGTCAAGCTGGGACACAGTTCTGAGAGGAAAGTGTGCAAGTGGTGTTTATGAATGTTGGTGGGTACATTTCCCAGGGACAAATGCATCTTTTTCACAAATTGGCAGGAAGTTTTTTGAATCCTTTGATTTTCAAGGATCAAGCTTTCTAATTATTTATTTTTATTATTTTACTGTAGCTAAGAGTAGTGTACCGTACTGTGCTTGAAGCCTTCTGTAAATGTCAATTGGTTTTATCCCTTTATTTCTCAGTGGTTAAAGTGTTGGACTACAGATCAGAACATTCCAGGTTCAAACCACAGTATCACCACTGTTGGGCTCTTGAGCAAGGCCCTCAACCATCAACAGCTTAAATACTGTATTTAAGAAGATAAAATGTTAGTCACTCTGGATAAGGAAGTCTTCCAAATGCCATAATATATGTACAGTACTGTATATATACACTCACCTAAAGGATTATTAGGAACACCATACTAATACGGTGTTTGACCCCCTTTCGCCTTCAGAACTGCCTTAATTCTACGTGGCATTGATTCAACAAGGTGCTGAAAGCATTCTTTAGAAACGTTGGCCCATATTGATAGGATAGCATCTCGCAGTTGATGGAGATTTGTAGGATGCACATCCAGGGCACGAAGCTCCCATTCCACCACATCCCAAAGATGCTCTATTGGGTTGAGATCTGGTGACTGTGGTGGCCATTTTAGTACAGTGAACTCATTGTCATGATCAAGAAACCAATTTGGTTCGAGATTTGTGACATGGTGCATTATCCTGCTAGAAGTAGCCATCAGAAGATGGGTACATGGTGGTCATAAAGGGATGGACATGGTCAGAAACAATGCTCAGGTAGGCCGTGGCATTTAAACGATGCCCAATTGGGACTAAGGGGCCTAAAGTGTGCCAAGAAAAGATCCCCCACAGCATTACACCACCACCAGCCTGCACAGTGGTAACAAGGCATGATGAATCCATGTTCTCATTCTGTTTATGCCAAATTCTGACTCTACCATTTGAATGTCTCAACAGAAACCGAGACACATCAAACCAGGCAACATTTTTCCAGTCTTCAACTGTCCAATTTGTGAGCTTGTGCAAATTGTAGCCTCTTTTTCCTATGTGTAGCGGAGATGAGTGGTACCCAGTGGGGTCTTCTGCTGTTGTAGTTCATCTGCCTCAAGGTTGTGCGTGTTGTGGCTTCACAAATGCTTTGCTGCATACCTCGGTTGTAACGAGTGTTTTTTTCAGCCAAAGTTGCTCTTCTATCAGCTTGAATCAGTCGGCCCATTCTCCTCTGACCTCTAGCATCAACAAGGCATTTTCGCCCACAGGACTGCCGCATACTGGATGTTTTTCCCTTTTCACACCATTCTTTGTAAACCCTAGAAATGGTTGTGCGTGAAGATCCCAGTAACTGAGCAGATTGTGAAATACTCAGACCAGCCTGTCTGGCACCAACAAGCATGCCACGCTCAAAATTGCTTAAATCACCTTTCTTTCCCATTCTGACATTGAGTTCAGGAGATTGTCTTGACCAGGACCACACCCCTAAATGCATTGAAGCAACAGCCATGTGGTTGGTTGAATAGATAATTGCATTAATGAAAAATTGAACAGGTGTTCCTAATAATCCTTTAGGTGAGTGTATATATATATAAAAAAAAGTATTTGGCCCAACCTGTTCATTGTTGAATTAAGGTGATACAATCAGGCCCCTTATCCCCAGTGAAGGGCAATCTTAATGCCTCAGCGTACCAAGACATCTTGTACAATGCTACACTTCCAACTTTGTGGCAACAGTTTGGTGAAGGCCCTTCTCTATTCCAACATGACCATGTCCTGTTGAATAGAGAATAGAGTACGCAAAGCAAGGACTCCAAATACTTGATTTGATGAGTTTGATGTGGAAGAACTTGACTGGCCCTAACACAGAGCCCTGTGACTTCAACCTCATCCAGCACCTTTGGAATGAACTGGAACAGTGATTGTGAGCCAGGCCTTCTCGTCCAACATCAGTACCGCTCTACAGAATGAATGGGCACGAATTCTCGCAGAAACACTCCAACATCTTGTGGATGGCCTTCCATGAGGAGTGGAAGCTGTTATAGCTGCAAAAGGGAGACTGACGCCATATTGAAGTATATTTTTGTCCATGTAGTGTATATTCTATATTCTCTATCCTATTTTATAACATTGTTTATTTCCTATTTTGCACTGTTTCAGCCAGTTTATATAGTTTATAGTTTATATATATATAGTTTATATACTTTTTTATAAACTATTTATTAAAAAAATAATAATTATAACAAATGATGCCAGTGAATGACACTCAAAATTCAGCAAATTTTCTGTGTGATTTTGCATTTGACTAAAAGTCATAACAGAAAAACAAAACAAAAAACAAAGATAACCCACAGTCATAAGGGATTCCTACCCCAGAACTCGAGATGGTCTTCTCAACCAAGATTTTATGAACTGACATCACATCAGCATGGTTTTCCCATTAAATACTGTAAGTGACAGTGTGTACAGGTAAAGTAGTAGTTTTACATCAGTCAACATACAGACATATTCACTCTTTAATCTTTAACCCTGACTTTACAGTTCACTGTTTTGGGGAGATATGCTTCGCTGGCGCGCTTGTTTCTAAGGAGGGTTGAACACTGAAGTGTTTATGGTCCTTTCTCACACAAGCTCAAACACGCCGAGGTCAAATTTCCAATTGTTCAAGTTTCGAGGTAAAAGGAACAATGCAGCAAAAAAGAGCAGTTTTTACAGAGAGTTTTAAAAAGTATGGGCGTCATGGTTGTAAGTAATTATGATTCACTGCAAGGCTCCAGGGCTAAATTAAGAACACCAAAGAGGCTCTTGTGGTGTTAGCATGAATGTGCATGTCCATTTGTTATTCTGAGGGACAGCAGAGGGTTGGTGGAGGTGAGGGAAAGCAGTAAATGTCTGTAATCAAACATTCTGTCCCACTGAGCGCACTAACCTAGGCTGAGTGCACTACCTTCTGCGGTTGTAAAGAGTGGAGATCAGATTTTTCAGGACGTTCTGATTTCCCAAAACAGTATGATATGCTCTAATTGAATACCACATAGTGCATGTGATTCATCCGCAGCTTCCTGATCAAGCCTTATAACAATCCTGGTGCACTTTTTAAAATGTTTGTTTAATGATCTGGAAATAATCTTGCCTTATCTGTGTTATCTGCATAAGGATTAAACCGAATGAAAGGAATGTTTGATATCGCTGCATGATTGTATAAAAGCTCGTTTGGTGTTTAAGAGAGCATGAAGACAATGAGTTGTCAAAATATTTATAGCAAAAATGCTCCTTTGGATAAGCTCTCTTTCACAATCACTCATCAGCCATACTGCTTTATCCTGTATCCAGGGTCACAGGGGGCCTGGAGCTTATCCCAGAAGATTTACATACAAACATGTACACAGACCCCAGGTGGGAATCAAACCCAGACCCTGTAGGTGCAAGGCCACAGTGTTAACCACTAAACCAGCATACTGTCACCTTTGAATTAGCTATTGACCGGAGTCAGCCTTGTTTTTCGAATGTACGTATCCGAGTGTTGTAACTGAAAAGAGTTTACCCTGCCATCGGGAGATCACAGGTTCGAATCCTTCTGAGGAGATTGGCCAAGTTCTCATCAGGCAAGATTGGCCTGCTTGTACTTTCACATCAACCATAGCCACACCAAGAGGCAACCTCTGGTCCTGACAAATGAGGCGAATGAGGAAGTGCTAAAATGTGCAGTTTCTGGAATAACCTCTATCTGGCTCTAAAAGTTTACAGCCTGTTACCTAACACAATTTTGGTCTGAATATCTAGATTTCCCATTCCTAACAACTGTGCGGTGGGGAATTTATATGTAACTCATCAGTAAAAATGACATTGAGCCAAAAACTTATGCATCATTATGGCCGATGGTCTAGGTGGAGACAGCTCCTCCAAAGATGGCGATAACCATGGCGTCCACAGTTGAGCTTCAAAACCGCTCTCCAGGAAACCTATGGGTGATGTCACAGAGGGTTTGTCCAGTTTCTATACAGCCTATGAGTGAAACTAGCCAATCCATGGAGATCACATGAGCGGACAGCGCTATCACCATTCTGCCTGAACTTGGTCTGCCGAAATATTAAGATTGGTCTTCACTGGGGATAAGGGGTCCGACTGAAATTCAATAATTAACAGATTTGGGAAAATACTTTTGTCTATATACTTGCATGTTTTAAGGCACATCTTTTTCCTACTGTATACTTACAAAACACAAATACTAGATTATTAACCCAATTTATAGACATGTATACTCATGTCAAACTGTTAGCAAAAATACAGAAGTCTTGTTTTACTGGAAGAAAATGATTTAGCTTGAAAAGAACAATGTTTAGAAATACTTAAAATAATCTTATATTTGATTTGATGTAAATATGAAGATGCCTTGAAGATGCTGTTCCTAGGATGCTAAGAGGAGCCCCTGTCTATTTTTAGCGATGTACTACTGTAGGCTTGTAACATGCTTAAATAAATGATACATAACATGTCAAGAGGACAGTAATACCTGGGGGGCTTAATACTGCGTGTGTATGAGGGGGGGGGGGTGTCCATGGTGTAGTGCTGATTAGAGCATATGCGACTGAGTATAGACTCCATACAAAAAGTAGAAGCACATTTCTTTTTATCATGGTTTAGTTTGCAGGGAAACATTAGTCAATGTCAAGGCAGGAGTGCTATTGAAGGGACGTTTTCATTTGGCTGGTAGTCAAGGCATGAAATATGCAACTCGTCGACGTGAGAATCCATGTAGTTATTTATCACGGCTCTCTCAGCCCCTCCCTTTCTCGCTCTCTCTTTCTGACACACAAAGTTGCACACACACACACACACACACACACGCACACACACACACACACACACACACACGCACGCACACACACACACACACACACACACACACACACACACACACACACACACACACACACACAGAACATACACAGTACACTGGATTCGACTTTTATCTCTGAAAGCGCCATGTATCAGGCGTCTTGACAGATCGCAATAGCTTTAGCGGCGTGCGGCGGCCTAACAGAGGTTAATTAGAAAGCCGTCGCTTCTGCAGTTTCAACATGAATTCCTGTTGCCAGCCATTATTGACATAACTATGAATGATTCCGAGGGCGATGACAGAAAACATTAGCACCATTCCTCAACCTGAATCCTGTCTGTCACATTTTCCTTCCCATTCTTACGGCCCTGGTACGGCTCCAAGTTTTGTTTGTTTGAGAAACAGATGGTGGTGTCATTTAGTATGTATGAGCTTTTCAGTTTTTTATGGCATACCATAACTCATGCAAATAGCAATCTTATTTTGAGAATATCCATAAATACTGGAAACAAATTACCAGTCAACAATCTCTCAGGGTTGAAATATTCATTGATGGAAGGTGATATGACCCTCTTGGGTGGCAGCGATTAGGCAGGATTAGACTGGAGCAGCGGGACTAAAGCATCATTTGTTTGATTTGAGAAACATGGTATTTCCTGCAGACGATAATGGCCTGGTGTACGGGTGAGCCAACAAAATTTCGCCTAGTCGAGGCAAGAACGCGTCGACTGGAATCAGCGCTCGTGCTAAGGTACTCAGGAACTTTTACTCCTGCACCATAGAGAGCATCCTGACGGGAAACATCGCAACCTGGTTCGGGAACAGCACCATGCAGGACAGACGAGCCCTACAGAGGGTAGTGCGATCAGCTGAGCGCATCATCCGAACTGAGCTCCTTGACCTGCACTCTATCTACAGCAAGCGGTGCTGGACCAAGGCCAGGAAGATCATGAAGGACCTCAGCCACCCCAGCAATGGACTGTTCTCTCTGCTGCGGTCTGGGAAGCGCTTCCGCTCCCTCAAGGCCAATACAGAGAGACTGAGGAGGAGCTTCTTCCCGCAGGCGATACGGTCTCTCAATCAAACCAATACACTGGACTAAACACCTCTGCATTTTTTGCACACACAGAACGGACAATTATGTCAAACACCCATTTGCACATATATGCAGATTTGCACACTTCAAGGACTCCTTTTCACACCCCCCTCATCTCATTTTCGTCAAATACTACCTCAATATTTGTACAGACTTAAGTTTTATAAGTTGTAATATATTATATTTCAGATTTTCTATATATTTTTGAAACTTTTGCTGGAATCTTGTTTTATAGTTTTATAACTCCTATATTTCCATTTGTAAAAAAAAAAAAAAAAAAAATTAAAGGTCACGGGGCGGTCGTATAAGCATTTCACTGCATATCGTACTGTGTATGACTGTGTATGTGACAAATAAAATTTGAATTTGAATTTGAGTTTAATTGCTGCCATTTATTGATTTGAATAAGCCCTCGATGTGCTATGTGAAAATGATTCGAAGCCATACAACACTACAAAGACACAAGTAGAATAGCAATGAAGTGTGTTTTTTTAATATGAGCAAAAAAAACAAAAAAAAAAAACAGGTACAGACTGACTCATTGGAGAACAAAAAAAGAAACGAAACGGTTTATCTTCCATACGATCTGAGAAGAAGCAGTGCCGTGATTTGACGAGTGACAGAAGCGCACATTGAGCGAGGCCTCCTGGCTGCTGGTGCCTGTCGAAAACCCACTTGAGTGTTGCGGTGTACCTGACAATGACACGCAGAGCCAACGTGCTTTGATTGTCGGATTCTTGACTTTGTAATTCTGCCGACTGTCGAATAGGAGCTTAAAAATTCACCAGCTCTCATCTGCCCTGCCCATAACCTAACCTTGTTTTTCGACATCGAACAATGTGATGAGATTTGAAACTCTCCAAAAATAAACTTCTTTTTTTTTTTTTCTGGAGAAAGCCTGCAAAACACATGTCGCTGCTGAGGATCCAATGCTATAATTATGTCTGGAACGGATGCGTGGGTGCGCGAAAGTGTCTGGATCGTCTTTGAGGAATTGGACGGCCTCCCTTTAGGCTCGGCTTCTTTGCCAGCACGCTTATGTATCCTTTCCTTTCCTTGCCTTTCCTTTCCTTGCCTTTCCTTTCCTCAACTAGCCTTACTTCTCATCTTCCCCTGACTGCCTCACCTTTGAAGTAGCTTTAGACTTGTGACTCTGGAGGAACCGACAAGAAGAAGCAAAGAGTGCTTCAAAAGCGTTTCCTACTGAGAGCTAGCGGTATTTATTTATTTATTTTTAACAGCAAAAGCACTGTTTTCTTTAGGTGTTATCGAGCAGCTCTTCAATACCTTATCAAATAATGAACACTGAAATCCAACATGGATGGGATATGGGAGAAGGTTTCCTTTGTCCTGACAGGATGTAGAAATATCGACATGTTCATTTGGTTTAATGACTGTGTACACTTTGGGCTTTTCCCAAGAAGCTCACGAACAATTAGCGGGTTCCAGGAATGGTTCTTTAATTTGGCAATTAAACCTTTCATATATTGATTTCTGTCTCTTTTATAAACCAATGCTGCTTCTCAAACAAAAGCACTGAGGCTTATTTTGTGTACAAAGAGAATGCGTGTCTAATTTCCTGATGTGAAATATTCTAGCGGGTATTGCAGCACTGCCTCTCAGTATTTACCCAAATCTCTCCTAATGCATGTCTTTGACTTTATAAATTTCTTTATAAAATATGACTTTGTATAAGATTTGTTGAAAGCAGCAATGCCTCTCTCTCTCTCTCTCTCTCTCTCTCTCGCTTTCTTTATCCTTTGCGCTCTTTTTAAAATGCTGCACCATCCTTTGTTTTTTTTTTATTCTCCCAACAGCAAATGTTCTCAGGCACAAAGCGATACATTTTCAAAGACCGCAATTCATTTATTCTATTTCTAACCTCCAGGTCAATGAAAAGTGACGTTAGAAATGTGATGCCCGTATTAGCGGAGAATGAGGAGATGTTCCAGGAGTTACAGCAATACTACAAGAGAAATTGATTTCAGCACTCTGGATTTCGACTTCGCCGCATTACTATTTGCGGGATATCATCTCGAAAAGCCTGACACATCAGAATCGTATTAGGCTTAAACACACCGGATCTTAACATACCCCAAAGTGTTTCTGTGAGAAAGAGTAAATAAGATTCATCTACTTATACAGTCTGTTTACGATTCCACGATCCGCTTTGATTTTCTCCCTCGTCGGTTTGCGTGGGGGAGAGCGAGAGGGCGAAAATGGGCTTTGATCTGCGTTATGGGCTTAAGATTAAACTTTTACCAGGGTTTGCCTTTGTTACTGAATTGATGGAGATCGCAGGCGTCCATAATGAACGAGCAGCAGAGTCTGGGCGAAACAAGGCCGCGGGCAGAACGAGAAGGTGCGTGTCCTTTCGTTCACCCTGGAGAGATGCTTTGTACTGCTTCATTAAACTTTTATAAGCAGGATAACATGGCTGGTGGTGAATCTTAGCAATATATATATATATATATAACATAACATATATATATATATATATATATATATATATATATATATATATATATATATATATATATATATATATAAAACAGTCAAACCCGGACTTTGGATTGTGCAGAAAAACAGAACACAGTTCTGAGAGTAAAAACTCCCTTTATTTCTCCATATAATCCCCTATTATACTAATGCTCTTATCTCAGTGTTATTACAGTATGTAGTAATAAGCAGCAATATGTTTTCTCAGTACACTAGAGCAATGATTAAACTGCCTGCTTCACATCTGAACCACTGGCCTCCCAGGAACTCCTTTAATGGCCCTTTATATTTTCTAAAGGAGCCCCTGCCAAGAACTAAGTGTTTTTTGGACCTTGGACATTTCTTTATTGTCAATCCTTTTTTGATTGATCTTACGATCTATTCTAATAGTTTGAGACACATGATTTTAGATTTTCGTGAGCAGTAAGCTGTAATCATTTAAATTAAAAAAAGGTGTGAAATATTTCACTTTTACAGATAATCAATATTATTATATTATTTATTTTAGTTTATTAGCATTAGTATCAGGTCTTTTAGTAAAAAAGTTGGGACGGAGCAACAAAGGGCTGAAAAAGCAAGAAATTTTTGAAAAAATTAAGCTGGGGGAACATCTAGCATCAGGCCTGTAACATGATTAGCTATAAAAGAAATTAGCTCTCCAATCTGTGAAAAAGTGTGTAAAAAGTTTGTGGAGTACTTTAAAAGCAACGCTCCTCAACGTCAAATTGCAAAGGCTTTGTAAATCTTATCATCTACAGTGCATGACATCATCAAAAGATTCAGAGAAACTAGAGAAATCTCTGTGCGTAAGGGACGAGGCCGAGGACCTTTGTAGGATGCCCATGGGCTTCGGGCCCTCAGACGGCACGGCATTACTCATTGGCATGATTGTGTCATTGATATTATTAAATGGGCCCAGGAATACTTCCAGAAATCACTGTCTGCCGTGCCATCTGCGGGTCATCTAAAGGTCTATCAGGCAAAAAGGAAGCCATATGTGAACATGGTCCAGAACCACTGTTGTGTTTTTATACATTTTTGAATTTATATTTCATATCTGTTTAGAATTTGTTTCCCCTCATTTTGGTCACATCAACAATAAGTGCAAAATGCATAAATAAATGCTCACATTTTCTTTTACTATTAAGTTCTAATGGTGCTGGAGATATACTCTAAGCCTCCACCACCAGACATTGGAACCATAACCAACTGATTTTTCTTGTGATACCTCAAGAAAAAGTGGTTTAATGAATTGTCAGTGTCAAATTTGGATGGAATTATCACTATAACCAGCAAATTAAAATAATTAAAATTTGGAATTGACCCAAACAGGGTCAAGGTCACAGCAAGGTCAAATGCCCCAGTAAAAGCAGTTTGGCACTTAGTTCTGCTTGTTTAATATAAATTTTAATTAAAATCAGGCATTCTTCTTCTTCTTATTATTATTATTATGACCAGGCTTTTTCTTTTATTAGACCTGCAGCAAGAAATGATCCCTGCACACCTGTAGTCTCAACTCAGTGAACACAGCCCTGTCTGGGCCGATGTAATCATCTTCACAAAGCCATTTTGGCTGCAACATGGCACAAATAACATTTCCATCTCATTTGGCCCACATGGCAACACACAGCATGCCGGAGTTGTAAAAGCCTCACTGGTGTCATGGTGTGAGGATATGCAGGATGCACGTGTACTGTATGCATAAGGCAAGGCATTAATGGAGGCATTTTGCTCATGGTTGGTACCTGAAAATTAAATTAAAATTAAAACTTTGTTGGTCCAAAAAAGATCATTTTCAGACACCTTGTTTTTCTAAGTAGGAGATGTTTCCTGTAGGCTCTCGTGCTGAAATGAGAGAATTGTATAAAAGTGAAACCATTATGACTGTGTATACAGTATACCGGTACTCTATATCTAGTTGGACAGGAAATTGTGGCAGATTTTCCTGAACAGATTAGACTCTGACATAATGTCCCAAAGCATTCCTGTGAAACAAACAGGCACTTTCATGGCGTATTACACTGTACTTACAAATACAAGTGTGGTCGAAAAAGAAAAGGGAGGAGATGTAATTTCCCATCAACAAATGCAAAAGACTGCAAAACAAGCATAACATGCAACAAGTGTGGAAAATACATTACGCAAAGATCATGCTTTTGAAGCTTAAGGTTATTTTCAAACAGTGATGTACTGTAGTTAGCTGATGGGGAAGTGGGGCAGAGGGAATGGTGTTCATGATGTATTATGCAGGACATTGAGGATGTTTTTGCAAATCACAAAAATGAATATAAATACCTGACTTAATACATAAATAGTATTAAAACTTTTTCTTTGCATTATACTGTTGAGTTAAAAAATGTAGCAGAGGGAACAGAATATACTGAGAGCTAATAAAGAACTTGCATTCAGTCTATAATGGGAATAGCAGTGTTGTGCGGTTAAAGTCACCTGATTAATCAATATCAGAATAACAGTAAAAACTATTTTATAAAATAAACAAACCAAAAAATATAATGATAAACCTTACATTTTGCCATAAACCTCAGGAAACTTGGATGATGATTTCATGGTTAAAGTGAGTTTTACTGCAAAACACAATAAATGCCATGTTGGCAACCTTGTTTTTCCTAGGCACAAAAGGTTTTAGAACCATGTTTTTTTTTTTTGGCCTACAACAAATCGTAACACCCTTTTTCTTGTTCCAATTTGGTGCCAGTGACTCAGCGCAAAAACACAATCAGTTTGCTGTAGTTTTTACTCACCTGTCGCCTTGCATCTCCAGGGTCCGGGTCCGATTCCCATCTCAGCTCTATACTGTACGTATGGAGTTTGCATGTTCTCCCCGTGTTTCGTGGATCTCCTTTAGGTTCTCTGGTTTCCTCCCACAGTGCAAAGA
Source organism: Clarias magur (assembly GCA_013621035.1). Classification (NCBI taxonomy): domain Eukaryota; kingdom Metazoa; phylum Chordata; class Actinopteri; order Siluriformes; family Clariidae; genus Clarias; species Clarias magur. The sequence goes on along the minus strand of QNUK01000016.1, from coordinate 2,528,580 downwards.
CAAGCTTAGGTTAGGCTAATTGGGTTTTCGCTCACTCACTCACATGTCATCTGTACCGCAGGTTACATACACATGCACACACTCACATGCTCATTCACACACACTACAGGCAATTTGGGAACACCAATTAGCCTAACCAATGTTGTATTGATACTAGATTGCATATTTACACTGCTACAAAGACAACTGCAGTCTGATTTATCCATTGTAACAAACCATAGGAGGGCAATATGTAATGTTTTGAAAAGAAAAATGTGAGAATCACACCAAAACATAAAGGTTTATAACACAAAAAATGTACAGTATAGTTTAGGCTCCTATTAGTTTAGTTCTCTATCACGTCTTTTTTTTTTAACTGCCAAAATGAATTTGTCTCATCATACAGTAGTTAAAGTATACAGTAGGTTTGTAATACAGTAGGCTTTCCAGATATATATTCCAGATATAATTATAAAACAGTTTTTCATTGCAGTAAAACATTAGAAAATGTTTTTATTCAGCCCAAAATACTTTTTTTTCTGTTTAGGTCACAAGAAATAATAAACAAACAAATAAATAAGTAAATTAATAAAACTGAGATATGAGGCAACAACTGACATGGAACGAACAAAACATAAATGCATGTGAGTCATTCTATCATTTGAGGGACATTCCTGATTATCTATTGAGGATAAGTATATACATTCCAAATGTTTTCTTCTAAAATATAATATTTTATCTATTATGGGAAACCATGTTATAATATCACACACATTATGTGCATCCTATGCTTCACTTAGCTTGAACATTGTTATGATGTTGCCAAATTGATCATTTTTACCATGTCTGCTTTTGCTGTGGAGAGATTCTTGGCTTCAAAATAATGAATAAAAAGTTAGCAACATCTATTTTAAATGTCTTTAAAACATCTAAATACTAAAAAAAAAGAGCTATTTTCTGATGCATAGGTCACGATTTTCTGATGTAAATAATTTGAATATATACATATACAGAAGGCTTTACAGAATCATTATACAATGTCTAGATTAAAGGTGAATGGACAGAAATAAACATGATATTGCACACCAAATGTACACTAAAATAAGAGCTAAGGCCGGACAGGCACTGTATGGAAATCAGTTCTTCTTTGACCTGCAGGGTCCCGGTGTCTGAATGATCACCGGAATGACCAGCGATGGGGCTCCCGGATTATTAGATATATTTCTGGCATGTCAGAAATTGTGGCCGGATGTCCTGCAGTGTGAGCAAAAGTGAAAATTTTTTTTTTCCACATTTCTGCATGAACTTGCCTCAAATCTCATTTCAAAACAGCCAGACCAGACTCCCCATGTTTTATCATTAATTTCTAAATCTATTCCTGTTTTTTTTTTTTCTTTACAAAAAAGGATGTGGAATTTTGTTTAAATAGAACTGGATAGGAAGCAATATTATCACTGAAGCAAATCAATTTGGGACTTTTGATACTTTTTACAACTTTTGCAACGTTTTTAACCCGCCAATGTATAATTTAGGTGGCACGGTGGTGTAATGGTTCAATTCCTGTCTTGGGCTGCGTGCGTGTTCTCCCTGTGCTTAGTGGGTTTCCTCCGGATACTCCGGTTTTCTCCCACAGTCCAAAGACATGCACATTAGGCTAATTAGCGTTCCCCCCAAATATCCCAAAACAAAATGGTCACCATTGGAATTTACAGTCCCTAGTTGGACTACAGAGCTTCCTAGATGGATGGATGGAATATATACTTTATATACAACGCCCAGTACCTTAATGAAACCAAGCGGATTTTAGCAACATAGTCCAAAAACCTTTCAGTTTTATTATTTACATTTCAGTGCTACAGCAAGCAGACATTTTGCTTTGATAAAACACAAGGGTTATAATATGCTCTTTTACTAGAAAAGGAAATAAAAAAAAATTGAAGGTTAGCAGACAAATGAAATTGCAGTCTATATATTACACTTTGTATGCTCAGATTGGCTAAATATGGCTCTCCTGGCATGTAGAAGCAGGTGAAGGAGTTTTGCGTTGCTGAAATGGACGTGTGTGTCAGGGTTTAATTTTCGTCTTTTGTTTCTGTTTCAGCCTCTAATTTGAATGGTTAAGGCTTCATTGTTCACAGAGTCACATAGCGCCCCTAGCCAAATATCCGTAATTGGGTTTGACCTTATACTGGGTCCGCCACTGAAATGAAGCTGAAAGTGATTTCACTAGAAGGCTCCTTTTCTTCACAGCCACTTTAAAAAGGCAGTAAATGCAGTTCATTCTCTTCAGTGTAATAATGTAATAAGGACAATAATGAAAATGGATTAAACTCCTTCTCAGCTCCGAGTGTATAAATATTCTATTATTGAATATCTTTGCTTTTTCTTTTGACAGCACATGTTAGATAAATGACCTGGCCTTGTTAAGTGGCAGACCTATAAACATGGAGGCCTGTGCTTACTGAAACGCTATTTAAATAATACACCTACCGTATGTGCCATTTATAAATGAAACGAAGAGTACAGAAAGCAAAACTAATATAATATACTATATTTACGGTATACAGTGTATTGAAAGTCATTGGCTGGATTAACAGTTAGCGCTGTTGCTTTGCACCTGAATATCATTTGTGCATTTGAATATCACCTCCATTTCTGTGTGTAGAGTTTGGATATTCTCCCCTTCTGGTTCCCTCCTAGTGCTCCCACATCTCAAAGATGGTGTACTGTAGGCCTTTCCAAACTGCCTGGCCATAGGGTATGATTGGGTGAGTGAGCATGTGTGCTTATGTGCTGCAATGGGATTGGTTGGCACACTGTAGAGGATGTACCCTACAGTACCCTGCTTTGTGCCCCGAATTCCCTGGGATAGTCTTCAAGCCTCTGTAACTTTACACAGGATAAGTGAAATGGAAAATAGATTGATGGATGTACAGTACAGTACTGTGCAAAACATAAAATTATATTAAATGATGCTGATTTACTTAAGTAAATGAGAACACATGCTTTACTGTGAAAGTGTCCAAAGAAAGATTGGTTGTTTATGTAATATTCTCTCTCTTCTGTTCCAACCACTCAGCATTCAGCATCAGCAGTATACTAATCACCAGCCTGATCAGCAGTCATCATCTGCACCTGTGTCTTAAGTTCATGTCTTAAGTTAGATGATTTTTTTAATGCTTAAATGATTCATAGGTCACTGTGTGGATTAACAAACAAAAATCATTCCTCTGAAACTACTCCAGTGCAGAAACTGGACTGAAAACAAATGACAAAAAAGTCCTTCAGGAAGCCTGGCGAATTATTCCTGAAGACTGCATTAAAAATACAAGAAAGTCTTGAGTCTCTGGAAGCAAAGTATGAAGAAATGAGAGGTGGCGTTCAAGACTTGCACAGCATGTACTTTATATGGCGTATATTTGGATAATATACTTGTATAATATGATCTGTCGCAGCAGGTGAAAATAGCGTGAAGATGTTTTCTTTTATTATAAGATTCCAATAAATTAAATATTAGATTCTTTTGAGAATAATTTAAAGATAGTAAATAATAATTAAAAGTATTTGTTTTTAGAAAAAAAAAACAGAGCTGTCTGCTAATAGAAAATGTGAAGCTTGAAATGAGCAAAAACATCCCAAAACAAGCTAAATAGCTTTATATTTAATGCATAATAATATTCTAATAAAAAGAAGAATTCTAAGAAAATTTGCCAACATTCAGTTTTTACTTTAATAGAAAATGTGCTATTTGTATTTTTAGTGTTGGGGATGCACATGTCTATACCGCCACCGCCCACAGATTTGATGGTTTAAACACATGAGGGATGTTGCAGTACTAGCCTGGTGCTCACATGGTCCCTGGGAAAGTCTATAGTAGAGCTGCCAACGTATTTTGATTGATTTGACCATAAGGCTAAACGAAGGGTGAAAAGTTAACATGATATTTATAGTCCCGTAGCGTTTCAACCGCTGGCAGTAATGGTTATAAATGCCCGGGTGTGAATGGGATTCTAGCTCTATTGAGTTTAGTCAGTCACTCATGACACATTTCACAGCGAAGTAAGCATTCCCCTCCAGCCTAGAACGCCAAGTGCCATGAAATTGCTCTAATCAATTGTAAGCAGACCCAACTTGACTTTCGGTAATATTTTCACCAAAGCTTTCGTTTTTGATAATGTGAAAAATTAACTGATTCAGTTGAATAATAATAATAAAAAAAAAACATGCAGTGATGTAAGTAACTTTGTAATTTTTAAATGGACCTATTTCTAGCACTCTCACTTGACCCTGTAAATGAATTGCCATTTAGCATGCGCGTTTGTTCCCAGGGTTCAACAGAACAGACCCTGGAACCACCATGTCCAAGATTATAAAAGTGACAAAGTTAGGTTTTGTTCTACTTGAGATTCTCACTCACTCACTATGCCACTTCATCCTGTGTACGAGGTTGTGGGAGACTTGGAGCCTATCCCAAAAGACCGTGTGCAGGGCACACACATACTACGGGCAATTCACACAATGCAAATTAGATTAATCTGCAGGTCTTTGGAAGGAAACCCACCAAGCTCTTGGAGAACACGCAAACTGGATGCACACAGAGTCGACAAGGGAATCGAACCCTCGACCATAGGGGTGCAAGTCGACAGAGCCAACCACTAAGCCTGTGTGTCACCTCTACTTGAGACTGTGTCTAATATTTGTTAAAAAATAGCAAAGATAAAAATGGATTTTCAATACACAAGCCTTGCCTTTAAGGTGAGTAACATTTCAGAGAACTCCATTAAAAACCAGTGTGTGAGCGATGGAGCTGTCCCCTGTGCTGATTTCCTGCTTCCTCTAGTCCCTCGTTCATTCGCACCTGGTCAGAGGGAGAGCAAGTTGTGCATGTGTTCATACAGATAGACAGCTGGACTGTTGTTTTGAGCTGGTCTTGTATAAGCTGTCAAAGACAAAGTTCTTCTGTAATTATCATTAAGCCAATGTCACATTAGATTTAATTGCACAAGACTTGGAATGAGATTTCCAACACAGTTGTGTAATTAAGAATTTAATTATAAAGCCTGGAGATAAGTAAGCGCTGTTTTATAGCAGGATCTGGGAAGTGAACGTAGGTCTTTACACGATGTATTAGGATGCTGCAATGAAAACACACACACACACACACACACAAACTCATTTGAGTCAATTCATTTCATTGATTCATGAATGTGTGAAAAAGTCTCAGATAGACTTTTTGCTCCAGACCAGTTTTATTGTTGAAGTGTCATTAACCACATGACGCAGTGATAGTCCTAATTACAGTCATATATTATGCACCTCCTTCCCTTTTCAGCGCGTTCTCTTATTGCCGCTTACCTGAGAATCAATCAGTGCCCTCTGCGATTTGTCAAGTTGTCTGAAAGACGCCTGTGAATCCAGTCTCGCTCGAAGACAGATCATTATAAAACACTATAGGGTCTGTAGCTCCAGTGCTCTTATTCCAATTCCTTTCCAGGTCCAGGTTTCACATGAGCTAGCGCTTTATCACTGGAGTGTGGCAGCGGATCTGAAAAAGCCTACATTGTCGAGACCTCAGCGGGAGCTTATTTTTTTCCCCCCAGCATCTGTCACATGGTTTGCCAGATGTTGAATTCAAGCGTGAAATCATTTCAGGCCTGACACTGACCCTGCCAGTGATGGACCTCGTCGACTCGTTAAGTGTCTTCCCACTCCGACGGTATGCCGAGAGGATAGAGCGGTTGTCTCAGCAGACGTCGGACAGCGTTCACTTTCCTCTCGATGCACCGTGTGACCCCCTGCTAGGGGTGTGCGCTGTGAATGCTGAACAGAGTGTTTCGACATGCGTACCAACATAGACTTCAAGTTAAGGCTGAGATTAATAAGATTTCATCAAGGGAAATGTTGCGTTAATTGGACAAGGCTACAGGCAAATAAAGTCATGTGTAAAAGCTACTGCTCGCCCTTTTTTGCTTTTTGGCTTTTTTTTTTTTTTTGTTAAATAAAGAAGGGGCAAGGGCAGGGGTAGCTCAGTGGTGTGGTTAAAGTATTGGACTAGGGATTGTAAAGTTCCCTGCTCAGTTGTATGAAGAGATAAAAATGTAAGTCGCTCTGGATAAGAGTGTCAAATGACACAAAATATGAATACAATAAATAATGACTCAAAAAAAGTTAAATGTTGTCTATCTGCGGTTATATTTGCCTAATACTGAAAACCGGTAGGATGAGATGATTTTTATTATGTTTTCACACAAAAACATATCGAATTAAAAGAGAGGCCACTAACTTTTACACATGACTGTATACTTTATGCTGGATGGTGAAGGGGTCTTGCCATTTCTCACTGCAGCAACTACAGTAGTTAACTCTTCTTTATCACCCAACTGGTGGTACGGTGGCGTAGTGGTTGGCACTGTCGCCTTGCACCTCCAGGGTCCAGGTTTCACCACAAGTTCTGTTTGTATGTTTCCCCACATGCTTCCTCCGGGTACTCCGGTGAAACTTCCTCTCACAGTCCAAAGACATGCAGATTAGGCTAATTGAAGTTCCCAAATTAGGCGTAGTGTATGGGAATAATAGAATGGTCATCATTGGCCTCCACGGTCTGTAGTTGGACTACACAGCAACCGAGATGGATGGATGGATCAACCAACTGGGCTCACATGTGATTCCTTTAAGATGCATAAAGTCAACCTTCACAATATTTTAGACAGGGCAGCATAACAGAGTTAGAGCAAAGTTCTATCTGCACATGACCATAGAGATGGCTAGTGTCATTTACAGGAAAGTGAGTTTGCCCCTCCCACCCAGAGATGCTCTGCTCTTAACCGCTGGCCATGGATGACTTTGGCATCATCAGAATTTCAAAAACTACTCATGATAAGAAAACAAATGTTAGGGTGAGTCTGGTGGTGGTGGGACAGAGGAATGGAAAAGGGCTACTATTGTAGCAAGTGTAGTTTTTGAATCAGTAACAAGGAACATTCAGATCTGTGCCGTTCATGTGCAATCAAGCAAATACCAGGATTGTCTGTGCTCTTAGAAATGCATGCTTTAAAAGGCACTGGCATCACCAGTTGTTGGTGATTTCTCAAGTGATACGCTCGCACGTTCTATCGGGCATGTACACTCAGTGAGAAAGTCTGCTCATCAGGACTTCATTCAGTCTCAAAGATAGATGCCAAGCCTTTAATTGCAAGCCAGTTTCATGTGGATGGATGTGTGTTGGAATGCTGGTTCCTGCATCTGTGTGGGTGGAAGCTTTTTATTTTTTCTCATATGCTTCCTGCTACTTGATGTTGCTAGAATATTTCGAGGAAGATGCAGTCCTTACGCCAATTCCTACCGCCTGTCAAAGTTGCTCAACTTTAGATTAAACTTGAGAATTTGTACAGAGTCGAGACAGAAGATCATGCCAGAAAAGCAGTTGAGAGAAAACATATTTGAGATGCAAGGCATAATCTTCTCTCCCTGCAGAAACAGCCTCACTGTCAGTACACTGGGTTGGTGTACAGGGCACTGGCGGTAATCACCAATGATGAGACTGAATTAGATAGAGACAGGAGTTAAAGTAGAGGCTCTTTTTGATGTTCGCATTTGGGGAGGGGTTCGAGCAGGAGACGCATTCCTACCCAAATAAATCTGGGCATATGGGAAATTAAGCCATGCATAAACGTGAGCCGTGCGAGCTCTTTGATTCATATATAAATAGCTCGCAAAAAGTTCCCTTAACATCTGTCAGACAGAACCGTGCTTACAGTATCTGCTAGCTTAGATTTCTAATGCAACACATTCGGAAACATAATTAGAGTTTTATTAGGACGTTTGTTTATCTAATCAACAACTACATTAACTGCTAATGGCACAGAGATATTTTCCAGAAAACTATGCTAATGCCCTCTATTAAAAAGCGATCATAATGAATTCCACGTAAATAAAAATATCCTTTGAACTTACAAAATCATTCATCACTTTTATGTGAGCAAAGCCGGGATAAACCACCTTAATGTTCAAATCTGAACGAATGAATGAATAACAGCGCTAATAGCTACAACGTGGGCTAGTTTATGTGTGCCGTAATGAGTAAAAAGGACGTGCCAAGACGTATTTCAGTGTCACAAACCAAACCTGAGCTACAAACATCATCAACCATTTACCATTTAAATAATTCACAGGACTGCTGGGTCAGCTTATGTAGAGTTGAATACACATTTCACCCCACTATGGCAATAAATATTGTTGAGAACCGGCTCACAGGAAGTGGTGATGGTGCCCAGGCTCTCATGAGTCATTTGTACTGAGGTCTTGTGCTATCGTGGCAATCGAAGCAAGCTCATAATGTCAGTAGGGCGATTTAGATCACTTAATAGCACAGTGTCGGATTGACTTCCTGCCAGTAACTGCTGATGGTTTGAGATTTTAGATACCTGTTTTTTTTTTTTTCCCAAATGGAACTGAGCAGTCGCTGTAGCAGGTCATATTACATACACACACGCACACACACAAACACACACACACACAGGCACGCACGCACGCACGCACGCACACACACACACACACACGCACGCACACACACACACACACACACACACACACACACCATAAAATATTATGCTAAGCAACCTTTCAGGAAAATGGATGCAGAATTATTTCTATTTCACAACAATTTCCATCTTCATAGTTTAATTATTGACTTGATTATTTATTGATGATATGCAAATTTGCTGATTGTCATTCCATCCATTACTATTGCAATGAAACAGCAGACAATACTCTATTACACTAATAAAAATAAAAATGGTAACTATTAGATTTAATAACTGTTATATCTCAAATGGCATGAGTATGTCCAGGAAATGCACTGACCCATAAAAAACAACAACATCTCTTTATATGTACGTCCTGCCAGTATGTGGTGACGGGATATGGGGATTTCAGATATGTCATGTAGAAGCAAAGTTATCATTGCTTACAAAACAACTACTGTACTGTAAATGTTACCGCTACTGGTACATATATGGGAATGACGGCGCAAAAAAAAAAAAAAAAAAAAAAGAAAAGAACATTTTTGGACATAGAAACAACCAGCATAAAAAACATGTGGTCATATTTGTCAATGGTACGTCTTTGCCTGTGTCAGTGTTTCCCAATCCTGGATCTGGGTGACTCCCTGTCCTGTCATTTTGGTGTTTTCAATCCTCTATAACAACAACTTCTATTCTGTTAATTAGCTAATTAGTTCATTAGAGTGCTGGGAGCTGAGACAACACAAAAACTCATCATCTTTAGATGGGTGGTTAAAATTAAATAAAATATGAACTTTATCGTCATAGTGGCTAAGTCAGTGGTCCCCAACCATTTTTTACTTGGAGCCCCCAGTTTGAAATTTCCTTCGGGATCAATAAGGTGTCTGTCTGTCTGTCTGTCTATCTATCTAAGAAAACGTGAGACCCTCTTTGCAACAACCCATTCCAGCCCAGCACATGAATAAAAATGTATAAATTGCCAAAGATACATGCTCCCCTGTGATCTTTGGTGCCCCCTAGAGGGGGTGTGGACCCCAGTTTGGGAACCTTTTTTCAGCCTAGGTAGTGCTTAGAAAATGAAAAATCCTGACCACTATATATATATATATATATATATATATATATATATATATATATATATATATATATATATATATATATATATATATATATATATACTATGTTTTATTCAATATATATATATATATATATTATATATATATATATATATATAATATATATATATATATATATATATATATATATATATATATATATATATATATATATATATATATATATATATATATAATGTACTACAATACATAGTAGTGAAAAAAATACTCTAGGTTTTAGGGGTTAATTCATTCATAATACATGGTGATGGAAGGGAGTTTCATCCAAGCTTCGCTTTTCTTTTAGTCTCTGGCCTAGTGAACCAGCGTGAGGATGAGCTTTTGACCGAAACTACAAAGCACTTACATAAGTCACGTCTGATAAATGCTGTAAATGTAAACCTCTGTCTACAGTCTCAGTCCATCAAAGGACTAAAATATTAGAACTGGCACCATGGGTGGGTTGGTTTTAACATCTCAGGTCTTATGTACTTTTTCATCGTTCAGATGAAGCACAGTCTTTGATAAAATGTATACTCGGTACATTGTAAGCTCTGAACGATGCACAAATACACTGTATGGTGAATGTGTTGACCTGACCATCACATCCCTATGTGCTTTAAGCACATTCCATTCCGGGGTAAATTCTTCCATACTATTATAAACACTTTCCAAAAGATTACGGACCGTGGTTGTGGAGATTTGTGATTATTCAGCTACAAGGGTATAAGTGAGGTCAGTTGGGATGTTATATATCTATAGTTGTGAAGCTGAAGTTCCAGTTCATTCTAAAGGTATTCAGTAGGGTTGAGTTCAGGTGTCTGGGAGATTAGGTGTCCATATACTTTTGCTCATATAATTTAGTGTATTTCAATTACAGTACATAAATAATAGCTGAGCTCAGCTATCTATTTTATTTTTTATTTTAAATATTTATTTATTTAAAATTATTTTTACAAATATTTTCCCCAAACTTTTCTCTAATGTAGTCGTATCCAATTCCCACCCGTCACTATGGGGCTCCCTCCCCCATTAAGGCTACTACGAGACTGGGAGGGCCGAAGACTATCACGTGTTTCCTTCAAACCACATCACGCCAGCCAATCGCATCTTTTCGAACTGCTTCTCACACACCGAGCAGAAATCGAGCTGGCGATCTCCAGATGAAGGGGGAGCAATTTGCCACTGCACCACTTGGGGGCCAAGTTTTAAATATCATACATATTGTATAGTGACTTACTGGTCAGTCCCTTGTTGTCTCACACTTTTTGGGTTTCTGATCTGGGTAAAACTCCTGAATTACCTCGTTTAAATTAAATGTTCTCCTTGTGCTTAATGGGTTTCCTTTGAGTATCCTGGTTTCCTCTCACAGTCCAAAGACTAATATAGTACTGTATGTTGCAGGCTGATCTGTGTTTTGAAATTTGCCCTAATGTGTAATTGGTTGTGTGAGCATGTATTGGCATCCAGTGCATCTTTTCCTGTGACCTCTGGTGTTAAATCATGCATTACTGTGGCCATCTATGGCTTAGCAAAGTTGTCTTGATCAAACAAATCCGTGCCATCAACACAGCATATGTCAATGAGGATTTAAAAATATACTATATATGTGCTTATATGGAAGCCTTGCCAGTGTGTGTTAAGAGGGAGGCTTCAGACTTTAAACTGCATATTTGGAATATATACATAGGGATGACATTGCAGAACTCTCAAAATGAGCATATTTTTATTATGTTTTGGTCATAGAAACAAACGAAAACAACCATAAAATCACATGATCATGTGTGTGCGTGCTATCTGCACATATCTGTACTATTTCTTGAATGAAGAATTTTAGTGTGCTCTACTGTTAATTGATTGATTTGCAAGATTATATATATATAGGTGCGATTTCTTTAAGACTGCAAGGGAAGCTCAGCTTCCCCTATAACGTCACAAAATTAATGTTCAAATTATGTACTATTGTATTAACATTTTATTGACTAAAAATTCCCGTAGCGTCACAGTGCATTTCCCTGTTGAAGCCCAGCGTCCAGTGACTTCAATGCGGCTGCTTTGAACGTTTTTTTTTTCTTTTTTTTTTTCCAGTGCTTTGAAACTAGACGGTCATTGGATAAACGCTGCGATTATGTCCCGCCCACGGACGCTCAGCGTCTCTGGGGGTGGATGAGGAGTGGGCTGGCCCGGACGCCGAGCTTCTGCGTGATGATTGGAGGGTCTGTCGATAGACTGCGTCTCCTTTTGACTGACAGCAATTTTGTACTATAAGGAATCGCTGAAGTCCCATTGCGGATTTCTGAAGTTCAGTCGAAATAAAAACTGCTGCAACCTATTTCTTTATATTTGCTTGGCGAAATTGCTTGATTTTCATCATACATTTGGCTGGCCATTGAGAGGACACTGGTCAAGTCACTGGAAAAGATGCCTAGTTGGTACAACAGGGTCACAGACCATTTTCTTGAAAAGGAACATACTGTAGGGCAGAATTTACTTTTAAATAAATAGACAATTTTATGATGTAGGCCGAAAATGAGCTTCCCCTATTTGACAGACCAGTAGCCGCCACTGATATATATATATATATATATATATATATATATATATATATATATATATATATGAAGCTTCATTGCATATACAGTATATAAATATAAATGAAAACACAACCACAGAACACCAGCACGAGCAACTGCAGATGTTAAGAACACTTGTCCTTTACAGTCCTTAAGTACATTGTGTGAGTATGTCGCAGTCATTACAGCGTGACCCATCTGGCGCAGAGAGTCAGTGAGCCTCTGAATCAACGCTGTGCCTTCTCTCCCGTTTCTGTGAAACAGCTTAAATAAGACGCTCAAGCTTCTATATTTTATGTAGAAGGTCACACCAGTCGCATTAATGCGTTCTGTATTTGGTATAATGGAAGAAACTTGAGACCACGATCATGAATTATTTGAACCATTTGTGCCTGTGTTCATCTTGTGATACATTTCTCACCATGTGCTGGTTTTTATCTTGTAAAGGGGGAAAAAGTACACGACTCATAACTATAGTGATTTATCATTTATTTATCTTCTGTTCACGGTTGTGATTGATCTTCAGAAAACTAGACCTAAAGCTGGAAAACTGATCCTAGATGGGATGGCATTCACACCACCTACTGGAATGTTTTTTTTATTTTTTATTTTGTAGGTAGAAGGAAATAAGAGAACCTGGAAGAAACCCACATGGACGCGGGGAAAAAAATCAAAGAAATAATGATAGTTTCTCTTTAAAATAGATAATTATCTATCCTCTTAATCCACTTTATATCTATAGATGATCCACAAACTTCAATACATTATTTAAAAAAGCAAAAAGTGAAAATATATTTTAAAATATAGTCAAATGTATGTAGTGTTTCCTATTATAAAAATGATTAAATAAATGACTGTTGCACCTATTTTTTTATGTCATGCTTTAAAGGGGCATTAATATGCAAACTCACTTTTTAGTCATGTTTAGACATTTAGATGGGTCTCCAAAAACATAAGAAAAACAGTTTTAAAAAAATCCATTTATAGTCCTTTTTTCTATTCTTGTATTGGTTGAGGTTTAAACAATCCGATTAGATTCCCCCCCCCTAATATGACCTCATATAGGAAGACACCCCTCCCCCAGGTTGTTGCTCAGCTCTGCTATTGTATGGAGGGACGTGGCATAGCAGTAGCTCATTAACATAAACACAAGTACAACAGAATGTACTTTTTTCAAATGAAACTGACTGGCCAAATAAAAATCACAATTTCAGGAGGGTCAAATTATAGTTGTGCATCAAGCAAAGAAAAGAACTAAGAAGATTTGAAATGACTGGAACTGGGTTAAGAACCTGTCAACACATTGCTTCAGTCGCTCCGGTTGAGACTCGGCAATAAAATGAAGTCAGCTGACCACCTGAATGTACTGAATAACCAGTACGTCACATCTGTGGAGGGTTTCTTCCATCATTTTCACACATCAACTGGCCACCACATTGTGTGCTGTAATCAAAGCTGATGGTGATTGAATGAAATCTTAGACTGTGTGACGTTTTATGGCCAGGCTGTGTACTGTATGTTCCAGAGACAAAATACCATAAAAAAAAAAGTTCAACGTTCCTTCTTCCACAAATATTCAGTCGTAGAGTAATTAGCATTCGGTCCTGGATTAATTCTGGTTCAAAGTGCAGACTTTCATCTCATTAAGTTGCAGTGGAGTGGTCTTAAGAAAGCGATGCCTAGACAAATGAACTCAAACCTCAATAACCCGGGGCGATGCTGTAAATCAGGGCGGGTGAAAATCTCTTTAAAATGATGAGAGAGACTGATAATGTCCTACAGAAAATATCTACTTTAATGTTGTTGCTAAAGGTTGCGGAATTGTAGGGTGCACATATTTTTTCACACCTGGATTTTAAAGGTTGGAGTACTTTTTTGAAGTTTTTATTTATAGAAGTTAATGATCTGATAAAGAAAATTGCACCGCTAAAGGAGGGTGTACTTACTTTTTTTATGCTGCCAATAGAACAAGAGAAAAAAGAAAAAAGTTAATTATAATATGAAATATTAGAAATAGCACAATAAAGATTAATAAATAAAAACATGTATGCTTCATTTTAATCATTTAACAGGAAATAATTGATCAATCTCACTTGAGATACGTTTGTCCCTGACGGCACGATGGCTTAGTGGTTAGCGCTGCCGCCTTGCGCCTCCAGGGTGCGGGTTCGATTCCCATCTCGGGGTCTGTGTGCATGGAGTTTGCATGTTTTCCCTGTCCTTGGTGGGTTTCCTCCAGGTACTGTAGTGTGTGAGTGTGTATAGTTCATGCCCCTCACGACCCTGTATGCAGGATAAAGCGATGCTAGGACATACTGTACTGTAAGTGAGGGTAGAGCTTAACCATGAGTGACAGATATCTCATGTACTGATAGAACGTGTTGCCAGCCTGTTTGTGTTATATTGTGTAGTGAGAAAACATGTTCGCTTTCCCGTCCTGTTTTGAGACGCAGCCTGCTGCTAATCAGTCCATTCCTTAGCGACACTGATAACACATCACATGCAGCAGCCTGGCTCTGTGAACAGCCCAAAGCAGTGTAGATACATATAAAAAAAAAGGGATTATACCTGGCTGTAGTAGGCTTCTTTGAAGACCAAACATCAGTTATCTCAAAAGTGTGATCAAAAGCTGACTTTGAGACTGACAGAGCCTCGTGAGAAACATGTGAGCGATCCGGTGACAACCTGTCACCTTGACATCGGGTGTGGCCAAAGATAATAACACCTTTTATTTCATTAAAGAACTGCCGCATACAGGGGTGTTCTTTCTTTTTTTTCTTCTTCTGTATTTATATGCTTTATACGGGGTAATCAGAATCGTCTGGAGTGATTACGGCGGAATTGTTCCGTGTGCAGACGTGAATAAAAACGGCGAGCGTCCCGACAGGCCTCCTGCATGCTGCGTGGAGATATGGACCTGGATGGAATTTCAATCACGCCGTTGTGGGCGCCCCGCGCGATGGCATATCACGATAACCTGCTCTATATTCTATGAGCTTGCAAACAGAGAAATGATAATGTCAGCATTCTGGCAGGAGGAGCACCACGCTAAATAATTTCCCTGCGATGTCTTATCAGTGCTCCTTTTGGCAGGCTGGATTAAGCTTCCCGAACGCTGGAAACGAACGACTCGTTCGCACACAACGGCTGCCCTTTTCTCGTAAACGGAATAAACGGACAGAGCCGGCTGAGAAGAGCGAGTAATATTGAGGAAAATTTCGACAATGATTTCAGATTAACCGAACCTCCATTCGCGGTGATGACACCGGCTCGAGCAGAGGCAAACGGCTGCGTATCTCTCTTCGTACGTTGTCATCGGCTCCTTACAGTAACGCTCGTGACCTTTAGATGATGAAGCGCCGAGAACCGCAGCGCTGACATGTCTCTCTGTCTTGGGAACACGCGGCAGGAAGTTCCTCCGGCCCTCATCAGCACCGGGATGCACCGAAGATGCCCGGGGCATCGCAAAGGCCACTATTTATCTCTCTTACACCCACTCAGAGATTTAAAAAGGCCTTGGTTTTGCAGAGAGCAAAACTTGTGACTGCTTACATTTTTCTAGCATTGCCTCAAGAGTCATGAAAACACAAACAGTACAATTTGTCACTATTTGATTTTTGGTTAAATTGAGCAGATATCCTCGAGAAAAAAAAAAAGAAAGAAAAAAAAAATCCTGCACGTAGTGAAACACTCAGGCTGAAACTCATTCCCTGTTTGCTGACAATGTCTTACCCAAAGTGCCCTTGAAGTGCTGTCAGCCAGACGGGAACAAGAAAGCTTTTATTACATCCTATATCCCCTAGAATGTTTTCTTTCTTCCTTGCAGCGAGGAGGACATTTTTACATCCCCAAACAAACCCGAGGTTACCTTGTCTTTACCAGATGAAACGCTGCTTGCCCCGCTTTCCCACTGCTCGACTCCCTTTTAGTGCAGGAACGCCGGAGCGCACTTTCTCCATACGAGATGCTTGTTTATTTAAAGCCAGATCTGCATGCTCTAACTTATTCATGCAGTGTTTCATATTTCAGCGACTTGCCTGGAAAATTGAATGCCCGCTTTTTTTTTTTCTCTCTCTCAAACCCTCGGAAATGCAGGATCGTAGCTGAAGGAGAGAGCCAGGCTTTCCTTTATATGAATAATGGCTTATTTACATCATTACAGTGCAGGATATCTTATGTTCGAGCATTAAAGCGTGAGCAGAAATAAAACATAAATCCTTAATACTATATAATAAAATGTGGTACACATACCCAAATTTGCTTATTTGCATTTTTTCATTATGCAACAATTATTTTGAATATTTCCTGCCTGTCAGCAGAAGCTGCTTATGATAATGAACGTGAGTTCTGTCGTAGCCTCGGGTCGTGAGATCTGACTAGATCATTACAAGCTGTGTATAGATGCTGCATTATTGACAACTTCTCCTGCAGGTGATACAGAAAGAGAGATAAATTACAGGAACCAGTGTTTTAGCTGCGGATAGATGCTGAGTCTGTGTTGACCTTGTGTCGAGCTGAGCACTGATACTCCTACTGTTCCACATCTGAAGGCCAGGTTTAGTGTCTTGGGCTTTATCGACATATCCTCAGGCACTGTGCGTGTGTGTGTGTGTGTGTGTGTGTGTGTGCGAGTGCGCGAGTGTGTGGAGTATGTGGAAGACTGACTGTCTCACCAGAGGGGTTGTTTTTCAAAGGCCTCCAAACAATGATATGCACTTCCTATCCTATCCCATCCTACCACCGGCACATCATCTTCTGTGTCACTTTGTGCGTCAAAAAAGCAAACGATCTGATTTATCCCTCTTTTGGCAGCACAGTGGTTTCGTAGTAAGCGCTGCCGCCTAGCACCACCGGGATCCGGGTTCGATTCCCGCATCTGTGTGCATGGAGTTTGCGTGTTCTCCCCGCGCCACTTGGTGGGTTTCCTTCGGGTACTCCTCCCATAGTCCAAAGATATGCAAATTAGGCTAATTGGCGTTCCCAAATTGCCCGTAGTGTGTAAATGTTGACTAGAGGGTCTACCACGGTTGTAAAAATGGGAATAAATACAATGGGAATCACCACTAACCTCCACGGTCCTAGTGGGATGAATGGATCCTCTTTTATATGTTCTGTATGTTTTCCTCCCTACTTCAAAAAAAATGTCCTTTATAAATCAGCTATGTGAGAATGTTTAAGTGAAAGCAGTTACACACACACACACACGCACGCACGCATGCACGCACGCACGCACGCATGCATGCTTTAAATTGGATTACAATTTGAACCGTGAGCTTATTTAAGGATTTTTCTTTTGTGAATTTTCATGTATTGAGTAGAGCTTGAGGGAGGGAAAAAACACTGTTGTCTTTTAAATTAACTTCACTCTGTGTTACATTTATCGGGGATGAAAGATGTTTCAGGAGAAGCTGAAATGGACACGAGAAAATTACTAAAGTTTGTCAGTTTCTGAGCGACTCAGTGATGCTAAATATAGGTCATCTGTCTCTCAGAGAAACTGGATACTTTATGAAATGAATCCGCTTTCTTTCTTTCTTTCTTTCTTTCCTTTTTTTTTTTTTGAGGTGAGGAAATTAAATGTCACAAAAAAGAAAGCCTTGATAGGACGCAGCACGGCGCAGGAGTCGTCGGTCTTAAAATGGGCCGTGAAGGTCTGCAATAAATTCCCTGCCTGCGGGACCTGATCCATCAGGATGCTTTGTGCTTTGCGCCATTCTTCCCAACTTTGCTAAGGAAACCATTAGACCTATTGTTATGGGCAGTATTTTGCTGAATTGTAGTTGCTTGTGCAGTAATGCATACACAATAACGGTCAATGAGTAAGCTGTAATGGCGCCATACATTATTTCCAGCATGTTTATTGTCCATTCCCTCGAGAGACTAATAGCCAACTTATTATTCGCATTAGCAGCTTGCATTCTTACAGTACAGGCCGTGATCTCCGATTAGTCTTTCTCTATTAATAAACGTTCATTCAGGTTCGACTTTACCTGAGACGCTTCTTATTCCTGAAGCGCACGTCCTGCTGTGTCATTATGGCTCATTATGTATTCTCCAGCTGCACAATACAAAGCCAGAACAGGTGCGTAAATATGCCTTGCACACTCTTTATGCTATGATTAAGCGTTGTTTTAAGTTTATTTGTCGAGTCCTTTAGCATTGCACTGAAGAAAGAGGCCGGAAGACAGAGTGTCTAAGGCTGGTCAAACTGCAAATTTGCGAAGAAGAAAAAAAACAACAACAACGAAGGCATGGCGACGTGCATGATACAGAGTACCCAGCTGCTGTTCTTCATTTCAATGTGAGAATATCTTCTGCACAGTGTCTCAGCAGACAAGCGAATGTGGGAAGTAGCTAATGTGCTGGCATTACCTCTATTGTGTAATGAGTTGATGCATCATTCGGCGAAGAGGTGGCAGAAAACAGTTCTGTGAAAATGTATGTAGTGTTGAAAAGGGAGACTAGCAAATGGTGTGGAATTGCTTTTTTTTTTTCTTCCAATTTTGGATGATTCATAGGACACATGAAAGACAGGCTAAAATCAATTTTATATAAAATGGGTATGCTTATTATATTATAAAGGAACTGTTGTAAAAAAAATGGCATTTGTTCAAATAGTGCACTAAATAGTGTACCGCATAGTTAATAGCTCATAAAATGTACATCAATGGCCATTTAGATATAAAGTCTTTTGCAAAAGTTTAGGCACCCCCTTGATAAATAACAGATTTTGATTATTTTTTTTTTTATTGAAAAGGTTTGAAGAGTCAACGTATTTGTAAAGCTTTGAAATTGGCATTTACTAAGTTACAGATCTAACGAGCTGATTAAGGTCTGAAACCTTGTAAAAAGAATCTGAGACTCCGGAACTCTTAGGGTGCCCAAACTTTTGCACAGTGCCATAGTAATGTTTTTATTTTTGTTCAAATTATGACATAAAAAGTAACTATAAAAAGTAACACCAATGTTTGTTGAAAATATTGTGCATTTTTTTCCATTTCCAAGAGAGACTGTGTTAACATCTTTTCAATTAAAAAATTACCAAAATCTGTTATTTACCAAGGGGTGCCTAAACTTTTGCATAAGACTGTATCTCACATACTATACACTGATCAGCCATGACATTAAAACCAAATCTTATAAACTGTACATATTTAGATATACAGTACAGTAGGTCCTGTAGGTCATATAAACGAGTTCTGTTCTAATTTGTTCATAAGTCAAACAGACATCATCTAGGTACAGTACAAGGACACTAGCACAATTGTCTATACAAAGTATATTTTAGTACAGTGTTCGTTAGAATTGTGCGCATGATTGCCCGATTGATTTTAAAAGAACAAGCGATGTCTGCCAACTTTCCACCTTGCTCCATTTTCTCAATTATTCTCACTTTTATCTCCATCGTTATTGCTTGGCGCTTCTCAGCAGTGGCAGCTTCATCTTCGCGGCTTTTACGCCTTGCTCCCGGATGTCCTGCGATACACACTGCAAGCATGTGACAATGAATAACAAACATGCGATCTACGATTTTTCTTCAAACATTCGTAACTCAAATGTTAGTATGTAGAGGACTTATATCTGTATCTCATACACCATACATTCATCAACCACAACATTAAAACAACCTTCCTGAAGAATTTGGAAATAAAACATTAAAAATTCAGAGGATGGCTTGCCTTCTTTTCATAGTACAATCTGGTGCCATGTCACACACATACACAAAATTGATTTATCAGACCAGGCCAGCTTCTTTTCATTGCTCCATGCTCTAGTTCAGATGCTCATGTTCCCTTGGTGGACACGGATCAGCCTGGGCTTCCTGACGGATCTGCAGCTCGGCTGTGTTGCACTGTGTGTTCTAACATCTATATAAATAAAAGAAAGCTGTTGTCTGAACCGTGAGTTTGTGGCATGCTGCTTTTAATGTTGTGTCTTTTTTTTTACTTTTTTTTTAAAAAGTTTTTTTTTAAGTCATTGTAATTAATTAATTAATTAATTTATTAATTAATTCATTCATTCATTCATTCATTCATTCATTTTTCTGTTTCATCTCTTAGTTTGTTTTACACCTTATGCATGTATTTTATTTTTTGGAGTCTACCAGGGGTTTCTAGATCAACACAGCTGCTTTTTCATTGATCTGTACTGTTGTATCTACATGGTCTAGAAAAAGAAAAATGCAATAAACAGTTGTTAACAAAACAAAGAAAGTTAGAAATTGCACATTATAGTACATTAGTCAGAACTCGCTCTTGATATCTTATATTATATCATTATATACACACACGTGGACAAAATTGTTGGTACCCTTAGGTCAATGAAAGAAAAACTCACAACTTTAATCTGACAAAAGTAATAATTAAAAAAAATTCTATGAATGTTAACCAATGAAAGTCAGACATTGCTTTTCAACCATGCTTCAACAGAATTATAAAAAAAAATAAACTCATGGAACAGGCCTGGACAAAAATGATGGTACCCCTAGAAAATACTGAAAATAATGTGACCAAAGGGACATGTTAATTCAAGGTGTGTCCACTAATTAGCATCACAGGTGTCTACAATCTTGTAATCAGTCAGTGGGCCTATATATAGGGCTCCAGGGTCACTGTGTTGTTTGGTGACATGGTATGTACCACACTCAACATGGACCAGAGGAAGCGAAGGAAAGAGTTGTCTCAGGAGATTCGAAAGACAATTATAGACAAGCATGTTAAAGGTAAAGGCTGTAAGACCATTTCCAAGCAGCTAGATGTTCCTGTGACTACAGTTGCACATATTATTCAGAAATTTAAGATCCATGGGACTGTAGCCAACCTCCCTGGACGTGGCCGCACGAGGAAAACTCATGACAAATCAAAGAGACGGATAATCCCAATGGTAACAAAAGAGCCCAGAAAGACTTCTAAAGAGATCCAAGGTGAACTTCATGCTCAAGGAACATCAGTGTCAGATCGCACCATCCGTCGTTGTTTGAGCCAAAGTGGACTACATGGGAGATGACCAAGGAGGACACCATTGTTGAAAACAAATCATAAAAAAGCCAGACTGGAATATGCCAAACTACATGTTGACAAGCCACAAAGCTTCTGGGAGAATGTCCTATGGACAGATGAGACAAAAATTGAACTTTTTGCCAAGGCACATCAGCTCTATGTTCACAGACGGAAAAATTAAGCATATGAAGAAAAGAACACTGTCCCTACTGTGAAACATGGTGGAGGTTATGTTCTGGGGCTGCTTTGCTGCATTTGGCACAGGGTGTCTTAAATCTGTGCAGGGTACAATGAAATCTCAATGCTATCAAGGGATTCTAGAGAGAAATGTGCTGGCCAGTGTCAGAAAGCTGGGTCTCAGTCGCAGGTCATGGGTCTTGCAACAGGACAATGACCCAAAACACACAGCTAAAAACACCCAAGAATGGCTAAGAGGAAAACATTGGACTATTCTAAAGTGGCCTTCTATGAGCCCTGATCTCAATCCTATTAAGCATCTTTGGAAGGAGCTGAAACATGCTGTCTGGAAAAGGCACCCTTCAAACCGGAAACAACTGGAGCAGCTTGCTCATGAGGAGTGGACCAAAATACCCGCAGAGAGGTGCAGAAGTCTCATTGACAGTTACAGGAATCGTTTGATTGCAGTGATTGCCTCAAAAGTTTGTGCAACAAACTATTAAGTTAGGGGTACCATCATTTTTGTCCAGGCCTGTTCCATGAGTTCATTATTTTTTATAATTCTGTTGAAGCATGGTTGAACAGCAATGTCTGACTTTCATTGGTTAACATTCATAGAATTCTTATTTATTATTACTTTTGTCAGATTAAAGTTATTTCTGTGACCATTGTGAGTTTTTCTTTCATTGACCGAAGGGTACCAACAATTTTGTCCACGTTTGTATATATAATGATAATGATATATAATGATATCTTCATGTTTCGTACAATGGAGAACCAGAAACCAGTTTCTGTATGTACAGTATGCCTGTTTGTCTGTATGTCTGTCTGTCTATCCAGCCAGATTGTTGTCAGAGCATCATGCAAAATTGTCTGGACTGAATCTAATGAAACTCTTGCAGTAATTAAATATCTGCCTGAGGTTTAACTTGCACCATCAAAATGTTGAGTAAAAGCGATGTTATGAACAGTTACGTGTCAGATTTAATAATTTACTTTAAAATAAGCTACTAATAACCAGTGTTGGGAAAGTTACTCAAAAAAAGTAATCTACTACAAATGACTAATTACTACTTTAAAATTGTATTTATAAAATTAAATTATGTTACTGATTATTACATGTAAAAAGTAATCAGATTCCTAATTACATATATTTCAAGTTACTTTGAAAACATCTGTCATGGCGTGCGCCTCTGCATAGCCCCTCCTTCTTCACTCAGCATTGGGTATTGGTATATCAAATCCTTTAAATTAGCAGTTATTAAACCACTATCTAAGATACCTGACCTTGACCTTTGTCAGCTGTCCAATTACAGGCCGATCTCAAACCTCCCCTTTATCTCTAGAACTTTGGAAAAGATATTAGCACAGCAACTATGTTCATATATCAGTCAGGATTTAGGCATCATCACAGCACAGAGACAGCACTTGTTAAAGTAGTAAATGACCTCCTATTGGCCTCTGATCAGGGTTGCGTCACTATACTCCTGTTACTCGACCTCAGTGCAGCTTTTGACACCATTTTGACACACAGTATTCTCCTACACAGATAGAAAATGTAGTAGGGATTAAGGGAACAGCCCTCTCCTAGCTCAGATCCTATTTGACTGATCGTTATCAGTATGTAGATTTAAATGGTGACCACTCTGCATGTTCACTAGTGGAGTTTGTTGTTCCACAGTGTTCAGTTTTAAGATCACTGCTTTTTTCTCTTTACATGCTTCCTCTGGGCAACATACTGTAATTTGTAAGCATGGTATTAGTTTTCATTGGTATGCTGATGACACACAGTTATACGTCTCAGCAAAACCAGATGAGAAACACCAGCCTACTAAAGTTAATTGGATGTTAATTAACTTCCTTATGCTCATAGTTCTAGTCATAGGATCTCATGCAACTAGAAGCAAGCGTTCTGATCACACTGTAAATTTAAATGGCCTTCCTGTTCCATCAAATGAACATTGAAAGACCTCGGTGTGATTATAGATCCCAGCCTTTCATTTGAAGCACATGTAGAGAATATTACCAGGACAGCATTCTTACACCTCAGAAATATTGCCAAGATAAGAAATATATTGTCACTAAATGATGCAGAAAAACTAGTTCATGCTTTTATCACCTCTAGGTTGGACTATTGTAACGCCTTACTGTCTGGTTGTTCAACTAGGTGTATAAACAAGCTTCAGTTAGTACAGAATGCAGCAGCGAGAGTCCTCACTAGAACCAGAAGATACGAGCACATCACCCCTATCTTATCCACACTGCATTGGCTCCCTGTGAAATTTCACATTGATTTTAAGATACTACTTTTGACATTTAAAGCACTAAATGGTCTTGCGCCACAGTATTTGAGTGAACTGCTAGTGTCTTACGATCCACCACACCTACTTCGATCAAAGAAGGCAGGCTGCTTGTCAGTACCACGTATTATTAAAACTACAGCAGGGGGCAGAGCTTTTTCTTACAAAGCCCCAAAGTTATGGAATAGTCTTCCTATAAATGTTTGACTCAGACACAGTCTCAGTGTTTAAGTCTAGGCTAAAAACCTATTTATTTAGCCAAGCATTTTTGTAAATAGATTAACCTTAGGTAAAGGAGCAGATCTGGGGGACTCATGGATGTAGAGTATTATGGTGAACTGGTATGTTTAGATGCTGTCCTCCCCACTCTCATTGATCACTCAATTGGTTTGTTGACGGTGAGGTGATTGGTCGCTTAACATCTCAGTTCCCCCTCATGTCTGTGTTTCCTTCTGGCTCTCCCTTTTAGTTATGCTGTTATAGTTAGTCTTGCCGGAGTCCCTGCTTGCAGTCTGCACTAAAGATACATTGACCTTATACATTGTTTGACTGTGACCATACCTAACTGCCATCTGTCCTTCTCTTCTGCTCTCTCCTCTTCTCTCTCTTCTCCTCTCCCTCTCTCTCTTGTTCCCTCTCTCTGTCTCTCTGTCGAGCTATACATATCGCTCTTCAGCTGCCAGATGATCCAGACCCCCTCTGCCCTCTGGACCTGTCTGACTCGTCCTGGTGTCCCGCTTCTGGTTGGAGATCTCATCACATGGATGTGCCGTGTGGTCTGCCTGGGATGCATATGGTGACTGGGGACTGGGTTCCACTTTCCCCGAAGACGGTCCTGTTCTCGGCTGGTGCAGACAGCTGTTCTCTGAGGACTTGTGACTTCAGTCGCTCGATAGTTCAGGACTGGAGTTTCCTACAGTCTACCTGAGCCTCTGGACTACAATTTTATCCATTTTACCCAAATGAGGATGGGTTTCCTTCTGAGTCTGGTTCCTCTCAAGGTTTCTTCCTATTACCATCTCATGGAGTTTTTCCTTGCCACTGTTGCCCTCGGCTTGCTCATCAGGGACAGTCTTATTATTTTGATTCATACACATTCACATCTCATACAAACTTATATAATTCTTTTGATTGTGTAAAGCTGCTTTGTGAAAATGTCAATTGTTAAAAGTGCTATACAAATAAAATAAAATTGAATTGAATTGAATTGAAATGCATTTTAATTAATTTTTAAACACTACATTTGTAACGCTAGTAAGGTAATGTAATCAAATTACATGCATATGAAATGCATATAAAATGTAATGCATTACTGCGTTATCAGGAAAAGTTATTAGATTACAGTAACGTGTTATACCCAACTCTGCTCATTGTAAACACCTGCACCAATAGAGATTTGCGTGATTGAACCAGACAGACTAGCCTTCACATCAGTGAGCTTTGGGTCACACGACCCGGTCGCAGGTTTTCTGCTCTTTTGCTCTTCCTTGGACCACTTTTTTACTGCATACGTACCATAAGACCCGACACTACAGAAATGCTCTGACCCAGTCGTCTAGCCATAACAATTTTAACGATTCCCTTAAAAAAAAAAAACCTTTTATCAAAAGCAATGCTCTTTTACACTATCGATCCACTTCATGATCCTTTTGCGGTGTGTGAAGATGACAAGAAAGTGGATTGACAGCAATCGAGGAGACTCTTTGCGCTTATTAAAGCCTGCACTCTGTCGTAGTTATGCGAGAGTGCTGAATATGGAGTCAGTGACAAAAAATATTGGCTCTCCCATTCATCAGCTATCTCTGACTCCGAGCTTGTGCTTGTGTTATCCCTCTCTGCTTGTCATAAAAATTTTCCCAACCTACCTGAGAGCTCGGGGGAACTTAATGGCACATCGACTATAATAGCATGCAAATGGAATACACACACGCACACACACTTATGTAAACACTTACATGAGAATCTGGGACAAGATGGCCATGACCCACAGAGGTCTCCTTTCTGAGCAAAGTATCTGGGGATTCGGTATTCTCTTCAGCTGGAGCTTAATTAGCCTGTCTGTGTGCCGAGAGAAGTGTTCTGCAGTTGACCTTTCCTAAAGGTAAGCGGCCGACGCGTGTTCAACAGAGCCACAGGAAAATGAGCAGCGATGAGGAGGAAGCTGACAAGTCTGTCTTGGGCATGCCACTGCGCCCACAGCTCACACAGACTCTGACTAAATAGTGTGGTGGAGGGAGATATTTCCAAAAGGGCATATATCAGGATTATTATCTGAACAAGGACATATCCATAATCGTGAAGCCTCATTCTTCGGCAGGAGCCTGAAAGCTCTGCTGGTGATCGTTGCCACAATCTGTAGCTCGGGGCTATAGATATGGCTTGAATTTGAGCAAGGAAATTGCATCAGACTTTTTGAAAAGAGCTCATTGTAAATCTCTTGTCGTTCATAATGCGGTAGTTACAGCTGTTTTTGCAAATGATCAAATACAGTATGCCCCAAAATATACAGTACTGAAATGATAAGAAGAACATGAGTTGTATTTCTCCTAAAAGAAACTAACATACAGTACACACTATTAACATGTTAATTTACTGTACCAGTTTGTGTGTGTAATGTAAATGTTCGAAGTGTGTGTGCAGCGCTTCGCTGTAGACAGTGTTCGTATCGTTCATGTAGATTTTCAAACCGTATTCCTGAAACAAAGGTCGCTGCAGACTCCTGCAGAAGGAGACGATTTGCTCGTGTAGCGCAGACACGGGTCTTGGCAGAGCTTCACAGTTGAACACGCACTTTAACTTTCCCCACAAGTAGGCATCAAGTGGTGGAAGACCAGGAGAATGGGACGGGTGCGGGAAAGAATTGTTCTGCCACCTTTTTCGAACTCAGCCGCTTCCGCATGAGCAGAAATAATACTCAATCAAATATTTTTTCTTTATTGAAAAATAAAGAATTTTTTTATTATATATGGTACACTGTAAACCTTAATGCCAAAAGTAATTAAACATATTGACTACTGTTAACTTAAATCATTATAATTAGTTCAAATTAATAGACCTTGATGATCGTTTAGAACGTTTTGGTATTTATGAGTTTGTAGAAATTATACTTTTCAGGTTAGCTGAACAAATTTGATATTTTAAGTAACTGAAAGTACTTAAGTAACAATAACTGTCACCTTAAAATATAAACTTAAAATCTTTTGGACTAGTGATTTTGTGTGTGACGTCATCAGGGCAATAGTGCCCAGTGGTTCAGTGAGGCCCGGGTTCGATTCCCAATGACTGGATGAAGTGTCTGTCCCAAGCCCAGATAAAATGGGAGGGTTGCGTCAGGAAGGACATCTGGTGTAAAACATGTGCCAAGCTTGTGCGCGGACCGGATCGTCTGCTGAGGCGACCCATTGCCGGGAGCAGCCGAAAGACCAACAACAGTTTATTTGATTTGCAACAACTAAAGAAAAAAAAAATTGCTATTAAATAGTATGAGTTAGGCTACTCAATAATGCAAGTAAAAAACGATTAATATGAATGAGTACAACAAACTCAAAAACTGAGAGTTCTGTTTACTTAAAATTGGAAACATCATTACTTGATGTAACTAACTTATTCGGGTTTATAGTGTATATTACTTCATTCTGTAATACCAATTGTTTAAAAAAATGTAAACAACTTTGACTGACCACACTGCAATGGATTGACACCCCATCCAGATCTCCTGGGATAGGCTCCAGGCTCCTGTGTACAGAATAAAGCGTTATAGACAACAAGTGACCACAACATACACGATTGCTTGGCCACAAAAAAAAAAAAAAAAAGTATACTCTTGCATAGGATATCATTGAATCACCTTCGGCTTTGATTACTGCCACATCATGCGGGCCAGTTCATTTGTGCAAAAATGATTCCTCATGCTCTCAGAACCATCCCTGGTCGTGCCCTCAGGGAAGAAAAACTCCATTGATGTGATAACCTGAAGCAACCACAGATCATAACACTGCCTCCAGAGGCCTGTACACTGAGCACTGTGCATGATGTGTTCATCGCTTCATGTATATCGATTTTTACCCTGACTCGCACATCACTCTGGAATCTGAAATCATCAAGTCATATGACATTTTTGCATCGTTCCAAAGTCCAGTCTTTATGCTCCCTGGCAAACTGAAGCCTTTTGTCCTGATGTGTCTCACTAACAAGTGGTTTTCTTATGGACACACAGCTGTTTATTCCCAATCCTGTGAGTTCTCATCACACTGTGTGTACAAAAATGCTCTTACTTTCACAAGGAAACACAGCTCTGGTTTTTACAGTTGTATTTTTTTTACCAGGCAACATCAAGTAAAAACATTTCTTTCTTTCCAGGTTTTGGGAATGTTCTGCAGAGTTCTTAACCCAGTTCTAGTCTTTTCAAATTTTCCTAGATGTTCTCATTGCCAGACATAATACATACTCTCTCTCTCTCTCTCTCTCTCTCTCTCTCTCTCTCTCTCATACACACTCACACACACACACACACACACACACACACACACACACACACACACACACACACACACACACACACACACACACACACACACACTGTAAATTATCATTAGCTTAACAGAAATCAGATGAATCATGTTCAAAGATAATAATGTTCTTGGTCAAATTTATTTTTCATAGTATCACTATAAACGCCTCTCCAGTAAAAGAAGTGAGTTTTGCTGTTGTTATTACTCATAAACATGGCTGTGAAATAAAATCTACCGGTATAGACGTTGTCTCAAAGTTCTCCCAGAGTAATTGGCCTCAAACCGGTTCATGAAAAATGAGTCTGTGTATTTAATTAGATATTCGGCATAAACAGAATAAGAATAAAAAATTCAGTAATGCGTGACACTAGACTAACAACATTTATTCTTTTAACATTCTGAATAAGTAATGTCTAAATGTTATTTGATACATGTAGAAAGTATTGTTTCGTTTAAGTTGCTTAAATATTTGCATTTACGCTACATCTATAACTTGCGTCCTTTTGCAGTATTGTATTAAAAACTATTTCTTCATAGAAGATATATGAATTCCGTTTGTCTATCTGTCCATGTTCTTTAAAACTTTTATTTTATTTTATTTTATTTTAAGTATATAAGAACGAATGAGCTACAGCTGACTATCTTCTCTACTTGTTCTCCTCTCTGATAAAGCTCGTATCCCGAGAGTCGTCTTTGACCTGGAACTTTCTGTTTCTGTATAACTACAGTAGCATGATGCTATGTTCTGAAGAGCTCTGGATAAGTCTATCTGTGAAATGTACTACTGTAGTGTAAACAAGGACAAGGGGAGCAGAGCTTTTAGATCCAAGCTACAATGCGTAACCTCTTTTTTTTTTTTGCATTACTATGTTTTAATAAATATATAAAGGTGAGTATTGTGCAGTATAGAGTTATCCTTAGACATATCCTTGTTTTTCAGCACAATATTAACCATTACACACATGACTGAGCAAAAAAAAAAAAGAAATAGCACAGATTCATAAGATCAATCTTATAAATCGAATAAATCGATCAGGGATGAATAAAAAGAATAAGAAGGTGGTAGTGACAGTCATGCAGGCTCTGCAGAGACTCACAGCATCACACGGTGAACGGCTCTTCTTTATAAAACCTAGCAATTATGATCACGTGTTTTAGGTTGCTTTTGGTTTTTGCTGTGACCAAAAAAAAAAAAAAAAAAAAAAAATATATATATATATATATATATATATATATATATATATATATATATATATATATATATATATAATAATAATAATAATAAAATAAATAATAAATAATTAAAATAATAATAATAATAATAGTAATAAAAATAAAAATAAAATAAATAATAGTAATAATAATAATAATAATAATAACTTAATATAATTTAATAAGGTGACATTATTCCCATATTTTAGTAGCGGTATGATGTACACGTTTTAAAAGTAATGATACCTTTGGCTCTACATGACGAATCATAAAACGCAAATGCGCAGTGTGATGGCTGCAGCCTCCTCCGTCCACACACACCCACACACACCCACACACACACACACACACACACACACACACACACACACACACACACACACACACACACACACACACACACACACACCGGCAAGACTTCTGTATAAGCAGCTGTTTTTTTCATTGAGCAGTGCTGTGGTGTAGCACAGATCCATGCCGCTTGAGTTTTGTTAATCTTCCTGGGTTTCATAAAGAAGAGCCGTTCACAGAGCCATGTGAGGTCTCTGCAAAGCATTATTCTGCACATCATCCATGATCGATTTATTAGTAAAGATAAAGAAAAGAGAAAGATAAAGGAGTAGTTTATTGGGTGGGCAAATATCCATGGCCCAAGTATACTCGATGTGTGGGGAAACGGTAACATTGCCAAAAATGTTTGTTCACCTGATCTTCACACCCATGTGATCACATTCCAGATTTATTCCCCCTTTTCCTGCCGTAATGCGCTCCACTCCTCTGGGAAGGCTTCCCACTACGGTATGTTTCGGAGTGTGTCTCTGGCATCAGGGTTGTAGGGATGTCGAGGAGCTTCCGGTTCCTGTTCACCCCAAAGGTGTTGAGGGGTTGAGTTCAGTCAGGGTTCTGTTCAGGACACTCTTTATGGAGCTGACTTTGTGTACATGAGCACTGTCATGCTGCAACAAGTGTTAGTGTTAGTGCTGGAATAAGTTTTTTTCTATGACTTACCTGAATTACCTTTGATGTTGAAAAGCCACACTCTTAAATTTTAAATAAAAAACCTCTCAGCGTATCACTTATAAACCATAAGCTGTTATTGTGAAACAGCAACCCATATTAAATCCATTCATTATTAATCGTATATCGTGCAGGCCTTCTGCTATACATTACCCTGTGTACAGGCTGTTAGGAATGATAACAGATTAGAACCATCACGTTGATATAAACCTATAATTTATATTACAGGCATAAATATTCAGATCCTTGCCTTTATTAAAGTAATGAATCAATACCTTCTGATTGGAGAATTCACTCACTCACTCATCGTCTATATACAGGGTCACATGGGGGTGGGCGGAGCCTAACCCAGAAGGTACCCATACACCACTTGAACGGGTTGCCAATCCATCACAGGTCACATTTTTTATTGGACAAACTTAGTTGTTTTTGATAGACGATTGATTATAAAGTGTCATTATACAGTATTGTAAGCCCGGATTTCTGATCTGATCTTGATTTGACATTCTGTGTGTGACATGAGGGCTTAGATCAAGTTTAGAATCTGTTCTTGTTAGTTTCTGTTAATCCTCCTTCAATAAAATGTGAGGACTTACTCTGTCTGCTCCACAGTTGGGGCCCTTGATCGAGACCCTTAACCCTCCCTTCTCCAGCGGTGCCATACCATGCAGAGGGCATTCTTCCTAACAAGCCGTACCTAGAAGTGTTTCACAGCACTGTATAGTATATGTGACAAATCACAGGATCTTCTTCTTCCAGCTCACTGCTTACAGTATACTGTAGATCTCGGCTACTGATTGAATGGTTGACAGTTTAAACTCTGGAACCAGCAATTTGGCTCTCTCATCACACTCTCGAAAAGCACTATTCAGTTTGGATTTTCGCAGGTGTTCCGATGATGTTTGCGCTGTCATTTAGATGCTATGTTTTTTAAATTGGATAAAATCCTCTACCAAAACAAACAAGAGAAAATATGCCACTGTGTGTGTATGCATTTTCTGTTTGCACCACTTCTATTCTCAAAGGTGAACATTTTACACTGACGGGGCACATGACCTCCGTTGCCGCTTTGCTTGGACCAGTCTTTGGCTTTCTGCCTGTGCAACTTTTACAGAACTCTTTTTTTTTTTGCTTGTTTTGATTTTTTTTTGGCTTGTGTCTGTGTTTGTTCTGACTTTACTTTATTAAACTTTGAGTCGACCTTGGAGGTGAGAAATCAGCTACTTAAATTAATTGCGTTATTCTTCTTATGTGAACCGCACAAGGAGTGAAGCCACTGTGAGAAGAAGGATGGCCTGAATTTAACTGAAGCCTGGAATGAGTTTCCTCATGACTGGATCGTAGCCTATTTTACTCCACTTGTGTTCATTTCACAAGCCAGTGCCATTCGCACATGTTAGCCATTGTTTAGTGATTATATAGCCTCTATCTGCGTTTTTTCTCACTTACTGTAAATGATTGAGATTTTTTATTTTGATATCACACAAAAATAAGCAGATTAAACACAGTTTTTAAATGACGATTTTATTAATCACATAATCACTAAACAATGTTTAGTATGTTTAGTAACTGTATATACTGTATATAAAGACAAACAATATTATTAGTAGCTTTATGAAATGTTATCATTTATTAATTTATGTATGTTATCGCCTCCTATTGTACCTTATTGCACAAATCAGGTTATTCTGGTTCATAAGGATTTGCTCAATACACACACATGCACACACTCACACAGACAAATAATTGCATACAGTAATGTAGGTAAAGAGAAAGTAAGAGACAGAGAAAAAGATAGATGTACAGTGAAAAAAGTATTTGCCCCCTTCCTGCTTATTTATTTATTAATTTATTTATTTATGTCACAAATGACTCAGATCCTCAATCAAATTGTAATATTACACAATGATAACCAGAGTGAATACAAAATGCAGTTCTTAAATTATGATTTCATTTATTAAGGGGGAAAAAAAACTGCACAGCCTCTATGCATATATTTTATGTTGATGCTTTACAGAATCTATTTCCCAGTGTACATTGTACTGTACCTCACCTGTAATGTGCTCAATTGTTCCTCAGCTGAACCTTGTTAAATTTGATCAGTCTGTGTATTTACAGTCTACATTTTAGCTGGGTCTTTGTCTTACATCAGTCATGTTGCTGTTGTTATCCTGTTCCATCACTGGTCTGTTTAGAAAAAAAAAATTAAAATTATCATTAGCATCAACCCATAGTTTCTCACCCAGCCATTGTCATAGTTTTTGGATTTAAGTTTTTTTTGCTTTTTCATCATTCTAATCGTCATCCTAGAAAAGAAAAGTCTGTCTCTCTGCATTATGTCTCAACTTCTTTTGTAACAACGGATAAGTTTAAAACAGTAGCATGAAAATAGACGCCAAGCAAAAAAATGTCTCAATTCTTATTAGATGGTGCCAAAACTAAACAAGATGCTAACTAAAGGTTTGCTGATACAGGGGTACCACGGCATATGAAGCATTTTCGACATATGAGTGAATGGACCGAGTGAACTGAACGCCGGCTAAGTAGCGCTTATGTCCAGGAGCCGTTCAAAACTTCTCTGTGTCAGTGAAAAGTCAAGCGAAGAGATTTTACATATTTTTTTGTGTTTTTTATTTATTTTTATTTATTTTATCTCATGCAAGATTTAATGAAGACACAGCACCATGGGTAACATGAATGTTAGCAAGAAGAAAAGGGAGGCGCTTACAGTTTGGATTTTAAAGCAGTCGGCACAAAGAGTAATTATAAGTGAGGTTTAATGTCTGTTTATTTCATATTTTACTTCCTTTACATGTCTTTTCTAAATGTTTAGATTGTTTCTATTTGCAAAGATATAATTATAGTGATGGCAATTGGTAATATTGGTGATATTTTTGAGTGGCTGCTATTCTAATTATACCAGTGATAATGCTGTTTAATTTATTAATGATCAACATATCAGGCATTTTCATTATCTATAGTCTATTGTTTAATGTCAGATTGTTTCTGTTCTGTCTTCACTTAGATCATGGCCATGATAAAGTCATTCCTCACCAGCATCTCTCTCTCTCTCTCTCTCTCTCTCTCTGAATGAAAGCAGATCGTCATTTTACATTGAAACCTCTAAGCATCCACTCCGCTGTCCTGAACACTTTCATGTCCTGGAAAACTTTCCTAAGCATCATGACTGTTACAAAGTACCGAGCCTCTTGCAGTAGACATTAAATGTGTTCTAACTAAAAAAAAAAAAAAGTAATAACTTGTTTTAACCGCTTACACAACTGCACATTAAAAAGTACTTATACTAGTCTCAGATTATGCAAGTTCTTGTATTTGAGCTGTCACAGCCAGATTATTATTATAGCATAAACATTTATTATAACATAAATGTTCCCACTAGAGCAGGAAGGTAGTTAGGTAGTTACACAACAACTAATGCACACCTTCAGAGTCAAGCAGAGTTGAGAATTCAACCTCACTGCGGTATAAGAAGATATATTGCATGGTACTTACAGTATGTACAGAATACAGTCACAAAGCATAACCATGAGCTGGACTGTATACCATGACTGTGTTGAGATCATGAAAGCCAGTGAGCTAGCTAGAGATATTAGCATGTGTCTGTTAAAATAACCAAACAGGCAAAGAAACAAGTAACCAACCATCCAGCCAACAAACTAACCATTCAATTCAATTCAATTCAGTTCACTCACTCATCATCTATACCACTTAATCCTGTATTCAGGGTCACGGGGGCCGGGAGCCTATTCCAGGAGATTTAGGGCACATGGCAGGGTACACCCTGGACAGGGTGCCAATCCATCGCAGGGCACACACACACACACTCATTCACACACTACGGGCAATTTGGGAACACCAATTAGCCTAACCTACATGTCTTTGGACTGTGGGAGGAAACCGGAGTACTCTGAGGAAAAGCACCAAGCATGGGGAGAACATGCAAACTCCCTGCACACAGAGACGGGAATCAAGCCTGGCCGGGGATCAAACCACTATACCACCGTGCCGCGGTGGGGAAATGTCTATGAAATATGAGAGGAAAATATGTATAAATCAAAATGATTAGATTGTCCCTGAAAAGCGAGCTGAGGGGAAACAGTACTGAGTTAAAAACTCCCTGAGATGGCAATAGGAAGAAACCCTGAGAGGAACCAGACTCAACAGGGAACACATCCTTATTTGGGTGATAACAGATACAGTAGCAGGGATTGTTTTGCCATCATACTGTGTGTTAGGCACAGTGTTACAGTAACTGTCCATCCAAAAAAAAAAAAAATCAACCATCTGACCAACAAACCAAAAAACAAACCAAACCATTCAACAAACCATCCCAAGAAAAAAATTAAACATCCAAACAATCAACTGTCCAACCAAACAGTCCATCAAATATTTCAACTGCACCATAAGTCTCATGGGATTTTCCATAGAGAGATGAGGTTATTAAAATTATCCATTGTCACTTTTAACACTGCTTTCCTATTCCTAAATAAAGCTAGAGATTGTCTCTAATCTCCTCTCACTGGTTTAAACTAGCCTGGATTTACAAGGATCAGAAACGCCACTGGTTTTGGTCTACATGTGAACTACCACTTCCTAATAAATTTTTTCTCTAGTGATATTTTGTTGCAGGCCTTGACGTATCCTGTAATAAATACTGTAAAATTCACTCTACATAGATTTCCCTCAATGTCTTAATGTACAATGTACAATCATTTCCTTTGGCACTTTAAATATAAATAAAAGACACATTTTCAATAAAAGACACATTTTGTGCATTTAGCATGATGTAGCATCACATTCGATAAAGTGCCAGTGTTGTATTACCCAAGTGATTGCAGACCAAGACATGCTTAAAGCAATAGGTCTTTTTTGAATTTGCTAACTAAATTGCTTAGCAAGATAAAAGCTGTTAAACGCTTACCACTTCATTTGTAAAGTGTTAGTTAAAGGAGACAATGTTTTTGAAAGTGACACTGTTTGTGACTGGCTAAGATAAATTGCTCTTATGTGTGAATACGTTTGTGAATATTTATGTGTGTGTGTGTGTGTGTGTGTGTGTGTGTGTGTGTGTGTGTGTGGTGCTCAGAGATGGACAGCTGTCTCATCCACGCTGCTTCACTCTCTCTCAGGCTTTTCCCATGATACTTCCCAGGTCTGGATAATGAGTCCGTGATTGAACTAATTTGTGCATGCTATGACATTGTTGTCTTGCAGAATAATCAATTCTGAACTAGGGTAATTAATTACACCAGAATCCACCAAGCTACGTATTTATAGAACTATTATAGGAATAGATTTTTTTTTCATTTGCTTTATGTATAGGAATTGGAGAAGAAGCCACCAGAGGTGCTCCGACTTTAGAAACGATCGTTAAAGGTGAAACCGGACAAGCATTTTAGAAGTTTTAAGCTTTCTTCAAAATGATTCTACATAAATCCAGGTACAAAACCTCAAGGTAGTATAAGAGTATATAGAGAAATAGCTCTAGGCTAATCAGCGCTTGAAAGCTAGTGCTGTTTCATTTGCAGCCTTCGCACGTTCAAAATAATTGACAGGCACGACCGACCACCTGCTTGCAAAGAAGTTCCTTAATTGGTTAATACCGATTACAGACCCCAGGGCAATCACAGAGAGTTTTTATATCAAACTATCTGCTTTACTGATTTAGCTATCAAGAAGTGAAGACAATTTAGTTAAAGAGTTCTGACCGAATTATAGCCCTAACGCAGCTTTAAGATTAATTGCTGTGCTTCATTGCTACCACACTACCGCGTCCTCTAACACGTCTTTACTCTCTTAATTGTGTTTCTTTCACACTACGTGATGATGTTTGAGTGCTGATCTCCATCAAAGCTGGTCTACCCCGTTGTGCTGCAGCTTTAATAGCTCACACTTCATTAGCGTTTCATGAGACCTGTCAGATAGATGTGGCTAATCTGCGGCAAGCAAAGGGGGAAACGAGCAGGCGTCTCGATCACATGATCTTATCGGGCGATTTTGCCAGCTGAGTGTTTTTATTTTATTGTTTTTGTCCGTTGCTTTGTAGTCAAACAAAATGTCACTCTGACGCCGCTGTTTTTGCACTTGGAGGCTTATCGGAGTTGATAATGCTGATCTTGTTGAAGCAGGTAGAAGCCTTGCTTGCATGGGTTTTCAATACATAATGAGAAATCTCTTGCATGTTATAAATCATGCACCGTGCTCATTATCTTCTGGTTTTGCCTCAGAGAGAGGAAAAAGCAAGGTGAGAAAAACAAGCAAACGCTGCTGATGGCTAGTGGCTGTGCATTGCAAATGAGTGTAATGAAGATATGGAAAAAAAGGAACAGACTCAAACAATTTAACTTGTTTTTTTTTTTCATCTGTGTGTACGGCACACCGTGAACCCTACAGGAATCAGCTGGATGTTTCAAGACATGGTATAGGAGAATATACTGCATGGTGCTCATTTACAGACTGCTAATACAAAGCGTAGCCATGATCCGGCCTTTAGGTGGCCACATGCCATGCCTGTGTTGAGATTATGAAATTCAGAAAGTCAGGGGACTCGTTATACATATTAGTATGTGTGAAGAAGTGAACAAATACAAGTAACCAAGAAAAAAAACAACAACAACCATCCATCCAACCGACAAACAAGTAGTCAAACAAACACATAAACCAACTAACTGTCTATCTACACCTCACAGCACCCAACAATCCAACCACTCGTCCAATTAACCCACCATCCATTAAACCAAACAACCAACCAACAGCCATCAAACTTAACCACCAGCAACCAACCAACAGCACATCCATTCATTCAAACAACTCATCAACCTCTAAACCAATCAAACAACAAAACATCCATTCAAACAACCAACTAAGTATGTGTTTGTTAAAACAAACAAGCAATCAAGCAAGTAATCATCTAATTATCATCCATCCATCCAACCAAGCATGGATCCATCCAAACCATTGACAGACCGACTAAACCACCAACCCTCTATCCAACCAATCAACTAGCCAACTAACTGTATTAGCATGTGTCTGTAAAAACAAATAAACACATAATCAGCTAACTATCCATCCATGCATCCAAAGAAGCAATTAAACAAATAAGCAACCAACTAACCATGCAACCAAACAAACCTCTCTTAGTTGTGTGTTTATCCTTGTGTACTACACACCATGATGCCAACAGAAATGAGCTGGATGTTTCAAGACTTAGTAAAGAACCCTGGAACAGACTTTGACTGTCACACTTGTCTTAAAACATAATCTCAATGTAATTTGTGGTTTGTTACTTGATATGTTCAGCAGTTAACAGTAAAACACCCAATTAAAAATGTAATGAAACTGAAATTTGTATTTGTGTTTAAAACCCCAGCATGCTTTGATATCTTGGTGAGGACCAGAAATCCATAGCAGGTTTGGAATATCTGACAAATTTGACGACTTCAGCTTTTATTCTTCAGAGCCTTTTGATCATTAATGTTAAGGATCGGATTAGATCACGGTGTAGGCAAAACGTGTGTGTGAAAAGAGAGAGAAACCTTATGCTCTAAGTAAACACTGA
Source organism: Clarias magur (assembly GCA_013621035.1). NCBI lineage: Eukaryota > Metazoa > Chordata > Actinopteri > Siluriformes > Clariidae > Clarias > Clarias magur. The sequence goes on along the minus strand of QNUK01000016.1, from coordinate 2,490,596 downwards.
TTAATTAATGTATTTAATTTTATTAATTCTAATTAAACAGTTAGCTCATCTTATTTTAAACTCTCTATACTAAGAGTCAAATGGCAGATTTTTTGACACGAGGCTGTAGTGTTAAGGTGAAAATTCCTTTTTTTTTTTTAAACGAGGATGGACAAATATGAAATGAAAACAGACATTTTTCAGGTTCTCTGCTCATTAAGTGAAACAGGATTGTGACACTGGCTCAGCCCCTCGCTGTATAGCAGTCAGAGCTCGCAATACTGCAACTGCTGCAGGACACCAATTTGGCCCAGACCAGGAAAATGTAGCGGCGAGACAGACGAAGTGCATGAAACCTGAATGCTAATTGAGAGATACAGTTCCAGGTTGATATTTTCAGCAACTACTGTATTCACATAGATGTGAAAATACCCTTGAAGGAAAAGATGAGAATGTTGTAAGGATTTTTTTTTAAAGGAAGATTATTTACATTTTAATACTTTACTTGATTAAGATTGGGAATTTGGGCATGTCTGGTTTATGCAGCAGTGTGTTTGACTACAGTTTAAACCTGGTATTTTGAGTGAAGCACACAAAGGTTAGCCTATTCATGGGAGGTTTTCACAAACGAAGCTGAGCCATAAATAAACTCCAAGAAGAGCTATAACTGGATGATTCCTCAAGGGCTGGGTTCTACTGCTGTCTCACATGTTGGCTACATTCTGCATTTACTTTTTTCCTCATTAACACATTTCACAGATATACGGGGTTATGGTGTGAAGATCCACCACTTTGCCCCTATCAGCTCTGGCACTATACATTGTGTGTATGTGTGTGTGTGTGTGTGTGTGTGTATGTGTGTGTGTGTGTGTGTGTGTAAGTGTGGGTTTTAATTTCTTGAGCTTGGCAGGGATCTTTTGTAGACATTTGTCTGGTCCCATCCATATATTTTGTGTCGAAAACTGGAGCATTTGTTTGATTTCTGAGCCTAAATATAGGGTTTAATTTAAGTTTTCATCATTGCATTAATTAGCTGCATAAATAATTAAGTCAATGGATGGTCTTCAAAATCAGAGACGCAACATCCAAAGAGCCGTTTGTCAAATCTTTATAAAGTTCTGCTTCATTTTAAACTCTATTTAACAGATATACAGTAAGCTGATGTTTCATATATTATTATTGCATGGCAATTTCTGCCAAAGGAGTAGGGTGGGAATGATACTGCACCATGTTTCTCCATAACAAGGCAGCTAATTACAGGGTTGCCACGGTTACCTTTTTTTTCCTCTCTTTTTGATCTAGTTTGAGGCTGTTTCCACACTAGGCATGATTGCTTTATACCATGCACAATTGCAGCTGTGCCGCAGCCCACCCACCCCCAGTCATGTTTTCACCGAGTGCTTATGACATACTCTGATACAGGAGGTGGCAGTATGTACCTCGTTGGCTTCTGATCCACCAAAAACATAAAGAAGTAAAAAATATGAGTATGAGAATAAAGTTGCCTTTGCTCTATGGCTAATGCTAATATTATTGATATTTGGGAGAAAATGTCAAGAATGCCCACAGTCCCTTAAGTTTATAACTGAGTCTGAATCTGAAGTTAACTAGGAATTCCTTACAATGTTAAAACCTTAAAACTATACAGTATTTCATGCTCTGAATTAACTTAGAAGCCTTGATGGGTGTAGCTCAGTGGTTGAGGTGTTGGCCAATGGATCAGAAGGTCCTACAGTAGATTCAAACACCAGCATCACAAAGTTGCCACTGTTGGGCCCTTGTGCTCAAAAGTATAATGAGGTAAATTGAAGTTGCTCAGGATCTGCAAAGGGCTGAGTTAGGCTACTCAAGCTAGCAAAAATGACATGTCTTTAAACATTTTTGGGTCAGAGATTTTGCTCATATCTACTCACTGTACTGCATTCATTTTGCTATAGTCTAGTGTAAAATATGAAAAGCTTTATTTAAACTGATTGCATAAAAACATGAATTTTGATAAACTCATACCACAATGTAACCTTTTTTTCTGACTACTCAAATGTATTTCTACACATTCTAAATTCTCCAAATATTAACCTTAGCCTACTAACCAAATGCAGATATAGACTAGCAAAGCCTTAGGCACTTTAGAATCGCAGCATTACTTATCACCCATTGAACGCCTACACTGAAACATGGTGGTGGTAGCAAATATTGATGATAATGAATCTACATCTAGGCAGGTGGCAGACGCCCTTATCCAGACTTACATTTTTATCTCATTATACATCTGAGCAGTTGGGGTTAAGGGCCTTGCTCAAGGGCCCAACAGGGACAACTCGGTGGTAGTGGGACTTGAACCTGGGACCTTCCGAACCGTAGTCCAATGCCTTAACCACTGAGCTACCCCCGACCCCATGAATCTTTTTCATCAGCAAGGACAGAAATACAGGACAATCCTAGAACTATCTGTTTCAGGCTTGAGACTAGAGATAGAGTTATAAGAGCATCTACAAGGCTATACCGGAGTGATTAATCTGGGTGAATATTTATGGTAATACTTACCAATCGTCCATCAGCTTTAGGAGTTTTGCCAAGTCGAATTAGCAGAATTATCAATATCCAGATGTGCACAGCTGATAAAAACATATGCTAAAAGCCCTGCAGCTGTAAATGCAAAAAGGAAATGTCTGTTTGGTTTTTTAAATAATTAAGATGTTCTATAAAGAAAATCTCTAAATCCCATATTTGAGAAACATGAGGAAGTGTGGGTAAATTCAAGGGGGTTGAATAGTTATCCAAGGAAGAGCATGACATTACAATGGAGCAAAACAAGAAGTGCAGTGTTAATACAGATGAGAAGACAAGTTGGCAGACCTAAAACACCACTAAAAGAAGCCCTGTAAAGGATCGCTAATCTGCATGCTGCTAATACCATGAAGGCTTTTTGGAGACTGGACATGGAGGCACTACCATGTCCAGTCTGGTACAACCTGGTAGTGTACCAGGTCTATCACAACCAAAGTAATGATTTGCCAGGTAGTACTTCAGGTGTTACACCTACAGGAGAGCAGATGTGGTGAACCTTCAGAAACCTGACTGTGCCATGTAGTTTATAGAGAGGCAAAACATGCACTTGTGCACCGCTATCCAAATCTGCAGCTGTATAAATTGTTGCTTTGGATGACAATTCATGCAGCACGTTATGTAGCCCCACTCCACCTGATATTATTATTACTGGCACAGCCTCTTTTTCTACTGTACCTCAAAGCAGACCAGCAGTGCCAGATGACTGGGTCACTGTAGTACCGCATCAGGGCTGCACTTTTTTTTTTTTTACAACCAAAAACATTTATTACACTACAAGTAAAACAAAACAAAAAACATCATCTATTTGTATTTACTCACTTGTTTATACCACTTTATCCTGTATGCAGGGACGTGGGGGCCCAGGAGCCTATCCCAGGGGACTTGAGGGCATGAGGCGGGGTATAGCATGGACATGATGCCAATCCATCGCACACACTACAGGCAATTTGGGGACACCAATTAGCCTAATTTGCATTTCTTTGGACTTTGGGAGCAAACCCACCAAGAACAGGGAGAACATGCAATCTCCATGCACACATAGACGGGAATCAAACCCTGACCCTGGAGGTGCAGGGGGAGAGTGCTAACCACTACACCATCGTGCTGCCCAGGACACATTCAATTCTCTTGTATTAAAAAAGTTGCTTTTCCCTATTTTAAAACACTTAAGTTGAATAATAATAATAATAATAATAATAATAATAATAATAATAATAATAATAATAATAAAATATAATAATAGTAGTAGTAGTAGTAGTGGTAAAAAAATAAAAATAAATAAAATAAATAAAAAATAAAACAAACAAACAAACAAATAAATAAATAAAATAAAATACTACTACTATTACTAACAACAATAATAATAATAATAATAATAATAATAATAATAATAATAATAATTATTATTATTATTATTCGTCCTCTTCTTCTTGAAATTATAGTTTTTGTTGTTGCTGTTATTTCTATCAGCCTTAGGTATATGGCCCAGAATTCTTAGGTATTTTTTTATTAAATTGTTTGTCAAAGGTTTTGTTGCTCTCAGTCTTAACACATTTCGAGTATAATTTGTTCCATTCTCAGACTCTGTGCAATTTTAATGAACTGACACAGTGAGTTAAATCCAATTAGAACTGTACATGTCTCTCTCTGATTGGACTGTAGTGTTTATTTGAGTTTTTAATGGCGTGTAAATGTAATGTGATGATACATGTAAGGGTTTGACTTGTGTACACTGGTCAGAAACAATCAATCAGTAACAGGTCCTCAGATTGTAATGACCAGACCAGCCGATCAGAAGCTGGGGGAGCTTTTTGGACCTTTTTTTAGGGAAATATATGCAAGTGAATTACTGGCATTTAGAAATGAGATTACACTATTCAAAATTTTAGCAAAAATGCCGTCTTTACATAGGGTGAGGCGATATGTTTCATCTGTGCACCATTTCTATGCAGGCGAGTAGAAACTATTCCTTTTCATCTAACACAACTTCTTTTTCTGTCCCTTACTACAGCCAGGTGATTTGATTAAATTGTCTGCACTATGGACCCGAGTTCATATCCAGCATCCCTACCAAAGACAATCTGAACATTATGCACATTATTATACACATTTTATCACATTTCATACACATTTCCATAATTTTCTTTTGATTTTGTCAAGCTGCTTTGAGACAATGACCATTGTTGAAAGCGCTATAAATACAATTGAATTGATCTGAATAATTGCCACTGAGGAAGATCAATAAACAATCATCCTATCTGTTGCTGAATGTAGTAAAGCTAGTACATCTCAAGAACTATAGTGCCTTGCAAAAGTATATGTACCCCTTGAAGGTTTCCACATTTTTTCACATTACAACCACGGACGTAAATGTATTATATTGGGATTTTATGTGGTAGACCAACACAAAGGGGCACATAAAAGTGAAGTGGAAGGAAAATCATGAATGGTTTAAAAAAAGAGAGAAAGAAAGAAAGCCATAAGAGGTCCTGTTTGCAGTTCCACGTGGCTTGTCATAAACTGCAAATGGGACTTCTTATGGCCTTTTTTTTCTTCAATAGCTTTCTTCTTGCCACTCTTCCATAAAGGCCAGATTTGCAGAGTGCATGACTAATAGTTGTCCTGTGTACAGATTCTCCCACCTGAGCTGTGGATCTCTGCAGCTCCTCTAGAGTTCCCATAGGCCTCTTGGCTGCTTCTCTGATTAATGCTCTCCTCACCCGGCCTGTCAGTTTAGGTGGGCGTCCATGTCTTGGTAGGTTTGCAGTTGTGCCATACTCCATATTTCCATTTTTGGGTGATGGATGGAACAGTGCTCTGTGAGATTGGGGGCTTGGAATATTTTTTATACCCTAACCCTGCTTTAAACTTCTCAACAACAACTCCCTGACCTGTCTGGTGTGAGGACTTCATAGAACATCTGTATTTATACTGAGGTCAAATTACACACAGGTGGACTCTAATGAGGTGACCGAATTAGGTTCCCCTGGAGTTTAGTTAGGGGCATCAGAGTTAAGGGGGGCTGAATACAAATGCACCCCACACTTTTCAGATTTTTATTTGTAAAAAATGTTGAAAACCATTTATCATTTTCCTTACACTTCATAAGTACTGTATGTGCCATTTCGTGTTGGTCGTCTACCACATAAAATCCCAATAAAATACATTTACGTTTTACCCAATTTACCCAATAAGGGTAATTTGAGCTGATATAGTGTCTATGTGGTATTATGGAGAGGATGTGGTGCAGACGTTCTGCTATTGGTAGCTGGCAAAGAAAGATGTGATTTGATGTAGAGTCTCAAGGAAACCGCCGATGCTGCTGGATGCCAGTCATTCACTCAACTGTAAATCTAAGTTTAGATAAGAAACCTTGTATTGTCATGTAATGATGAAGAATATAGACCAAAGCTTGTTCCTGGGATGAAATCTGTGGCTCAGAGTCATAAAAATATCACATCTGCTCTAAATATTAACTCATCAACAGGCTGCAGTACATGGATGTTATTCTGAATCTCCTCTCATAAGCTCCCTGTGCAGAAGACAGAGAGAGGAGTAGAAACATCATTTTGTCCGTCATTGTGTTTGATGTAGCCTAATAAATAGGAGGTTCAAGTTGCTCCTGAGAAGCTCAAAGTTCATGACATTTATCACGCGGCCTGTTTGTTTTTCGGTATTTACTTTAAAGGTTAAACTGGCCTGTAGGAGTAATTATATTGTTGCCTCCCCCATGATCATATCAGATTGATGGAAGATCTTTATGGAGGGCTTGCCGCCGCTTTACAGATCTGCACTGCTGCTAATTAATATCAGTGTCTAATTCAATTATTTAAGCATTAAGACAGCTCACACTTAGGATTTTGGCAATGTATCACTACAGAAAAGCTGATTATTCTATCATCATCATTTAGGTCACTTTTATTGTGTTAATATATATATATATATATATATATATATATATATATATATATATATACACTGGTCAGCCATAACATTATGATCACCAGCCTAATATTGCCACCAGAATAGTAATGATCTGTGTGCTCTGATATCTTTCTACTGAAATCAGCATGAACCTTTTCTTTAAATTGAGCTACACTGCAGTAGCTCTTCCATCGGATTGGACTACACGGGCCAGCCTTCACTCCCCATGTGCATCAGTGAGCCTTGGCCACCCATGAACCTGTCGCCAGTCCACTGGTTTACCTTCCTTGGGTCACCTTTTGGTATGTCCTGACCACTGCAGATCAGGAACATCTCACAAGAGTTACGGTGTCTATCCATCACAATCTGGCCCATGTCAAAGTCACTCAAATCCTTATGCTTGCCATTTGTTTTCAGTTTCCAACACATCAACTTGATGTGGGAGAAATGTTCACTTGCAGCCTAAATTTTTATACCCATTTCAAACCACCATTGTAATGAGATATTGAAAATGTAGCTATTGTGAGAAAGTCCAGATTGTGATGGCTAGCCAATGGGTCAGAGCAACTCCAAAACTGCAGCTTTTGTGGAATGTTCCCGGTCTGCAGTGGGCAGGACAAACCAAAAGTGATCAAAGCAAAGAGAAGCGGTGAGCTGGCGACAGGGGCATGGGTGGCCAAGGCTCACTGATGCACATGGGGAGTGAAGGCTGGCCTGTGTAGTCGATCCAATAGAAGATCAAACTGAGCTAAAGGTTAATGCTGGTTGTGATAGAAAGGTGTTAGAACACATCACAGTTATGGCAGCAATACTCAATATTAGGCAGGTGGTCATAATGTTAAGGCTGATCAGTGTATGTGTTTATGAGATCTCTTTCACTCGCTCTTCTTCTCCCTTGAAAGACATTAAATCTGAATCTGAATTTTTAAAGCGGTGAAGTGATCCATTAGAGGAATAGTTTATGCAGGACCAGTCTTCTGTACAAAACCTGGCATAGCTTGAGACTAAATTGGATAGTCCACTGGGAATCTCTCAGTAGCTTAAAAAAAAAAAAAAAAACAGCCCTTAAAATTTTGCCAGTTATTTCGCAAGGGTGTGACAGCGGTTTTCAATCTCCTTTGAAGATCACATCTGCTATCGGATGCAAAACATCTGCTGATGGCATGCGGTTTTAAGGTATCTGCTGCGAGGAAGAAAAAAAACATACGCATTAGAAGAAAGACACAAGTAAGTGTAACATGATCAATTTGTTTATCAAACCCAGAACACGCTGCGCTGATTCCCAGGGTCAGGATCATAAAAATGGTACGACAACAGAAAAAGAGAAGAACCTTAAAGCTAAGTTTTTTTAAGGGTGTGTTTAATTTTGTTCCATTTTAATAACACACTGCAGTCGTATGCTGGATGGGTTTCAGTTTCATAACAAGATGACACACTTTTTGTATTTTAAACAGTAACAGGAGGACAGTGAACAGACACAGTGCTGTGCATGACAAGTACTTTGAAACCGAATGACAGCTTCTCAGTTATTCCCTTGATTTAATGAGCAAGTGTCAATCCTAAATGTAGGAGAGGATTTCGCGCGGATGCCACAGTGTCCTGAGCTACAGTAGGAATAGCTATGGATTGCGCCTGTGTAGAATCTTTCAGCTTCAGCCTATAAGCTAATTTAATATTTTAAGAGCATTTGGTCTTCATTTGTTTAAGGTGTCCTTTGAGGTTTTTCTGTTTTCACTCACTCCTTCAGTCGAGCGCCTGATCTGACTGACAGATTTGATGCCATGACTCATTCATCATTTAAGAAAGCGTACGGCTTCAGTCCCATCTGAAATCATGTCCTACCGTTTCATAAAATTTCACATTGAAAGGCCTATAAAAGTCATGCAACTGCTCGATGACCTCCTGGTCGATTTGGACATGTGTCCTGCCCTTGGATTTGCCAAGGCATCGAGGAGTGCTGCTGCTCTCAGGCTTCTTCAAACAGGGAAAGCCTTTCGTTCGGTTGAAATAGAAGTGCTTGTCTGTGATGATGCGTTTAAGTCCCAGAAAGTCCTGCACGCGGCCGAGCTCGCCGGCCGGGTCCGTGATGAGCCGTTCGCCGCTCACGAAGTGGATCTGCGAGAGCCGGAAGTACTGCAGCCAGTTCTCGAGGTGGAGGATGTACATGCCTATGCGGATGGCATTCCACGAAGTGTCCACCAAACCCTGGCTCCTGTTCTTAAAGGCGAGCTCTTCGAAGCTGGGAATGTCTGGCTTTTTGGACAGCGTCTGTGTGTAGTCGGAGATGGCTCGTGTCACTGGATTTCGAACCACCACGATGAGTTTGGTCTCTTGGGACATACTGGCGATGCGGCGTGGAGCCTCGCGCGTTACAAAGTAGCTGGGGGTTTTCTCCATGGTGATTTGGCTGTCCAGCGTCCGCGGCATTAGGCCTCTACAGAGGAACAGAAAAGAAATTCCGTTCAGTGGTGAAAAACCTGAGTGGTAAAATAACGTGACATATTTGGGACACATGTACTGTAGGATATGTACTGTAGCAAAATAAAAGAAATAATAAAGGTCTAGCATCACTATAGGATTTTTTCAATATTATATGCTTCTGATTCGATTTATATTGCGATTCTGTTATTATTTTTTATATTAATTTTATAAATATTCAGAATACTTTTTAAAATAATTTCTTTTCCAATTAGTGTGTGTAATTTTTATTTGAATTATTCTAATTTATTTGCTAAACAAACATAGCATGGTACTTTTTGGTACAAATTGCCTCACCTACAGTAGGTGTAGTGTCCGTAACTTTGTTTTATTCTTTCAGTGATCTTAATTGTCATTTGGATGAAACTTGGCCAATTTAGATTTCACATGAAAAGACCTGAAAACCTGAAGAAGTGTATTATTTTAAAATACAACATTGTTAAGATAATGCAGCATGAATTTTACATGGTTACGGACACTACATATTCTTTTGGGAAAATCTTTAATTTTGCATGGAATGCTTTAATTTAAAAAGCAAACATTTTTTGTAAACTTTTAGAAGTTTACACCAATTCAAAGTATATCAATACTAAAATTGCACATGAAAAAATATAAATAATTTACATTTAAAATTATTATTGTTTAAAGCAAGACAGTATAATGTTGAAAAATGTATAAAATATAAAAATATAAAATCATCTCATCAAAACGGAAATCAAGATTGGTCACTTCCATGTTGCATAAACGTCAGAAGTAGCTTCTTTGGTGAAACCGGTGTACCTGGAGGAAACCCATAAAGCACCCTGGAGGTCTGAGACCACAGTGGTAACAACTACGACACCAATAAATATTAAACATATGAGTTAAATAATAATAATAATAATCATAAAAAAAAAACCTGAACACATTTTAAAAAAATCCGTGTGAAGATAACTGCAACATTTTTTTTCTCTCCAATCTCTACTCTTTACAAAATATTCTACTTGCAGTGAAACACAACCAAATTGCTTCATGTGCGTCTCTCGAAAATGAAAGTAATGAAGCAACATTTACAAGCAGCATGTTATACGAAGCCTGTGCACAATAAGTAATTATACCGGCCAGGATTCCTGATGAAGAGATAAAATTGACACGACCAGCGCATGAACATGTACAAGTACAAGCCTCCGTGTGGAAACCCCCCCCCCCGAAATTCAGTTACACTCTCAAAATCAGTGCACATACCCAAACACACACACAGAAGCTTTTAATACTTTCAGCCAATATTTCCAGTCCCTTATCTCCCCAGTGTGTTTGATGCTGAAGGGCATGGGGAAATTATCAAATCTCAGCCACATCCTGCACTCTGAGTCATAAATCACCATCACCTGCATTACAGATGCACAATACCGAGAGAGGCTTTGGGAAATCTAGGACACTTGAAATAGGTCATTATTATCACAAAGTTTTCTAGTAGAGAGCCATCAAATCCTCCAACTTCAAAGTTGTAAAAACACGAACCAGTGAACTACAGAAAAGGGATCAGTTTGTTAAATCTAGTGTAATGATCAGTATTGGGCCATACCGGTCGTATGTACTGGGATTAATCTGAAATTAAATAAAAATTTTTTTTAAATTAAAATATATATACAGGGTCGGCCATTTATATGGCTACACCTTAATAAAATGGGAATAGTTGGTCATATTAACGTCCTGTTTGTGGCACATTAGTATATGTGAGGGGGCTTTTTCAACTTGTCAAGATGGGTGGTGACCATAGTGGCCGTTTGGAAGTCAGCCATCTTGGATCCAACTTTTGTTTTTTCAATAGGAAGAGGGTCATGTGACACATCAAACTTATTGGGAATTTCACAAGAAAAGCAGTGGTGTGCTTGGTAACGTAACTTTATTCTTTCATGAGTTATTTACAAGTTTCTCTTTGTTCACAGCCATTGACATGTCGAAGAGTTTAACACGTGATGAGCAGATCGAAATTGTGTTGATATCTGGTGAACGCAGTCACCGGGTCATTGCAGCAGATTTCAATGCAAGACACCCTACGAGACCACCCATCTCCCATGCTACAGTTAACAAACTGCTTGCTAAGTTTCGTGAAAGTGGTTCAGTGTCGGATTTGCCAAAATGTGGACGCATGAAAACTGTCACTAATGAACAAACATCAGTGGCTGTCCTAGCTTCATTCAGCAAGAGCCCACAGCGTAGCACTCGCCGCATGTCACTGGAGAGTGGCATTAGTCGAACATCGAGATTTTTATTAATATAAGACTGAAAGACAAGAACAGAATACTTTAACTGCACTTCGTGTCTTGGGTGTCTTGTTAAAAATGAAAAAGAAAAGAAAAAAACCAGGGAAGAATAAAATACTCAAACAAAGGTGTAGTGGAGCCTTCCCAGAGGCTTTGTGGACTTGGTTTGTGCAAGCCCGTGAAGCCGTGGGACGTCCCATTTCTCATTTGTGGATCCAAGAGAATTCTCACTTGCACCCTTCGGAGACGGCTGAATCAAACGCATCGACTCCGTGGCGGTCTCTTACCCAAAACCCCTTGCGACTGTTAGTGAGCACCGATCACAGACAAAAAGGAAATGAGAGCTGCGAGGGATATGAAATGAGAAAACAAGATCTTCAAATAAAGACTGTGACAGTGTGTTGGGTTATTAATCTACTTGTCATTAAACAGCATTATAGCGCTATAAATATAATGAATTAAAATTGGATATGTACGGACCTAATCTAGATAATGAGCTACTGAATGTGCAGGACCGAGCGACACATCACACCACGTCATGACACACAGCATTACAGGGTTTTAAATTTTGTTTTTAATAACAATTATTTTTTTGCCAACATGATAACAAATATTGTCAAGATTTCGATGATCTTGATTTCGTGTCCACATTATGAATAGTATATATGAATAACCCAGACTTAATAGGAATTAAATAATTTTCTTAAATAATAGAATCGTATGATTCTCACTCATCGTTTTGACCACTTCTGCTATAAACAATAGCTCTGTTTTCCTAGCGCATTTCTATGGATGGTCTCAGATCCGATTTTCTACACTAACTTAATACAAATAAATGTATATATATTAAAAAAAATTTGTATTAAAAAATATCATGATAAAAACATCTTGTACAGATTAGCCGTAAAAAGTTACAATGTACTTACAAAAGTTACAAATAATTTTTTTATGTTTAATCTCAGTATAGCTAAGGCAAAATAAGCACTTAGTGAAAGTTCCAGGGCTGACCCTTAAACCGCTCCATCATCCATCCCTATTTTTAGCGCACTGCAGTACACAGTGTTAATAAAAATATAGCATTCTGCCATCCTACATAGTGCACTACATTTCAGTTGAAAACAAAACCATGCTAATGAGCAAATTCTGCATTGTTTGGGAATCATCATCACTTCATCATCCAATATGGCTGGCCGCTTGATGTTTCTGTATGTTTTCAGTCACTATAATCCATTCGGATTATCGGAGTCATAAACCACCTACGTCCACCTAAGTCCCGAAGAACCGCTTTGATCCACCTACCAATAACTGCTACTACGTTTTTTCAGTCTGCAGCTACATGCTACAGTATGCCTGAATTTTATTTTGATGGCTGTGATTTCTTTCAGAAATGACCTTGACAAGGTCAAGAATGTGGGAAAGCCCCTGTAAGGAGACTAGCAAGTCATATAAAGTCATAAGCCAACCCTCATGTTTTTTCCTCCTGATTTTCCTCCTAATTTAGTCGTGTCCAATTCCTTCCCACATAGGAGGAATAGCCCCTGGGGCACTCCCACATTCAGGATACGACTACTGTAATACTACTGGACCAGTCAGTCAGGGAGGGCTGAAGACTATCATGTGTTATCACCAATGTACTAATCACTTTTTGTGATTACTCTGTGCAAAATACATTTGAACAGCGCTAGTGCTCATGAATTACTTAGCAATTTATGTATGGGTTAACGTTTTAAGTTGAACCTGTTTATTAATGAGGTAAAAGAAAACAATGCAAAATCCAAAAAAAAAAAAAGGATTTAATCTGTTAATATGTTATGACCAGTGTTGTGGGAACAGTAATAAAAATTACTGTTATTAAAAAGTTATCAGTTACATTACAGCGTCACTTTTTGATAAAAGTAACTAGTTAGAGTACTTTTCCACAAGTCAACCCGCATAGGTGAGATAGAGGTATAACAGCAGGAATAACGGGGGGGTTATCGGGGGCGGGGCTTGTAGGATGACTTTCCCACACATATACACACACTAACTGAATGACTGCTGTCTGCCTCACGGATTACATAAATTGTCTGAATAACAGATTACATTTTTGAACATATAACCAAATAACTGAGTACTTAAATGGCGGACCCAACGCGTTAGATTACTCATTACGTCAAAAAAGTAATCCAAGTACTCTAACGTGTTACTTTGTAAAACATCACACCCAAAACTGGTCATGACAAATATCAGTAGCTGTTCTATTATGATACCACATGCTATAGAAGATAAGCTTTACTAAGCTGTAAGTTCCTCTGGATTTCTGGTAGGTTGACTGCTGAATGAGTGTGTAAGTGTGTGAGTTTTCCATCAGTGAAGATAAATGAATGAACGGACTAATGAACTTAAGAGGAACCCTTTCATCCTTTTGTCGTCATGCGTGATCGATACCTAAAAACATCTGCATGTGAAAACATGTGAAACCATGCACACAGACATTACAGTAAATAGACCGCTTATCTGAATCTGTTGGTGTGATAGAATTACTTTCTTCTTCACGGTGAACTGCTGAGTCGACTACTCTTAGCTGTGATTCCTGCTAATATGCTGCTTCCTGCTAACTTGCAACTGGTTCCTAAATGCCACAGAGTGAGATGTGTCTTTGTGTCAGTAGAGAAATGCGCAGTCATTAGCTAACTTGCAGGGTAGCATATTACTTTTTATTTTTCTGTTGGTCATTGGTGTTCCTATGGAAATTAAGATCAGATTTTTGCAATACAATTACGGCAAGTAATGCTCCTTTATTAGTTTATACTAACATTTAGGTATGGCAACAACTTCACAAAAATCATCAGAATGCAACAAGATAAAATACGGCCAAGTAAACAACGTCAAACTGTCACTAGCGTGACTCTCAGAACCATTTTATCTCAGATTCATTCTTCTAGCTAATCAGACTCCGTCACCATCCTGTGCTCTCTATCACCGTCACCGAGCAGGATCTCATATCCGCAGCTATGAACTTCACGAGGAATTAGCAAAGTAAGGCTGCCTGAGATTGCTCAGCATGTGTGTTTTCTAGTTCCTTTGTAAGATCTGTTTGTGGTACAAACCATCCATCCATCCATCCATCCATCCATCCATCCATCCTTTCATTTACAGGAGGAAACTCCATAGGCCAACTAGGGACAATGGTGTCCAGTGGTGAATTCGCATTGTATTTATTCCCATTTTACGACTGTGGTAGGGCCTCTGGGCAACGTTCACATGCACATTCACACACTACGGGAAATGTGGGAACACCAGTTAGCCTAATCTGCAGGTCTTTGGATTGTTGGAGGAAACCGGAGTACCTGGAGGAAACCCACCAAGCACGGGGAGAACATGCACACAGACCCCGCGATGTGGGAATCGAATCCGAACCCTGGAGGTGCAGGCACTACCCACTACTGTACACCGTGTTGCCTTGTGGTATAATGCTGCCTTTAAATCCCATCACAGTTACAAGCAAAGTTAGTGCACCTGTACAGCGCAGTGATGTCTTGATTACAATTCAGGTGCTCATATTTGTTCCTCATGGGTAGGGGGCTCTGGGGTGCAGCGGAGCTTGTCGATAACAAGAAGTCATCAGGTGGCCGCCAAAATCAGTGTGACATCTACTATAGGAAATAAATGGTAATTTAGCATTTTAGCCGGTATTTTGTCATTTCCTATTACCCACTTCCTGCTGATGGGTGCTACTGCTGATTTCATGAGCTAAAATATTAACAGCCCAGCAACTCGCCAAACAGCCATGCCTCAACTCATACATGTGACATTGTTGTGTTTGTCATGTAGCTCTTTGTTTACACATTTGCACGTGCACTTTGTTATCTATTGTGTATTTTTTGTATAGAATTTGATAGTTTTTTTGTAGGTTAACTTAAAAATGTAAAAAATTTTGTTGTTAATTTATGTTGTTGCATGTATGTAGCACCCTCGTCCTGGAGGAACGTTGTTTCGTTTCACTGTGTACTAACTGTATATGGTTGCAATAACAATAAAAGCCTACATGACTTGACTTGATTTGTAGCCTCTCCTGATTCAAGATAACAATAAAAAAATGAGAAGAAAGCTTTCTTTTTGTCCTGTAGAAAAAGCCATGTGGACTTGATTAAGTTGAAACCTTTGATGCACGTTATGTCATATTAGAGGAATGTAATGACTAATAGCTTACTTTATTATGCGCTCTGTTTAGTGTATTACTCAATACAGACATATTGAACCAAGAGCTTCGTATTGACCGAACCTGGAAGGAAGAAAAAGCCCAAGGTATCATATCGGTGCCAAGGGTCACATATTATTCACACCATTTTGCCACATTTTAACTGCCATTTCATCTTCTTGACTCTTTTTTTTTTAGAGTCTGTCTTTGATGGCTGAAAATAACTGCCTGGGAGCAGTGCCAACACGGCAAGATGGCCACCGAGTAGATGGGATTTTACTAGGAGGTACAAGTGTTGTTAGAAATGTTCTCCCACAAGTAGCTTGTAATAGCATATATTTATTTATTTATTTATTTATTTTTTACAAGAGAGATCTTATGAAGCCCGGCAGCAGCTCTAGCATCTCTGAATTGCGATGTACTGTATATATTTAGAAAAATCCAGTTTTCACACACAACATGAATCAGTTCAGGCTGTGCTTAATGTTTAAATAATTACCTAAGCCTAATATAGTAGCCATTTATATAATGTCCTTCCGTTTTAGTGCTCTGAGGCGTCTTTACATGTGAAAATGTCAAGATGTTAAGATATCTTTACTGCTGTAGGTCAGTATATGTTAAAGCATATTTTTATTATTAGATAAGAACTCAATAATAGACATTAATATTATATTGGCCGTATGCCATCATGGCAATAAAAGTGCAGGTTAGAGAATAAGTTCAAGTCTCTATCAGTTGTGAGTCATTCCCCCGTTTTTAATAGGCTTTCCTGGGATGGGAATGACTATAAGTTACCTCCACGGTCCACAGAAATATCGATCTGTTTATCTTGATTTATGAACAGTCTTCTGCTGGCCAGGTTGTCTCAGTTAGCCTTACTAGTTCAAGGCCAGAGGCAACAATTAATCTTCTACAGAATGGAGCAGTGGATCTTCTCCAAACAGCTTAACGGCATGTTTAAATACATGCCACTAATCATAACTTTATGTTGATGGAATCTAAATAAAGTAGCATAATCATTCAGGTCTCTCTTGCTGTGTCTACACCATAATTGTATCTCTGAATTATAGTTTTATTGCTCTATTGCAGCCCATAATTCATGTGGGTTATGGTGCGTTATGTGTTAAATCTCAATCAGCACATCAACCTTACCTTGGTGAATACTATTTATATGTCTTAATTATGCATTTTGGGGAAAGTTGATAGTTAACCCTTTAATATCCTTAATAACATAAAAGCAATGACCACAGCTTCTGCATTTTTATTTCCATGAGGCACTCACTCACTCACTCACTCACTCACTCAGTCATCGTCTATGCAGCTTTATCCTCCAGGGTTGCAGGAGGCCTGTAGCCTACCCCAGAAGACTTAGGGCACATGGCAGGGTACATCCTGGATGGGGGCCAATCCATCGCAGGGCACACAAACACACAAACACTACAGGCAATTTGGGAACGCCGATCTGTCTAATCTGCAGGTCTTTGGACTGTGGGAGGAAGCCAGAGCACCCGGAGGAAACCCACCAAGCACAGGGAGAACATGCAAACTCCATGCACACAGAGACGGGAATCGAACCTGGACGGAAATCGAATCTGGACGCTGGGGGTGCAGGGCAACAGTGCTACTGTACCACCTACACCACCACGCTTTCATGAGGCAATAACAGCAACAACAACAACAAAAATTTATTCTTAATAAACCTTAATATATAATATGCCTTTCTCAAAAGGGTTGCAACATATGACTTTAATCCGTTCCGGCGAAATTTCGTATTGCGAACACATTTTTCCATAAGAAATAATGTAAATGCAGATAATCCATTCCAGTTGCCCAAAATATTACCAATATTACAAATTTCCAACAATATAATCATTAGTTTTGCATATAAAAACAACATTCGGAAAAGACATGCAAATGAAATTAAATATGAAATAAATAAATATTAAGCCCGAATTAACTTAATGTATGATTCCTCTTGGCACTGGCTGCTTTGAAAATTAAACTGTAACGAATGTCTTGCTAACATTCTGTGTCAGTTCACTAAATATTGCATATATATAAACTTTTGTAAACGTTGTGTATATGTAAATTTTTTTCTTGTTTTCCACTGATGCAAACAAGTCGTTGATTGGCTACTGGAAGTTCGTGCAACCGGAAGTAACTTTTCTTGCAAAATTTTAGTTCTTCAGGTGACAATTTGCAAGGCAGGGCATTCATATTCCAACATTCAACTGTACCTAAATCAATAACTAGAATAAACAAACAAATAAATAAATAAATACATTTCAGAAAAAGTCACATAAATATTGTGGCTCAACAGCAGAAATATTTTTGGTCATTATATTATAAAATCATATTTTATTTGTACCTTGTTTCTTGTGCTATGCCATAAATCAATGAAAAGGCATCCTGTAAAAACATAGCAACATCTTTTGCATTTTTCTTTGCATAGCATACCTCAACCAAGTGGTAGAGATGACCTAATCAGGTTAAGTTTAACACATTGTACAATAAGATATGTTGACTCACGTGGTGCTCTACCAAAATGTAAGCAGAACATTAAAGTGATGGGCTAAAGAGTGAAGTTGTGGTCGCTGAGGGATTGAATTTTCTGCTTGTGCAAGTTTTTCTCCCTGTGCACCTCCCCCTCCATCCTAAAATAAAGGATCCATTAGTGAATAGAAATTAAACACCTAACCACCAGCTCATGTAAATTTGTAGCTGCAGCAGAATATTGATTGAGTGATATTGAAAAACAATAAGGTAAAAATCTTGTACTTCATTGTAACTGGAGGTCAAAAACACTTTACAATACGGCTCCATAATTAAAGCTTAAGTACGTAATAACTTAGCAGTAAGTAACGGAATGTTGTCACAGTGCCTTCTTGGTAATTGCTAATCATTCTAAAAACGCTATGCTCTGTGCTGACTAATGATTTGATAAGTAATATTGCAATACTATGCTGACAAATTTTTTTTAATAACGTGCAGTAATTAACATAAGCTGGCATGCTTGGTTTATCAGAAATGTGCTAACTAACCTGTAATGACTTCTTATCCAGTTTTGTCTACTAGACACTAGTGAATTAATTGTAAAATGAAGGCATTTATTTATTACATTCCTTGTAAGTAAAAAAAAAAGGATATATTAATTAATAATTAGTTTAATGCTGTAATGCTTAATTTAATTACAAAGTGTACACAAAGCAGATAAATGTACATAAAGCAATAATTAAAATGAGTTTTTAGCATTTTTTAGCGTAATAATAGATATCCTGGTGAAAGTGTGAACTAGAGCTGCAAAAACTCACAGACACAGACAACGTGTCAGGCTTTATCTCATATTATTATTATTATTATTATTTAATTATTTTTATTATACTCTTAACCTAGAGTATATCAGAGGAACATGGGTCTCGTGAGGTGCTGTGGTCTCTGAACAGGCACACGGTTGCCAGACGACAGCTCCGTAATCGCCATCAGTGTGATCGCGCTGCCCTGGCATCGTGTTTATTTAAGGGCCCTGTTACCTGCGCGATCATTAGTCAGCTCCAGTAAGGTATCAGGGCCAAGACAAAGACAAAGCGCATGGCAAGATAAAAGACAAAGGCAAAAGACACAGCCAACTTCTTCACAAGCAGCCAGCGAGAAAGAGAGAGAAAGTGCGGCACGCAGTGCGATTGGCATGCGCGCTCGCTCCGAGTTAAAGTGTAAAGGCACAGATAAATCACACATAAATCCTCTGTAAGGGTGCGCTCGCCCCGAGAGGATAGAAAGCTTTATTTTTAGTTTCCAGATCCCCTTTTTCTTTTTAGTTCCTAATTAATAACCTCACGCTATCTCTAAATGGATAGGTCTTCCCATGCGTGTCATAAGTACTCTCCCAAACTCCTATTTCAGTGACCCCCTCAGAAGGCCTGCGTAAGGGCTCTTATTAATATTAATTCTCTAACCCGCACAATGTAACACATAGGTGACAGAGCTTTGAATCTTAGTTTAAGGCTGGATGTATATAAAATGGCTGGATGTCATGTCGCACTTACGTCCAGGAGCCGGTCAAAACTTGTTTGTGTCAGTGGAAAACCAAGCATAGTGAGTTTACTTTTTTTGGGGGGGATTTTTGTGCAAGATTTAGAGAAGACATAACACCATGAAGGTCTTAAGATTGTTACCAAGGACGGGAGCAAGAATAAAGGGATCCATTTCAGTTTCATTTTTAAAGTGCCAAGAGGAAGCATAAATTAGGGAAGTATTTTACTTCATTTACATGTCTTGATTGTTTTTATATGCACAAATTATAGTGTTGGAATTTGGTAATACTGCAATTTTGGGTGGAACAAATGATCTGCAATTATATATTTACATTTAATTTTCTATAATAAAATGCGAATATTTTCGCCTCCAGAGCAAATATTTAGTGCAGGATGTCAGATCATCCAAAGGGGTCAAAAAGCATTTGTTCAGTGAGTGTCCTCTCTATAAACCACATTAAAGCAGTAATTTAATGGCCATTTTTGAAGGGGTGAATAATTTTTTTTCTCAACACATTTTTTTAAAACTTATTTTTAGATTTTTTCAAGCCATTCGACGTGCCATGTTGTGGAACAACCAGACCAAAAAATGAGCAGGCTAGGAGTCAGGAAAACAAAGTGCTTGGTCACGGATACCAAACGGATCCTTATAACTTGAAAAGGGTGCGTTATTTTCAGTCCATTGCACTTAACCCGGCTGTATGTGTCTTGGAGGTGCGTGCAAAATTCAGGGGAATAGGGGAGTCTAGTCCTGAATATGAAAGATAGAAATTTTGGGAAATTGCCAGTTTTACTCCTTAGAAAGGAAATAGCACATTAGCACATAATCCCCTGCAGTGAATGCAGTATAAACATCAGTACAGTATAACTCGTATTAATTGCCGAAATCATGCTTTAGTCAACCTTGTAGTCTATTACAATAAAAAGTAGTTATTGAGGAATTACTATACAATATTAACACTTGATTATTATTGCTCAGTTAATAAATACCTAACATCTGAACTGTTCTGTTCAATAACTGAACTATCATATAATCTGACCTGCATTATTATATCAGCATCTTTTTTAATTCCACAGTCTGACCAGAACAACATCACTGCTTCAGAAGGGTCAAATTATTAGACCTGCATCAGGCAAAGATAAAATAAGTAAGTAAGGTGATTTAATGTCTAGAATTGGGTTCAGAACTGACCAGTGAGTTAATAAAACCTGGATGGATAGTGCTGAACCATCATAAACCATCATAAACATCAACTGTAAATAAACAATAGAAATCAGAGCTATGTTGAATAGTGACAGTCTTCAGAGTGATGGGCGTGTCAGGGTAAGACGTGACGAGCATGAAGCGATGCTCCCATCATGCATAGTGTCCACTGTACAAGCCTCTGAAGACAGTGTTATGATCTGGGGTTGCTTCAGTCACTCAGGTCGAGACTCAGCAACGTTACAGTATGTGGTAATACAATAAAGTCAGCTGACCACCTGAATGTACTGAATCACCAGTACATCACATCTATGGAGTTTTTTGTCCATGATGACACAACCATATTTCAGGACTCAGATTGTGAAAGAGATTGGGAAGGTTCCAGGAGCATCTTCTGGGGGGAATCATTTCCCCACATTTGCAGACATTAAGCTAAAACATTATAAGTACGTTGGATTCTGAAGGCTAGTTGTCTGACTGTTTTACTAACTAGTTTAAATATTCATTATGACAATACATATTTTATATAAGGTCATATAAGGTCTCATATATACAAGATGATTTTATTTACAAGAATCAATTTTATTGACAGGTTGTGGTCATTTAATCTCTTGAGCTGTGCACTCCTGTTTAAATTTAAGCTGCTTTACGTCAATTGGTATTAATGATAAGTCACTTCATGGCCATCAGGTTTATTGATCATTGGCTGTCTCGGACCAGCATGCTCACCTGGTGATTTGTCATTGACTTATTAAATATCCATACCTTTTACTATGCAATGACCAGATCCATCTAATTACAGTACCTTTACAATCCAAACGTTAATTGTTTTTATAGGGCAGGTAACAAATGACATACAGTATAAATATTTGCAATTTGTAAGAAAACAAACAAATAAAAAAAAAAAACAATATGCACTGACAATGCAAATATTGGCTAGCTGTCTTGACTAAATGCTCTTTAGGCAGAATGGTATATGAGTCCTGAGGGTAAATGTGAGACTCGTGTATTGGAAAAAACAAACAAAAAAAAAAAACAGGAGGTTGGCAATGAATTATCAATTATTTCTTTTTTTTTCTTTACTGACCTGGCTACAAACTTTAATAATCCTAAAGAAATGTTGAAAAGTCTAATTATGTAAATAGGCTGCAGAGTTTAAATATAGTCGACAGCAATCAATTTTCTATCGAACAGCCTCTGGTTTTAATTTGTTCATCACCGTTTTAAACAGTTATATATAGTTAATTGATTACTCTGATTAAAAAAGGACATTCAAGATTTATCATCCTCCTCAATCCATCCATCCAGGAACCTCTGTAGTCCAACTGGGGACCGTAGAGGCCAATGGTGACCACTGAATTTATTCCCATTTCTACGACTATGGTAGGACCTCCGGTCAACATTCACACTCGCATTCACACACTGAAGGCCATTTGGGAACGGGAAATGTTTTTGGACTGTGTGAGAAAACTGGAGTACCTGGAGGAAACCCACCAAGCAAACACCATGTGGGACATTGACATGCAAGGCCACAGTGCTAACCACTACGCCACCGTACCGCCATCTGCATCCAACTGTGTACTTAAATCTTGTCTCCTTGCTCAAAGATAAAGGTTAGCCAAGAAGCCAGCTGAACTTGATCGTATGTGAATCAGGCTTTTATCCAATACTACCAAGACAAACAGTTTGAACAGCCAAACGCACATTCATTCACTGACCCATCACAGTTCAGCATCACTAACCTTCTAATGATCAACACCTGTTTCTGCCTCATCTGTGCACATCTGTTCGGCTGTTTTGATGGAAGATTGATTTCTAAGAGAAACAGTTGAATAACGCTACGTCTTTGACAACTCAAATTAAATTCTGGAGAAAAATGTTTCACCCAGGGATAGTATAACATTATTTGAGTTGCATGCATTTAAAAACATTTTTACAGTTTTATTACATTTTTATTTTCCTTACTAAGCAAGTCTCTCCTTAACGAGACACAACGAAAATATTACACTGTGTATTCAATGCATTCATATTAAAAATGGTGTTGTCCAGAAATTGTTAGTAATTAAAAAAAAAAAATCAATTAGCTTATCACAGAAATGCAAAAGACTGAGCTAGGACACAAACCTTCTTATCGTTTTTCTGGAGTTGGGATTTCATAACAGGAGGATGGATTAAACCGTAATTGAATTCCCTTCATTAACAAGTTCCACAAATAACTATAAACAAAAGATGACATTTTTAAAATAGGATGTTCCTCGAGATAAATTACTCTGAAACAGTTAGTTCCAAGAGCAAGGGCCATGTGCTGTATCACTACAACATCCACAAAAGGAGATTCCTGATGTTTTTTTTTTTTATCAGTGGTGTTTTCTCTTAATAGTGATTGACATTTCAATTCATCCAAAAGCTTAATCAGTTCATTACTTCAGACACATCTACCGTCTTTATGTAATGAGGACTGACATCAGGCCATGGTCTGATATTACATCTGAAAGATACAGTGGCGTTAATTGTTTATCATTTATATGCCCTTGTTGCTCCAGCAACCCCAGTTATGGTAGCTGACTGGAAGAGTGTTGAACTTCTGAGATGTAAACTCAAGGTAAATGTGCCATACAACACTCCTTTTAACACGTCACAGAGGTCGCCAAGATGTGCATAGTAACGTTGCTGCTTTAATACAATGCATATAATCATGCATTCTGCATTCGTTGTGTTCTAAACACACACTTTTTGATTCTGTTGAGTTTAAAACAAATGCGTTTCTGCCCTCCATGTCCCTTTATCGAAGTGCATTTTTCTAGCCAATCAGAACATTGGAAATGGGAATATTCTGACAACTCTGTCCCTAGGAGTTGAGACAGAAAACAGGCACTTTTTATTTTACACTAGAAATTTGAAGCACATTTATGATCAAAAATAGAAAAAGCACAAAAGGAAATGTATGTTTTTTCTAATATTTTGTCTGTATACATACAAACTGGAAACCCATGTTGTTGTTGGTGATATTTTGACTGCTCCCATCGAGCAGTCGCCACAGTGAACCATTCAACATTTCACAACTTGACACAGGTTTTACGCAGGATGCCCTTACTGATGCAACCCTCCCATTTTATCCAGGTTTCGGACCGGCACTGCATTCAGTGGCATGGGGCTCATAATGGAGACCCATGTGACTGTCCAACACTCACTCAACCTTTCATTTGTCACCTACACTGCTTTATCCTGTATACCTATCCCAGAAGACCTAGGGCATGAGGCACAGGGGTACAAGCCTTCGCAGGGCACACATACACACCCTCATTCACAGGCTACAGGCAATTTGGAAACGCCAATTAGCCTAATCTTAATGTCTTCAGACTGTCGGAGGAAACCCATCAAGCACAGGTGGGCACAGACCCAGGTCGGGAATCGGACCTGGACCCTGGTGGTGCAAGACACCAGCGGTATAATCTATAAAAAAAGTGAGTACACTTGAAAAGATGTACAAGTGAAAATGTACAAATTGAGCACAATTTATTGGTATAAAAGCTCTTCCACTCTCTCAACCTGGCTACTGAATGTTCAACATGGCACCTCATGGCAACCAACTCTCAGAAGACCTGAAAAAAATAATTGTTGCTTTACATAAAGATGGCCTAAGCTACAAGAAAATAGCCAACACTCTGCAACTGTGCTGCAGAACAGCGGCCAAAACCATCCAGCGCTTTAAGAGGACAGGTTCTTCTCAGAACAGGTCTCGCCATGGTCGGCCAAGCCGAGTGCACGTTTTCAGCGTCAGATCCAAAGATTGGCTTTGGAAAACAGACGGATGAGTGCGTCCAGCATTGCTGCAGAGATTAAAGGGATGGGAGGTCAGCCTGTCAGTGCTCAGACCGTATGCCGCACACGGCATCAGATTGCTCTGCATGGTTACCTCTTCTAAAGATGATGCACAAGAAAGCGCACAAACAATTTGCTGCAGACATGCAAACTAAGGATCAGGATTACTGGAACCATGTCCTGTGGTCTGATGAGACCAAGATAAACCTATTTGGTTCAGATGGTGTCAAGCGTGTGTGGCAGCAGCCAGGTGAGGAGTACAAAGACAAGTGTGTCATGATCTGGGGCTGCATGAGTGCTGCTGGCATTGGGGAGCTACAGTTCATTGAGGGAAACATGAATCCTAACATGTACTGTGACATACTCCCTCCGGAAACTGGGCCGCAGAGCAGTGTTCCAGCATGATAATGACCCCAAACACACCTCCAAGATGACCAGTGGCTTGCTAAAGAGGCTGAGGGTAAAGGTGATGGACTGGCCAAGCATGTCTCCAAACCTAAACCCCATAGAACACCTCTGGGGCATCCTGAAAAGGAAGGTGGAGGAGCACAAAGTGTCAAATGTCCACCACCTCCGTGATGTTGTGATGGAGAAGTGGAAGAGGATTCCAGTGGCAACCTGTGAAGCTTTGGTGAACTCCATGGCCAAGAGAATTCAAGCCGTGCTGGAAAATGATGGTGGCCACACAAAATATTTTACATTTTCACTAAGGGGTGTACTCACTTTTGTTGCAAGGGGTTCAGCTATTATTGGCTGTATTTTTAGTTAGTTTGAGGGGACTATAAATTTACACTGCTATACAAACTTTACACTGACTACTTTTCATTGTGTCAAAGAGGCATTTATGCAGTGTTGTCCTATGAAAAGATATAACTAAATATTTGCAGAGATGTGAGGGGTGTACTCACTTTTGTGACATACTGTACATAGTTGTGTCATAAAGTCTATGTGTCCTTTATACATGATATATTACACAAGGGCAATTCCTAAGCTGTTGCACCACAGAGACATGTTTTAGTTATTTTATCAGCATAATTGAGACTAAACTGCATTTCAGCACCAGGCAAAATATCATTTGCTAATTATCAAGCTCTTCGTAAGCATGCTGACAAAAGAGAACTTGAAACTCTGCAAGGCAGTCGATCCTCAGAACCCCAGCAAGGAAACCTGAGCTAAAAGAACTAGGGATGTTCCAGTGATTTAAAATTGAAGTGCACAACAATCGATTTGTTTGCCTTTAATGGTGGTCAGTGCTGCACTCCGGGTGGCACATGCACAACACATGCTCCTTCAACATGTCCACAAAGTGTGCTATGATGAGTGGTCCATTTTGTTCTTGCACTTTTCTGACCATATTTAGCTTCACAATAACTAGGTTGCACAAATGTTCACCCTCTAATTACTCACTCACTCTCACTCATCACCTATACCGCTTTATCCTGTACACAGGGTCGCAGGACCCTCTAATTAATACCTTGTTAAATAATCATTTGCTTGTAATAAAAAAACTGTTGAACACAAATTAGCCCCCAAATTGCTGTAATGTAGTGTTTGTGGCACTAGTTGTTATGACTGGTGGTTAGCAGACAGCGCTTCAAGTCCCACTCAGGCTATGGTTTGGGTATTAATACAGTGTTTAAGATGTTTTTGCAACATTGTGTTAGGGCTAAAGATCATGTATTCAACATGGTTTCATCAACGTCTTACAAACTTTCAATACCAACGCTGCCCCAATGTCTGTAACATTGCCAAATTATTACCATCACCACAATGTTTTAACAGATATTCCTACTGGAGTATTAATATCCTGTGCTACCATCAGTCCTGTGTCATGCCAACAGTAAAGCATCCTGAGACCACTCATGTGTTCTCAGCCAAGGCAGTGGGTTCACTCGCAATTTTGACTAAGAACAAAGCCAAACCATTTCTTACCATCCAAGAACAGTTTGGTGATGAACTATGCCTTTGCCAGCATGATAGACCTCCTCTCTATAATGCAAAAGTACTATCTAAGGGGCTCGGGGAACAAAACATGGAGATTTTGTGTCCATATCCAGGAAATACCCCAGACCTTAATTCCATTGAGACCTTATGATCAATCCTAAAGAGGAAAACAAACAACACCCCACAAATTCTGACAAACTCCATTGATTATGCAAGAACCGACTGCTATCAGTCAGGGTGTGGCCCAGAAGTTGATTGACAGCAGGCCGGGGGGAATTGCAGAGGTCTTGAAAAAGAAGGATCTGGAAATATTGACTCTTTGAATAAACTTAAAAATGTAATTGCCAATAAAACCCTCTGATACTTATGAAACGCTTATTAATTGTACTTCAGTATGCTAGAGAAACATCTGACAAAAAGATATAAAAATACTGAAGCAGCAGACTTTGTGAAAATTAACATTTGTGTCATTCTCAAAACTTTTGGCCCAGACTGTAGGTGGAACGTTGGTCTACTTCAACCAACTGATTATACTGTGATCATAAACTCTGCTGAAAGATTAAGCAATCCAGCGTTTCTATACATCTTCTCTAGATATTACACGGCATGAAGCACACGGAACATTGATTTTTATTTATCAAAGAAAGAAAGTCTGTTATCTTAGATATTTGGGCAAAATGTTCAAAGAAGTTATTTTTTAAATAAATCCTAAAAGGAAAATTAACTTCTCAAATCCTGTTATTTCACAGACACTCAGGTCTCCCTAATGGAAATCGTTCACCTGCATGTTGACTGCTTATTATAATGTTAATTGACATTAATGTGAGTCTCATTTAATGACCTTATATTAACAGATATGTGCAAAGAGTGACATTCGAGCCTTCCTAACTGAAGTGAGTAGGTTGAGCAAGAGTCCATCCATCCATTTAGGAGCCTCTGTAGTGCACCTAAGACCCGTGGAGGCCAGTGGTGATTCTTATTGTATTGATTCCCATTTTTTACAACCTTGGTTGGACCTCCAGTAAGCAAGAGTCTAATAACAAAAATAATACTACCAAATTATAGCAAAAAATAAATCACAGTATTTTTTTTAAAGGGAAGCACTGTGCACAAGTCTTGAGGCCTCTCCCCCTTCTCATTTCTTCATATTTTACATCCAAAGCATCAGACTTTCTTGTATTATTAATATAGTTTCGGTGAATATATTATATAAAGGCTTCCTGTAGGACCTTTTTGTCTCTCATTTTCACTCCAGTCCCTGTACCCAAATGATTATATGATGTATATGAATAATTCATAGGTCACTTTGTGTCCTTAACAAACAAAAAACATTCCTCATCAAGCAAAAAATCCCATCTAACTTTAAGGCATGAACCAGTGAGAAACAGGTGCAGATGATGACAGATTATCAGGCCGGTGATTAGTATACTGCTGATGCTGAATGCTGAGTGGTTGGAGCAGATGAGAGGGGAAATGAGGTCGCTGATGAGGGTCTTACATATACAACCAATTTAAACCTCTATCTCTACACACTTTGCAGCCTTTCGCGGTAAAACATTTGTTCCCGTTTCTTTAATTTAATCAACATTATTTTATTTAATGTGAAGAAATTAGGGAACACACAAGACTTTTGCACTTTTCATATTTCTTTAGAGAATAGAATTTTAAGGGGACCTGTTGTATCTCTATTTTTTTTTAAGTACAGGAATTGTGTATTTCATCCAGGTCCACTGGAAGAAATACTTTGTTTATGTATAATGATATGAATGGATTAGGCCACTAGACTGTAAACAATATTAGTAACAGTAGCTTCAGTTGATGTTTCAAAGCAGCTTTAAAAACTTGCTGGTTTATGTACAGATTTAAATGGATGAGCACATGATATGCTTTGTAAACATTAATATGACCTTGCACAGTTAAGCTTATTGTTTGTACGCTGTGCAGTGAAATCTAGAATTATCGGCACCCTTTATAAGAATGGCAAAACATTATTGTATAAAATAATCATTGCCGGCTGGCACAATGTTGCACAAATATGGTCTGATGATGCTAAATTGCCCCTAGGTGTGAATGTGTGTGTGCATGATCCTCACTCATGGTGTATACCAAGTGTTCTTGGGAAAGGCTCCAGGTGTACCAGGATAAAGTACTTATACATTTCACACAATCATATATATATGTGTGTGTGTGTGTGTGTGTGTGCAGGTAAGTGACCTCATTAATGTAGGATTGAATCGCGGAAATGTGCACCTAAACAGGAATAAATGCAGTTATTAATAACTAAACGCAAAGTGCTCTTTGGTCAGAAAAAACTCGAGTCAGGAGTGAGAATGTAAATCAAGGGAATTGGTTGTGAAAAGCAGAAACGCATCTCAGTCAGTGCTTCAGTTTAACACACAATGTGTTCAGCAGCAGTGGCCTTTGAAAGAAAAAAACTAAACATTTCCTTGTAATAATAGTTTGAATGAGGTTATTTTTTAAATTATTATTATTATTTTTCTCAGATACATTTAACTGCATTAGACAGCATTCAATATGACTTTGTGTGGTGTCTGATGAAAAACACATATATATGCAATGCTGGTGAATTTGCTAGACGTGCTTTTAGGCAGAGATCGATATTAGGTGAAATGCTATCCGGACCCAGTGTGCAGGGATGACGCTCGCAGTGACCCATATACAGTAGCTTTTACCGCTGAATTGCCAAGCTTTGAATGAGAGCTGACAATCACTATTAGGTTCTGCTTCATTCACATTAATATGTATTGTGCATAATGATTATGCCTCTGGCGGCACGGTGGTGTAGTGGTTAGCATTGTCGCCTTGCACCGCTATGGTCTGGGTTCGATTCCTGTCTCTGTGCACATGGAGTTTGCATGTTCTCCCCATGCTTGGTGGGTTTCCTCCCACATTCCAAAGACATGTAGGTTAGGTTAATTGTCATTCCCAAATTGCCTGGAGTGAGTGAACGAGTGTGTGTGTCTGTGCCCTGAGATGGATTGGTGTGCCCTAAGTCTCCTGGGATAGGCTCCAGGCCCCCCGTGACCCTGAATACAGGATTAAGCGGTATAGATGGTGAGTGAGTGAGTTATCATGCCTCTAAAAAGACCTGAACTGGTATGCTCTTACTGTAATATTATAGGGAATTCTAGTAAGATTTTAAGGTGTACAGTACAGCTTTGTCAAAAAGCAAGGTACAAAAATGTAAAATGGAATCCTACAGTACATCACAACAGGTTGTTAGTTGGTTTGAAGGTGTATTGTAATAGTTTGCAGGTGGTTCTTGCTCTTTATAATGGATTATATAGCCCCCAAAAATCCTTGTTTGGTGTTAACAGAATTATGAGTTGTCTATGAGCTGACTACTGCAGTGCATATGACAAACTCTCATAAGTGGGTGGAGCAAATCTGCTAAAATGGCTAACTCCAACCCTGGATTAAACTACAAAATCCATACATCCATCTAGGTACCATTGAGACCAATGGTGACACCAATTAGTCTAATCTGCATGCCTTTGGAATGCGCGAGGAAATCCACCAAGCTTGGTGAGGAGAACATGTACACACTCCATATACACAGACCCAAAGTGGGAATTGAACCCAGGTCCGGAGGTGCAAGGCAACAGTGAAAACCACTGAACCTAATTGTGCTAAATGTGCTGAATTTGACCCTCGTGCACTAAACTACTGATTAGTACGTTCTAATAGATACTACACTTTAAAATGTGAATATGAATGATGGTGTTTACTGCTATTTCATACAGTAGCTTATGTAGTTACAGGTAACCAAAGACAGGTGGTTGATAAAAGGTAAGAAATCAGGGCAGTTTTGACACATCATGGAAATTCATGGCAAAGCTTGAATGTAGTAGTTCATAACATTTCATAACATTTTGCAGCTAATGCAAACCAGAGTAACCAAGAACCATCATTTAATGCATTCATCATCTATACCGCTTAACCTGTATAGGGTCACAGGTGGCCTGCAGCCACAAGGCTGTGTACATCCAATCCATTGTAGTACACACATACTGTGGGCAATTTCTAATCTAAATGTCTTTGGACTGTGGGAGAAACTATAATACCCTGAAGAAACCCACCAAGGCGAACATGTATACCCAAAATGGGACTCGAACTCTCAACCTGGAGGTGTGAGGCCATTGTGCTAACGACTGCCAGCCGAGTAATTAATTACAGGACAATTCAGCGCAGGTTTACAAACAGTTTGGGATTGTGGGAAAGGAGACTAAGACAGTCTCCTAGTGCCTGAAACACATATACAGTATAGTATATCAGACATTGCATGAAATGTAGAATATAACTTTTTGTAATTTTATGCTGTAGTGCTTGTTTTTATTTTATTTTATTTTTTTTATTGATCCCCTTAGGGAAAAAAAAACTCTTGGGCAACCTTTAGCTCTGTTTTTTTGTGCTGTATTTTGTTTATTTAGCAGAATATGTATTGATGGCAAGGCTTTCATCCAGAGTATGAGCGACCACTGGAATTAGCACTGTTAACATGTAAAACATTGGTGGAATGGATAAAAATGTGTATGAAGTATGATTATGAACAAGAAGTTGTATTGGCGGCATAGTGACTTAGTGTTTAGCACTGTCACGGGGTACAGGGTTGATTCCTCACCTCTGGGTCTGTGTGCATGGAGTTTGCTTGTTCTCCCAGTACTTAGTGGGTTTCCTCTGGGTACTCCGGTTTCCTTCCACAGTCCAAAGACATGCGGATTAGGCTAACTGGCGTTCACAAACTGCTCCCAATTGCCACCATTGGCCTCCAGGGTCCCTAATTGGACTACAGAGGTTCCCAGATGGATGAATGGATGAAGTGTTTGTATTGAAGTGTATAAAGTTGTACATTTAGGAACATGGTTGGGATAGGATACAGCATGTTGTCTGGGAGAGATAGCTAGAAAAGGGTAGCAATGCTAGTAAGGGGTGGTTGACCCAAAGCCA
This sequence comes from Clarias magur, assembly GCA_013621035.1. NCBI lineage: Eukaryota > Metazoa > Chordata > Actinopteri > Siluriformes > Clariidae > Clarias > Clarias magur. Next base: position 2,459,252 of record QNUK01000016.1, on the reverse strand, counting down.
ACAGGTGCCATGAAGTTCCTTAGCAATCTATGAAAAAAGGAATGCTACATATATGTTAAGAAATACACTCATCATGGCAGAAAAGATGGACGATTTCTTCAGCTTTGTATGATAGGTTGATGTTAACCATAAATGTAGACATAAGCCACTACTGGATTAGCCAAAGACAAAGCAAGGGAAAATGGCTCTACTAAATCCCGGAAGGTCTTTGTGTGTGTGTGCAAAAGTAAGTATTCAGGTCTAGTCTCAGTACTTGTAGACTGCACAGCTTTAGGAATTAGGATCAAACATTAATTGGTAAAAGCTGCAGGATTGAAATAGCACAACCTTTTAAAGTTTCCTCTGATGTCTGGTGTAGTATTAGCTGTAACCCGGCATATGGATTTCTCTGTAAAATCTCTAAAGCCATGTTAGGAGAGTGTTTGCTCTTTCCTCTTTAATACACTTCTCTGTGAAGGTGTCCTAAATCAATTTATGGATGGCCACTGTCTTGCATTTGTTTCGGTCGTATCCATTCACACAGGGCGAGGTTAATCTTTGCATATTTAGACAATGTATTCTATTCTATAGCATTGAAGTACTGCCTTACTTGCAGAAGAATGCTAAATAAGATAATGACGACAGGTTTTTCTCCACAATTAATCACAGCCTTATTGCGCTAATGAATGTGTTTTATGAAAAGTAGATATTTAAAAAGTCATGTTCAAGATGCCACTGATCTGATTGTTATTTAAATTGAATTAAGCATCAATCATGATCATTTATCAGAGCCACCATCCATCCATGCTTCTAGGAACCTCTGTAGTCCAACTAGAGACCATTGTATTTACTCCCATTTTCACGACCTCTAGTCAACATTCAAAAATAAGGGCAATTTGAGGATGCCAGTTAGTGGAACCTGCATGTCTTTGGACTGTGGGAGGAATCATAACCAAGCACAGGAAGAACATGAAAACTCCATGCACACAGACCCGTCGGGAATCAAACCCGGACCCTGGATGTGCAAGGCAACAGTGCCTTGCCACCACTTACGCCACTGTGCTGCCTATCAGAGCCCCACTCAGACTTAAATACAGAATGTCCCCGATTTCCTGCAGGAGAACATATATTACTGATTAAGCAGACAACACAGAGTCCAACACTATCATAGACCTCAGGCGATTATACTAATACGGGCTACATTCTTAATTTAATGTCTACAAAGCTGCCTTCAGGCTGCTCTTCGTATAGCTACACTTGATCAGTAAGTCCCATTAGCATTGCATACAGATTAAAACACAAGCATACACCGAGAGTTATATTTTAAACCTACTTGTGTAATAATATATTGTAGCCCCATACATGCAAAGCCTTTTACTCCTATTCCTATTCCTGCCTGTGTCACAGAGCAGCAGCTTGTTAAAAATACAAAGGATATGGCAGAATGATTGTGCTCGAGTCTACCTGAAATGAGCCCAGTACTGACAAATCACAAAGATGTTGGGGGGTGTGGGGTGTATGTCGGGGGTGAGCTGTGAAATGCTTCAATAAACAAGGTCTGGAATAATCCTGCAGCCAGTGAACAAACTAATTACTAATTGCAGACCACACTCCTCTGGACTGATAAAGAGGAATGGCTTAATTCCGGCTCCTCTGGAATACATTAGCTCATTAATATTTCATTCACTCACATTTTCTTCTGGGAGGATGTCTGACCATTAATCACCAGCCACTGAGCCGCTAAAAAAAGCCAGCAGTAGTCAATTCAGAGTCATTCACACAGCTCATAGGTGAGCTTTAGTATGAACATAAATAGAGATGTCAGTATAACAGGCAGGACACTTTTAAAATGAATTAACCATCAGTCGATTCTCTCCTAGACATTTCTTTGAAGCTCTCAAAACTGTAATGCAATCATCTGAACTATCTGAAAAGTGCATTCTCAACTGCAATGGATATGAACTGCAAACTGCAAAGGATATAAATACATAACGCCCACCTAAAACTCCTAAGGTACACCAAAAGGTCAAAAGTTTGTGGACATGTAACCATCATGCTCACCCACTCACTCAGCGTCTATACCGCTTTATCCTGTATACAGGGTCGTGGGGTGCTGGACCTATCCCAGGAGACGTAGGACACGAGACAGGGTACACCCTGGACAGGGTGTCAATCCATCACAGGTCACACACACATACACACTCATTTACACACGATGACCAAATTGGGCGGGAGGAAACCCGCCAAACATGGGAGGAAATGCGCAAACTCCATGAACACAGACCCCAACCCGAACCCTGAAGGTGCAAGATGACCACAAAGCCACCATGCTGCTTTAACCATCACACAGTTAGATTTATTTACCCTTTTGCTGTCATAACAGCACCACTTTTCCGCTAGAAAAGAGAACGTTTTCCGCTAGATTTTGGAGCATTCCTGTGGGAACTTGTGTTAATTCCCATACAAGAGCATTAGTGATTTCAGACACTGATGTTGGGATGTTAAGGAGGCTCCAGTACCACTCCCATGGTTGAGGAGGTCTGGTATGTAGTCGGTGGTCCAATTCCTCCAACTGGTGTTAAGTGCAGTTCAGGCCAAGGATCTGACACTTAAGTGCTTTCAACCTTTCTCAGCAGTCCATGGCTCCATGGATGTCACACATATGGGTGACAGGGAGAGGTGTACACTAACTTTTATTTCCACAGATTTTTTACACAAATATCAGCAACATCTGTACAATAATGTAGTTCAGGCACAATAAACTCAACTGGACGCTGTCCCATTTCTCCCATTCACAACTAATTCTGTTATCAAAGCATAAAAAGTGCACAATCTTCAAACAAACAAAACTGTTTATACATTTTTGTTCAGGATGTATGTCTATTTAAAAATAGTAACAGTTAAATGTACTGGAGCCTGAACAAACAATTTGGAAGAACATTCTGGATAAAAAGTTGTAAACAGAAGATCTAATATGGGAAACAAGTCACACATTGGTAGGCAGCATAGCATCCTGTTTTGTAGGAGCCAATTATTTGTGAAGTTAATTAGAATTTTAACTAAATCTGAAAAAAAAAAATCATATAAAATGGGGACATTTTTTAAATCATTATACAGTATGTACAGAATCGAAAAGCAAATTAGATCAGCACCTAGATATCGAGATAATATTTTATCAGGTGATCCTTGGTGCTTCCCATCCCTAGTCATTATGGAGCTGGCTTTGTGCACATAGGCATTGTCATGCTTGAACAGGATGAGTGCTTAGTTCCAGTGAAAGGAATTTGCAATACACCAATAAACAAGGACATTCTAGACACTCTTGTGGCAACAGTTTAAAGAATTAAATATGTGTGTGGTGCTCTCATGTGTGTGTGTGTATGTCCATATGTGTATGAAAGCATGCACATGACAGAAAAAGACAGAAACAGACCACAAAGAGGCTTCTGGCATTCATCTGCTTTTCCCTTAGGTCAGATGGTCCAGAGAATACACACTATTCCAGAAGTCTCTTGTTCAACTTGAGTAACATTTATACTAGTTAGAGTAGATTCTCTGTGGATCCCAAGCATATCCATGAATCCACCCAGGATGAGACACCATTCCATTCATTGCAAAGCACTATGAAATTTTTAGTGCATTTTAGTGTATCCAGTTCACCTACTTCCAGGTTTGATTCCCGCCTCAGGGTCTGTGTGCACTGAGTTTGCATGTTCTTCCCATGCTTAGTGGGTTTCCTCAGAATACTCCACTTTCCTGCCGTAGTCCAAAGACAAACAGTTTAAGCTAACTGCCGTTCCTAAATTGCCCAGAATGTGAGAATCTCCACGAGTGAATGTTAACCGGAGCTCCCACCATGGTCATAAAATTACCTATTACCATTATCTCTCCTTCTCGTCTGCTCTCTTCCTCTGTCTTTCCCTCTCCCTGTCCCTCTGTCCAGCTACACATGTCACTCCTGAGCTGCCAGTGATCCAGACCCCCTCTGCCCTCTGGACCTGTCTGCCTCGTCCTGGTGCCCTGCTTCTGGATGGAGATCTCGTCACATGGATGCCCCATGTGGTCTGTCTGGGATGTTGTGACTGGGGACGATTCCAGTTCACCATTACGATGGTCCTGGCCTCGGCTGATGTTTAGCTGTTCTCTGAGGACTTGTGACTGCAGTTGCTCAATAGTTCAGGAGTGGAATTTCCTGCAGTCTGCCTGAGCCTTCAATAACAAACTGGACTTCATATTAACTTAAAGACATCAACATTTATATTGAACTTCCAACTGCTCTCAAGGTTTCTTCCTACTGCCATCTCAGGGAGTTTTTCCTTACCACTGTCAACCTCGACTTGCTCATCAAGGACAATCTGGTCATTCTGATTCATACACATTCACATTTCATGCAAACTTCCATAATTTTCTTTTGACTGTGTAAAGCTGCTACAATGACACTTGTTAAAAGTGCTATACAAATAACATTGAATTGAATTGAATTGGAATAAAATTGGAATAAATACAATGATCACAGTTGGCCTCCACGGTCCCTTCTTGGACTACGGAGGGTTCATAGATTGAATGTTCATCTACTGGAATGTTTTGGGACAAACCAGAGGTATGGAGACAGTAACTTCAACTATGCATTAAGATGGATCTGTGAGGTGGAAAAGCTACACTAAACAGTGAAGAAAATGAACTCAAAGCTAACCTTAGCTCAAAGTAGAGACCGGTACTTCTTCCTAGTTGCAATATCATGTACTAGCAAGTCTTTTACGATAGACTGAAATGAAATATTTAAAGAACTAAAATATGGCACTTTTTACTTTTACAAAAAAGGAAAGAAAAGTGGGTAGTGAAGTGAGAAGAGGAGTGAGATTGATGGATAGTTTACATTTATTGAAGAGAGCAGTATTGCATTCTGCATCATTCAAAGTGTTTTAATGGCTGACCTTAATTGTTTTGAGAGCATCGACTTCAGTGTCTTATCGATTGAGAAAGACGATATTAATACTGTACATCATCATTGTCCATGCTCCTAGTGAATGATCCACGTCACATTATATACGGGCGTTATAATAAAAGAATAATAAAAGGGTTTTGCTGCTACATTTTTAACAAAATATGTATGGATTATATTTTAATTGAAATATATGCATGAAAGAAAAATGGTTTCATTCCTCTTTCAATTAGATTACAATTTTATTGCTGTCTCCTCCAAAACAGCCTGCACTGGCAAACTGAAAGATCTGACTGTTCTTTATACTGCACCGTGAAACATTTAAGGAAGACGTTATCTTAGAAGCGAACGAAAGAGAGAAAGGGATCCATGGGTTTCTACTCAGAGACTCCTACAGACTATAAAAATGTACAGGTCCTCAACTTGTCAACCCGCACACTCATTTGCGCTGGAGTGGAAATGTCTTTTTCTGCTCTTTGGTGAGGTTCGCGATATTTTTGGTATCACTTTCTTCAGCTACGGCCCCAGAGAGGGGAAGCTCGCGGATAGCTGATGTCTACAGGATGATGGATGGAATACAGTGTAGCCTGGACTCATATAGTCATTTTTCAAAGAAATGGGTGCGTGTACAATAACACGTCATGACTCAGACTTACAGCATATCAAGGTAACGGTTCTTTAGAGAACTGAGGTCATCTAGACTTTTTTTTCTGGAAATTCACACAAATCTAGACAAGTGAGGGTGATGGTATCTGGAATTTGTTTCCATAATCGTTAGATGATTATGAATTCATGATTGTTATGAATTTGGACATGCTATTAGTAAAAGATATTTCACCATACAATTGTTTGACCAGTAATATACAGTAGTAAATATGTATATGTACAAAAATGTTGACACCTTTTTTATTTATTTGTATGCCTCCAGCATTAAATTGTTGGTAAAAGCGTTATGTTTTTGGGTTGTCCATCCATCCACCCATCCAAGATTCTCATTAGCATGACATCTCAAAAACAGCTGTTTTAAAATTTATTGCAGGTATTTCATTGGTGGAACTAATACAAACACTGTCAAGGTCAATGCAAGGTCAAATGTTGTTGACAGTAAAGATTCCCCTTAGGACGTTTATGAGTAACTAATCCTAAAGTTTTTAAAAAAAGTGAAAATATCATAAAGAATCACAAATATATCAAATATTTCTAACTTTTATTGTTTATTGTAAATCAAATCTAAGATTTTTCTGCCTGATCTTGGATGCCAGTACACAATTCAAGCTTTTATTTATTTTATTACTACAATTCTCCTGGCAGATCAATTAGCTTCTTTCAAAAACTAATTGCTTGCAATTAGAACTTTCTACATATTTCAAGCTTGAAGTGAGTGAAAGTCTAAAAATAAGCCCATCTATTTTTTAGGAAATCTTTCAATAGGAGATACTTGAAAAAGTTGACTAAAATCAAATTAAAGTAAATCAAATCTCTTTTTGGCAGTGATGTGATCATTGATTAGGGATAGAATTGATTAAAGAAAAAAAAACTTTTATTGATAAAAACATATTAAGTGTTAAGAATTGAGTGTTAGCAGCCTTCCACACACAACCACATACAGTGCCACGCAAAAGTATTAAACTCCCTTTAAAGTCATCAGATTTATCTGCTTTACAAACAACACTAATATTTTGTAGCTTGTCATATTTTATTTAAAGTTTAAACTTTAAAATCAGTTTATTTAAAGTGACATTGGTTTTATTTTAGTAAATCAGTGTGCGAAAAAAAAAAGAGAAAGAAAACACGCTGTTTTGATAAGTATTCAACCCCTGTGCTGTCGAAGCTTTGAGTTGCATATAAAAGATACGGTTCTAATGAGGGCACAATTGGCCTATAGCTGCGAATCATTAAAAAGCTCACCTTTTATAGATTAGAGACCCCCTTAATTGAAGTACCATTGGTCTGAATGTGAATCTGAAGGGAAGCTCTGAAAATGAACATCAAAGCGCATTCCAATTAAGGTGAGAGACATGCACAAGATAAACTATTCGACCTAATGTTTGTAATGTTTAAATTCACATCTATATCTGGTTCTTCTTCAAGCTGTTGTCGAAAATAACTTTGTATGCTGTAGTTTCCCATCACTGGTACTAAGAGGCTCAAACCTGTTCCAACATAACAATGCCCCTGTGCACAAAGCAAGCTCCACGAAGACACTGTGTGTTAAGGTTGAAGTGAAACAACCAGAGTGTTCTGCAGAAAACCCTTAATTAGGGATGAACTGGAAGTGGGGTCTCCTCAACATATGAGCTCAATAATGCTCTTGCGATGCCTGCGATACTGGGAATTTCCATCTGTGTGGTTCAAAACGAAATCAAGCATGAGAGATGTGACTACCAGGCAACCATCAAAGACCACATTAAAAAACGCTGAATGTGATGGTTCAGTCACGTCTGCCGAATAAAGATCACTTGACTATCACATAAAATTCTTTTTCTGTCCAACCAAAAAACGCTCAACTTTTCAACCACTATCTCAACAAAAAACAACTACAGGATCTTGGAGTAAAGGTAAACCAGTCAGGAGCTCTGAATGCAACAGAGGAGGCAATTGGTAAAAAAAATAAACAAAACAAAACAAAAAAAAAGGACACAGACACATATCAAACATATCTGGAGTTAATAGCAGAAAATCTAATGCTGGCAATATGTTAATAAACACCATCCCAACAGAGAAGCATGTGGTAGCTTATTATGACAACATGCTTCAGTTGGCCACAAAACTAATGATTGGAATTAACTTTTATTATGTTATTAAAGCAATATCAGAGGAGATGGAGTGCTGTTGTGCTTGAATGTTATGTATATTGAATACAGTATATGTGACAGCTGTGCTGATATTCAGCACAACAGTATGACCTCGAGTGTGATATTGCTATTGACATTGACTATACAACAGTTCCACAAACATGATTTGTTTGTGAAATATGATTTGTTTATTTATCTAACAAGTTATTTTGCTCCGCCCACACATTTCTTTTCTGCGATTGGTGGAACTAACTAACCGTGATCGGTGAAGCTGGCAACCAACAGTTAGACACATTTAGCTTTGTAGCTCGTGTTAAGCATAAACAAGACAACACAAATGGTTCAGAAGCAAATTGGAACGACTCAGAAATAACCATTAAGGAGACCTGTGTTTTTTTAGAAGACATACATGTTAAATACAAAATACAGTTTTTAAATGATGATTTCATGTATTAAGAGAAAAAACCTGTCCAGACCTGCCTGGAATTAATGGAAAGTAAATGAAGCTGGACGACTTGCCATAATTGATGCAACAACAACAAAACCAAAAAAAAAAAATGAAGGTTTTGGAGTGACCAAGTCCAGACTTAAATCTGACTGAGATCCATAAACAGGCCTTTTTATGATTGAAAACCCTCTAATGTGGCTGAAATGAAATAGCTTTGCATAGAAGACTGAGCCAGAATCCCTCCACAGCCAAGTGAAAGACTCATCGCTAGTTATCAAAAACGCATGACTGGAGGAGTTGCTAGTTATTAGGTTTGAGGGCAATTACTTTTTCACATAGGGCTTGGTAGTTTTGACCTGATTTTTTTTCCTTAATAAATGAAAATGTAAGTAAATATTTATTTTTTTCCTTAAAAAATAAATAGTTACACATCCCTAGTGCTGTCTCTCTTGCAGTCAGAATATTCAGACTGAACTAGCTGTTGTGTAATGTTTTTTGAATTTCATTCCAGACATCAGACAACCAAACTGCAGAACCTGGAGCAAGTGTACAGGGCAAAAATCAATCTTGAAGCTGGTAGGAATGCAGCCCAAACAGATTTACAGTCAACAGCAAAAGACGGTTGTGCCAAGTACTACTCTGAATACTCATGTTTTAATACTTATACAAGCATTATTTCTCAGACATTTTTTCCTTCTGAAGGTCTGCTGACCGATAATGAATTCTGACTGAAATTTTACTTTAAGAACAAAATATTTAACTGTAATGCGGACAAATCTGATGCACGGGGTTGAACACATTTGCAAACGATGCACTGTATAGATGTTGTTGTGCATAGCTTCCTCCTAAATTATTCAGCTGATTTAGGGCTTTAGGCTGATTTGTGCTGTTGAGCGTTTGAACACGAAGGTCACCACAGAGGAAGAGACTCATGAGTCAATTTCAGCTTCTGGGTCAGGGTCAGCAGTCTGCAACCGTTTCTCTACGTAAACGCTTAAACGCTCGTAATCAAGCCGAAAGCACCTGGCATATGGAGCTGCTACGCAAAACCGAGTGCAGCAGGAGTGCAACCGGAGTCAAAGAGACCTTACTGCTGATCATGGTCACTGGGAATATCAATCTGGAACATACAAGGCTTATATAAGAACATGAGATGTGTAAGATCTCCTCAGGAACAGTATTGATTTGGTTGTATTGTGCTTTTTTTTATCATTTAAACTGAATGGGTAATCGTGTAGTTGCTATAGTGATGTTTCTGGTATATAGAAAATATTTGTCCTTGTTCTCCTAGATTGATTTGGACAGATTTTGGGATCTGTAAAGAGGAGGGGGTTGGGGGGGGGGGGGGGGCATTTTACAGCATTTGGCAGTAGACCATACAGTAGATCAGTTATTAGGAATGAATACATCACCAAAATTACAAAGCAAGAAATCAAGGTTTATTAACTTTTGTATATTTAATATCCCTCGACATCTGGGGAACCATATATGGTAACTTTATTTACTAATGCTAAAAATGGAAAGCTTAGCTTTTACACTTAGACATCTTTTCTAGACAAATAACTAACATTGGAAGCTTTAATAATAATAATAATAATAATAATAATAATAATAATAATAATAATGATAATAATATTAAAAGTTCTCATTTACATTGTATTTACCTTTACAGCATTCAGCAGAATAACCACTGAACCATACTAATAATAAAACTATATATAAACTATATAAAACATTAAGTGTTGAAGAGGTAGGTGTTGGTTCCATCACATGGAGGGAAGAGTCTCAATGCTACTACAGCTACTGTACATTTATTACCCATTCAGGTCAATAAGAAGATGGTTCACAAAAAATAAATAAATAGAATTTTGAAAGTGAACACGATCAGGGAAGACTGTCGACTTTGTAGTGATCCTCTTTCACACTGTCTAGAATAGTTTGATAGAACCCACATGAGCTGCAGAGCCACATGGTGCAGTGCCGCGAACGATCACAGCTAAACCAGGGCAGAGTGTACACCCTCGCTCTCAACACAGGTAAAGGAGAACATGAAGACGACACGCTAGTGAGGCTGGTACAATGAATGTCCTCCGGGCATCGCGTTGATCCTGTTACTGTGTTGTAGTTTGGGATTTTTTTTTTCTCTTCTTCTGCCCTGCAGTGTTGTAGCTTTGCGGGTTCTGTGTGGTTCTGCCTTCCCAAACCCAGAACAATTAGACAGCCCTTGCACCTTTATTCTGCATTCTTGATAGACAGAAGAGCTTTTTACTGTCTCTTGGTACAATTACGTATACTTTAATTCAAACTGAAATCGTTAAATGGAGTTGTTTTAATACATATTAAAGCCACTGCTGGATTATTTCTTGAGTGCACTCTCTACAGGTCCCAGCATGGACAAAAGGAGTCGTAACTTAGATTTCACAGTTCAGCTGTGCGATCCGAACACTTCAAAACCTCACACACTTCAGCAAACACACACCCTTATCTACGTATATAAAAGAAAGGTTTTATCTGCACATTGGGTCAGAACTTGCTCCATCAATGATATCTTTTGATATTGTTTCATACATTGGACTGAAACCAGTCTCAGAAAAATCTGTCTGTCTGTCTGTCTGTCTATTTGTCTGTCTGTTTGCCAAGACAGATTATGTCGCAGCATAAAAAAAAAAACTGTCTGGACAGAATTTAATGAAACTCTTGCAGTACTTAGATCTCTGCCTGAAGTTTAACCTGCACCATTAGTGAAATCAGTATGTTGAGTAAAAGTGATGTTATGAACAGTTATGTGTGGGATTTAATAATCTACTTTAAAATAAACTACTAATGCACTACTGTCTCAATGTAAACAAACACCTGCACCAGTAGATATTAATTAGAAAAGATGAACTGAATATTTTTACTGGGATTAGTTCATATTTTCACTTTGGCTGAAATAACAGCGCTGAAGTGGTACAAGTGAATTTTAACACGCTGGAGTCATTTTAAGACAAAATTTCATCTTTATCCCATCTATTGATAGACAGAGGGTTCTGCCATATAGAAAGACAGACAGACATGTACAGTACATGGGCTTCAACCTGATTACATTAAATCTGATGAGATTATTTTTAGCTTAACCTTTTAACTATTCCTACAAACTCCTTATGCTAGTATTTTTACATCATTCAATATTATATTATTGCATTTCCTGTGCAACTTTTTCATCATTTTTAGGACATTGCTCGTGAGTCTCCAGTGTGTCTGTACATACACAAAATTAAAATTTGTTATGGAAAATTCACTTTATTGTCTCGGTGAAGAAGCTGATGTGAGGTGTGGATGTGAATGTGGATGTAGCATGGATGTTCCGGTACATTCTGCCAGAGAGCAGAGGTGTAAGTAAAGAAGTAAGAAGGAAGGAAATAAATAAATAAAAACCTTTTACTGTTTCCTTTGCTGTACTAAACCTTATGTAACAGAGATTTAGCCTCATGTTATTCTTAGACCATAGCCTATTTTTGATGATGACTTTAGCGCACCTCTTTAAGTAATAGTAGATGTGTGGGGTTTACTATATATATATATATATATATATATATATATATATATATATATATATATATATATAAACACAGATAATATACTGTATATTTATATGCTCACCAGCCACATCAATACATACAATATATACACATATTTGTAAGTAATATGTGAAATAGCATCTATGTACTTGAGTACGATTAGAAGGTTTCCTTCCCTTGGAACTACTCTTACTCTTACAATTTATCTGTAAAAGCCAGTGCAGCTTGAGACATAAAAAAGCCCCACTTCTGTCTGAGATGGCCATTTCGTTTAAAACTGAAGTGCCAGTAGAGATATGCCTCCACTTTTCAGTACTAATTCCTCCTTATTTAATTGCTTCATCCCTTTCTCCATCCGACACTTGGCCTAACAGCGCTCATCATTCTCAGTCTAATAGCTAACGACAGCAGTGTTTTTTGGGCTGCTCACATGTCTATGTTTTGGTTCTGCTGTCATACTCTAATGATGCCACCTGCACTCACTCACACACACACACACACACACACACACACACACACACACACACACACACACACACACACACACACATGGTGCAAGAGCTGTATTGCACACAGGATACATGCTTAGACATTTCAATAGGTCTTAATGATGTGCTGGTATTCAATATTTCATGTTCTCAGATTCTGTGTAATTAAAAAGTAAGCAGAAAGACATGCTGAAGGATGTGTTGGAGCCAGAGAAAACACATTGATGGCCTGCCAGTTAGAAATAAAAGAGCATTAGACAAAATAAAAATAAATAAATAAATAAATATACACCAAATAATTTTAAACACATTCCACATGTCAGGTGCTGTGGGAAATAATGTAAATACAGATAATCTGTTCCAGACGCTCAATATATTAGCAATGTTACAGATTTCCAACACTATAATTATATTTTTGCATCTAAAAGTGATAAAGTAAATAGATATTAAACCTCACTTAACCTTAAAAAAACGATAAAGTAAATAGATATTAAACTTCACTTAACCTTAATTTATGATTCCTCTTTGCACTGGCTGCTTTAAAAACCAAACTGAAAGCGACTCCCTCTTATTCTTGCTACTGCCGAAATGTCAAGACAAAGACTGTACGTCAATACAATGAAATGTATATTTCGGACATTTTACCTACTGTATTATGTTCTACAACATATTAAACTACATTACATTGCCTAGCCAAAAACAGTCGCTGCTTCAGAAGGGCTGCATCAAGCAAAGAAAACAACTAAGGAGATTTCAAATTATTTCAAGGTTTAGAACTGTCCGATATATTATTAAAACCTGAATAGATGGTGCTGAACTATCCACTCCATGTAAGACATATGGAGTCTTTAATAATGAACTCAGAGTATTTCCAAAGTACAGCGATACTGTGCAAAAATTTAATCAGTTCTGGATTAGGGCGAAATTTCGTATTGCAAAACCTAATGCATTTTCCTACGGGAAATAATGTAAATGCGAATAATCTGTTCCAGCTGCACAAAGTATTACCAATATTAAAGATGTCCAACACTATGATTATATTTTTGCATCTAAAAGACATGCAAATTAAGTAATATATAAAATAAATAGATATTAAACTTCACTTAACCTTAATTTATGATTCCTCTTGGCTGCTTTAAAAACTAAACTGAAAGCGGCTCTCTTTTTTTCTTGCTACCGTCCTTGATAACATTCTTGGGACCAGTGGTGCTGTGTATTCACTACACCTTGCCCAAAATGCAAAAAAAAAAAAAAAAAGTTAACTAATCAACAGAAGTACACACGACTGGCTCGGTCACTCGTATACCAACGATACTTTGTGTGCTGATGCAATTTTCTTTGAAGGTGGGACGGTCGTATGCCGAGGTACCGCTGTACAATGTTATAGGAACTGGGACTAAACAGCTGTGTGTTCATAAGAAAACTACTTGTTAGTGAGACTTATGAGACAAAAAAGGCTTCAGTGTGATAGGGAGGGTAAAAAATGGTCATGTGACTTGATGAGTCCAGATTCCAGAGTGATGGGTGTGAGTGATGGGCGTGTCAGGGTTAGAAGGGAAGCGCATGAAGCGATGCACCCATCATGCATAGTGTCCACTGTACAAGCCTCTGGAGACAGTGTTATGATCTGGGGTTGCTTCAGTCGCTCAGGTCGAGACTCAGCAACGTTATGTGGCAATAAAATCAAGTCAGCTGACCACCTGAATGTACTGAATCACCAGCACATCACATCTATGGGGTTTTTCTTCCCCAATGGCACGACCATATACCAGGATTCCAAATAAAAAGTGAACGAGTGGTTCTGGGAGCATGAGGAATCATTTTCACCCATGACCTGGCCAATACGCTGTGCACCGCGAACAAAGCGAAAGCCATCAAACAAAATATTAGAGTGTGCAACTTTAATTTACAGGTAGAAGCAAAATGATCTGGGAATAGAATACAAAATAAAATGGAAAAAAAAGTATCAAGAATCTCATGATTTTTGCATAACAGACTTGTTATTTCTGCTGCACAACAGAACAATAACCATAAAACCATCCTGACAGTGACAAACTTTTCTTCTATACAGTGGATCGGTTCTTGTTGGTCCAACATATTTATAGGTTTTTAATAATTTCTATCAAGATACATCTGTGTGTGTGAGTGTGTGTGCGCAGAGACAGAAAGCTACTGTAGACGGAGCCATCTGTGCTCAACAGAAAGGAAATGAGCAACATTAAACACCATTTCAGTAGCCATGGTAGCGTTAGCTCAGTAATATTGCATTCGCAGCATCTATTGTGCGAGAACAAACACAATCGCTCTGCCTCATGTTGCATTATGGATAAAAAGTCAAGCTAAAAAACAAGCCAGTCAATATATATATTTTTTCATAGTCCAAGTTTGGCATTTTCATACATACTAAAATACTGTACAAGCTTTTCCTACTGAAGAAAAACACATCACGTTCTGACTATTTAATTTCTGCATAAAATTGTTTATTATATTGTACACTTCAGCTCCAGCTCTTAGGATGAGTCTTGTACATCCCGGCCCACCTTACCCAATCAGATTTTTATTTAATTAAATGAGTGTATATGATTTTTTTTGGCTTTTCCTAAAGCAGTAAGCTATACAAATCTCAGACTTTTACTGAGGACTCATCAGTTTAGTCAAACTCACACTTTTTACAGTTTACTTGCTTCCTTAGAAGCTTTTCTCTTTTTTTTTTTTGCTAGCCTCCCCTCCCCTCCATGCTCTCAGCTTAAGACTTGATGCAAAGCTGCAGAAAATAATGGGAACATTAGCATGGCATAATGAGAGGCAGACTGGCTTCACTCATTGCGAGGTAGAAATGCAAATGCCTAGCAGGGCCACCTGAAAGCGCGCGAGCCATGCATTAATGCCTGTGCTTTATTTAATGCCTGAGCTCTGAGTGCCACCGAGCACATTCATGAGATGCAGAACTGACAGTTTCATTACGTATTTACTCGCCGCGCTAACAATCTTAGATGATAATGTGGCAGCTTTTGTAGTAAAAGCATTGCGCCAAGCAAATTTATTCAGCGTGTTTCATAGAGTTGAGTTTGTTTGTTTTTTTGTACTGTTGTGAAATTGTGGCTATTAGGGCTGCAAAATATGTCATTGTGGGATATTATATTAAGTGCCATTTTTTTTTAAATAATATAGAACAAGATATATCATTGTCGATTTTTTTTCCTCCTAAATGAGCTTTGCCTAACTTTCTGTCCTTGTCACCCTCCCTGACTGCAGTGTTTCTCCCTGGCCTCCTCGTCCTCCTCCTCCTCCTCTGAGCCAATTAACGCAAAACCAGGAGGAAAATCTGGGCCTGCAGCGAATGTGAACAGGCTTTTCTTAGAGTTTTGAGCATTTTTTCTGGAAATCTACTCAAAGGGATTTGATACAGGTATGACGCCCTTTTAAGTTTTCCGTGGTGTATGGCATTATTTATTTGCCTCATTTGTTTCTGAACCAGTGGAAACTACTGTAGGATGTGAAATATCGTGGTCATTGAAAATGCTAGAAAGGTACTCAATGAATGTCCAAAAATACAATTAATACAATAAGGTTGTTTTCTTGTTTTTGGGGGGAAAAAAACACTGCAGGACTTATCTTGTTAATAACCCAACATATCCAAATACTGTAGATGTCATGTCATCCTTAGGCTTAAGGGATCTCATTATTTCAGAAGGTAGCGCCAGGTGAGCGCCATGAACACGCTTACCGACATCGCGCACTGAATTTTACAGGTGTCATTAACAAGCCTGGAATAAAGCAGATAACAAGATAGAGACAGTTTGTTAGCAAACTTTTTAGGGAACTTTTGACTTACAGTAATCGACCAATCATCTTTTCATTACTTATTAAGACATTAAGATGTCACAAGCTAAAAGAAAATTGCTTTCAGGGACAATTAGGGGAACAGTTTCAGTGTCTTGGCCTGTGTGGCATTTTAATTAAGCGGTCCACAAATACTATTGATAGCTTTGTGTGTATGTGTGTGTGTGTTGTGTGTGTGTCTGTGTGTGTGTTCATTCCTAAGAAAGAAACAATGTATGTAAAGTTTCTAAAAACAACAACACTGTTTTGTTCAAGAAAAATCTGGGTATAGGAACAGGACACAGGGTGATGTATGAAAAATATCATAAAATTCATGGGAGATGACGACCCACATAAAAAGCCTTCACAAAAACTACATCATATAAGAAACAAGGGAAATGACATGTACCTGTAGTTATAGAAGTAACGGAGGCACTGATGATACACACGCATCCTCTCAGCATGTACAGTATAAATGTAACTCAATACCGATATCATATTTATTTATAGTCTCATATCTTTTACATTTGACACATTGATGTTTTTCTAAATACCACTAAAAGGTGGATTTCCTGTTTGATTTTCGTCCATCCCAGCATTTTCCATTATATCTTAATCACATTGTATGCCAAGTTACATACAACTTCAAAAAGAAGAAATACCACCACTCTGATTAGCTCGCATCACAAACATACACGTCTCAGGGTCGGACAAGCAGCCCCTGTAGTACCTCCGAGTGTGTTCTCGCCTGCACGTCCATTAGCCAGTGAACAGACTCCTTTAGTGTATTCTGAAGACTTATATGGATTTTAATGCTCGCTCGCTGTCTCTCCGTGCTGGTCTCAGCAGGGCTGTGATGTATGTGTAATTATTGAGCCCTGAGCCGTGGGCAGCGCTGCTAGTGGGAGGTCTGATACACTCTCGCACAGTATCACACTCCTTAGCCTCATATAACACACAGCCATGGCAGGCTCAGCTACCAGCCCGATGGCTCCCGGAGGTGCGTTTCAATGGTTGCCAATCACAGAATCACAGAATGGTGTTCAACTGCTTCCACTGCTGGGTGGGGTTTAATATACAGTAACTTAAATGCTGAAGCAAAAATAATGAATAAATTAACATCTAACACTGCAATCATTTGGCTTGATTTCCTCTTGACTCCATGGCTAACACATTATCTTCCTCTCCTGGTATGATCTAATATGACTCTCGTCGCCTCTGCGGTTGCAGCTTAGCTTGCATTTCATGAATTTATAAATGCTTCTACAAACAGGATGTACAATTATATGTGTATGTCTATGTGATTTTTTTTGGCTGCTCCCTTTTAAGTTCATCACAGCAGGGCACCAACACCAACAATTTAATTTGGCACAGGTTTTTACGCCGAATACCCAGGCTGACATATCCCTTGAAAAATTTCCTGCCTTGGAATAGGCACTGGGATCAGTTCCCTGACCGTAATTCGAACCCATGGCACAGAGATGAAAGTGTTGAATGCTACCCATCGGCTCACCAGAGAAACGACTTACTAAACATACATTCACAATAAGACTATAGTTATCTTTCACTTTATGGCTACAGTGCATGAATCCACTTTTTTTAGAATTATTGTATATTAAGATACAAAATGTATATAAAAGTGTTCCATGTGTGCCACAAGGAACGAGACAGTTTAAAAGCCATTTGAGATTGTGTGAATAAAAAACAGGCTAAACAAAAGTGTGCATTGCATTGTGTCATGTTGTTGCTGTGGTTTCCACGAGCGCACTCAATTTATGGTGTTGCTTTGTTGTTTTAGCTAATTAGCTAATTAGGTTTCATCTTACATAATTTTTTTTTGGTCCAGGAGGAATGTGTTGTTTTTCACCGTGTACCAAACTGTATATGGTTGAAATGACGATGACAAAAATTACAAAAGCTTGACTTGACAATCAAACAAATAAACAAATGTGCTTCATTTTTTAAAATAAATTTGGCAAATTTATTGTTTTTGTGCACAACTTAACTTGAGTCGGAGCACTTTTCCCTGTAATTAGAAGACTTGTAATTGACATGAAGTTTCACATATGCATAAACAAACAAACAAACAAAAAAAATGAATGAGGTAAATTTTTAATAAATTTAGCAAATTTATTGTTTTCATGCACAACCTACATAATTTGAGACAGTGCACTTTTCCCTGTAATTAGATGTTACTGTGCATGCAGTTTTACATGCATGTAAGCAAACAAACAAACAAACCAATATATAAATAAAAGAATCAATGAATGTGCTTAATTTTTCATAAATTCAGCAGATTGATTATTTTCCTGCACAACTTAATTTGGAACAGAGCACTTTCCCCTGTAATGTGAGGACATGTTATATGAGGTTTTACACTGTGTGAACAAACAAGCAAGCAAACAAAGTAATTAATTAATTTAAAAAATGAATGAATATGTTTAAGTTTTCATAAATTCAGCAAATTGATTGGATTCGTGCATGATTTAAAATAATAATAATAAAAATAATTAAATAAATTTGCATAATTTTTCATAAATTCAGCAAATAGTTTTTTTTTGTGTGCGCATGACTTAATATGTAATTTAAGACAGAGCTCGTACCCCGTAATTAGAGGTTATCTAAAGTTTTACACGTGCGCAAACAAGCAAGCAAACAAACAGAGTGCGTGTGTTCATTCCCAGGGACAGTTGGGGACAGTTGTGCATGTTGTTCCTGTGCACGCGAACCCTTACCTGTACCAGTCCATGCCTTTGTCGTAGTTCCGGTCGAAGAAGTGCGGCTCGGTGCCGAGCGCGCGCACGTCCGGGTGGATGCGGATGAACTCGAGCACGGCGCGCGTGCCGCCCTTCTTCACGCCGACGATCAGCGCGTTGGGAAGCTTCTTGTTGCCGAACCGCTGCGCGCTCGCGCTGAGACTGGACGCGTTGCCCGGCTTGGATTTTTCGCCGCGCGCACGCGAGCCCCGCGCGCCCGCCAGCTCGCTCCGGTTGAGCGCCGCGCGCTGCGGAGACGCCGTGGCTCTGAGCTCGCTCCGGCTCGAGTTCGGCTCCGCGCACGCACTCTTGGCGCCGGCGCTCTCTCCGCGCGCGCACCGGCGCTCCTCGAACCGGCTGCTCGGCATGACCGGAGCGGAGCAGAACAGCACGCTGTAGCAGACGTACGTGAACGACAGCGAGAGCGTGAAGATGAACATGAACCTGCTGCTGCTGAACCTGGAGCTGGAGGACGGCGCGGCGCGGCCGGACACAACCCTACAGGCCATCTCTCCATGCGGTACCGCGCAGCATGCTCTCAGCCTTCGAGTCGCTCCTGGGTTCTCCCGCACCACGTCTCCCCGGCGGAGGAAACTCCGAGCTCACGCCTCAACTCCAACCTCATGCTGCACGCGATCCGAGCTTTCCAGAAGGCGCGCGTCTGTCCAAGTCTTACGTGCGTCTAGGAGAAACCAGAGAAGCCGGTTCTCCTCCCGGCTTCGTGTCCACGAGCTGCGGCAGTAATAGTAGTAATAGTAGTAGTAGTAATGTGCGCTAAGATACGCGCGATACTCCCCGCGCGCGACGACCACACACGTCGTTCCGCTACGCGTAATAATAATAATCCACACGACGATCCGCGCTGGTGGCCGGGCGTCCCGCACTGCAATAAAGAACCATTCTGCCGCGAAGTTTCCCAAAACATGTCCTCCGGTGGCGCCTGGCGTCTCCTCCAAAGTTCTCTGCAGCGGCTCCGGCACGCGTCCACCGCCTGACACGAGCTTAAAGACGGCACCTGACGTCACGTCGTGCTCTCGTATTCCCTGCGCGTTT
Source organism: Clarias magur (assembly GCA_013621035.1). NCBI lineage: Eukaryota > Metazoa > Chordata > Actinopteri > Siluriformes > Clariidae > Clarias > Clarias magur. The sequence continues at coordinate 2,439,409 of QNUK01000016.1, read as the reverse complement.
GTCGATGTACACGTGTCTCACATCCGATCAAAAAAAAAAAAAAAACCCACAAGTACCTCTGTTTCAGGTTCGCCATTGAGATCCTTACGAGATGAGATGTTAGAAGTGCCTTCATTTTTTTTCACTTTGGATTTACATCCGTAGTAAGGTGAGATGGAGAGAGAGAGAGAGAGAGAGAGAGAGTGTGTGAGAGAGAGAGAGAGAGAGAGAGCGAGAGTATTAAACTCTGTCGCTCTCGTTGCAATTTATGACAGTATTGAATGTAAGAAATAAGAAAATAGTGAAGGACATTTAAGGTGAAAGATATTGAAAAGAAACAAGGAAGAAAAGTGCTCTCTCTCTCTCTCTCTCTCTCTCTCTCTCTGCTCAGTTCAGAAGGGCTTTATTGGAATTAAACAAAGTTTCCAAAGCAATTATAAAACATTGATTACATTATAAATACTATCAATCTTTCATCAAAGTTTATATAACATATATAACTATGATAAACATATTGAAGATGAAAGTATAACAGTAGGTAAACAATAAGAAAACAACAACAACCATCAATATTAACAATATCTATCTATCTATCTATCTATCTATCTATCTATCTATCTATCTATCTATCTATCTATCTATCTATCTATCTATCTCATTCATTATATCTTTATAGAATATATCTATAAACTATTTACATTCGTATGCTGAAAGCTTAGAAATAAGGCACAAGAAAATAATAGTAGATAGATTGAAAATAGATTGATAAAAATAAAAAGAGACAAAATAAAATCACTCACTCACTCTTTATCACTTTATTCTGTATTCAGGGTCATGTGGGGAGCCTATCCCAGGAGGCTTAGGGCATGAGGCGGGGTACACCCTGGACAGGCTGCGAATCCATCACAGGGCACACGCACATACACACACTCACACACTCATTCACAATTTGGAAACACCAGTTAGCCTAATCTCTGGACTTTGGACTGTGGGAGGAAACCGGAGTACCCAGAGAAAACTCATTAAGCACTGAGAGAACATGCAAACTCCATACACACAAACCCGAGGTAGGAATTTAACCTTTAGCCTGGAGGTAAAATAAATTCCGAATAGTATAAAAAGAGTAATAATAAGTAAATGTATATAAAATAAAATAGTGTAGAGGCATTTAATTCTGCAGTCAAAGATAAAGTGAGCTCTCTCTCTCTCTCTCTCTCTCTCTCTCTCTCACTCACTCACTCATCAAGACATCAGAGCAAATAAGCCCGAAGACCCTTTAATCCTCATGATCTAATCTGCTGCTTTTCTTTCACTGGATTGTATTTGCGTTAGAGAAGCTTTAAAGTCGACAGGTCACATCCCCCCTGTGTGTCAGATGAGGCTTAAGCTTGCACAAGCAACATCCTCCTAACAAGATGTTCACACTAGGAGGTCTTACAGTGAAGCCTCTGGGTTGGAATCTGAGAGCAGACATCCCACACTTCAGCATGTAGTTTTTTTAATCGCCACGATCGCCAGAGGATTCTTCACCTTGATGTCAAATTTATGCTACTTCAGGTGACTTGTTGAGCAAGCACTCGAGATTTCGCATCAGCGTTTCTGCCTAAGTCATTTCTCACTAGGTTGCATCTGATGGGGAAAAAAAAGCACTGAATGTTCAGATTATATTTATATACTATATATGATGACAGTGAAATCCTGACAGTGTGAATGATTCTGGCTGGATTTAGTTGGCACATTTGTTTTGATAGATTGTGTAATTTATTCCAAGCTCCTCTTCGGTTCAACAAACACTGTTGTTTCAGACGTCAGGTATTTATAGCTGACTGATATCTGAATGCCGTATGCAAAACCCAAATATTGTGAGGGAGAGAAGGGAAAGGAGGAGACCGTCATTTTTTCCCCAATTAGCCAGGCCCCTTTCAGTCTGATTCTCTAATCAGCAAAACCTTACCGTGACTCTGCTATTAGTGTAATGTAATCAGAGATGAGATCAATTAGGATAACTATTGCCATCTAGATAATACTAATACAATTAATGGAGGTTCATTAACCTTTTCTTTCTGGAACGACTGGAAAGCCTTGTGCGCAATGACTCCAAATGCTCCTGGCGCCACCCTCAAGGGTATGCACAAAGGTTACCAGTTCTACAGCTTAACACACAGTGTAGGACTTATAAAAACAGCGGTAATGACGTGACGTAAACTCTGAAGCTGTCAGATAAAAAGTGTTGCTTTATTTAGAGGTATATGATTTCAACATATTTCAAAGAAATTGCACTGCCTTTATATAGCTTGAAAAGAGCTTCCTCCATTTCATGACGGTACACCAGAATGATGATTCATTTCCTCACTTAAAGGGCATCTACAGTATTTTGCAAAATTTACTTTTTCAGTAATTTGTAGACATTGCTCCTCAGAGTGTGCATATAAAACAAAACAAAACAAAAAAAATTCCTGTTCCTTTCTTGTATTGGTCGTGGCTTTAGAAGGTAAATACGGTTTTCCTACTTTTGTGACCTCCTAAAGTATGAGGGAAAAAAAATGTTGCTTAGCTCTGCTGTTCTCTGGAAGGGCGTGGCTCATCAGTACCTCATTACCACATACACTGATATGATGCGCTCGGAAGAGGAGTGAAACAAATGGCGAATCGAGGTTTGAAAAAAAATGCATTATTTAAGGGGTGTTTCACCTGGAGCTGAAAATGGAGAGCTCAGATATTTGTTTACTGTGTTAACTTGTTTAGGAAATAAAAATATGGGACCTTTAAATCCGTGCACTTACTGAGTGATATGGTCTTGTCAAAGTTTTTCTACCTGTCCCGGCCAGAATAACCTGATATGCACTCAAGTTCCAGCGAATGACTGACTGTTGTCTAAATTCTATTTAATGCCTTTTGTAGCTGAGAGCTGACAACTAATGCAGAAATGTGAAATGCTTACACTGCAGGGATCTCGAGCTCTTTTTATCAGAAAATAAACAGGACAGCAAACAAACATAATGTCTCCTAATGCATACCAATAATACCGATTAGCTCATATCAGGCAAAGCACACGACAAACCGGATCTGTGTTATTACAAAGGCGTGTATCTGCTGAGTGTTTTTTATTTACTCAGAGGTGTTGGATAATTGTTTGGAGTTTTGCTTGTCTTCCTCGTGTCCGTGTGAGCTCCCTCCCAAAACAATGCCGACAGGTGTACGGTATACCGGCTGCTCGGAATTGGCCGTAGTTGTGAATATGTGTGTATGTAGTTGTGTAATGTATGCGACTGTGTATTGGAAACTGCACATGTTGCACAGTTGAGCTTTAAAGTAAGAGCATTGCAGTAACATCATTCTTTCCTCAATGTTCAGGAGAGAGTGTTTTTTTTTTTTTTTTTTTCAGGATCATCAAGGTATACCGAACAGAGCTTCCTCTCTCAGTGTTATTTCATTAACACCTGCTTTCCTGAGCCTCATCACTCAGACTTCATCACAGCAACCATGTTATCAAGATAGATGCTCCTCGCGTTACTTTTTTTCAGCCTGGGTTGAGATTCTACCTCCAGGCTTTAGTCGCAGTACCATGCCCGTTTGTTACTCTGAATTTGCTTGTCACGCTATCATTCAGCGGTAATTTGATCACCAACGTCATTTGAATGCGTCACTACAATACGTTTCCTCAAAGATTTAAGACTCTAAATTAGGTTTGAAATACACAAGGGCAAAACCATTCATTTTACAGCAGAACTGTTGATATTCATGAAAAAATAAACTGAAAAGTCACGGACGCTTTTTCCATGGTCGCTCATGGCTTGCCTCTTTTACTGCCTCTTCTTCTGTGACAGAATTAATATTGCTGAGGCCAGACTCCAAGCAAAGGCCATTGAACAGCAGGTCATTTCTTCCCCTGCCAACAAGCCACTGGGCTAATTGTTACTGACATTTCGCCTGTGTTGTTCAAATCCGAACTTTTTTGATGCATCGATCCCTAACGTTGTACACAAGAAGGGGACATGAGCTAGAAATGTCACCCTTTTGGTCGTCAGCTGGCTGTCTCACCGGAGCTGTTGTTTGGAACCTGGTAATTGTCCTACAGTCCATATTGGCAGGAGTCAGCGGGGCGCTCAGCAGGGAGGGGTATTTCCTCCCGATACTTATGTCCTGAGCTCTCAGTGGAGAAACCAGAGGGAAATCTGCTCTGATATATATGTGTGTGTGTGTGTGTGTGTGTGTGTGTGTGTGTGTGTGTGTGTGTGTGTGAGAAGAGAGAGCTTGAGATTTCAGACAGAGCTCTGTAGCTTTTTTTTCTTCACCCTTTGTAATCGGACAGAACAAATATCAAACGCAGACTCAACAATTCACCCGAAGATGACTGAACAATTGTGAATGCCAGTGAAGGAAGAATTATGCTTTTTGATGGATGCTTTAGTGACACTAACAACAGCACACAAGATCCTTTATCTAAAAACGTCAAGTCGAAAATTACATGTAATTTATCTCTACCGGGCCGCGTCTCCGCCAGACGACTGAGCAGTTTGCTGTAAAATATTATTACAAGGCTGTAAAGATTTCTCCATACATCACAAATGTGTCAGCCGTGTGTTGGATTCCTCTCTGAAGTACAGCACACGCTAATACGAGTAATATTTCACAATGCCTCTTGTGTATTCCTAAAGCCGCTTGCGTATCCGGTGATGACTTATTCAAAGGTGCTGTTACACTCAGGACCCACGTTGTTCGGTACACCTCCTGTAGTCTATACCTGTACCTTTGTGGCACCACGATACTACTGACACTACCGTAATTCAATTCAATTTTATTTGTATAGCGCTTTTAACAATCGACATTGTCACAAAGCAGCTTTAAACCAGAATCTACCTTAGGATACAGTCCTACACATACTGTACAGTAACTTCATATTCTTGCTGCCTCTTTAAACGAACAGTGCATTACTGCATATAAATTCAAATAAACACATATATGCAAACATTTGCAAATATATTCATAAAGCTGAAGCCTGTGATGGAAAGCATCTTAATTTGTTTTGTATCATACATAATTAAAAGAGTTAGCTACAGAAGCAGGAAATTGAAATCCCCTTCATATGAAATAAATCATTCTATTATGTCATTTTGAACTGCTCATGTATTTAACCCCCAGGCTAGGCTTTAAATGAATGAGGAGGGACGTGATTGCTTGACTAAATAAGATATAAATATACCTAATATTTATGAAATATACCTTATGGAGACATTGTGGAGCTCAGAGTGGATTCATGTTTAAAGAAAAAAAAAAAAAAACTTTCCAAGTCCACTGAAACTTACCAGAGGGGAACCCTCGGGGCATTCGGAGCCCTTTCATGAATTTCTGGGGGAAAAAAAAAAAAAAAGTTACTTGACTGATTTTTTTGTTTGTTTGTTTATTTCTATTTCAGAGAATTTTTATGCTCACACTCTGTTGCTAATTTTTTAAAGCTACAAATGGACTGGGTTCGAGTCTTGAAGCATCAAAAGTAAAATCAGTTAATCAGATGAGCTTCCTGGAGCGTGCGTTCCCAGAGGCCGCAGTGGTACTTACACATTGCAGTGAAGCAAAAACACTTTCACTTTTTTCCGGCAGCTTTGAGGTGTGAAGCTGAAATCTGAACATGTTTAGTTATGTATCCAGAGTAAAGTGCATGCACAGCTCTAGATTTGTTCTTCGCATGAGCGAGAAAGAACTTTGTTTAGACAAACTGGAGGCACTGAAGATTTCTAATACTTAGTAAAAATACTTTTTACTTCTACTTACTTAATTTTTTTGGTGAAAAAACCTGTACTTTTACCCACCAGATTATAAATAGTTCCTTTTCAGATGGCGATCACACAAAAGTGCATTGAATTTCGAATCTAAAGTGTTCACACTCACATCATACTATGACCTGCGCTCCGCTTTCCAAAAACAAAAAACTTTCCAGCAACACTAGTTCATACAAATGACTGGCAGGTCATTGTGAGAGCACAGATTGGTTAGTGTACCAAAGTGATTGACAGCACAATGGATCCCGCCCACTCGGTCTCAAGTCTGTGGATCAGTGTTGCCAGATGTATAATAATGATCATATTTTTATAATAACTTGGGCCTCTGTTTGATGTCTGATCAAAACTTGTACAGTAACTATCTGTTAATGTACGATAAATTCAATATGTCATAGTGTTTTTTGTTTGTTTGTTTGTTTGTTTGTTTGTTTGTTTGTTTGTTTTTTGGTACTATACTTTAACATTGTGGGTTTGAATTGGAACCAGTCTGGATTTATTTCATATATATTCTGTCATCACATGTCACAGAAAGCTGAGTCTGGATCTGTAAATGAGCCAATCCACATCTCTACTGAACTAGTTAAAATTTACAGTATAACTGTACTATATACAGTACGTTGCATACTTGGTCCTGGGCTGTAATCAAAATTTTATGTCTCAAGCGAGTGAATTTATTGATGTAGCATTGGAAGTCCTTTAGCTAAACAGTTAACATACTGTGCAAAAGAGTTTGTTATGAAAAACCTATAACAAATATAGGTTTGTGTTCTAGGCCAATAAGATTTTTTTTTTTATGCTAAGCTAAGTTTTGCCACATCCCTTAACCTTACTGTATTCTGTATGCTTGCAGTAAACAAGCATGCTATTGCAACTATAAAACATAAGATTACAACTAACTAGACGCTAACAATGCTGCTCAGCATTCATTTAATTATGATCAACAATTCAAAAGTTCCTATCAACAATTCATGACATCATGTCCAGGGCCACCTTTCCATTAGCTTCAGTAACTTTATAATCTCTGTAAAATGCACATTTCCCTGGGAATGTTTATTTATTTAAAAATCTATTGCCAACCACTACATATTGCACTGGCTACTAGAAGATGAAACCTTACAATGTTAAGGCAATCAAATATTTATTTCTAGCATCTGAAAAGCCACAGCATCTCTGAAATAAAACCACAATGTGGAAAGTCTTTCAACATTCGTGTCGTATTCATTTCTCTCTGTCCAGCCTTGTCTAAACCCACCAGGCAAATCATCACCTGTAACTTGTGTTAAGATTTTTGAATTAAACCTTTTTTTCTCTTGTAATGCATACAACGACCTTGTAAAGCATCTGAACACAGCCAACGAATTGTTTATTTATTCATTTTTAATTTATACTTCCATTCTGGTTAAGACAAACATTTTAGATTTCTTCAGGAAACAAATCTCTACTAGACTCGCACATTGGGTTATCAGCAGCATTGACTTGTTGATGTCTTGAAAATACTTTACAATACTGTTTATCACTAAATCAGGAAGACATCCAGAAAAATCAGGTTCTTCATGAAGTATTTGTACTTTTGCACTTAAGTACATTTGAGAGCACATGCTTAGTTCTGAATCTTACTTAGATAATGATTAATCACGAACTATGCTTGTGATTAACTAGATTAATATTTTTAATGGGTGGATAGCACTGATTAAAACTGAGTTAACAGTACAGTAGCTAGCTGACATAATCCATGAAAGTAGCTTAGTACCATGTGTGTCGGAGGAAACACTCCATGATTGGTGGGAAATGACGTGTGGGAATTGGGTACAAAAATATATATATAAAAAAAGAAAGGGGGAATTGAGCAGGGTTAAAAATTGTACAGCCAGCCACTAAGGGCCTTTGGCCTTCACTTTTTAATCAGTGTTATGCCCTTTAGCCTTACATACAGTGGTGGCCAAAAGTATTGAGACAAAAATCAATATTTGGTATGAAGTCCGTTATTTTTCAAAACCTGCCGGATCTGGCTGAGCATGGAGTCAGGAAGACATCTGCAGTACTGGCTGTGTGGTACTCTGCTGTCACTCGCTCAGTCAGTGCTTGCTTCATCACTTCCCGAAGATCATGTACAGAAATTTACTACAGAAGTTCACAAATAACTTGAGAAGTCCTGAGTTTTAGAAATTTTTGTGCAGAGGTGGACACCCCGGCTTCAGAAAGTAAAAGTCCTGCAACATGCAGTATTTGTTCCATCCATTAAATAAACCAGCAGATTCTAATTAGCACAACTCTTCAGCCAGACAGGCGAGAACTAATTTATTAACATCACCTGTTTCGTGTACAGGAAGAACTATGATACATGGCATGTCTTGTCTTAATACTTTTTGCCTCCACTGTACAGTCACTGGGGGAAAAACTGCAAACCAGGGTTTCTGGAGGATGAAGATACATCACTGATTTCAACACATGAGCACAACCAAAACTTAAGTTGGCATTGAATTACACAGTGACACATTTTATTTAATTTTTTTTAAATAAATTCCATATATAAATGTTCAGGAGTGAGAAAATTAGAAATAAGGAAGGGCTACTCATTGATTTCACTTTTAATACATACAATAAAGAAAAGAGAAAGTGAAAGTGTTTTCTACTGTAGTGTAAGACTAGTAAATTATCAAATATATATTTGTTCCAAATTTCTAGTCATGTCAAGCTTTACATTTCAATGTTATAATCCACCCTTTTTTAAGTCAGCTTTTAAAATCAGCAAAGTTACCTGTCAATAGAACAAGCTTTAAAAGGGGTGGAAAAATAGGTAAATTATTTTATATTGTAATAGAAAATAAATATTAAATACATAAACAGACTATATCCAAGACAGTTTCACTTGATAAGTAGTGTAGAATTTTCTCACAGGTAAATTACTATTTTTACACATCCTCATGTTACAGATCACGGACTTTCATCAGGTTTTCTCGCTCAACATGGTTTTTAATTAACCTGATTTAACAGCCATCTGGCTCGCTGGAGGTTTACCTTTTCTTTGATAATTATTTTTGTTGGTGGCTGTGCATGGCTGCTTGCTGAAAGCCGATGTCCTTTGCTTATTGTAAAGCAGTGGTGCATTAGTAATCTGCAGTGGGGGATTAAATGGTTCGGAAAAAAAGACGAAGGCCTGGATCTGAGGTCCATGGTTCACTAGTTTACACTTTCACACAAACAGATACATGATGCCAGGGTCGAGCGCTTGACCACAGTGTCACCAAAACATGAGAGAAATCACTGAATCATGATCTCTGGACTGTTTGAAAGGACTTAAGTGTGACCTCTGATTAAAGAATAATAATATTTTAGTAACTAGAGACAATTCCTAGAGAAGCTGCAAAGTAGTGGCGCAATGTTGCACCGCCTATCCTGAACAAAACCGTGAAGGGGTGGTGGTACCTTCAGCCAGTGTTCTATAATTTATCCTCCCTGTGAATCTGTTCTACGTACGCTCAATGCGCATGCCCACACAAAAGTTTTTTCACTAATTTTGCGGGAATCCATGCTGCTACTAGTTGGATCTTGCGGTTAGTGTACAGCCTTGCGGTTATATTAACTTTAATTGTATACATAATGTCCTTTTAACAGTCTATTAATATATAAATATATCAATCCTTCCTGCCCTCTCTCATGCACAGTTTCTCTTGGTATTTAATTTTGTCTTGTTGCTGGTATAATTTGTTTTTTTTTTGTTTTGTCTTGTTTCTATGTGCCTTTATGTAACTTTTGTACAGTGTCCTTGAGTGTTTGAAAGGCGCTTATAAATAAAATGTATTATTATTATTATTATTATTATTATTATTATAAGTATATTTCAGTACAGAATTAATCGCCAGCACACGTGTTGAACATTTATATGCACCCCAAAAAACCTGATGCATCCCTGGCATCATATCCCGAGCATGTTTCACTTGCAAAAGAACAGCTGCATACTGTGGTGTCTTCTCTATGCCAACACACACACAAACACACACTTCAGCATATACACTAATATATATAATTATTATAATTTCTAAAATAAAAAAAAATCAGACATTACGATTAAAACATTTACTCAGTACTTGTGGAGTCTTTTCACCGAATACTTTTTTACTCTTACTTGAGTAATATTTTGGATGATTTCTTTTTACTTCTACTTGAGTAATATTATTTTGAAGTACAGCTACTCTTACTTGAGTACATTTTTTGGCTCCTTACCCACCTCTGCCTTCTATGCATGGCTCACTCACACACACACACACACACACACACACACACACACACACACACACACACACACACACACACACACACATATATATAACATAACATGATGCATCTCTGCCACACAGACACAGACACATAATTAAGCACCTCCAGTTTCCCATGCAATTATATGGACATGGACAGGTCTGATATCTCGGAGACTTTTGAGGCTAGTGTGTGTCACATAGGAGGCTTGACGTTTGTAGGATGTTAAGTTTGTTGTGTGTATTCGAAAAATTGAGGGCAGAATGTTTATCTGTAGTGGTTTGGTAGATGGATTTCTTTACAGTGAAAAATGAATGGTTGTCTATGAGAAAATCCATTTTGTGTTTGGTCCAAAATAAACCCCCAATGGCCAAGAAGACCAATCTTCTTTTTTTAGAGCACTCATGAGACATGGCTGAATGTTTTGATTTAAGTTTTATAAGTTTTTTGGGCGTCTCTGCAAAACTGAGTGAGAATCCGAGAGAGAGCAATAGAGGTAGTTTTTTGTTGATTCACTCCCTGTACACTCTAGATGGCAGTTTGGAGCAAGTTCAAGGCCAATTTTAAAGGGGCTACATATTTTTGATTGATGTGATTTTTTTCCAATCTAGTAGAGATTTTCGAGTTATTCTGCGTGACATGTCTCGTTTTCCAATTGGTCCGAAAACGAGTGAGCTGGGAGTTATGGACCCAAAGGGGTTCAGCACAGGTTCCAAACAAATCCCTATGATTCAGAAGAATCAGTGTATTTTGTGCCAAGGTTTGTTCCATTGTGCTCGGGAGACCCGGCTAAACATTTTGAGTTTTTTGTGAGTGGGGGCAGGGTTGCCAAGTAAGGAAAGTAGCTATTGGCTGTCCTAAAAGTCACTAGAAGTTGCTAAATGATGTCATCATTTAATTGTCAATTTGCTCGCAATTGTAATGGACACTGTAGGAGAAAGGAATAACATTGTGGACGAGCTAAAAGTAAGTAAAAGTAAATATGTTTAGAATTGTAAATAAGCTATTATCAGTTGATTCTTCGTCAATTATTATTATCATTATTATTATAATCTTTTTTTTTTTTTTTTTTTACAAATTTTGCCATTGAATTTGACCATCTCTTTTCAAAATGACTTCAATGCTTTGTCTAGGCCCACATTACATATATAAAATTTTGTCCAGTATTGTAAAATATTAGAATATCAAATTTCATTAAAAGACTGCTATGTGGGTCTGAATTCCCAGATATACGTCTATCCCTCCTCCTTTATCCGGGCTTGGCACCGCGAGCGAGACTGCGAGTCAAATGTTGACAATGATTTATTTTAGATTGACACTGACGAAACTTTTACATTTACATCCCGATCTGTAAACCAAATCGAGCTTGACGGCGACACGATCCATTTTCAGTGTGGACACACAGTGGTGTAGAGCTCCTCTCTGCTCTGACTGCAGCTGGGACAAACCTCCTGAGTGCTTTGGAATGGGGGAGGGGCTCACGGAGCACCCGCTGCTTGTTGAGGAGGATAACTGCAGAATGATACGTGCTTTCTCGTCTCCAAAAGTTCTGAAAAGTCTCCAATAACACCAGGAAAAGTCGCTAGATTTGTCGGTAGTCGCTTTTGACAAAAAAGTCGCAAAAGGGTTTGGAAAGTTTCCAGGTTTGGAAGGTTAGAGGTTCAAACCCCATGACCACCAAGTTGCCACTGGTGGGAGCAAGGCCCTTAACCCTCAACTGCTCAGATGTATAATGAGATAAAAATGTAAGTCATTCTGGATAAGGGCATCTGCCAAATGGCATAATGTAAATGGAAGTTGGCAATACTGGATGGAGGCAAAATTGAGTAAGACATAAACACCTAGTTCTAAAACAGAAATTTGGGAAAATAATGTAAGTCAGATTCCTTACAAAACAAAATAATCTGCCAGGGGAAATAGGGATCCTGGCAATCCCACTGGTACCACCTGCATTAAATGTCATGTTTTTTGTAAACATTTATGCATACTCAATCTGATTTGTAAACAATATTTATTTATTGAGTTCTCATAGCCTTATTCATGTCATGTTCGCTGGCAGAAAGCAGACACAGATGCAGGGAAATCTCTGATGAATGTTTGATGAAAGGTCCCGTGTTGAGAGCCATACCCGATCGCCTACCTGGAGTGGAGGACTTTCCCTTCTCCGTCTATCGGCATATTTCTTGAATCGTTGCACTGCTAGGGAGATTTTGGTGTGAGCATTCTCCCATACTGTCTCCGCTTTTCTAAATCACTGATCCACCATGGGTACATCGGTGGATGTGGCATCCCAAGGACAAAGCGGAGGCTGGTGTCCCAGCACATATTGAAACGGCGTCAGGCCGGTAGCTGAGTGACGTAGCGAGTTTTGCGCGTACTCCGCCCAGATTAAGCAGTTTGCCCATTCATGCTGTCGACTACTACAGTATGCTCGGAGGTATCTCCCAAGTTCTTGCACAGTCCGCTCTGCCTGCCCATTAGACTCGGGGTGATAACAGTGGTCCCCAATTTCTGGAAGAAAGCTTTCCAGACTCTGGCGATAAATTGGGACCACGATCAGAAACAATATCCTCCGGGATACCATAGTAACAAAACACCTGTTTGAATAAACTTTCTGCCACCTGGAGGGCTGACGGGAGAGAACCAAATGGGATGAAACGACATCCCTTAGAAAATCGGTCTACTACCACCAAAATCACAGTGTACCCTTGAGATACCAGCAGATCTGTTACAAAGTCCACTGCAATGTCAGACCACGGTCTATTCGGTATCAGTAGGGGATTTAATTTCCCAGCGGGTGGGTTACGCAGAGTCTTGGTCGCAGCACATACTGCGCAAGACAGAACCACTGTTCTTACCTTTTCCCGCATCTTAGGCCACCAGAACCATCGTTCCAATAATTGGTGTGTGCGTTCTACTCCCGGGTGACCTGCGGCTAGATTGGAATGTGCCTCTATAATCACTTTTTCACGCAGTGTTTCGGGAACATAGATTCGGTTTGGCGGGCAGCTCTGTGGCGTGGGGTTGGTCCGCGCCTCTCGTGCTATTTCTGTTTCTAGCTCCCAGGTTATGGGAGCGACTACCAGTGTTAACGGCACAATGGTTTCCGGATTAGTTATTGGTTTAGGTGCTGGATAATAACGCGAGCGCGCATCGGCTTTTTTATTCTTAGAGCCGGGGCGATATGTCATTTTAAAATTAAAATGTGTAAAGAACAGTGCCCAACAGGCTTGATGAGGGTTGAGTCTCTTTGCATTTTGGATGTATTCGAGATTTTGGTGGTCAGTGAGTACCGTAAAACAGTGTTTGGCTCCCTCCAGCCAGTGCCTAGCAGTTCTCGGTTGCCGATATCATAGTTGCGTTCAGCAGGGCTTAGTTTCCTAGAAAAGAAAGCACAGGGGTGGAGCTTTTCGGGTTGCCCATGACGTTGCGACAGCACCGCTCCTATCCCTACTTCGGAAGCGTCTACTTCTACTATGAATGGCTTTTCGGCGTCTGGTAGTTTTAACAGTGGGGCGGTGGTGAATGCCCTCTTTAGACGAAGAAAAGCCGTTTGAACCTCCGCCGTAAACTCCTTTAGGTGTGTAGGTTTACCTTTTAGTAACGATGTGAGTGGCGCCGCCACCAGACTAAAGTTCCTGATAAACCGCCGATAGAAATTGGCAAACCCGAGAAAGCTCTGTAGCGCCTTGACTGACTTGGGTTCCGGCCACTGTTGCACCGCCGACACCTTGGTCACTTCCATCTCAACCCCCTGTGGCCCTATGCGATAGCCGAGAAATGCAATCTCCGTTTGATGGAACTCGCATTTCTCTGCCTTTGCATAGAGCCCGTGTTGGTGCATACGATGAAGGACGGCGGACACATGAAGGACGTGTACGTTATATGACCGCGAGTATACTAGAATATCATCTAAGTACACTATGACAAAACGGTTAATCATATCCTGGAACACGTCATTCATGAACCCCTGAAACACCGCAGGTGCATTTACCAAACCGTAGGCCATCACATTATACTGGTAGTGTCCCGAAGTTGTGCTAAATGCAGTCTTCCATTCATCGCCTTTACGCACACGAACAAGATTATATGCGCTGCGGAGGTCGAGTTTAGTGAAGATAGAAGCGCCTCGGAGTTGATCAAAGGCCGCCGGCACCAGGGGCAGTGGGTGCTTATATTTTATGGTTACCGCATTTAGTCCGCGGTAATCTATACACAGACATATACCCCCGCCTTTTTTTTCTATAAAAAAAAAAATCCCACTGAAGCTGGAGACGTGGACCAACTGATGAGCCCTTGTTCAAGAGCCTTGACAGTACCTTGACAGACACATGGGCGGTTGGACTTTCAAAATTAGTGGTTTGGACCGTCAAAACCTGCGGTATACAGGATCTAGCGCATCTAGGGGACCAAGATACAATGCAGAATTGTGCCCAATCAAAATTGGGATTGTGAGCGCTGAGCCAGGGAAGACCCAGCACGACGGCTTGATCTAGCTGAGGAAGTACAAAAAATTTCAGTTCCTCAGTGTGACCGGGAAAAGTTAATCGTAGGGGCGTGGATATTCTTTCAATAGGCGACTGAGCAAGTTGCTGACCATCCAGAGCTTTTATTGCGATTGGGTCTGGAAGCTTCGACATAGGAGCTCGCAGCGCGGAAAGGACTGTAGAGGAAATAAAATTTCCAGCCGCCCCGGAATCTATAAGGGGAAAGACAGACAAGGTTTGGTTATTAAATGAAATTTGTGCTCTTATACAAAACGTGTGGTGTGTGCGAGGTGGTGTGAGCTCTGTTACATGTAGCAGCGGGCAGCTGCTGACCCAATGACTCCCCCCACAGTACAAGCACAATCCTGCAGCCAGTCTTCGTTTCTTTTCTTTCGGTGGAAGATGGGAGGAGCTCACTTCCATGGGCTCCCGGAGGCCCCCTTCGCACGGTTCTGGTTGGGTTGAGTAAATTCGAGCTACTTCGCCCCGTTTTGCCTGCTGTTTAGATGATGAGTATCGCCGCTGACACCGCTGGTGCTGATCTGACTTTATTGCCAGGTCGATGACTTCGGTTAGTGACATACCTGCGTCTCTACAGGCGAGTTCCAGTTGTATTTCGGCTTGTAGCCCATCACGGAATTGTGCACGCAAGCTGGTCTCACATAGTCAGCCACCGTTGTTTTTCCCTGGCGTAGCTTTAGTAATCGCTGTGCACTGGACCTGCTCTGGTCTGGGTGATCAAAAACCGCGCGAAGGGCCTCTATGAACCGGGCATAGTTGGACGTAACGTTTCCCCTGGCACTCCACACTGCAGTTGCCCAGTCCATGGCTGACCCTGTGAGCTGTTGTGTGATGAAGCAGACCCGCTGCTGGTCTGAGATGTCGGGAAACTCCGCCAGGTACAGCTCACAGCTCAACAAAAAACACTACCTCGCATACCTCTCTGTAGGGGCGGGATGTGGTGCTGCTGGTTCAGGTCATCACGCAGGCGGAGGTGAGGGAGCTCGAATAGGCACCAGTTGATTGATGTGGCGGACGAGGTCATTTACTGCCCGTGCTAGGCTGTCGATTTTTCCTTGTTGACCCCGAAGGTACTGCTGTGTGCTATGTGTCTGCTGCTAGAACTCTGTGTGGCATTGACCTGGTCTCTGATCTGAGCTGCTGTTAACCTGCGATTTCTGAGGCTGGTGACTCGGATGAACTTATTCTCCGCAGCAGAGGTGACTCTTGGTCTTCCTTTCCTGGGGCGGTCCGCATGTGAGCCAGTTTCTTTGTAGCGCTTGATGGTTTTTGTGACTGCACTTGGGGACACTTTCAAAGTTTTCCCAATTTTTCGGACTGACTGACCTTCATTTCTTAAAGTAATGATGGCCACTCGTTTTTCTTTACTTAGCTTCTTTTTTCTTGCCATAATACAAACTCATTCTTTGAATGAGAAGTTGTGTCCAAACTTTTGGTCTGTACTGTATATATTAGGCCTGCAACTAACGATTATTTTGATAATTGGTTAGTTGGACGATTATTTTTTCGATTAATTGGATAAAAACTAAATGCTTCTTTAATTTGATGTTTTGCTTATAACTATATAAAACCATAAATCAGGTTATTAGTTATGTATAAAACTATAAAAAATGTAAAAGCCACATATAGAGTTTAATGATAATTTTGATATTTTAAACCTTAAATTAAAGACAAAGTTTGTTTTTGAACAGTAAAACTCCTCTAAATATC
Organism: Clarias magur; assembly: GCA_013621035.1. Taxonomy (NCBI): domain Eukaryota; kingdom Metazoa; phylum Chordata; class Actinopteri; order Siluriformes; family Clariidae; genus Clarias; species Clarias magur. Next base: position 2,423,175 of record QNUK01000016.1, on the reverse strand, counting down.
CAAAATATGAGTAAATAAATAAATTAAAAAGCAAAACAATTGTTGTACTCTCATTAGATTGGATGGCATCTGTTATAGTGGCTGCTTGTTGTGGAGTGCATGGGGGATTTATTTTTTTAATTAACTCACTTGTGCTGACTTGTCTCTTTCTAAAAAAATAAAAATAAATAAATAACAGCATTTGAGTATGCCAAATACAGTGGAACCTTGGATTACGAGCATAATTTGTTCCAGAAGCGGGCTCATATTCCAAAACACTCTTAAAACCAAGTCAAATCTTCCCATAAGAAATAATGAAAACACAAATAATTTGTTCCACAGCCCCAAAAAATAAATACAGAAAAATAATTAATACAATATATAAAGTAAAAATAAAACAAATTAACCTGCACTTTACCTTTTAAAAAAGTTAAAATAAATCCCAACAGATGAGTGTTTCCGTTTGTGTGCACAGGCGCCATGTATTTATGTGTGTGTCTGTGTGTGTGTGTGGAATTAGCCCCTTCCCTTGCCTCGACTTACACAGTAAAACTTCTCCTCCCTCCCCCCACTTCGCTTTTTAAGTTTCACAACAAACACAAAGACACACAACAGAAATACTGTTTTAACGGGGAAAAAAAGAACGGAATCACTGCTGTAAAGTAAAAAACAAAACAAATGAACCAGAACCTTACCTTTGAAAAGAATCGCAACAGGGCAGAGTTTCTGTGTAGAGTGTGTGTGTCTGTGTGAAGCCGGGGAGTGGGAGTGTAAAGGTGAGAGAGAGAGTGTGTGTGTGTGTGTGTGTCGGTGTCAAAAAACTCCGCACTCATAAACCAAGACATGCTTGTTTTTCAAGTCAAAATTTATAAAAAATCTTTGCTCGTTTTGCACAACACTCGTAAACCGAGTTACAGACAACAATAATAATTGCAGATATTGCCAGCTGATAGAGAAGGAACAGCCAATCAGAAGTAGTGTGTGGAAGTCTGTGATTGGCTGGTTTTGTGGCAGTTTTGAAACACTGGACAAAGTTGAACGAGCGTACAGGCAGGGTCGAGCGCGCACAGAAAATAAATGTTGTTTGCGCGTGAAGGCAAAGTCGAGCGCGCTCAGAATCGAGAAGTCGGGAGTGTGAGGAGAACATGTTGAGCGAGCAGGGGAGACATTGCACGCGCATAGAGTACTTTGCATGCTCTCAAAATGTTGAACCGCTCAAAATTGTGGCAGGAATATAACGCCATAGACGCACGCTTTTTCCTGTAGGCGCTTCTGTAACCTCCATTGCGCGAGTGGCTGTGTATCTGTGTGTATCTTTGTGTCTTGTGGTCGCGCTCCTCAGTACGTGAGCAATCCAACTAATCGATAACGGCATTCGTTGACAACAAATTTCATTATCGTTAATTATCGATTTTATCGATTAGTTGTTGCAGCCCTAATATATATTATTAGTATATTTTTCTACTGTAGATTCTGCACTGTTTACCACCCACTACAACCCTCTCACATGCTCCGTAAAAAAATAAGAGTGGCTCCATGGATGTGATGATATTTCAACACGTTCTCAACCCCTCCCTTTGGATCTTTTTTAGATTGCAATCTAACATATTCGTTTTAGCATCTGCCTCTCTGACACTTCTGTGAAAAGCATGCTAACAAGAAGCTCCCCCACTGAAGTGTCACCCGCTCGGTGCGCTCGGCAAAATTGAATCCAAACAAAATGGAGGAGAGATGAGAGTTGCCCCTCATTGGTGCCATCTATCACCCAGCCTCCACTGGCAAGTCTGGAAATGATTCCTGCCGTGATATATGCTGAATGTGGCCTTGTGCAAATAGATCCGGAGGGCAGCTTTCGGATCTCGGGTCGACGATTAGAAAGCCGTTCATGCCTACCTCGCAGCTGGTACTTGTTGATTTCTATTCTTCCAGATGTCTGAACGATCAGTGTTTATATAAAAACATTAGCAGTTATCGGTTTCTGTTTTCAATGTGAGAAAAATAAATAACGAGACTAACTGTTTTGTCTTAATAGTGCTTTTGATGGGGTGTAGGAAATTTTACTTTTTTTGTCATTTGAAATTACACTGGTCGAGATACCCAAGAGATGGGAAATGAGAAAAAAATGGGATAGAATAAAAACTAATAAAAGAACAGAAGTATAAATGAAAAAGAGACAGAAATAAAGGAAATTGGAAGATAGCAATGCTTGATGACCTAAGAAACATTAACTGAAGTAACTCCAGCAGCGGTAAGAGAGCCTGCGTGAGGGATGTGGTGAAAAGCACTAGAACAGATCTGTGATGCGGGTAGAGGTGGCAATCACGAGACTTTGGTGATGAGGAGAAGAAAGTTGAAGTAAATTCTGCAGTTGACCACGAGGCAGTGGATGAGTTAGAGAAAAAAAATAGTTGCATTGATCCCTAACTTTGATGTGAGTCTAGACAGAAACGGCACAGATGGAGGTTATTGATGAGCTCGGTTGGGCGCCAGATAGGAGACGAGTGCAGTTGTGAATACATGTAAGTGTAAGTGTTCGCTCGTGTGTGAGGGACAAGTCGTGGCAGAAATGGGATGAGGTTGTATAAAGTTGTATTCTTAGTGGAAGTCAGAAGGAGCTGCCATTAGGAATAGTAAAATTATAGGCAGGTGAAATTTAAAGCAAATAAACCTTTTTTTCCCCCCAACTATAAGGTTAGTATATTTGCATTAAGTTATATTATTTCATCTTCCTTCTCACTGTGTTCAGACGATCCTGGAGTTTATTATTATTTTTGTGCAGGATCAAAGCTTTAGAAGAAGCTATATTGCACAAGTTTTAGATTGCTCTGGGCTGTTAGTGCACCCAGAAGAAGTTTGTGTCAAAAAGCAGACAGTAATGTTCAAAACATAAAGATAATTCAGCAGTATTATGTTCTCAGGTGGTGTGAACTCTCCGTCTATTTGAGGTTAGATTGCCAGATCATACCTTGTTTTTTCACACTATTAAAAATATATTCTCCATATGGACCATGACTAAAACTCTAATGAGAGATGGCCTTCATCAAAGTTCTTTCTCTGGATGTACAGAATGACCGTATAATATGATCCCATACAGACCACCAGGAAGCATTGTGGTACAGTTGGAAGATCTAACCTTCTGGCAGAATATGCCTTTAACAATTTGAAAATATAGAGAGTTGTAGGTTAAATTTGCTTTTTGGAAAATCTGTAAAAAACTGATGTTATGTCTATCCAGCCACTTTTCTGACTGGGGCCTCGAGCCTATCCCTGGGAGGTCAGTAAATATGGAAACACCGGAGGAAATGCGCTAAGCACGAGCAAAGCACACACAAACAAAGACCAGGAACACAGGCAATTTTCAAACTCCAAAGCCTGTAGATGAACTGTAAGCTGATGGTACAAACCACTAAGCTCCTGTGCCAACTTGATATTTTTTTAACTTCTTGTTATTTATGTAGCAATTTACATGGTAGAAATCTGCTGGGGGTCAGTTTAATCAATCAATGACATCAATGCCTTTTTGTAACAAGACAAAAAAGTTTTACATGCTCCAAATGTAAGCTAATGTACAGTATATCCATGTGACAATAACCTAAAGCAAGAATTGAACCAGTCTTTCTAGTGCCTGGGTGTTACTAACTATTTTTTTTTAATGCAAACAGACTAGTCTGTGCCACCTTGATTATATTTTCCATCCATCCATCTAGGAACCCCTGTAGTCCAACTAGTGACCCTGGCGGCCAGTGGTGATTACCATTGTATTTATTCCCATTTTACGACTGTGGTAAGACCACCGGTCAACATTCACATGCTCACATACTGTACACACACTACAGGCACTCTGGAAACCCCAATTAACCAACCCTGCAAGCCGTTGGACTGTAGGAGAAAAGTTGTTATAGTACCCAAAGGAAACCCACCAAGCATGTGGAAAATTCATACATACACACAGATCAAAGGCAAGGTTCAACCCCTGAAGATGTGCGGTGACGATGCAAACCACTAAGCCACTGTGCCACCTTGATTATATTTTACATAATACAAATGTATCATCCTAAATATTTCACATATTCAGCGGGCATTGGTGGATCAGTGGTAGGCATTTCAAAGGGCATCCTCAATGCTCATCCCAAACCTGTATTCCAGAGGTGCTGTTAGTGCTAGAGCTTCATGTGAAGTTTGGTGTGTTCACTATAAAAAATGTGGTAAAAAAAGGAATTTTAAAAGCATTTAAAATCTGGCAGAATTATCTCTCTTATTATAACTCAATGGGGATTTCGGTTTGTGCCGAATAAAAACATCCGGACTCCCAAACAGTTTGACCAATCTTCTCCATTCCTGTTTTCAGACGTTGTAAGATTCGGCTATCTGGTTTGATCTAAGATTTGTGAGTTGTGTGTAAAACATGTGAGGAAGTGTGAACAAAGTTTTTTTGCTGAATGACCATCTGTACATTCTTTTCAAAGAAAGGCATTTCACAGCTGTTTAATAATGTGATTTGTTTCTTTTTCTGATCCTTCCAAAAATGTGTGAACAACAGGTTCAGGGCCCAATCCTTCCACCTGTACCACCCGCATTAAAGGGCAAAGTTTATACAGAAAAAAATTATTAAATGAAATAATATTTAACAATAGTTATTGCCACAAATTAGCTTCACAGAATCAAAAGAAAAATATTAAAATTAGGATAAAATTTGTAAGAAAATATACATGTATAGATCAAATCATCGAATAGTCCCTGATGAGAAAGCCGAGGGCAAAAGAAAGAGGAACCAGACTCAATATCCTCTTTTGGGTGACATCAGATAGCAGGGATTGAGCTGCAGTCATACTGTGTTAGGAGGCTGTTTAAGTTAATGTGAAGCCTACTTTCTTTATTGGAGGCTCAGGTACAAAACTGTTCACATCCCAAGCAGACCATGTGCGGCCATCCATGCGACGAGATCTCTAACCAGAAGCGGGGCACCGGGATGAGTCAGACAGGTCCGGAGGGCAGAGGGGGTCTGGATGATTGGCAGCTCAGGAGTGGCATGTGTAGCTCGACAGAAAGAGAATAAATATTTGCAGTAATAATAGTAGGGGTTTTCAGCAAACAACAATAACAAACCACAACATATTTCATGTATAAAGCTATAGTATATAGTTATGGGCCAATGGCCTGTATTATAGGGTTACTGTCAGAACGAGCGCACACACACACACACACACACACACACACACACACACACACACACACACACACACACACACACAAAAGGAAACCTGTGATTCGGAATTTTAAAAGCTAAGTAGCCGAATCCTGTGGCCAATCCTGTAGCCTTTTTCTGTTAGATTTAATCTAATGCATTAGGCATCTAGCTCTAAGTGATTCTGCAGTTTTCAGCATTGGCTATGTAAATCAGCAGTATTCATGCCATTGACCCTGGCCACAGGGAGAAGCACTTGTCTGTGAAATAGGTTGACACAGGCCATTGATCACAATTACAGCAGGTGATGTGCTCCAGACCCTGGTCGGAATGCTGCACTGAAATAAGCAGGACTGGAATCCATATTGTATCCTGAGGTAATTAACAAGGCTCAAACCCCTATGGACTGTAGAAGTGATAATGAGAAGAAATTCAGCCAAGTTTAAAGCAGTAGTAAGCCAAGCCCTGAGAGAGACGGCAAAACCGTTTCAGGAAACTTCACAGTCATAAAGTCATAAAGTCTTCTGCTGCTGCTGAGTGCGTCACATTTCTTCCCTTATAGAAATTCCATCACAGAGGGAGTATTGTTTTCCCATGAGACCTCAAGAGTGCTGTGTGAAGGGAACAAGTGCAGCAGGTTGTGATACAGCCCCTAGTTATCACTTTAGTGAGCTGTCTTTAGTGCTGTGCTCAAAATAGACCCAATTATTTCACTTTTAGCTGTATAAAAAGATCACCTCGATGTGTACACAAGTAAAATGGTATGTATGGGAACATGTCTACAGCCAAGCTATCCGCTGTGTTCCTACCGAGTGTCATTCATTTCTGCCTCGTGCACTTTTCTGTTTGCTCTGTATTATTTCATTCTTCCCAAGCAAATAGAACACAGACTGTTTGGCTCTTTCCTGTCACAAACACCAATGCTGAAGTCTAAAATGGACCGGCCGAACACTAAAGCGCATCCATAATTCATATGTAAGGGAGAAATTTAAGAGCCCACAGAGGCTGGCTGTATTTATTATTGATGTGAGGATCCTGCTCGAGCCACTCTTTGTGTATTCACTACTCATTTACTTTCACTTAAGCAACACCAACACCTTCATCTGACTCAGATCAACTCCTAATTAATGGGAATGCTGGGATTTTGGGATTGGATCCAAATAAACATACTTATGCTTGTTTTTTTATTTTTTATTTTATGTTTTACATATAAAAAATGCGACCAATCTAGCCTCCCTAACAATTTCAAGTTGCTAACTTCAGCCGTTTTGGAGAGATGATTTTATATGTGCCGCCAACAATGGCCATTTTTCAGCCTCATAATGTCTCGCTTCAAACAATAATAATTTAAAACACAAATTATTCAGAGTCTTACTTTTTATGAGTATTGATAGTGAAATTGGTGTAAGCTTCTAGAATCATATGACTTTTTAAGCATAAATTTAAAAATTCTGTGCAGAATTAAGGAATTTTTGCCTGCACAGTCCATAACCACGTCAAATTCATGTTGCAATATCTTAACAAGTTAGCATTTAAGAATAATACACTTTTTCAGATTTATGTCTTTTCATGTGAAATCTAAATTGGCCAAGTTTCATCTAAATGACAATTAATATAAATGAAAGATTTGAATTAAAAAATGTTATGGACGCTAAAACATAAAATGACATGAATCTGATAAAAATATAAATGCGTATGCATATTTCCAAAAAAACAAAGCATGGATCGGGAGATAAGAAGCATTACGTACAATAAAACATGGTGTCTGTGTGGTTATCTGAAAATTCACTTTTTCACCTCCTGCAGGTGAGACGCTTTTGAGAACCAATACCATGTTTTGGCCACTATTTTTTTTTTAAATCATTTTAAATCCCCATGTACTGTGTTTGCATCCTTTGGTTGTGGCCTTATGTGGCATTCATTCATGCATTTGTTAATTCATTCATGTTCATTTACCATTTATTCCAAGTCGAGGTCATGATGGATATCCTGTACAGTATAACTTATCCAGGAAACACTGTGTACCAGGTGAGAATACACCCTGCCTGGGATGCCTGTGAACTTAAACACACTGGCACATTCATTCACACCTAGGGAATGAGAGAGAACCCTTGCAGACATGAGGAGAAGAGAACATGTGAAGCTCCTCACAGACAGAAACCCTAGCTAATGCTTGATCCTGGAACAGCAGTAGAGGAGAGGTACAGTATGTGAATTTCTAAAATAAACTGCAAACACACCTCTACCAGAAACAGCAATAATATCCATTATCACCAGAGGTTAAATTGGGATGCATGAGATAAATGTGCCCAGCTCCTTTCCTGGGTGCAACAGTGTTATTAATTTAAGTTCGACACCAACATTATGAAAAATATGCTCTCAGTATGGCTATTTCTGTTTTCTGCCCTGGTGGGTCTAAACTAGTTAATCCTCTGGATGGCCAGGTCTCTTTTAGTTATGATAGTGTCATAATTTCTTTTCCGACAAAATATGGTACTGTATTGGTGCTAAAAAGTGTCTCACCTACTGTAGGTGAAAGTGAATTTTTAGATAGAACCGTATAACACTATGTACATAATACTGGTAGTCCCCGACTTATGAACATTCGAGTTACGGATTTCCACAGATATGAATAGACCCTGTTCACATTTATATTTTTATGGGATAAAAAGAAATACATTTGCTAAATACAATTTCATGTCCCAATGTCAACTTTTTTGCATTCAAATCTTTTAGTGGTCTTAATTGTCATGCTGATGAAACTTGGCCAATGTAGATTTCACATGAAAAGACATAAACCTGAAAGTGTATTATTTAAAAATGCTAAATTGTTAAGATGAATTTGATGTGGTTACGGACACTACAGATTTACTTTTTACATGTTATATGCTTCTAGAGCATTACCCCAATTTACCGTCAATACCTATATGAAATATGAATAATTTGAATTTTATATGATTATTGTTTGAAGCGGGACAGTATAGAGTATATAATATAATAAAAAAAAAAAATCAGCACCAATACTGTATTTTTGGTGAATGTGATTCATTGTGATAAACCTTGAGCACAACATGTATATACAAAATCATAAGTGACTGCAAAATAAGTTTGTAGTAGGGATATGTTAATGAAAGTATTCTAGAACCTCCCTGCTGTTTGGCAGCACAAACATGATCAGTGCTTGAGCTATATTCATTAAGATATATGATTTATTTTAAGTACCTTTTACTTTTCTTGCTGTTCTTTTAGGATTCTCTGGTCTCTGTTAATTTTCTCACTGTATTTACTCATTATTTCTCTCCCCCACTTATATCTCACACTGAATTATTTCACCCTAAAAAAAAAAAAAAAAACAAGAGTGAAATATCACATTTGATTTTTTTCATGAGACTTTATAAAAGTTTAAAAGTTTCTGCAAAAACAGCAGAAAATATTTCAATTAACATAATTCTTGTTTAATTCTTCTTTAAACTCATTGAAAATAGTCAAGAATAAAAATAGGTTGAACAAATTTAATTTCATTATTTGATGAGTTCTTGTCCTCTTGTGTTGACGTTGTTGTCTTCCAGTACAGGCGCCACAGCAGTGGACAATTTGTGTCGCATCAAATGACATTTCAGCGTTTTCTGAGTCAATTAGTGACCTTGCTATTCCCAGTTAACATGCCATTCAAAGCACATTTTTATATGTAGTTTAAAAAACAATTTTTAATTAAAAAGTATATTTTAGAACAAGGAAGTAACACATTTAGTGGTTCCAAAATAAAGTTAAATATTTAAAGAACTCTGAGACAAGTTCTTGTGTTTTTTTGTGTGTTCATGTCACGAGCTTTGCAGGGGGCTTCAGTAACCTGACCTTGAATGCGGTATTTCAACTAAATACTGTACAGTTGTCTATGAAATTGCCGGATTTAAAACCAGAATATTGTGTTACACCAGAGGCCATGGTTTTCAGTGACAAATTATGTCCTCACAGAAATATAAGGATAAAAAAATATTGCGATTTTCTAAGTCAGTCATCATTGTTTAGTATGCTTTAAGAAGATTGTCTACCAGCTAAATGTAGTGTGGAGCTCTGTGATTGCTAATTGCTTCAACAGCATTCCTGAAGGCCTTCCAAGCAATCTGTTCTGGCCCCACACTCCACATCTTCAAACTGATTGTCAGCCATACTACTGAGGACCAAAAACAATGCTCTTTGATCTTGGCATATCTATTCTTGGCAACATCAGTCTTAAATAATGACAACCTACAACTTCCTTGTTCAGAATTCTTCATACGTCCCAGTTCTATGTGATGAGGGGGTTAAAAAAATATTTTCTGGGTCTACAAGTGGTTTATGCACCATATTTATCTGTCCTGGAAGTAACTTCTTGCCAGATCTTTCTAGAATAATGTAACTCTTTGGTAATCTTTCTGGTAATAAAGCAGTGACTTTGGATCTCCACTGATACTTGCTATGCTGGGTGTGCTTCAGCAGCATCTCCATGTTCTCGTAGGTTCCTTTCATGGATACAGCATAGCCAACAGGTATTGAAGGGTGAACATTGCCATTGTGTAGCAAAACCTAAAACTGATGAATCAATAACTCTTACGGGGTCATGGTCACAACCTTCGATGTCAACACAAAAGACAAGATTGTCTACCTATGCGAAGACGTTGGTTATATTGTCTTGGCGGCTCTAAAAAAACAGACTTTTTTGTAAATAGTAACCGCAAATACCATTGGTGAAGTGATGAATGGTTTGAGCTGGGAGGTGTGAAATACCGGATGGATCCGGAGCGCCGCAGGCAGCTGGAGCCGGTAGGTGACAGGATTGATACGGAGGGTGATGCGGTATGGACCGATGAACCTGGGTGATAGCTTTTTGGATTCCGTGTGAAGGTGAAGGTTTCTGGTTGAAAGCCATACTTTGTCACCTACATTGTACAATCGTCCCGGCGGGTGTCGACGGCGATGTTGAGTGGCGTAGCGGTTGTTGGCCTGTTGGATGGCGGCGTTTGCTTGGTTCCACAGCCGTCGACACCGGCAAACCAACTGTTGGGCTGACGGCACCTCAACCTCCGGTTCCTGATGATCGAACATCGAAGGTTGGAAACCGTGGCATACCTCAAATGGACTGAGATTGGTGGCTGAAGAGACATGGAGATTGTGAGATAACTTAGCCCATAGGAGGTAGCGGGCCCAGGAGCGCTGGCGATTGGCAACAAAGCATCTCAGGTAGCGCTCAAGTTGTTGGTTGGTCCGCTCCTTTTGACCGTTTGTCAAAGTCTGGGGATGATAACCAGAGGATAGACTACAGGTGGAATTGATCAGACAGCAGAAGGCCTTCCAGAACCGGGCGGTGAACTGGGGCCCCCTGTCCGAGACGATGTCTTTTGGGAACCCATGCAGTCGGACTACGTGTTCTAAAATCAGCTCTGCTGTTTTTTTGGCTGACGGTAGTCCGGTGAGGGCCACCAGGTGCACGGCTTTGGAGAACCGGTCGACGATGGTTAAGATGGTGTTTTTCTCTTTGGAGGCCGGCAGGCCCGTGATGAAGTCGACGGCAATGTGCGTCCAGGGCCGATGGGGAACGGGGAGTGGTTGGAGTTTCCGCGGTGTCGGTTGGTTGGGATTCTTGGACCTGGCGCACACTGGGCATGCCTGGACGTACTCTTTGATGTCACTCGCCATAGATGGCCACCAGAAGGCATGTCTGATGAATTGGAGGGTGCGGTTGGCGCCGGGGTGTCCGGATAATGGCGAGGAATGACCCCATCGCAACACCTCGGTCCTTACAGTGTTTGGCACGTAGAGTCGTCCAGGCGGCACACCTGCCGGTGCGGTCTCCATTGCCTGTGCACGGCGAACCCTCGTTTCCAGTTCCCAGTGAAGTGGTGCAATGATCTTGGTGGGTGTGATGACAGGCGCGGGGTCCGCCCGGGGAACGTCCTCTTCGTGTTGTCGAGAGAGGGCGTCAGCTTTGGTGTTCTTGGACCCCGGGCGGTAGGATAGGTGGAAGTTGTGGATGATGATCAGGTTCTGATGGTCGGTCCAGACGATGAACGGCTCTCTGGCGCCCTGGAGCCAGTGTCGCCATTCTTCCAAAGCCCACTTTATGGCCAGCAGCTCGCGGTCCCCTACCCCGTATCGCTGCTGAGTGGGGTCAAATTTTTTGGAAAAGAAACTACAGGGATGTAGCTTCTGGTCTGGACCTCGTTGAGAGAGAACAGCCCCGGCGCCCACATCCGAAGCGTCCACCTCCACAACGAATGGTTTACTTGCGTCAGTAGAATTGGGGCGTTGGTGAACCGGTGGCATAGGTCATGAAAGGCGGTGATGGCGGCAGGGTTGAGGCTGAAGTGATGAGAAGAGGGTCGAGTCAGAGCGGTTAAAGGGGCGGCAACCGTACTGTAGTCCCGGATAAAGCGACGATAGAAGGTCGCAAACCCGAGAAACCGTTGAAGTTGCTTGAGGGTCTTGGGTAGGGGCCAGTGACGCACCACTTCCAGTTTCTGCGGGTCCATGGCCACACCCTGGGGCGAGATGACGAAACCCAGGAACGTGGTGGAGCGCTTGTGAAAGGCGCATTTTTCAAACTTACAGTACAGTTGGTGGGCGAGTAATCTCTTAAGGACCGCTCTGACATGCTGGGTGTGTTCCTCGGCAGTGCGTGAATAAATAAGTATATCGTCTAGGTAAACGAACACCCACCGCCCTAGCATGTCCCTAAGGACATCATTGATGAACTGTTGGAAGGCGGCGGGTGCGTTGCAGAGTCCGAATGGGATGACCAAGCTCTCGTAGTGTCCAGTAGGGGTGATGAAAGCCGTCTTCCACTCATCGCCCTCTCTGATGTGCACCAAGTTGTAGGCGCTCCGGAGGTCCAACTTTGTGAAAATGGTGGCACCAGAGAGGGCGTCCAGGGCTGAGTTGGTAAGAGGCAAAGGGTGTCTGTTCTTAATGGTGATGTTATTAAGCCCCCGATAATCGACACAGGGACGTAAGTCGCCCCCTTTCTTCTTCACAAAGAAGAACCCCGCGGCAGCAGGCGAGGAGGAGGGCCGGATGGTGCCGTGGCGAAGGGCGTCAGAAACATATCTCTCCATCGCCTGCGTCTCATCGGCGGAGAGGGAGTTAAGATGGCCACGGGGGGGGAGGGGGGGGGGGCTAACCGAGCCCCGCTGAAGTTCAATTGTCAGGTCATAGAGGCGATGAGGAGGAAGGTGTGTGGCTCGTCTCTTGCAGAATCCTTCAGCCAGGTCTCGGTAGATGACGGGGATGGCATTGCTGTCGACATCGGGTGCCTCGGACTCCCTAGAACACGTCCCAGCCGGGCCCCACAGGCAGAGTTCGGTGCAGGTTGACCCCCACTGCAGGATCCGGTTCTGCGTCCAGGAGATGAGGGGGTCATGTTGGAGCAGCCAGGGGTGTCCGAGGATGATGGGTGGCGATGAAATGGAGGTGAGGTGGAACTGGATCCGTTCGTGATGTTGGCCGATGGAAAGGGTGAGCGGCTGAGTCTGAGTAGTGATGGGGCTGGAGGAAAGGGGCCGACCGTCGACAGATGTGATACGAACGGGCTGGGATAACGCCTCAAGTTCCACTCCTAGTTCTTTGGCAAACGAAGAGTCAATAAAGTTACCTGCGGCACCGGAATCGATGAACGCAGTACTTCCGACCCGTTTGTGGCCAAACCAGAGGTGTACTTGGACCGTAAGATGGGAATTATGGAGTGTCGTGACCGAGAGGTGGAGGGGGCCCGGTGAACTGCCCCGTTTGCTCACCGGGCCTGAGCGTTTCCCGGGCGAAGTGGACAGAGGGCCCTGTGGTGCGCCGCTGACCCACAGTAGGCGCAAAGCCCTTTTCTGAAGTGTTGTTCCCGTTCTGCAGCGATCAAGGAGGCGCGTCCTAGTTGCATGGGTTCCCCAGCTCCGGTGTTAACCACGGCGGGAGGTGGAGGTCCGACGGGTGCCATGGCGGTGGTGGTGAAGGAGGGACGAATCTCAGGAACCGGGGCGTGAGGGTATGAAGGTGATGAAGTGGGTGGCAGGGTCCGGGGGGCTGGCCTCGGACGAGAGAACAGGCGCTGGTCAATTCGAAGGGCGAGCTGAATCAGTCCTTCCAGCGTGGCGGGAATCTCTCGCCCGGCGAGTTCATCTTTAATCCGTGAGGCCAGTCCCTCATAGTAGGCCGTCCGGAGGGCGGCGTCTCCCCAGGTGGTCTGCACGGCTAGAGTACGAAAGTTCGCTGTGTAGCGACTCACTGACGACCCTCCCAGCAGCAGGATGTTCAAATGTTAGTTTCAGTTGATGGGTGAACTCTCCGTATGAGTAGGCCATGTCTGAATCTGATCTGAGAACCGCCGTGGCCCACTCAGCTGCCTGCCCGGATAGCAACGAAACGAGAAGCGCAACACGCAGTCGGTCTGTGGAGTATTTGGTGGAATTAAACTCAAACACAAGATCCAATGCGGTTAGAAAGACACTGCACTTCCCATCTGTACCATCCCACTTATCCGGTAGAGCTATGAAAACATCAGAAGGGGGGTGGGGTGGCGGTGCCGCAGCCACTGCGATGGGCGTGGCAACAACCGAGTGAGCAGCCGCCCCACGGAGGGTCGCGTTCTCCTGCCGTAGCTCCGCCACCTCGTGGCGCAAAGCCGCGACGTCTTGGAGGTCCTTTTGGAGAGACACGACTTCTCCACGGAGCTTATTGATCAGCTCGGCATGCTGGTCAACCACATCACAGAGGCGAGCAAACTCCGCTGGGTTTACTGCTTTTGGCTCGGTCATTCTGTCACGAGCTATGTGCTAGGTAAACACAGAATACTTAGCAGTTAGCCCGTGTAGCGTGGATGGTAAACCCAAATGCGGAAGCAACGCGAGTAGGCAGGATAACCACGCAATTTATCTAAGAACTCTCTTACACGAAGAGCTAGGATCTACACAAATAAATCCGCGCTCTAGCAACACACACTCAATCAAAGAAGCAACCCAAATAGGTGAGTACTCACAGAATAGTCGGCGAAGCGTCAGACAAGGCATGGGCGAACTCAATGACTGAGCAATGTGAAGCGCCATTTTGTCTCCTTTTATGCTTCCTGAAAACCCGACCGTATTACTTCCGGGTCCTAGTGCCGGTCGTGTTACGAGTGTGCATGACAAAGAAATAGCATTCATGTACTCAAGGCATGACCAGACTGCAAGCTACTAGTGAATTGCAAGCCAATCTGCCCTCATTCTGTACCTGGCCACGCCCATGATGCAAAAACATTGTTGATGAATTTACATAAATGAAAGGAAAAACAAGACAAAACTTTTTTGAAGAAATGGTACATGATGAGCAAATGTGTGTGTGCTTTTCATGATCAGCAGCCAAAAATCTATAAGGTACATCAAACAGTGTTCAAGAAGCTAAATCTTTGTTGTGGAGTGTAACTTGCAGTGAATTTTTCACTTCATTGTGGAGGAATTTTAGGCCACTTTTTTTTTTCTTCTTAGAATTGTTTTATTTCAACCACACTGGAGGTTTTTTTGTAGCCATTCAGAGGTGGACATGCTGGTGTGTTTTACACAATTGTCCCTCTGCATAGCCCCAATGAGCTTGAGCTTGAGGTCACAAACTGAAGGCTGGACATTCATGATTCCATTGGAATTCATGATTCCATTATTTATGGCAAGTCATCCAGGTCCTGAAGCTGAGAAACAGCCCCAGACACGGTACACAATACACTTTTGGTATGATGTTACACCAGATGGAACACCTGATGGAATACACCAAAAAGTTTAACTTTCTCATCAGTGCACAGAATTTTTGCCTAAAAGTCTTGGAGATAATCAAGAGATTTTTGGCAAATGTGAGAGAAGCATTTTAGTCCTTTTTCATAATCAGTCACTTGGCATTGTTCCAAGTAGGGCTGTAGCTATTGAATATTTTAGTAATCGAGTATTCTACCAAAAATTTAATCGAGTAATCAGATAAAATGTACTTTTGCTTAATTAAACAGCAATGTAAAATATATAAGAGAAACAAAGATTAATTGGTTTTCTTTTTAGAAAAATCTACTTTTATTTTTTAAATGCATACAGCATTTATAAAAAAAAAAACATTTGTCATTATTCACAATACAAGGAATAGCTTAAAGTTGACTGAGATGAATTAAGTGCATTACAGTGCCATACATTCTTATTTTAAAGCCTTTTCTCAGATGCAAAAACAAAAGAAAAAGGTATTTCAAATGACTTTAAGTATCAAAAAAAACTAGGGAACACTTTAAAATAAATTTTAATATACTCCCTTCCATTTTGCTGCCCGCAACAGAACACTCCCTCAAATCAATACACAGCTAACTGTTTGCGTCTCCTTCTGCTTTGTGGGTGACGTAAGCACTTCTGCTTCGTCTGTGTTTACTGGCGGCTTCCATCCACAAGCGCGCTGTGTCACGCCAAACAAATAATTGCGCAAAAACATAACACAAGCTTTTAAAATTTATAAAAGAAGCTTCGAGGCAGAAGATTTTGCCTCAATCATTTTTTGTAATCAAGTTACTCGAGGAATCGTTTCAGCCCTAGTTCCAGTTTGGTTTGCTGGAGTCCCAAACCCTTAGAAACGCCTTTGTAACCCTTTGCAGACTGATACATTTACAACATTCAGTTACTTTTTCTCTCATCTGTTCTTGAATTTTCTTCAATTTATGATTTTGCAAAGAGGCAGTTACTTTTTCACACTGGGTCAGACAGCTTTTCTTCATTATTAAATTAAAGCATCATTTAAAAACTGCTTTTTGTACTTACTCAGCTCATCTTTTCTTATTATATTTGTTTTTCAATCATTTAAATGTGAGAAACTCACTCACACACACACACACACACACACGCACACACACACACACACACACACACACACACGCACACACACGCACACACACACACCAATTGAAAGAAATGTTTGAGGTGGATTTAGAGCAATATCCCACTGATATAAGCAAAACGCTTTTGACGTAATAGATGGGTGTTTGTGCTTAATAACACACTTTGTGACGTAAAGAAAACATGCTCCAGGCCAAATTAATATGGAGCTTAAGGATATGAATGCTTTTCCGATTTGCTATCTGAAAGGGAAACTTGCACACTTTCATTAAGGGCAGAGGTGACTTGGTGTGCCCACAGATAATAATGAGAGCGCTAATGCACTAAATGGACTAGCGGCTAGCTTTTATCAGGGTGCCAGCGGTTTCAGGAGACATGAATTTTTAATCACGACATGATGGTTATAGCAAATACTGATGGAGGTGTTTTCCATTTTCCTACATGATTTGTCTTCTCACAGAGGACCGAGCCCGTATCCAAGCTTGTGTGTGGCTGATGTTCAGATGACTGGTGGCTGCGGGTTGAGATGTCCGGAACCTTCCATTATAATGGGGGGTGGGGGGATGATGAACAGATTGAACTCTCTGAATAAGTGAAACATAGGGTATGAAATAATAATAATCTCTACCACATTTCGTGCTCTTTATGTTCACTAGGGATGGAAGGGAAAGCGAGATCATCTTTTGGTGTGACAGACAGACATTTTCTCAAGAGCAACCTAAAGAAGATCCAGCCCTGAGTTTGCTGAAACCAGTAAACAGAATCATGAAATTTCTGGTGTATATGTTTCTCTCAGCAGTGCTGCATTTCCATGATCATGCACTCTAGGGTGGGAATGGAAAATCAATACAGACGATTTTTTTTATTAGTCCTTGCAATTTCTATGGTAACAAATAATTTTTCACGAAGGAAAGAAGGTAAAATGTTAAAAAGATCATGGTGTTACAAACAAGAAATATCGCCCCTATTTATCATTTTCTGTGAGTTTTGTTCCTGCAAACAAATTCAGCAAAAGTGGTAATAAATCATACAGTATTGAGCAGGAAATCTGAAATTATTCTACAATTGATTAGTAGCACCAGCTCTTGAGGTCAGGGCAAGTGATGAGATCCCTGTTCCTCCTCTGGTGGACTTTCCTATTGGTTCACAGTTGAAACTTCTTGGGAAGTGAAGCGCAAAACCATTTTAACAAATAAAAAAAAAGTTAAAGTGAAAACCCAGGGTCACAGTTAAAACCGGAGTGCAAAATATTTTAACAAACCTAAAACGTAACATGAAACGTGAAAACACAACAATGATTTTTATGTATACTGTGTTTATGAATTTGCTGTTGTTTGTTTTGGTTTATGTGGGTTTTTTTTTGCCTGTTGTGGTTTTTTAGGTATGCTGTTTTTTCTTGCTTGAAAAAACATGTGTTCATACTTTTGCCTGTTGGTGATTTTTCTATCGCTGCTGCTGTTGGTCAAGGGGTCGTCACAGCAGACCATCCGATCCGCACGCAACTTGGCACAGGTTTTACGCCGGATACTGTTCCTGATGTAACCCTCCTACTGTATATTACCTGGGCTTGGGACCGGCTGGGGATTGGGCATCGGCTGGGAATCGAACCTGAGTCTTCCACGTGACAACCGTGTATTAGCTTTTTCTCTCGTGCATACACTGTTGTTGTATTCTTAAATTTGCTGTTATTGTACTTTGCCATGTTTACGTATGTCCACTGCAACATACTGTACACAACAGACCTAAAGGACATCCACATTGGTGCTTCATGCTTTACCCTTGCAATTTTGGAGTTTCTCATGCTCAGAAGCAGCTCTACAGCATCTGTCTAATAAGGCCTTAAGGGCTCTCCTGGTGCTTCATTCGAAGGACATAATGTCCTTCTGCCTGTCTCCATGGTGCATTATAGCCATACTAATCATAACAACATCTCCTCGTGTCTTAGTTAAAGTCTGATAGAAATGAAGGGAATACTCAGTGGATTTTTTCGCAGATCAAGTTAAATTCTGTAATATTTTTGACAGAATACACAAAATCTTATGAGAAAGATTTTTTATTGTAATTGTATTCCAACAGTCTGCAACTTGGGGTTTTTAATATGGCACTTTTACCGCAGTAATGGCAATGATACTCTCAGCATCTGTGTATCTTTAGTTTTCCAAACAGCTGTAACATTAAGGCCAGCATGATCAGAATGACCTTTTTAAAAATAAAATAAAAAATGAATCCAACCACTATACCCACTGGGACTGTTTTCCTAATCCCACTTAAACAGTTAATATTTATGTTTGTACATACCTGTAAACATAGTGCAACTCCTATTCATATCTTTATTTCAAACTGTTGAATTCTTACTCACTCATCTCTACCGCTTTATTCTGTATTCAGGGTCGCGGGGTGCCTGGAGCCTATCCCAGGAGACTTAGGGCATGAGACAGGGTACACCCTGGACACCCATACACACTATGGGCAACTTGGCCTCATATGCATGTGTTTGGACTGTGGGAAGAAACTGGAGGGAACCCATGAAGCACGGGGGAGAAGATGCAAACTCCATGCACACAGAGACAGGAATAGATCCTGGCTGGGAATCGAACCTGGTGTCTGGAGGGATCACTACGCCACCGTGCTGCCGGTTTACAGTATGCATTCTGAATAACAAAATAATATTTGCCACAAAACACCCAAATACATTTTTGAATAGATATTGTTCCATTGAAGGGTTCCAATATTTTTGGAGTTATTGTATATGGTTAAAACACTCCCAACTGATCAGTCATGTTTAAAATGGTAACAACCACACAAACAATCATATTTATGTAACAATACGTATTTGATCAATATGTAAATGTGACGAATTACTTTAAGCGGGACTTAAGGAAGCTAGAACAGCACTCCCATGACTGGTGTAATTACCGACATCCCCACACTGATGCACTGAGGATAGCAAGCTAGTTTGGAGTCTAACAGCACCTGGGTGAAGCATTTCCTTGTTCAAGCTCCAGTGCTATTTTCACGATTAGCTTATTACTATGTGCTGAATTTTATCTCCAGTTTCAAAATAAAGAGTAATGATCGGCCTTCTTCACCGAATTATTTCTTGTGGCTGATTGGAGTAGGGCAGGACTGTATTTGATAAATGTGATGTTAGGTCTAACAAAGTACAAATCGATATTAGCACCTGCTTACATCAGCCACCACAGCTACCCAGACTACAGAAACCGTGCTCATTTAACCTCAATGCCTGAGTGACCATGAGGAAAAACTGCGTCTAGCATCATGTTAGATACACCATTTTTGTAATAGAGTTTATGTTGTGATGGCAAACTGCTTTCTTTAAAGTTGTGAACAGATTGAGATTCAGCAGAGTGGAGCACGCTGCAGTTCAGATACTGTATATAAAATAAAGCAAGCAGCTGTACAGTGGCACAGCAGGTAGTGCTGCTCTGTGTTTAACAAGTTCACTTCTTGCAAACATTGGTTTCCACTCCTGTTTTCACCTATTTCCAAGAGTCACTGGAACATTAGGTGATGTGTCTGATCAAAAATGTTATTCATTTCCAGTTGTAGGAAGGTGCACCATTGCATTTAAAATGGTTTGATTTAAAAGAATATATGTCAAAAGCCGTATTAAACAAGCACCAGCCTATATATTTAAGCAATATTACATTTAAGGTCATGCTGAACTGCTGGATCTAGCACGGCTGTGATGCGTCGTAGGATAGAGTTTCGTTATTTAACCAGCTATTTTTCTCCATAACACGCATCCTTCTGCGACTGGCGAGACTACTGTAACTAACTAGTGATTGACTACTGTGCCTGGCAGAGTTAACAGTGAACAGGGGTGAAAGTAGTTTTAAATTCTTACCTGTAGGATGCAGCCAAAAGTTGAGTGGAATAAACTCATATGATTCTCTTTATACTTCTACAGTATATAGTCTGCTTTAGGATATCAGTTAAATTTATTTCTGAGGTTAAATCCGGAATAGCATTAAATAGAAAGCTAGTGCACTGGGGTGTAGAATCCACCATCACGCACTCACCAAACAGTGTGTATATCGGAGGTTGGAGAGTGATTTGGAATTCTATGGAATAAAATCACTGTCAAAAATAATCGTGCGTAAAAAAAAGATTTGTGTGTAATTCTGTGTTTTGTTCGAGTTGGATTCCAAAATCTACGGCCACAACTCTGAAATATACGACTCTGACCGCTTACAGACACAAAACTAGTTTTTACGTCTCCTCTGTTACACGGACGAATTGCGAAATTACGCCTATGAATGTAGTGGCTGTCAAAAATACGTCATCAAGGCCACATGCACAGGCATTAATATCCGAGGGAAGAGGAATCGATTCGGCCACCGTTTTAAACCAAAATGGCATATCAGCAGCCGAGCGCTCTCTCATCGTCTCAGATAAGTTTTCAGAGATGTTTTAACTATAGCAGGTAAGATTTTAGGAGTTTAAAACGGCGGCAGGACACATGCGCCGTATCGATTCCTCCTCCTTCGGATATTAATGCTTGTGCATGTGGACTTGATGACGTATTTTTGACAGTGGTTTAACACACTACATTCATGGGCGTAATTTTGCAATTCGTCCGTGTAACCGAGGAATTGTAAAAACAAGTTTTGTGTCTGTAAACGGTCAGAGTCGTATATTTCAGAGTTGTTCTCTAACAAACACACTAACTATCGTATCTGTAAGCTGTCGTGGCAGTAGATTTTGGAATCCAACTCGGACAAAACACAGAATTACACACAAATCTTTTTTTTTACGCACGATTATTTTTGACAGTGATTTTATTCCATAGAATTCAGCCTTGTGTTGGGCTAGTTAGCTTTGTCGCCAATAATCAAAGAACATGGATGGTTAAAATGTGATTTAGAATAACTTCAAAGAAATTTATTAAAGAGTCAAAGATGACAAAACATTATCAAATTTGCTTTCTTGCTGGAAGTGCTTCTGTGGCTGGTTTTGGTAGGCAATTGCTCTCTCCTGAGTATAGCGGTGCAGACCTGCGTACCCCAGTAAGATATTATGTTTACTGCTTATCCTGTACGGGTTTGTGGAAGGCTGGGATCCTATCCCAAGGACACACCCTAAAGCACATACATACATACTCACATATTCACTCACTCACAGATATCAAATTTATTTCTAAAGTATTCTAGGCAGCATGGTGGCTTAGTGGTTAGCACTGTTACCTTGCACTTCCATTGTCAGGGTTTGATTTCCCCCTCGGTGTCTGTGTGCATGGATGTTCACAATGTTCTCCTTGTGCTTGGTGGTTTTCCTCCAGGTACTCTGGTTTCCTCCCACAGTCCTGCAGAGTAGGCTGAATGACATTCCCAAATTGCCCATGGTTGTACAAATGGGAATAAATACAATGGTCAACATCGTCTCCACAGTCTCTGGTTGGACTACAGTGGTTCCTAGATGGAGATGGATGGATATCTCAAAATGAATCAGTTTTATTGCAGTGCATTTTAAATGATGCGTGACAGTTCTTTGCATTATCTTCTCTTGCTGATCTAGCTGGTGTAATGGTGTAATTTACTCTTGTATGCTGTAGTAGAATACTTGTTGTGTTAAATAATCAAGTACTTTGTTGTTAGAGACGGGTGGCAGTTTGCCAGGGAGGAAATGGATTGTTTGAATGGATGTCACTGGACTGTGCTCTTGTTAACCAGCCAGTAACCTTACAGTGTGTTTTGTAAAAGCTCTGTTGATCATCTATGCCAACTAGCAGGCTGGTGGAAAGGCCCTGGTTTTCCTGACAGTCATTCATGAACAGATGTTTGTAGTGGCTTAATAATAATTTACTAAAAATTAAAGACTGATAGATACCAGTCACATATGTAAGTATTCAGAACCTTTATTATGACACTTGCAATTGAGCTCTGGTGCATCCTACTCTTGCACTCAAAAAAATATTTAGGCCTAACAATTAAGATTTATCCATTTTGATTGCATATAAAATTTCTATCCATTTGGATTACATATTTCTAGCATAACCAAACTAATAAACTTTATGTGATCCTTATTTGCAAGTTATATGTAAATGAAATGAGCAAGAATGAGATTTATGTATATCAGACAAATAAATCCAATGTGTTTTAAATTCATAATGAAGAGAATTATGTATTATTGCATAAGAAACCCAACTTACTTTAAATGCATTTAGATATTTTTTAAACAAATATATTAATTTATTAACATTAATATATTTTTTATTCCTCCCAAATCCCAATGTACAAGTTGAATACAAAAACAACAGACTACCTTGTTTCATATTTTATTTCTTTCATACATTTCATGCTTCAAGGCATATTTTAAGAATAGAAACCAAACACCGGATGAAAAAAATGGTAGCAAACCATACTAGCCAATGCTAGAGATATGCAGTTCCTCAATAAAAAATGTGGAATTTAAGGTAGACAGATAAAACAGGTAAACCTGCTAACAGCACTGCTTACACTACAATAACATTAAGAGCCATAAGCCTCAGTGGTCTCTTTGCACTTACACTTGTCTATGCATGTTTAATTGTGAGATTGTAGTATAGAATGAACATTCCACAGCACATATTAAATAGCTAAAACCACCAATAACTAAATTCAACTTTCAAGCATTAAAGTTTAAAAGTTACCTTAAACAATCCAAAGCACAGAACAAGTCAACCCACTTGCACTGAAAAAAGAAAATGTCTGATAATTCATCACAGAATCATCTTCATTTTCAGTGCTTGGACTTTTGTTGACAGTTTGGTATTCTATTGTTCCACCAGGATTGTCTGTAACACTTCAAATGTGCACCAGTTCCATATGGTAGTGCAGGTTAAATGCATAAATGAGTCCAAAAAGCATCACATCCATGTGTGTGGAGGTTTTGCAGAACTCCAAACCCTCAAGTATCACATCAACATCTGTACGTAGGTTAATTTCCAGGTCCAGCATCCACTGCGCGAGTGACATAGATTCCCGTGGTCGTCTGTGCAATTCCAGACTCAGTCTTTGACTTTTCACAGTCCTGGAGGATAAATAAAAAGAATGAGTTCTCAATACCAGCCACAGTGATATTCATATATTTTAAAGCCATTAGACGCGCACAAACACACACACATTTTGCCCTTGTTGACTATTAATTTTGACCCCCGGTGAAGATGTTAAGGGTCTCTTGAACACAGCTACTAGACATTTAAGTCAGAAAACAGGGATGTAAATATAAATACGGAAAAATACATCCCTATATATTTTAATTAGTAATAAATCTAATATTGGCCAATGAGAAAAATGCTAAATGGCTAAGTTAGCTTATATTTATTAGGGCCATGTACAATGTGCAAGCTAGCTAGTGGACTAAACAAAAAAATGTATAGTCATTGCATTGATATTAGTGTAATACGATATCAACAACACAAATATATTTACATATGCAGAAACAAACTAATTATGAAGGATGACTACAGATGTTAACTTACCTCACAATGAGGTCACAACCCAGCTTGCTCCAGTGGAAAAAAATAAAATAAAATAATAATAAAAATAATGAAAGTCTTGCTTCACCGGCTGCTGCTATCGCCCTCTACCGACTGGAGTGTGGAACAGCTTCATTTCCACGTCTAAACGATTCCATTTGAAAGATTTGTATGTAAATCAGTCTCATACAATTTAATTAATTGGATCTTGTACTGCAGACATTTTAACTAAATTCATACTTTTTAACTGATTGAATTAAATCGTTTTTATAATTAACACATTTTAATTAATCTGATTTACATAATTTTTGAAAAAAATATATTATTATAAATAAAATCAAAGGTATGCAAATACTTAATAATAAATTACGCCATGATACATTTTTTTGAGTGTGTCAGTGGTCCCTGAGATTCATCTACAACTTGATTGAAGTCCACCTCTGCCTAAATTCATTGGACATAATTAGGTCACACACCTGTTTATATAAGGTCTGACAGTAGATATTGTATGTGGAGTGAAAACAAAGCCATGAGGTTGTGATAATTTTCTGTAGACCTGCGAGACAGGATTGTGTCAAGACACAGATCTGGGGAAGGATAGAAGAAACGTTCTGTGGCAGTGCAAGTACGCAAGAGCACATTAGCCTCCATCATTCTCAAATGAAAGAGATTTGGAAAAAACAAACAGTCTTGCCAGATCTAATGTTCCAGCCAAACCAAGTACATGAGAACAAAGTGTATATATGTCAGACAGGTAATCAAGAAGCCAAGGGTCACTATAAATGAGATCCTGAGTTCCATTATGGAGATGGGAGAGCCTTATAGATGGACAACAATCACTGCAGCACACCACCAATCAGCCATTTATGGTAGAGTGGACAGATGGAAGCCATTGCTCACTAAAAGGTACATGACATCATGCTGGGAGCTTGCCAAAAGCCCCTGAAGCACTCTCAGACCATAAGAAGCAAAATCCTCTGGTCTGATAAAACAAAGATTTAACTAATTAAATACAATTCCCTATGCCATGTGTGGAGGAAACCAGGCACTGTGAATCTTCTCATGAATGAAACACGGTGGTGGCAGCATCATTCTACGGGAATGTGCATTAAAACACTTTAAAGAGTGTGAACATGTTCTGTTGCCATTATATTATTATATTATATTATTAATATGTATTATTATTTTGTTTATTTCATTTTCAGTCACATCTGAGTGGATTATATATTGGGTTTCTGTATATAAATATGACTTTGCTTAAAAAAAAAGACTTTGTTTTGTTGACGTTCCACAAAGTGGGGCTTCTGTGTCTGGCAGACGATGTGGAATTGAACAATGTTTGCTCAGGCAACTCCGTTAATTGAATGAATCTAAATAGGTTTTGCTTACACAATATGTATAATGAAGGCAACAAAAGGTCTTCTACCAAATTGAAACAAATTTCCATCTATCTTAGTAGAATATTTGAGCAAAAGTGCTCTTGACATGAAAATTCTGACATGGCTGACAATGAACAAAAGCTATTAGGAATTATATAGCATGATGACATTTGCATAATGATAATGTTTGCCCCTGCTTGCATTCTGGCATTAAAATGTTGTTATTACTTATTGTATAATACAGAATATGGTATACTGTATAATAATGTATTACCATATACTGTATATGTCAATAATTTCACCTTATTTTGCAGGCCATTTGTGATTGTATATTAATCCTTAAGGATTTTGATTATTAGAAAAAACAAACAAATAAAACCCTAAAACATTAATTTTCTTATATAAGACTGTTATGATTATAGCTGTCAGATGGATTATTTTGGATTATTTGTCCACAGATGTGGAGGAGGCTGCTGTCCAAGGTGCCGAATCTCTGGCTCACTCTTGAAGGGTTGCTGAATGGACAGCAAGCTATTAAACTCAAGCAATGTGCCTCATTTCTACCCACTATCACAACATGATTCACAATTCTGTACTGGGTGAAATCCCAGATTGCTAAGATTAGCATCCAGGCTGGCTATCTTGGAATGCAGAAAAGTCGTATAGGTGTAAAATCATGAAGTCATATCTATGGAAGAAATAGATTGTACCAAAAAAGCATATGCAGTTTAAGTAGTGAAAGGGGAAAACTTTGGGTTGTTTTGATGAATGCCCTTTCACCATAGTTATATTTGTCTCTATTGACAGTGTAGCCACATACAGACCACAAACAGACTGAAACCTGGCTAATGGAGACACTAGGGAAAAACACTCAAGCCTCCTCCCTCTGGCCCTTCCAGCCAATGTAATATGTAACATGACTCATAGGTTTCAATATACAAAAAATGACCTCAATGTAGATTTAAAGAACCCTCAAACTATGGCAACATCTAATGTGCCACTCCTAAGTCTTTATATCCACCATTATTCACACTTTTGTAACTCAAAGAACAAGCAGCAGTTGAACCATAAAATATTTCATCATGCTAAAAATTGCAAAGTGTCTTGAGTAACAGGTTTTGTGAGGCCCTAAAATGCCTCCAGCCAAATAGCTAGCAGGGCACTGGGAGAAGAAAAATAAAGACCGAAGCATCTGGAGAGCAGTAATGCAGACACTATTGAGTCAGAGGTCCTCCGGTGGGCACACGGTGGCTTGGCACACACTCCATGACTCTGATTAAAGAATGATTTATAGGTCTTGTGGAGAGCCTTTCAGCGATCTGTCCCCTGAATGAGAATCATTTTCTTCTTCGACTCCCTTTGAGGAGTTTGCTAAATCAAGCCTTTGTGGCAAACATCCAGGAAGGACAATGTATTACTGATAGTAAGTTATTAAAGACTATAATCATTGCAATGCTGGTGGGAGGTCAGCTGTATGTGTGCGCTGCCTATTATTTTGCTTGTGTTGGTGAAATAAAATCAGTTTGTTGAAGCCTCTGTGATCACTTCCCAATTACGCTTGGCATACATTCACAGATTTACAGGGTGATGTGTCTGATCTGAACGCAGGCAGAGAGAGCAGATGTGAAAATATATACAGGCAAAAAAATAAAAAATAGAGCTAGGCATTGTTATGAGATGGATAATGGGAATGGATGTTTTTATGAAATGAAGCAATGTTAAGATGGGGTAGAATGACAAAGCAGGGCTTCTTCTACATACTATGTACATATAGGTGTGATGGTTTGGTGTCCTCATATTCTTGACCATCTAGTGTTCTATTGCTATGATTCTTTTTTATGTGTTCATATATGATAAGAAAATGAGCTGCTGCATTATTGAAAAAAAAAAAAAAGCTCTCTTGTGCTAGTTCGGATTGGGTATTATTAAAAACTAATTGCCCAAGGCTTTTCCCTCAAGAGGCTCACAATAATGGCACAGTTGGAAATGGTGGCTGTGCAGTCTATAAATTTGCCTTAGTGGGTTAGGCTGCCCTTTTGTCAGATGTTATTTTCTAAGGGCATTGGTTTATGGTGTCTGAGTGGCCCAAAAAGACTAGAATTGACCAAAACAACATTCATAAATAATAATTTGGCCATATGTAGTAGTTACCTATTGATATTATGTCAATGATATGAGTTTGGCATGACAGCAGCATGATGGTGTAGTGATTAGCACTGTGGCCTCACACCTCAAGGATAGTGGGTTCGGGTCAATATAATTTGTAAATTTACCCTTGATTTCTCTTCAGAAAATAGTTCTATAACTTGCGACAAATACAGAGCTACAATAAGCCTGATAATCAGTACATGAATAAGTAATAGTTTTTCCTCACCTTGCCATTATACATTAATTTTTTTTTTTAAAAAAAATCTGTCTCAGTAATATTTTGGCTTGGGCCAGTTGTAAAAAGTGCATGTTTAGTTTTTCAGAACAAATATGACACATTTTCTTTGTACTGTAGGTGAAGGCCAAAAAGGAATAAGTGAGTGGTGGACTTGGTATATGTGTGTGTGCGCAAGTGTGCATATGTGTATGTCAGAGAGTCTGAAGGAATAAGAGCAACTGAAGAAAATCCTGAGACCGAACAAGAAACTAGAGAGAAAGTGAAAGGTGAGGAGTGAATAACAAGTTAATCCCAGTGCTTATAGAAAAGCCATGACCCCAAAATCCAAAGAGTGGCTCTATACTATCCAGGCATGTCTATATCAATATTAGTCAAGGATAGTGCAAACCTAAGAAGAAAACTGCATTACACCCTGAAACTCACACACCTTGCCACTAAAAAACACTTTACAATCACTGATCAACCATAACATTCTATCCATTAACATTAAAACTACCTTGCTTTTTGGTTTCCCATGTGCCATTGGGGTGGTTCTGGCCCCCTCAGGGCATGGCTCCAGGCTGTCATGTCTGGTGCTTGGACATTAGCAGCAGCTCCCTTGGGTGCTGTGCATTGTAGGGCCACCATGGATTTGATTAATTTGTCTTTTGCATTCCATGGATGTTTGATCGGATTGGGACCTGTGGAGTTTGGAGGCCAGATCAACAACCTTGGGCTCCGTATGCATCCGTGTTGCTCTGGGTGTTCTGGTGCCTTTCTATCTTAGCCAGCATTTACTTGATTTGGGCTGCAATGGCGTTTCCTGTGGGATCAGACCAAACAGACTATCCTTTGGACCTTGTGGGCATCGGTGAACTTTGGGTGCTGATGGGTGTCCTGTCAACCTTTACAACTAACCTTTCAGGAGTCATAATATTATGGCTGATCAGTGTACATTAATCTGTATTCAACATGCATACATCATCAAACATTAAAACGATCATAAAAACCTTGTGTATTGCCACATTAACATCATATAATATAATATTCAAATAGTCTGTGAGCAGTGTGCAGTTGTTACAAAGCTTCTGTGTGATTGTAGTTTTCAAGATGGTATTCAATAAGTTCAAAAAAAGCTTTTCACCAAATATACACTATGCATGCACAATTTTCCTACTGCAGCACTCTGTCTGCTTCAGCATCTTCCTTTAATTTCATTTACTCCCCTTACTCTCAGCAACAAAATAAATCGTTGACGTGTTTGCTGACTCTCAGAAGTTTATTTGAGAAAATGACTGAATCATCTCATCCACGTTGCCAAACAATGCTTTTGATCTAAAATTGTATTCTGGAGCAATAATGCAAACTGTCACATAAGTGCTGGTTTAGGTCGGGATTTGGATTTTGTTACGCGTCAGACTCCTATGGATCACCTGTGATGTTGTCACATTCCCTACTGAATGCACTCACCAAGTCCCTGTGACTGTTCTTTAAGTAGTTCATGAGCATATTTTGTGACCAGTCCTGGCAAGTCATTCTCACTACGTATTTAAAAGTGTATTTGTCTGCATCATTTTGTTACATTTACATTACAGGGCCCGTATCCACAAAGCTTCTTAGAATTCTCCCAGAGAGCTCCTATCTTAGCCTAAAAAGTCCTAGCTGGGAGTCTTAGACTGAAAGTAATTTAGGAAACTTCTCAGAGCAACTCTGAGTAAGGAAAGTACGAAAATCTTTATCTTAGTGAGGAGATGTGGTTGACCCCATTGATAGGGATGATGCAGCAATTCAAGGACAGTGATTGGTTGATAAAAAAAAATCTGTAAAGGTCTTAAATGCGCTTTTAGTGAAAATAGAATAGAATAAAATTCTATAGAATTAATAAAAGAAATTGTAAAATCATGACTACAGGCTACTTTAGGCAAAGTTTGTGTTATAGGCTAAATAACTTAAAGTTAATTAAAACAGCCAGATGTTGAAAATGTCTACTGTGTGGAAATCGGTTGCTTCAAAAGTAGTTACTATATTTAAGTTCTTACATTTATTTACCATACTGATTTTATTACTTGTGATCCATTTCAGATTGATGGGAGCAAACTGGCTCAGCTTCTACCAATTTACATGATTACAAGACATTCTGTCATTTATATATATGGGGTTTTGGATTTTTAACCCATAAACATTAACCATGCATATTAGCAATACCTGCCATATTAGCTATAGAATTTGTGAAATCTGGTCAATGATTGACTTTTGTTCAAACTCATCAAGATAGATCAGAGCAGGAGCTTTCATGGTATCTGTTTTATTGAATGGACCAATTTGACGGAAATTAATTCCCCATTTAAAATCAATGTGGTATAAAACCCTTATGGTGCTGTAGGTGCTGAATATTGCAGGTTTTGTAAATCCCGTGGATTTACAGCATAGGTGCAATGGATTGATTTGCACATTTAAGATTAAAGTAGATTTCCTCTATTTAACCACTACCCTGCAGTAGGCTTCATGATACAAGTAAAGATGGAGCATGTTTAAGTAATTTATCATTCTGTTTCTTACCAAAAAAGTTATCTAAAATTGACTTAATCAATTTAAAAATAAACTGAAAACACAAAATTAGATTTTTAAAAATAGAAATACATGTATATATGTGTATATATAACAATATGTGTATATATAACAATTCTCCAGAACTGTATTTGTATAGAAGATTGTCTATGGAAGTTCAATTTTTTTTTCAATAAATATTTCTATAACTTTATTATTATTATTATTATTATTATTTGTTTATTATGTAAAGTGTATAATTCTATAGAACACACATAATCACTGACCACTACAGTAGGTACACCTGCTTGTTGATGCAAATGTCCAATCAGCCAATCACATGGAAGCAATTCAATGAACTGACCAAGACCAGTGCTGAAGTTCAAACTGAGCATTAGAATGGGGAAGAAAGGTGATTTAAGAGACTTGAACGTGGCATGGTCGTTGGTGCCAGACGTGATGTTACTGGAAGACAAAAGTACTGACCTGCTGGGATTTTCATGCACAACCATCTCTAGGGTTTACAGAAAATGGTCTGAAAAAAAAAGAA
The DNA here is from genome assembly GCA_013621035.1 of Clarias magur. Lineage (NCBI taxonomy): Eukaryota > Metazoa > Chordata > Actinopteri > Siluriformes > Clariidae > Clarias > Clarias magur. Next base: position 2,392,837 of record QNUK01000016.1, on the reverse strand, counting down.
AATATCCATTGAAGGAAGTTCTCTGGGTGAAAATGCCTTGTTGATGCCAGAGGTCAGAGGATAACGGCCAGACTGGTTCGAGCTGATAGAAAGGTAACAGTAACTCAAATAACATCTCGTTACAGTGCAGGTATCCCAACAAACTTTGAACACACAACAGATTCAACTTTAAAGCAGATGAGGCTACAACAGCAGCAGATCACAACAGGTGCCGCTCCTATCAACTAAGAACAGGAAACTGAGGCTATAATTCACATGGGCTCACCCAAATTGGACAACAGAGTATTCTAAAATCATTGCCTGGTCTTGATTTCTACTGCAACATTTGGTCTTTGGAGGACGAGGCAAATACTATGAAACTCTGAGCTTCATATAAATATTTCAAACTTTTACTTTTTCGGGTTGTCGATGATATAATTTGTAATAAAATATGTTGTATTCAATTAGAAAAGAATGTAAAGTAGAAGCATTTAACTATCACTCAGACTAAAATAAATACCTTGTTTTACTTTTCATACTGACAGCATCAGTAGCTCTTGAAATAACTATGAATTATGAATGCTTCTCCAGGTAATGTTAACACACTATCTGTCTTAAATAGGAAGTGACTAAACTAATACCCTGAATAAATTAAATAATAATCGTTACACTAAGCTCACAAAACATGTTATTATGTTCTGTCATGTATTTTTATTGTTATCATGTACTTCTAACATATACAGGTGCATTAAAAAAAGTTAAATTACAGTTGTTAAAATCACTCAAATCAGAATCATATGAACAATTATATACGTACTGATCAAGAAACAGACTTGAAGTGATTTTAAACCTATTTGCATATTGGACCCTGGTTGGATCTGTGATGAACTAACAAAAGCCTGGCACATGTTCAGTCCTAATCAGTTACCGTTTTTTTGTTGTTTGTTTGTTTTACTGCAATGAAAATTTAAAGGAGCCCTATTATGCAAAATTTGCTTTGTAGTCATTTTTGGAAAGATGAGTCTCCATCTGCATGTACAAACCCAAATGGGAGGGGGAAAAAAAACAAATTTCATTGTTTTGAGTCCAGGGCTCGAACAAGCCATATTTTTTCCCCTTATTTTCTTCTTATAAGACCCTCCCCCGGCTTCCCCCTCAGCTCTGCAGTTCTCTGATGGGGTGTGAAATGCGTATTTGTAAGAGGAGTAAAACAGAGGGACTTTGAGGTACACTATATGGAAAGCAGTATTTGGTCAGAACTGCAATGGCATTTTATCCAAATACACATACTTCAATAGGGAGTTTGTTCCTCGTTTTGGAGCTATAAGAGGTTCCATTCTTCCTGGAAGGCCGACCACAAGATTTTTCACAAGTGTTTCTGTGGGAATATGTTCCCGTTCATTTTGTAGAGCATTTATAAGGTCAGCCACTGATAATCTTCCTTCCAGTTATCCCATAAGTGCTTGATTGGGTTGAGATCAGGACTCCATGAGGGCCAGGCAAGTTCTTCCACACTGAACACATCAATCCATAGTTTGGACACGGGCCTTCCTCAAATTTTTCCTACAAAGTTGGAAGCATAGCATTGTCCAAGATGTCTTGGTATTCTGAAGCATTAAGATTGTCCTTCATTGGGAATAAGGGGTCTGATTAAAACACATGAGTTACAGGTTTTACACCGGATGTCTTTCCTTCCTGGGACTAGCTCTGAGGATGCTATGCATTGTTGGTGACTGGGTATTGGATTTGGGCATGGGAAAGGGCCTTGTCCAAGGGCCCATTAGTGGCAATCTGGCACAAATTATTATTATTATGATTATTATGATTATTATTGATGTTGTCGTTGTTGTTGGTAGAAATCTAACTGACAATTTGTCATTTTGTTAAAAGTCTGTCAAAAATATGACATAAATGGAATAGTACAGGGAACATGGACATGAAAATGTCACGCACTAGAGAAGCAGCGATGCCACCTTGTGAGAAACCTGAAGGAGACGTTGATCCTGATCTGTTTATGACGATGGCTCTATTTTCGACCATTCTGGACAGATTTGAGCTTTAAACAAACAAACCTTCTGACTTTCACTCTCTTGTTTATCTCCTGTCATGTTTTGGGCGTCTAAGTGATTAATTATCCACCATGACTTTCCTAAAAAGCTGACTTCAAACCTGCCATTACACAAATCGTAACTCTACAATGACATATGTCTTTATTTTATTTTTACAGGGTGTTCCACATGCTCTTTCACAAGCACTCTGGGAGGAAAAAAAATGCCAATTACACCATTAAAGCTGTCTGTACCGTTGACCTTTTTACATTTGCTCTGTATGCTATTACACTCAATCAAGAAAGGTCAGTGTAAAACGTGAGCCCAATAGAAAAACAACTTCGGTGCACGTGCTGTTTTGTACTGTCCTGCATAAAATGTGCTGTGCATTCAAATGCGCTCGGGTTGGACCAAATCGAATTTGCGGTGCGGTTTGACATTTTGCTCGCTCTCGTGGAAAGGTAAGTCTAAAATTGGCTACTTCCCTCCTTAATTGCCAATTGCTCGGATCCATTTTAATAAAAGGGCCACCATCAGAGTGACCTTGTCATGAAACTTCCATAGTGAATTGTATGGCTCGATCTTCAGAGCTCTTGATCTCTGGCCACTAATCAATATTTAAAAGTGCTTGGTATTTCGAGTTCATCCTCAGAAATCGTTGATGCAGAAACTTTAGACTAACGTCGATGTCAGAATAATACAGGAAGGCTTAATTTAGAAGCATCTCACCGAATTTGGTCGGACATGATTCTGAAATCTTACGGTAATTAGGAAAGCGAGTTCCGCATGTCACGAGGAGGAAGAAGAGAGAGGAAAAGGAGGAAGAGGAAAGCAAGGATGTGATAATTCTCCTCACTCTGGTTCTCAGTAAATGTCTGCTCAGACAGAGCTGCTGCCTAGAAGGGCAATGTATGCCGGCGAGATATTGTGATACGGGATAACACACACCCTGATGTAACTGAAACCTGAATGACAGCAAATTTTGAAAGAATTTCAGCTGCACACGATGCACTGCATTTTGCGCAGAGAGAGAACAACACCTACACACACATACATATCGCTGTTGCGTTGTGCCAGCTGAACACTCTGTTAAGATTCCTGATGCAGCCTATTATTCTGGCGACAGTTGACAAGAGGTGCTCCGGTTGAGAAACTCCGTCTGTATAAAAACCACTGGAGGGCACGTTCATGTCCTCTTACTTTTAAACACTTCCTTGCGTCTGTATTGCCTCGCACACTTCATTGAGTCTCTGGGACACTACGGAGCCCATAAAAGACTGTTTTGTTAATTCTGAAAAAAGACAAAGGATCTCCCTGAGCTGCAACAGACTACACGTTACACAAGAGGGTTCAGGATGACTCCCTTCTTTTAAAACACAAAGCTCATATTACATTAATTGTTACTTTGAATCTAAGGTTACACTCAGAGATGTTTAGACTACCAATGGACCCTCTGAGCCGCCTAGAGTTTTGACAGAAAGAATTATTAATGAGATATTGAATCAGAGAATGTGGGGGAAGGCTGTTTTGGCTAGCTTCACGCTCTTAGAGCTCTGATTGCATTTAGATCTGGTTTTGGTTTCAACCACAAACCAGGGAGGATCTTTTCAGTTCCAGAAGCTGCAATTTTCTCTCGGATCATCTCTTAAAACAAATGGATGAGTTATACTGGCTACAGCATTCTTAAGGTCATTGCTACTGTAATGGCGTTTGCATTATAGGGGTCATGAGACCAAATGAGCACAGCGCATTAGGTTATGTATAAGGTTTATGAGAATTAGAGTTTGAGCATCATTTATACGCTGCTGCACACTTTGAATTCCAGAGGCGAGATTTTCCAATAAGCTGGATGACAGTAGGTAAGACACAGAGCATGGAATGAGAGAGAGAGAGAGAGAAAGAGAGAGAGAGAGAGAGAGAGTCCATGGTAATATGGTATAGGGAGACACTCACTGGTGAAATGTCAAATTTTCCTCAGAAACATTTTAGTGCAATGTGCAGTCAAGTCCGTCCATGTTTTTTTCCCTATATGTTTTTTTAGGAAAAAGCAAGGGTTATTTTTTTTTCTATGTATGTCTGTATGTCTGTCTCTCTGTAAAAACATAATAAAAATCATCTCATAACGGGTCTTGGCATGATGCAAATAGAACCTCAGACAAACAACACATATAAAGTAACCTTAACTTGATCATATCTCCTGTTATACTCAACATCCAATTTCACACAGTATGAGTGCAGATCAATCCCTGCTATCTGTTTTACCCAGATGAGGATGGCTTCCCTGCGTAGTCTGGTTCTTCTCGAGGTTTCTTCCTATTACCATCTCAGGGAGTTTTTCCTTGCCACTGTCGCCATCGTCCTCGGCTTGCTCATCAGGGACAGTCTGATCATTTTGAATCATACATGTTCACTTTACATACAAACTTATATAACTTTTTTGATTGTGTAAAGCTGATTTGCGACAATGTCAATTGTTAAAAGCTGTCTGCACAAATAAAATAAAATAAAATTGAATTGAATAAAGTTGTAAATTTTTTTTTTTTTTCATTTCAAGCCAAACAGGTCATGGGGGCTTGGAGCCTATTCCAGGAGATGCCAGTCCATCTCTGGACACACACATACTCACTATGGGCAATTTGTGAACGCCAATTAGCCTAACCTACATGTCTTTGGACTGTGGGAGGAAACCGGAGTACCCGGAGGAAAACCCACCAAGCATGGGGAGAACATGAAAACTCCATGCACACAGAGACAGGAATCAAGCCTGGCCTGGAATTGAACCCAGACCCTAGAGGTACAAGGCAACAGTGCTAACCACTACACCTCCATGCTGCCAACAAACAAAAAAAGCGGGCAATACTAAGTACTCCCTTACTAACATAGTAAGTGATGGAGGCTGAAAATGAGGAACCAGAAGTGGTGCTCAATGCCTGGTTTTGGCTCTCCCTAGACAGTGTGCCCTGCGGAGAGTTGCCAGCACAGTCTCAGTCTCTTAAAATGTAGAAAGAAACAACAGTTATGAGTTTCACACCAAAGCCCCGCTACTCACTCAAGTACTGCATGGCTGGCCTTTTACAGGCAGTTAATAACAGCGGGATGGTAGAAAGTTATGTCCTGCCTGCCCTGGAGAGTTGAGGCCAATCTTGAACAAGATGGGAAGCTGGTCGTGGTGGTGAAGGACCGTGGTGGTGAAGTCCAAGTTTTGTTCCTGGTATGCACTGGTTCATATCTACCAAGGAAGGTCAACTTGTACATTTTCATGTGGATGTTACTCTGACTTGCACTACCTTACTAAACTTTGTTGCATACCAAATACACTGTTTCATTGTCGCAGTGGTTCCTAATGCCAGGGGTCTCTTTCAAGAGGGTTTTATATATAATTTACAGCAATATGAAAAAGACTTGTCACACAGCAAGTACATCAGTCTGGAAAAGGGATTTAAAGCCATTTTTGAGGCTCTGGGTTCCCAATGAACCATTCTGAGAGATATCATGATAGAGAAAAAAAATTGAGAAAAATCTGCTCATAAGTGGCCAGTCTAGTGAAAGTCCAGGAACTGCATAGCTGAACGTCCAAAGAATCAGTGTTCAAGGTTCCATCTTTTAATATAAAGAGACCGAACAAAAATGGCATCCATGGGAGAGATGCAAGGAGAAATAGCCATTATCATGGTTATTGATTTGTTTACTGTAACATAAAATGTCTTATTTTTTAACTGAACTGGGTTTAACAATGTATTTATTATTTACTGTATTATTTACTGCATACTGTATATGTTTGCATTCCCTGATATTGTACATATTAATGTATTCCTTTACAAAAAGCTCTAGCCAACCTTGAAAATAGGTAAACCTAAAAAGGCCAAATATTGCTGAGAAAACCTCTTTTGGAAAGTGGACTTTGACAGATTGTTTGTTTGTTTGCCTCATGTCACTCATGTTGTATATCCTGGGGGTGGAGCCTCATGAGCATTGGGGAAAGTGATTAAAAAGTTAATGCAATAATTCAAAATCATTTAACAGAGGTGACATGATGTCATTTTGTTGAAGCTGTTCGTGTTTAAAAGTGGCCATATTTATTTACTCAAAACATTGTGATGAACCATTACGTTTTATTTGCATGTTTCAACTTAGTATACTTTAACAAGAGAGGTGTGGACTTGAGTCACATTTCTTGATCTCAAGTCAGTCTTGATGACAAAATGGGTAACAAAAGACTTGAACGAGTCAACTTGTTGTTGACTTTAACAAGCATGACTTGAAATCGTACTTGGGGTTTCGGGTCTTGACTTGGGATCGATTCCGAAGCTGAAATATATAATTTGTGTGTAATGAAATGTCATTTTAAACAAAGTGTAAACAAAAGTGCTAAAGCAAAAATGTTTGTATGCAGATTGTATGCATGAATGTACTGTAAATCAGGTTTATAGTGGCCTCTAGTGGACAACAGCTTTGGGCGAACAAGAAAAACAGGTGCATTTGGCAATCAATGCACCCTGTTCCCCCATAAGAATTTAATTAATGTCAAATGCATTTGACTTTTAGCTGCAGTGTCATTTTAGAATTATTATAAACCATTACTTAATTTTTCCAATTGTTATGTAGAATAAAAGACTACATACTTATTTTTATTATAGCAATACTACAGTGCAAAAATACAGTTACCATTTAACTTTTTGTATTGTTGATTGTAACTGTGCTACATATCAATGCACATATGGTAATTTTAGTTCAATTATGTAATAAAGACAAATACAAAACTCACCCACTATTAGTGTAAACTTACTCTGTTACTCAGATTACAGATTTAAGATCGCGTTAAAATTCTGAAAAGACAGTGACTTGTTTAGGTCTCGAAACTTTTAGGACTTTGAATCAAAGACATGCTGGTTTGGGTTAATTGATATAATATTTTTATTATATAGATTTAATGCGTCTACATTAGACAAAAAAAAAAGTTCTCAGTTGTAATTATATCTGTTAATTAAAAAGTGTATAAATATGACTTGTAAACACCAGGTAATTACTCAGTGGCTATATTCTATATAGCTTTATCCTGTATACAGGGTCGTGGGGATGCCTGGAGTCTATCCCAGGAGACTTAGGGCACAGTAGGGCACAAGGCGGGGTACACCCTGGATGGGTGCCACTACTTCACAAGGCAAATACACACACTCACACAGATCATTCAGACACCGGGCAATTTGGGAATGCCAGCAGCATAATATGAATGTCTTTGGCCTGTGGGGGAAAAAAAAAAAAAAAAACAGGAGTACCCAGGGGAAACCCACCAGGCATGGGGAGAACTTCATGCACACAGACCCCAAAATGGGAATTGAACTCGCCCCTTGGAGGTGCAAGGCAACTGTGCTAACCACTCCGCCACTCTACCGCCACTGGCTAATTAATCCAATTAAAAGTAAAGTGCTTGACATTTCCAATTTACTACATGAACTAAATTCTTTTGTTAATTCATTTGTGACTTGTCAAGTGAAGCCCGAATTTGCCATCAAGCCCTGAATCTACAACCACTGTGATGATTTTACGCTAATCCTGTTTCATAGTCATTGTCAGTTGCGACCTTGACTGTGAAATAATGGAAGCTCTTTGAGATCATCCTTCAATCGTGATAGCGTGCCAATGATCAAATATGTCTCTGTCCCTCTAATCTCTGTGATGCTCTGAGCACAAAATTGTCTAGCTACTGGTCAGACTTGATTAACTAACCCCTACCAGCTGCTTGCCATTATATACTGGGAATCCAAACGATGTGCCATTCAGTGCTATATTTAATTATACTCACCATGTGGCCTAGACCCTTCCAGCTGGCAAACTTTTGCTACTCCCAATTCCTCCATGGCCAGTTTTTTTGTTTCAATCAAACAGAAAACACATGAAATTGGAGGCAGACTTGATAGTTGATTAGAGGCCAAGATTAACTGATTAAACAAGAATAAGTGGAGTCAGGTGTGGCTCCTGTTTGGTTGGAACGGATGTCTGCAGCCACTTCGGCTCTTTGAGGATGAAACCGAAAACTTGTGCTGTAGGTGCTTTTAGGGATCTGTCTTTCTCCCGTGGCATGATAACTGTGGTTGCAGATGAATTTTATAAATCCTTTAAAGCTAGCTTTCTCTTCTTGCCATGTAACAAACTTTGATGCCTTATTAGGGATGATATTCTTTTTCTAGCATCTCTTGTGAATTAATAATGTACATCATTTTCTGCCTGTATATTTGTCTACCTACTGTATCGATTTGCCTGTCTATTGACATTAAGTTAATCAAACTGTTAATTGTGTATGTAGCTTTTTTTTAATATATAAAAATAAATACACAGTTAAGAAAGGACTGAGTTATTGTGTAATTATCGTAATCACGTACACTGCTTGGATAATTAAAAAGGCCTTCCTTGGATTTAAATAAATACTTTATAACTAAGTGCTTTTGATTGAATAATTACTGCAGTAATGAATATGTTTCAGCAGTCAACAACTCTCTTAATGCGAAGTTATCCCATGCTTCTGTGGGAAAAGATGTTTCAAAAGGGTAAACTAATTGGCCTTCATCAAGAAAAGAAAACAACTAAGGAAATTAAGGCTAAAAAGTCTGGAAGTGGGTTACGAACTGTCCAATGCATCATTAACCCTAGAAGGATAACAAGGAAGGAAGTTGATGTGCTGAAACACACAAGAAACATGATCGGGAAACAAATGAAGAATGGTCATGTGATCTGATGAGTCCAGATTGAGCCTATTCCAGAGTGATGGGCACGTCGGGGTAAGAAGGGAAGCGCATGAAGCGATGCACCCATCATGCATAGAGTCCACTTTATAAGCCTCTAGAGGCGGGGTTTTGATCTGGGGTTGCTTCAGTTGCTCAGGTCGAGACTCAGCAATGTTCTGAAGTCACATGACCACCTGAATGTACTGAATCACCAGGTTATCACGTCTGTGGAGTTTTTCCTTTGGTGTTGGCACGGCCATATTTCAGGACTTAAACAGTAAAAGAGCGGCTCTGAGAGCATGAGGAATCATTTTCACACATAAACTGGCCACAGAAGAGTGCTGTCCTATTTGAAAGTCTTTAGGATGTTCTAGAGAAGGCTTTATGGAGCAGTTTGACTTTCCAGTCATCCATACAAGATCTGGATCAAGAATGATTGCTGGAAACAAATGTGACATTGCATAAAGTTGGAAATGTGCACCGTAATCAAAACTAAAGGCAGTCCAAGGAATTATTAGAAGTATTAGAAATTAGTATGGTGTATTATATACAGTATAGTGTATTATATAGTGTATTACAGTATTACTTTGACCTACATCCTTTAATACTTAGGCTATTAACTTACTTTCATTTATATTTCACTCATGGGGAAACCTTCTACAGAACGCCTTTGAGTTCCTTTCTCATGCAGGTGGCTCAGGCTTTTATTGTGCAAGACCCAGAATGAGAAATAACTGTTTGTTGTTAAATCTGCCCCAGTGGCTATTATGAAAGCAAAGACACTGTGCATCTTATGCCACTGATGAATGGGATGATAACCTGGATAGCTACAAAAAAAACAAACAAAAAAAAACATAGTTCATCCACAGAGGATGCTCTGGCTTAAAGAGATGGAGGGGGAAAAAGGAAATGAACAAGAACAAAGATGAGATAGAGGAGGGATAGGAGGTTACTGAAAACATTGTTGATGAAGGGAGTAGGAGCTTCTCGCTTCATAAATTACATACAGGAACAGCACATCTCATTGATCCGGTGATAAACAGTCACTGCTTAAGTAAGCTAACACTCAGAAATGTACTTTATCTGCAGCTGACAGCTTGGGCTTTTTTTTTTAACCTGCCCTGGTTTTCTTCCATAAAACTGTAAGTAGCCTTTGTCTTCTTCTTCTTCTTTGTCTATCAGCTTTTCTCTTTCAGGGGTTGCCTCCGCGAATCATCTGCCTCCTGAATGAATCATCTAACCCTGTCCTCTGCATCCTCTTCTCTCACACAAACATCAGCTCCAACCTCGGCATCCTTCCACCCATGTATTCACAATCTCTCCTCTGAACACGTCCAAACCACCTCAATCTGACTTTATCTCCAACACAACTAACATGGGTTATCCCTCTGATTGACTCATTCTTGATCCTATCTATCCTTGTCACTCCCAAAGAGAACCTCGACATCTTCATCTCTGCTACCTCTAGCTCTGCGTCCTGGTAAGGCTGTAAGTAGCCTTTGTGTTAATTTGAACCGTCATTGAAGCTGAATGCAAAATATAGCAACAACTTCTTAAAATCTTAAAATTAAAAATCTTGTCTTGTGAGATGTGAGAATAAGATCTGTTCAATCTACTGTAGTTAGTTTTGAAACCATCTTGCATCTGAAATAAAAAGGAAATGAAGGACCTTTCTTATCAGGAATAAATTGGCCCTGCATATGCTTTTATATCTGAGATGTTTTATTTTATATCCATGGCATATAGAAGCACAGAGAGTTTAATGAATTGAAATAAATTCAAACTGAGTCAGGATCTTACAGGAAGTGGATTAGTTACATGATCTGTTGACTCTTTCAGTGAATACACTGCTTCCGTCTGGCACGCGGTCAAAATGCCATCCCTAGAGATCCGAGGTCACGACTCTCCAGGTGGATCATACGGAGACACGATTCGAGACGTGAATTGAATTTGATTTAAGAGGACACTTACTGACAGCTCATGCCTTTTTGCCCCAATAACCTACACTTTGCTCAGAGTCCATAATACCATTCAAGCTTTACACTGATCAGGCACAGTATATACTGTACATTACCAGTCAAACATTTGTACACGCCTTCCAAATTTCATGGTCTTTCCTGTTTTTTCTTATTTTTTTCTACACTGTAAAACAAATTTTTCAATAATCTCCTTTGAGCAGCTGATATTGAGATGTATCTGCTACAGAACTTACTGTACTATCTGTACAGCCTTCATCTCAATCGGCTCTAATCTGAGGTGCTGTTTGTTAACTGGCGATTTCTGAGGCTGGTAACTCTAAATGAACTTTTGGTCCTGCTTTCTTAGGAAGGTCTTCATGAGAGCCAGTTTCATCATGGTGCCATTCCAGTCTCATCCCACAGAATTGCAGTACAAATTGTATATGCTGGTTATGACACCCAGTGCACCACAGCCATGAGGCCCAGCAAGCAAAGAGCCCACATCTGCCAACCCAGACCCCAAACTCCCCAGATCACAATCCAGATCCCAACCCACCCACATCATTTAAAGGATCGGCTTCCAACATCCCATTTCCTGACACCACAAAAGAACATCAGAGGCTCTATGAGGGGTCAGAACCTTCCTAGTTGGATAATATTTTGTCCATGGTCAGTGTATATGTGAGGGGTAACTAACTAACTAACTAACTAACTAAATAAATAAATATGCAGTTACATAAAGAATTTATGCTGCAGAATAAAACTTTCCTGCAACTATTTTATTTCAGCACTATTGCTTCTTGTTTCATGCCTGTAAAACAAATGGAAATTTTATAAACATCCAAAAGAAATAAAAAAAAGTGAACTCAACTCTTCTGTAATGATTGAACTGCATCGTCGATCAATCAGTAACAGCAGGAAAAGCAGTCGACATGAGTATCGCAGAGAGTTGAGATTGCTTGAGAGGGATCGATATTTGAGTCCCTGTCCTTGAACTGTTTCACAACACCAAAAGATGCTGATGCATAAAACGGTCTTGTTTTCAGCCAGACCGGCAAAATAAAATGTGCACATCTATCTTTATAACTCAGTCTATCACTGGAACTCTAAACATGCCATGCTTTACACATATTAGATGTACAGTAAGGTGATCACACGCTCTGTTTCCACACAACAGCGCTTGACACGATGTGATCTTTATAAACTTTGAAAGGCATGTTTTTATTGATATTGTCCAACCGTAATTGGACGATGAATTTGATGGTTTATCATAATCGACCTAGCAAAAGTATTAAAGACACTGTCACCTTACCGAGCATGTCTGACGCAGCAGTAATATTGCATTTAGCTGTGGTACGAAAAGCCATTAGAGTGGCACAGAGCAGACAGCTTTATTTAATCTGCAGCTTGCCATCAGCTCTTTCCTCTTCTCAGACTGGCACAGTAGGTGTCTGCGCTGTCAACCTGAAACTAATGCTGTGAGGAAATGCTGGAGGTTGTGCCAGGTCTGAGACAAGCTTTTCCTCAGAGGCCAGGTCAATCTGACCACAGCAGCCTAGTTGTGTTCCATTTACACCCATAGTGTGCATAGAGCAAATAGACAGGCTTAGTGCTATACAAATTTTTGTTACATTTGGACTTTCCGTTAGTGGTTTTAAGGGTGAGAACTCTCCGAGACATAGAAGGACAGGGCTGCTATGAACACATTTTTTGAACAGCAGGAACACTCCTTTCAGAAGGGCCAAGTCAACCGGATATAACGTTTTACTCTTTTTATAATGTGTTTCTTTAAATTGAACTGAAATTCGGTTAATGGTGCAGTAGGAAAGGAGGATTTCAAGTTTCCTAGCAATTTGTCTCTGGGACAGTACACCCACAGACTTACCAACAATCCGACCCCTTCATGAATCAGACATTTCTTTTGATTGGTTGATTCCAGTCTGAAAAGAAGGGGAACAAATAGTAGTCTTAATAAATCTATGATCCCAAACTGTGGGGGTGTATTTACTTCTTGCATGTCTGTGTATACTGTATACTATGTGAGTGGATGTTATATGAGGAGTTTAAAAGTGACACCAGAATGTCTCTGAGGCCATCTACTGGCTGGCTGTGGTACAATTTTTAACCTCGCCCATTCTCATGTTAGGAAATTAAACACATTCTGAATATTTATCTCTTTTTTTTCAGGAATAGTGTTTTGTCTTGTCCAAGTTCACTTGTCCTTGATATGACCTTGATATGTCATATAAAAGCGAAATTACACACACACACACACACACACACACACACACACACACACACACACACACACACACACACACACACACATTAAGAAATTTAAATTCAACACACACACATACACACACACACACACACACACACACTGAAGCTCTTGTGAGATCTGAGGCAAAGCCACGTTTTTGTTCTGTTGTAAAAGGTTGTAACAGACCTGCAGGGGGGCGTGCTTTAAAGTTTCTCACAATCTTGCTCATTCAGATGTCTGAGTCCTCTCTTTGTACTGATATAACAAATAGCAAACCAACATGAGTGAACATAGTGATGGCATTAAACAAGACTAGTTTAATTTCATACAAAAATGTAGGACCTGAGCGAACACTTAACGTAGCTTGGGATGCTGCACAATTCACAAAAGTGAATGTCTGACTAAATAAAACCCATGAACTGAGCTCCTGGTAAAGTTACAGAACTCAGAGATCATTGCCACATACTGTACTGTATATGGGAAAGTGGAGTCTTTTGAAAGACGTGCACTACATGTGACATGCAAGGAATTTTCATAAGCTTTATTTTAAGCTAGCTGTTGGTGTTGATCATTCGGCTGTTCCCATCGAGGGGTCGCCACAGCAGAACATCCGATCTGCACAAGAGCTTGGCACAGACGCCCTTCCTGACGCAACCTACCCATTTTACATTTTATCTGGACTTGGGTTCGGCACTGCATTGGCTGGAGTTTGGGCATAGACTTCTCCTTCTCCATGGTACACAAGAAACCTACCACTGATCCCCAATGGCTTTTTTTTAAAACTAAGTACTGTTTACAAATTCAAAGGGAGAGCCAAGTAGGTAGATATCTATTACAAATTTCAGTCCTCTTTCCCTAAAAATGTCAGCACTTTAGTTCTTGTACATTAAACTAATGTTGTTCTTCTAGCTCAGGCGGCACGGTGGTGTAGTGGTTAGCACTGTTGCCTTGCACCTCAAGGGTCTGGGTTCGATTCCGTCTCTGTATGCATGGAGTTTACGTCTTCTCCCTGTGCTTCGTGGGTTTCCTCCGGGTACTCCGGTTTCCTCCCACAGTCCAAAGGCATGCAGATTAGACTATTTGGTGTTTCTAAGTTACCTGTTGTGTGTGTGTGCGCCCTGTGATGGACCGGCACTCTGTCCTGGGTGTACCCCTCCTTGTGCCATTGGTCTTCTGGGATAGGCTCCAGGCCACCTGCGTCCCTGAATACAGGATAAAGCGGTATTGATGATGAGTGAGTCTTTTTCTAGCTGCCTCCATTAGGGGTTGCCACAGCAGACCATTCAATTTTGTGCATTTTGGTTTCGGCACAGGGTTGTACTAAGGTTCTGAAAAATGATACATGTAGCTCCTCAAATTAGTGAGTCAATCCCCACCAAGGCTCGTGTTAAAATGGCCAACTTTACAACACCAATAAACTCGTTTACAACCTGGTACAAATGTAGTTTGGGTCTCCAGGGCAAGATTTCCCAACCATGACAACTTTACTGGGGATTTACTCAGTTAAAATACATTAAGCATAATTAGGAGTGAAGCCGATTTGATTGCCAGCTGCATTAAAGGTGTCAAACCTCTAGGTGTCTGCTACAGTATGAATCTCTTTAGCTAACCAGCTGAACTGGAATCATTGTGGTCGAACTTGAATGAGAATGTATTGAGAATTGAAAATGTAGGAGTTGAAACGGGATGACATGGAGAGTATGAATGTACCTGTATGGAGTTCAATCAAATACATAGTTATTTTGCTTCCTTATTTACAGAGTGACATTGACAGAAAACAAGCAACCTTATACACTCAATCACTCATTGTCTATGGCGCTTTGTCTCAGGGGGCCCGGATCTTAACCCAGGAGACTTAGGGCATGAGGTGGGTACACCCTGGACAGGGTGCCAGTCCATCTCAGGTCACACACACTCATGCTCAAGTCCACCAGCACAGGGAGATCAAGCAAACGCCATGCCCACAGACCTGAGGCAGGAATCGAACCTTCAACCTTGGAGGTGCAAGGCAATGATGATGATCAATGATGAACCAATAAGCCACCGTGCTGCCACCAGACACACTTTAAAGCACAATTTCTGAAACCAATACCATTTCCAACTTGCCATGTAATATGCAACATGTGAACCATCTGCAATAACACAAAACTGTAAAACAGGGCTGTTCAACATCCAGTCCTGGAGGGTCAGTGTCCAGCACACATTGATTAAAATTCATCAACACTTAAGCACAGCCACTGAACCTGACAATTAACAACTTAGTTGAATCGACTGTGCTTTAACAAAAGCACGCCTAACTGTGCTGAACGCTGGTCGACCAGGCCTGGATTTAAACAGCCCTACTACACTATAAAGCATTGAACGTACAAAAGAACCATATCAGATGAAACCGACATCTCATGAACCCTTCTCTTTCAAAGCCATAAGTGAATGTGTGTTTGTGTGCCCTATTGTGTGTGTGTACAGACAGACAAATTGTCACCTTGCACCACAAATAAGAACTAGCTTGTTCATGTCCAGTGTCTCGCATTGTCTGAATGTTGCCACAAGACTTAATCAAATGGAATGGTGTATAAGTGGTTGTTGCACAAAGGACTTTTGTATATTCAGTACACAAATGCAGGCTTATTGGCAGCTTAATAGAGTAATTAGTAAGTGCCTGAATGTTGCAGGCTGTAGGTGTAGGTTCGCATCTCAACGTCATGGTGTTGGAATATGTGAAGAGCAGCAGATGGCAGTGGAAGTACAAGAATAAATACATGGGAAATCAGCTGTCTAGGTCTCATTCACTAGAGAAAGTGAAAACTCACATCACCCTAATCGAAGGGATGGATGAAGGTTCGGAGACGCCATAACACTTTACAATTCATCTCAGATTTATGATGTAGGTAAGTACGATTAGGTGTTGTGTTTTATTTTAGATGATGCCAGTGTGCTTTTTGAACATTATATGCAATATAAAAGTGCTTCAAAGTTGTAAAACTAAGGTGCCTTAGTGAGTCATCATCACGGCAGAGGAGTCTTTCAGGAGGTGCAGGAGAAGTGAGAACATAACCAGACAAGAATGAATCTGATGATGTGGTATAAATCATTAAATGTGCTAAAGAAATAACAGGAAAAATATATATATATACCTAGTAGCAAAAATGACAAAAAAAAATTGATTTATAGCAAATATATACTGACTGTAGCTAGTGCCTTGTTCACTGCAAATCCCCTGTGGCAGGTTTCCTCATTTACATAAAACTCTCCTGCCTTCATTTTACAAAGAATGCAACATATACTACATCTGCAGACTCCAACTGAGCAGCCATGTGATACATTTGTTTTTAGGCTCAGAGATTTTGAGTCTCAGAGAATACCACATGCAAAAAAAGAAGAGAAAAAAACTGTAAATACTTTACCATGTATAGGTACACTCATAAATTGGTAATATTCATAAAAGTAAGGTCACATTAAAGAAATGGGAACAATGTTTTACTGCAGATCTGTGAGATTTTAAGACCAGTTGTTTATGTAACAAATTAAGCAAGAACCTAATTTCCCCTTTTGTCTGTTGCAACCATTCAGCATTCAGCATCACCAGTATACTAATCATGAACATGATCATGTGCCATCATCTGCACCTGTTTCTTACTGGTTCATCCCTAAAGTTAGATGGATTTTATGCTTGAATTATTCATAGGTCACTGTGGTCACTAACAAACATAAAAACATTCCTCTGAAACTTCTCAGGTGCAGGGCCTGGACTGAAAATGAGAGCCACAAAACCCTTCAGGAAGCCTGGAGACTTATTCCTATCTGCCTCTTTGGAAGCAAAATTAAATAATAGGGGGGGGGGGCTCAAGTCTTTTACACAGTACTGTATGATGGGAACTTTCATCAAGGCCATGTAGGATCTACTGTACATGTATACCCTGGGCAGCATTCATTCTATAGGATCTTCTTCCAAATGAGAACTGTCCATGGCAGTTATATGAAGAATAGCCAATGTTACAAGAAGACTCACCTATCATCCATACCGATTTATCCTCGCAGGGGACCTGGAGCCCTTCCTTGGATTAGTTAAATCTGCATGTTTTTGGACTGTGGAAGGAAACCCACCAAGCACAAGGAGAACCTACTAACTCCATGCACAAAGACCCCAAGGCAGGAATTGAACCTGGACCTAAGAAGTGACAGTTCTAACCACTAAGCCGCTGTGTTCATAGAGTGTGCAACTCCTAGAGTATTAAAGTGCAGAACAGTGACGCATAAGGAACATGAATGCTTATCCAGCACAAGCAAGTCAAGATCTTAAAGTGAAGCCAACCATATTGTGTTGTACCATTACAGGAAATAGGGATTTGCCGCTGTTTATCAGTCTCTAAAAAAAAGGCAAGTGTAATCAGGTCTTAGGCCCACAAGGCCCTCTTATTTACTGCATCCTGTATGAGATCATTCATTGAGTAGCTCAGCATGCTGAACCACATTTGGTAATGCATTTATTTGGCCTTGGTAAACTTTAACTAAGGTGGAGACAGTCACTCAAACTCATTCCACCCAAATGATTGGTACAGTATATCTGGACATGGCAATGTTGACTAGTATGTGGTTATCTAAGAACTAGAAAGATGTAAATGTTTAGAAAGAGATAGAACTTCAAAAGCTCCAGCTAGTTTATGTTATCACCTTAGACTAGGACTTGGGGTGTCCTCTGGGCCTTTTGGATGCAGGCTTTCATTCCAACCAAACAGAAGCTACACTTGATAGTTTATTGAAAGCCAAAAATTACTAATTAAACAGTGTGGCTTCTGCTTAGTTGCACCCACATGGCCCTTTCTGGATCCAGTTTGACCCCTCTGGACTAAGGGCTACATTCCTCCAATAGCCTTGCCCCAGCAACTAGTCTGTAAGGGAGGTATCTGAGGGGATTATCAATGTGTGCTCGTCCTTTTTTCAGAGCAAGTTTTGGGCTTTTAGGTGAAATAGTTTCCATCTCATTCATGAAAATTTTTTCTCTATTGAGACATGGTCTATAGTCTTTTGACAGGCCTAATTAAGCAGTGACAATCCTGAGACAAAAAGGCCACACCAAACACCCGACAGCTGTCTTGAGGTGTCAGTCAGGCACCCTAAGATTGGGTCTGTCCCTGAGGCTGGATATAAAAATGCTAAATCTTTTTAGAAAGTTGGTTGTGTGAGTCTAATTAACATAGAAGGAGATAATACCAGATGGGCAACAAAGCACCTATAAATACTTACTCACTCATTGTCTATACCACTTTATAGTCGTGTGTGGGGGCTTTATAGGTCATGTGGGGCCTGGATCACATCCCTGTAAACGTAGAGCCTATCTCATGAGTCTTAGGTACACCCTGGACAGAGTGCCAATCTATTCCACGGCACATACACGTAGACTGTGGGAGGAAAACCGACCAAGCACAGAGAGAACAGGCAAACTCCATGCTCACACACTCAAGTCGAAAATCGACCCCAGACTTTCAAAAGTGCATATTGAAAATGAAGCTATATCATATCTTCATTTTAATGTACTTTTTCAATAGAAATTAGTGATATGATTTGATCAAATAACTCCATAAATAAATGAGGGAGGCAGGAATGCAAGGGCAAGTGTTGTCTTTAGTAATCATCACACAAGACTAAACACACTTAACTGAAACAGACACAGGAGCTTATCACTAAAGCTAAGTAATCTACACACACAGCAGTCGCTAGACAAAGAGAAACTGAATAACAGAACATAGATTATAGAACTAAAAACAGATTAGGACAAGTGTGTGATCTAAAGAACCAACTTAAAATAAAACACATGATAGCAACAATGAATGCAGTGCTTGATGGGAGCTGTATTCTAGTGCCACCATGGTGCTATCCGTAGTCCAGTGCCACATGACACTTTTCTGGAAGTGGCATTACATGAGGTTAATTCTCTGAGATGCAGCACAACACACTGTCTTTGTCTACGAAATTGAGAAGGATGCAAATGTGATCCAAATATTTACGCCTATAGATTATGTGTCTAGAAATCAGGAAATCAAATATCAGGTGACTGGAGCAATAACTAGGGAAAAAATATTAAACCTGGAAGGAGCAACCTATTACTTACTGCAGCCGGATAAGAAATGGAGAGCTTTGCAGCAGAATGGGCAGAATACACACATCATGGAGATTCAGGTGAAAAAGCTGTTCCTTTATTTAGAAAATAGTGGGCTTGAATGGGAAATGGTAGCAGAGAGAGTCAAAGTAAGGAGAAGTACATTGTCTCTTCATGGGAGGAGAGGTGTTTCAGTGAGTCAGGCGAGTCAGGTGAGTCAAGGCAGTTGTTGCTGGCAGTTGTGCGGTGCATGGATTGCCAGTAGATTCAAGAAGCAGCAATAGAACCAAAGGCATCTTTACGGGGTTCTGGACCACAATACTGTATACAATACTGGAGCTGAAGAGAGACCAGCCTATGTTCTTTAACCTATAGATTTTGTTACACAAGTAATCAAACTTCTGTTGAAAATAATAAATGTGTTTAAAAGACGCAATATTCTGGACTCTTTTCAATCTTTTAAACTATCCGAAATTTAAATATAAAAACCTTCACTATCAGCTCACAAACTGTAAGCCAAGAACCTGGTCATGAATGCAGCAATTAAGCTTGTACTTGCATAGGAATCACATATTGTACATGCAATCTTTAGTCAAGCACTAGGCTTTATCCTACTGTAGTACTGACATCGTTCTGGTTAAAGTGGTAAATGACCTCAGATCAAAGTTGTTTGTTCTTTTGTTTTATTGATTGATCTTAATTTGGCTTTTGATACTTTATATCACAGTACTTTTCAAGGAAACTAGAAAAAATTTTTTTTTTATCTGACTGCTACCGAAAAAAATGAGTTGTGTGCACACATTTAGGAGTTAATACCCAAGTTGTGCACCTTGTTTTTTAGTTAAGAAAAGGTTAAATTTAGATATAATTGCTTCTGAACAAAAAGTATGTAGACCAAAAGTACATAGACACCATAAACATCACCTGCTTATGTGCTTGATCGCCATCCTAGTCCAAAACCATAGGGACTTATATGAAGCTGGTTCCTCATTCGCTCCTCTGGGAATTCACCTTCTCTCTTCTGGGATGTCCATATGTGTTCAGGGAAGTTGAGGTCTGGGCTCTGTGCAGGACATTTAATGTTTACCATTTCAACACGCTCTAAAATCTATCAAATGCCACTTAAGCCCAACATTCAGTGCAGAAAAATGATAACATTAATTTATGGTTAATTATAACAACCTCTTTGAAGTTAACAGAAAGACAGGATCAGAAACACTGCTTCCTAAGGCCAAATTTTTATGGATGATATTAAAGTGAGCTGGAGAAGCTGAGCGCTTGGTAAGCTTAGCTTTTAAAATCCTGATAAACAAGCACATTAAATTAATCAACACATTATCGCTATTTTAATCAAATTGCCAAGTTAAAAGCATGATAAAATAGTTTACACTCACCAGACACTTCATTAGGTACACCTGTTCAACTGCTCATTAATGCAAATATCTAATCAGGTTTTCACACATGGCAGTGCATTTACGGTAGGAATGTAGACATGGTCCAGAGCAACTGCTGAAGTCCAAACCGAGCATCTGAATGAGGAAGAAAGGTGATTAAAATTACGTTGAACGTGGCAGGGGTGTTGGTACCAAATGTGCTGGTGGGAGTATTTCTCAAAACGTTTTCATGATTTTCATGCATAACTGTCTTTAGGGTTTAGTAATAATGGTCTATAAAATAAAAAAATATTCAGTGAAGTGCAGTGAGAGCGAGTCTGGGTGAAAATGCCTTGTTGATGCCAGAGGTCAGAGGAGAACAGCCAGACTGGTTCGAGGTGATAGAAAGGTAACAGTAACTCAAATAACATCTCCTTTAAACTGAGGAAAGCATCTCTGTATGCACGACACATCGAACCTTGAAGCTATTCTGTCAGCTAAGAACAGGGAACTGAGGATGCAATTCACATGGGCTCATCAAAAAGGACAACAAAAGTTTGGAAAAATGTTACCTGATCTGATGAGTCTCCATTTCTACTGCAAGGCTTAGATGGTGGGGTCAGAATTTGGTATAAACAACATGAAAGCATGGATCCAT
Source organism: Clarias magur (assembly GCA_013621035.1). NCBI lineage: Eukaryota > Metazoa > Chordata > Actinopteri > Siluriformes > Clariidae > Clarias > Clarias magur. The sequence goes on along the minus strand of QNUK01000016.1, from coordinate 2,371,739 downwards.
CCTGGCTTGAGTGGTTCAGGCTGCTGCCGGTGGTGTGGTGGTGTGATGGTGTGGGGGAGATTTTCTTGGTGCACTTTGGACCCCTTAGTACCAATTGAGCATAGTTTAAGCGTGCCATGTGACAAAGTCAAAATCATGTCAAACTGCTTTCTTGGACATGATAATTAATTCACGGCACTCCTCAGCCTCCATAGCCATCAGATCTCAATCCAATTCAGCACCCTTTGGGAAGTGGTGGAAGTACCTAATGGTGTGGGCAGTGAGCACCTTTTTATGTCTTTAAATTGCTTTATTACATTACATTTAAAAGCAGTAATTCTGCCTCTGTTTTTGTGCCTAACCAATCTCTGTATACGTTTCACATGTAAACAGTGACCTGACTAGTGAATGCAACTTACCAAATACAGTACACCCCAGGATGCTCTAATGGAACATCATCTCTCTCTCACACACTGTGTAGTACTGTATGTCAAGATTAATTAATAATAGTCCTGATTTTCTATCCAAGAAGTGAATCTATGCAGATTGAATTTTTTCCTCCGAATTGCATTATATTATGTTATGTGTCATCCATTTAGAATAAAGATGCATGGATAAGTCAGTGTTTCTCCAACATCACCTGGGGGAGGCAGTACATTCACATCTGAGAAAGCCACTGTTCTGTTCATATTAGATAAAATTTCACTAATTGCACACTGCTGTATTTGTATGAGTCATTGTGCGAGTTGTGTGTGGAGTCTGAGGTCAAACGATAAACAATATGCCTTAAAAGGAATTTCAGCTTTTCTCCCAAGGTCGTTTTGAGCTTTAAAAAATGACAGAGGTTGCTCTACAGTAATTATGCTGATCTCCAGTCTGGCCCCAAACTGTACGGCATATCAAAATTTGACAACTGCTGATTTGTGATTACTATTGTGCCAATCAGGTGATGCAGGTTTGACATTGAATCTTATCCGTGACAACATGAAGCGTGTCCATTGTTTTTGGAGGAACCATATAGCTTTGGATGGGTCATTTGGCTTCTAATTCAATTACTGTGATGACAGTGTGCTAGCGTTAAGGACAAAGTGTTGTTTAAGCACCCAAAGCCACTTAATGTTGCATCCACCCAGCTACGGTGTTCCACCTTAACATTCTATCAGTGACTAGGTGTAACACGTCATGCATAGTACATTTGCATAGTACATTTTCTAAATGTTGCTGCGCTATGAATTTTAACATAAATATACAGTACAGTGCGTGTATATTTTACCATATACTGTACTTCATATATTCAAATGAGATTTATTCAGCAGAGATTTTTCTGGCAGCAGGATAAACCACGAGACGTGGCTGAACGGAATATTAGTCTCACGTCTTAGTCTGGCCTCCAGCATTTATATGATATTCTCTTTCTTTTCAGATCCGTCCATTTTCTGATAGATTAGGAGTGAAGTAGAGAGTTTGCCATCAAATTAATGATCTAACTTCCTACGCATTCCTTTTGTTCTTTAACTGTACCGTGCCTTTCATCGTGCCACAGATCAATGGGACGTTTGGTCGCGCTTATAATTATTGGTGGCATGTTTTGTATTTCTCTGACAGTGAAATTCAAGGAGCAGTTCTAAAGTGTGCAATGTTTATATTTTGATCGTGTGGGCAGCACTTGATAGCCTGCCTCTGTGCCGTCTCCGAACGGAACCCGATGCCAGCACAGGGACCTTGTTGGTCTGAAGGCAGCAGCCCGTGGCATGGAGCCAAAATCCATCTGCAAGGAAGCCATGAATTTGTCTTTCTGTTTCATTGAGCACATTTCATTAAGGCCAATGAACTTCTACTTCTGGTGCAAGGGAACAGAAACATATGCCAGTACTGGTGACGGCAATTTATTGTGAAGTTGCAAATTATGATAAGAAACGCATAGCGCATATTATGTTATGTATATATAATGTATATAAATGCATAAAACTAAACTAAACTAAACCTGATATGATTGACAATTATAATACTAAAGTGGCTTTAGTTTTTATAATTTTCTTAATCAATGTTAACAATCAATAATGAATTCATTATTAATAATTAACAATAACCGAAAATACATTTTTGGATAACTTCAAATTAAGTTTTATGCAAACTGTTTGTGCAGCATTTTACAACAATATTGTGTTTCTCATTTATTCTCTAATTTATTTGGGGCAGAACACCAAAGTAGCAACATTTCCCTGCAATTTAATTATTATTATTATTTTTTATCAATTAAGATGAGTAAATGTGTGATTCTTTCAACCTCTCTCTCTCTCTCTCTCTCTCTCTCTCTCTCTCTCTCTCTCACGTATGAACATTGGCTGTGCACTTGAAGTGATCACAAACATACAACAGTTACATTTACATTTTCATTTACATTTATATTTGCCATATATGACATTTGGCAAACACCCTTTTCCAGAGCAACTTTTATTTATATCTCATGGGTCTTGCTCATGGGATCAACAGTGGCATATTGGGGGTAATGGGGTTTGAATGCCAGGGACTATCTGACTATCTGACCATTTTGATTCATACACTTTCACATTTCATACAAACTTAAACAATTCTTTTGATTGTGTAAAGCTGCTTTGCGACGATGGCAATTGTTATAACGCTATACAATAAAATTTAATTGAATTGAATTGAATTAGTTTGAATTGAATTGATTCTGGAACCTTCCGATAAGTGGTACAATGCTGGATTGAGCCAATGTCATGATAGGAAGACTTTAAAAAATTAAGATTGGTTAAATTCTTAACAGCAATTATTTGATTAACCTAACTAATTCAAAAACATTCAAATCTAATACCTGCTGTATTCCAAAGCAGACTCATGTCAACTGTGTGAGTATTTGTTTATTATTCATATAAAGTACTGAACATGTGCAGTGTTTAGCTTCTATTCGAATATGCCTGCAGTGCTATTTAGTGTGGTAAGTTCATTCAAGTTCATCCCTGATAACATTTACAAAATGAATTTACTTCCTCTCTAGCATTACATAAACCACGCCATTAATTATAAGAACAACCCGACAGACATTTTCACTCAATTGCATCAGAAATAAAACAGCAATTTGCTTTGGTATGGAGTTACACATTTCCACTGCCAAACAAATGTATTGTTAAAGGGTTAAATCCGGCTTTTCTCAACTTTACAGTGTTACGGTGTTGGTGCTGTGAAACATCGCAGCATCAAAGTACTGAAGTTGACCTTTTCAAATTGTCTAGAACTTTTCATTCAAAAGTGCTTAACACGAGCTAATAAAAGGTCATCCCTAGATGAAAGGCATAAAAAAAACTTTATCCCAGGGTTTGTATTTATTTATTTATTTATTTTTGCAAATTCAGTCATTTTTTCCTCTTTTAGTCAAAAACTAAAAGAGAATCAAAGTTTTGAAAAGCATCCATGCGTGTGACAGAATATGGAGAAAAGTCCATAAACAATCTCATATTCAGTCTAATCGAGTTTGTGTCTTGAAATAAATGCAGGTAGTGGCCTGTGGAACCCTGGCCTGTTGCCATCATCGGCAATGATTGACTTTGTTTATTGGCCCGGAGGATTACGTTGACCTGGGGTGGAAGTAAATTGTCTCGGTTGCATACATAAATAAGTGGTTATCAATCCTTTATCATCGAGCTGTGAGACATGTGTTTGGCATGGACCGCTGCTGGGGAACGAAGGCTAAAAGGGGACAATATTCAATTGCAGCATAAACACTGACACTCTGAGTTCTGATGACGACCATTCGGTTATATAAACTGAGATCATTTAAATGGGACTTATTATGCAAAGTTGACCTTTTAGTAATTTTAAGGAACCTTCATTGTGAGTGTACAAACAGAACAAAATGTTCCCTTTTTTGTTTTTTTTAATTGGCTGGGGTTTAAACAAACCGATTGTATCTTCTCTCCTAATGTGAGCACATGTAAAAAGTCATCCATCCCCTAGGTTGTTGCTCAGCTCTGCTGTTCTCTAGGGGGCGTAGCTCAGCAGTAGCTCATTTACATGGACACTGAAATGGCATTTTTCATAGGAGTCAAGAAGAGTGTTAGGTAAAAAAAAAAAAAAAAAAAAAGCATATCAGAGGCGGCACACAAATAAATAATATGGGAACTATAATGTAGCAATGCTCTCATTGATTTTCCTCTTTATCTTATGCATTTAGAAGATAAGAGAATTTACCTATTTGTTATCACCTTTTAGTTATATGTTTTATTTAATAAACCATATATATATAGTATAATATATAGTATTATATATATATATATATATATATATATATATATACTATATATATTAAAATAAATAAATAGTATATATATATATATATATATATATATATATATATATATATATATATATATATATATATATACTTATTTATTTATTTTAATACATATAATATATATTTATTTATTTATTTATTTATTTTAATTGGAGTTTAGCTGATGAGGATGATTAGACTTTAAAATTAGACAGAAATTTTGATTTGATTGCACATTTGAGATATGTCTGAATTGGTGAAAACACTACCAACCTACCGTAGGCCATGCACAAGACTGTTTATGCTAATTTTATTCGTTCCAAAGAGAAATCAGAACTTGACTGAATGATTACCAGAGAAGATGAGAATCTGCATTGGACATCTTTGCACTGTGGTCAACAGAGATTACACCTTATACAACAGTTAATCTGATTGGACTAGAGGCATTCCATGAGTGGTGATAATGGACTGTAACAGCACTGGGACATTTATGTATCAGTGGACAGTATGTATCACTCCACATCCCAGGTGTTATAAAAAGTGTTAATTACATGAACTGTCGGTTGCAGCATGGGTGAAAGTAGACCTACACGGTCTGCAGTACTGAGGAGAGAGCAGCTGCCTGTCAAAATCCATACTCAAAACAAATCATGGAGCTACTCGACAACAAAACATCTGATAACGTTCTATCATCTTAAACAACACTTTACTTCCCTAATTATTACCAATAATTTGTTGTGAATTGCCTCTGTGTTGTTTTCTGTATTCTTATTTATGCTACAAAGCTAACTTGAGACTAACACAAGGCTAAATCTCAAATCGCTTTCTAACCCCTAGTCATTGGCACGACTGGTGAGTGGGACATGCGACTGTACACCCTACGCAGCGCACTAGCTTTCCATTTCTGTTTAGGATTTAACCCAGCACCCAGAATTTAATGGAGCTGAAATTCTAAAACGGAATAAGTTGAAATATAACTGGAACGGTTATATAAATGTAAGTGGAACTGTTGCATGAAAACAATATCACACTTTAGTTCATGGATATCAGCAAGGCCGTGATATATTCAGTAGCTCAAGCCTATGACTGCATCACAGCTGTGCTGATATTCAATACAGCAGATCAACCTCAACATTCCAGATGCTTTTGCCTCATTTAATACCACACACTCAATCACTCACTCAAACCCACTTACCCACCAACTCACCCACCCTCCCTCCCTCCCTCCCTCCCTCCCTCCGCAGGAGGCCTGGAGTCTGCCCTGGTAATTCATTACAGGGCACAAGTACACTCTAACACACTACTATAGTTAGCCTACTCTGCATGTCTTTTGACTGTATGAGGAAACCAGAGCATCTGGAGGAAACCCAGCAAGTACTGGGAAAACACACAAACTCCATGCCCACCGACTCGAAGGCGGGATTTTAACCTTTGACCCTGGAGATGTGAGGTCACCTAATTACTATTTAACCATGATGTGTCATTTAGTACTATTTACTATACAATGATAGAGATATTATTATTTTATTGAGTCTGGTAACCCAATTAAAGAACATTTCTTTAATGTGGAATCTTAAACAGCTTTTCTTTGCTATAGTGACATCTGGCTTGCTCATTAGAGATCAACATACTGTATAGAACGTAAAAATCATATAATTGAATAAAAATGGTTATTATATTGATGTTTCTCTCACAAGTCTGTCTTTTATTTCAGAGTAATTATGGCAGTGGTAAGGGTTTCATATTGACGTGTGCATTTGTAGCAAGGCAGGATTGCCGGGATTTGTAGATTTGCATCACAATAGACTTGTCTATGTTTCAGCCTCCACTTGTGAAATGGAAGTCTAGGCTGAAAATTTGCAGTAACATTTTTTTTTTTTTTTTTTTTTTTGTCAAAGCTTTATTTATTGACCATTCATCATTTTCCTCCCACTTCACAATTATATGCCACTTTGTGTCGGTAACATTTCCAATAAAATACAGTTAAATTTGTGGTTGTAACATGGCAAAATGTATAAAAGTTCATACTTTTGCAAAGTACTGTATCTAGACCTCTAACATTCCATTAAGAAACTCTGGGTTTGGGAAGTCACACCACTTCAAAAGTATTTCCACTGTCTGTTTAAGCGAACGCACAGCTCTAGCACGGCCCTGTTGCGAATACGTTTGGAATCTGACCTCATCAGGAGCTTTGTGCATGAAACAGCGCTGTGTTTAATATGGAGGCTATGAAAGAGCTTGCACTCATGCTATCCCATGCCACGTCCTGAGAGATGTGTGCTGTTTATTAGAATTCATCCGGCGCACCGCTTTTCAGCTACCGTGACCCGGTGCTCAGTGGAGCAGAAGGTGCAAATATGGAGTTCAAAGGTCAAAGGAAAGGCAGCAGTGGTGCCACTTTGCACCGAGAGCAAATGTGGAGGCCGGGAAAGCTCCAGTGTAACAGATTACAACAGCTCCTTTTCACAGATGGAGAAAAGCAAAAGAGCGAGAGAAAGAGAGCGAGAGGGAGAGAGAGAGAAAGAGAGAGAGTTTGAGTAGGGGGCAAGTCTTGCAGACCATTCATCACTGGGCCTGTGTCTATACACAGCCTTAGGCTGGCTAAGCCCTGTGATAAAGGTGCATGTCAGCTCCCCTCTACTGCTCAACTGAGTCCAATCCCTGCTGAAATCCACCCGGAGGCCCCGGCCACTGCGTGTACACTCTCTCTCTCTCTCTCTCTCTCTCTCTCTCTCTCTCTCTGTGTGTTCAACTTCACCTGCAGCCAAGTTTGCACAGCATAGAAGCCCATCACGCGTGTAAGCTCGACTTCTCTATCTCCCCTGTTTCTTCTTTTGAGCCCTAGTTGCTGGAAAAAATCCACCTCCTTTTTTTTGCGCTTCTGCTCTGACATGATCTTCTCTGGGTTGCAGAAGGCAATTATTTAAGGCTGAGCTTATTGTGTGGCAAATCCCTGATCGGCTTGCTCGCTCAGGGGGGATGTCGAATTAATCCAGTCTGAAAGGATGAACCCCACCCAACCTCCTCTTTTTTTCTTTTTTTTTTTTCCATCTCACACCAATACAGTAATATGACTACCATGTGTGGAAACCTTGATTCTAGTTATGTACCTCTTGGATTTAGTGGATTTAAATTGACATGACACCTAGTAAAATGACCACCCCCCGCCCCACCCCCGCCTTCTCCCCTCCAATTAGGTTAGTCAGAAGTTAGTTGTATGTTTGTTGTTGGTTGGCTTTCAAAAGAAATGACAAAAACAGATTTAGATTTGAGCTGCAGTAAATTTCATTATCCCAGTGCAACAAGATTTAATTAGTAGATACTGATTAATAGATAATCTGATTGTAGTTTAGGCATGACTGTGTCCACTTTCAAGGATGGTGAAAAAATCACTCAACATAATACTCTTCTCCACTCGCTCTCATGCCCCCAAAACCTCAGATTATCCAAGTCGAGCTCGAAATTCTTTTTCAGAATTCCAGTCCTGAATCTTTTGAGAGTGCCGTCTTCATACCCAGAATACAAATATGCCTTGACCTAAGCCATTTTGTCTACTGCACGCTTAATACAGGAATGTTCAAAGAATAGATCAGAGAATCAAGAATACATGAGACTACCTGGGACCGCAAAAAATGGAAACGTTTAAAAATATAATAATAAAAAAAGAAATCCGGTCCTTCATTCAGCTTGACACTGTGGAGTTTTACAGTTTGATTTCTCGACATCTTTGGCATTGGAATCCATATATATAATGTGTAATACATTTCACTCCTTTGATCATTTGAAACTGGAAAGATAGAGTATCAAGTTATTACCATCAAACAGCACTGTTATCAGAAGTTCAGAAGAAACTTTTTATTCCATTTTGTAGCTGTTGCTCCCATGGTGCACATGTGCAGAAGGTTCTGCTAGTATTCTTTACATCTCTCAGTAGTGTTGGTCCTTGTTAAATTATCAAAATGAGTATTGACTGTTATTCTATGTACTGTACTGTACCGTATTCAAGAACAAACACTTGACAAATGAAGAGATTGGAAGCACCAATGACCTCCTGATGCGATGTTATCACGATACCCAGGTTAGATTTTTTTATAATTCTAAACAAACTTAGGCAATAATTTCCTCCTACCACACAGGATGCTGTGCTGTGTGAATAGTTTAGAGCACATCATCTGTAGGATTGTGGAGGAATGGCAAAATCTTCTCACTTTAAATGAAAACATATATAAATTTAAAATGTAACTGAATCAATTTCCTCATCCCTACTGCATAATGAGCAAGAATGTGACATCAGAAGACACCAATGTGAAGGTCTGAAGCAAACCCTTCACCCCTTAGTGGCTAATTAAACAAAAATCCAACCATCCATCCATCCATCCATCCATCCATCCATCCATCCATCCATCCATCCATCTATTTTCAGCACCATTTATCCTATGTACCCTCACAGGGCGCTGGAACTTATCTCAGAGAAGTCCAGGCCCAACAAGAGGAACATCCTGAAAAGTGTGCCAACACATCACTCATTCACAGTGAGCAATTTGTAACTGCTACTCAGCTTAAACCACATATACAGCATTTGAACAGTAAAGGGAAACTGGAGCACTTAAAGGAAACCCACCAAGCAAGGGGGAGATCATGCAAAGTCCAAGAGAACCCACATTCAGTCCCTCAACCCTGATGATGTGAGATGATAATGCATACCACTAAGCCACCATGCTTATATTACATAATTAATATTAATAATAATAATAAATAATTATTATTATTATTATTATTATTATTATTATTATTATTATTATTATTTACACATTGTCAAAGTAAATATTCCTTAGCATTATGTATCATTACCATATCAAGTATGAATAATTGTGGCTTAAACAAGACATGATACAATAAACTGTCAAAGAAAATATTAATAATTTCAACAGTTTCAACATCACAAGCTACTTTGCAATAAATTATATTACACTATCTGTTAGTTAAGTTAATATATATATATATATATATATATATATATATATATATATATATATATATATATATATATGTTTTGTGAAATTATTTAATTGCAAAATGCTGCAATTTGTTACAAATAATATGCGTCTTTTCAGGAATTGAGCAATACATTTTTTTTTATGTATTTGGAGTTTATGAGTGAATATTGGCCAACATCCTCTTAATGAGATTTTGTCTATTTATTTGCTGTTAGTCTAGATAAATATGTTTGAATATTTGAAATAATTGAGAAGTTAATTTAAAAATTAATTTAAATTATTATAAGAGAGATGTCATATTCTGTACTGATATTGGCTTGAGTGTTTATTGATTTTATATTATCTTTGTAGTTTACAGCATATTTACAGTATGATGAAGTTCAAAGTTTAAAGCCTTTCTCCAGTTTGCTAGAAGAGGCTTTTTTTTTTCTTTTTTTTTACAATAAATGTCACCGACATTTATCTTCTGGAGCTCTTGCAGACCGTGACTGTAAAATGCCACAATTATGACTGTAGTGAATGAACTGGAAAGGCAGAAAGTGTGGAAAATATACTATATGTCCAGTTCTTTTACTCTAAACTTGGCAAAATATCTTCATGAAGCTTGCTTTGTGCACAGGGGCACTGTCACGCTGGAGCAGGTTTGCACCCGTGTGAGCTCACACTACGGTATACAAGTATACAATGTACATGTAGAAACATGTGCTTTTTGAACTTTCTGGTCAAAGAGTTTTGGTAAAGAAGCACAACCTGTGCTCAGTAGATGGCGTATACTGTAAGACTGAATGTGTGTAACTGGTTGTGATGCATATTGAGTTTTCATTTTAGTGTATTTATACGCTTTTGAAAATTGAGTCATTTATATGCAAAGCGGAGTTTTCCAAGCGGTCCAGATTTTATTTAAGAATGTGGTCACCCACATCCATACTCGCTAATCTTCCGTTTATCAAAGAGCCGCTGAAGTTTTTAATGTTCTCCACACTTACATCTTAATATATCTTTGCTTTTCATATCGGTAGCTCATCTATCCTGGATGGATCACGGCTACTTTTTTATTGCGAATGAAGTGAAGAACACCCGCTCGCTCGTCTCTAACTCTCTGAAGAGATGCACACCTGCTGAGCTCAACTTCCACGTCTCCTACATATTCGGAAATCTTCACTCCTTTTAAGTGTACTTCATCATATAGAGGGGCTCCAGCAGATATAACCTCCAGACTCTACACTGTGATACTTATTATCGTCGTTCTCTCGTTCTCAACACACAGGAATGAGATACAGTCTTCGTTCCCACAGAGAACAGGACCTTATTAATGTGTTAATTTACAGGAGAGCATTCGTGTCCTGGGTTTCGGAGACCATCGCTTTAAGATCAAGGGAAGATGAGGCTAGAGGAAACTGTTTCTATAACGATGAGGATCAAATCTGAAGTATGAATTATTAATCGGAAGCGGTTGGGTCCCAAATGCTTGCCAGGGAAGAAAAAAAGAGGCCTGCTGCGAACACAATCCCAATCTCATTTATTTTTGTGGAAAAGTTATTAAACTATGTACTTGAGACAAATGGCGGTTCAAGAGGAATCTGGTGAAATAAGGAAGATCATGACCTGGACCTGAGCACTTATGCCACTTAAAAGTACCAAGCTAAATGATCGGACTGTTCAGTTGCGCGGGTGGATTTCTTCTTTCTTTTACTTGAATGATTTCTGGAATCTCCTGCACAGACTTTGAGAAGCAGGAACTGAGTCACTATGTTAGGAGTTATTGTTGTATTGTCATGTCGCAAGTTATATTTTGAGCTAAACAATGATTTATTATCCATTTTATTTATTTATTTTTGATAAAAGTGCCATTATTTTGACAATTGATGCAGCATTTAGCAATTTTCACTAAACAGCCATAGGGTTATAGATGACAGCTAACAGAGGCTCAAGCTGGCCATTCTGACTGCTATGAATTCACCTCGGGAGGATGTATTAAATCCCACACACCATATTGTGCTGCAAATGGCTGACTGCGGGTGGGTGAAGTACATTACCTCAAGCCACACAAAATGCTCCTTAAACCTTCATATCTGCCACCATAAATCCTTCAAAACAAATCTAATGGCATGAAAGGATGCACGTAGGATTGTTGCAGCGTTGTCTTTTATCTTCTATATTCTGTATTATCTGTTGCATTATTGTATAACATATATCTTGTAGAGACCAGATTTAGATTACTAGTGGATAATTAATGTAAATTAGTTTATGTAAATACTGATAACCTGTTTGGCATAAGTATGAAGGATCATAAGAGTCATGCCATAATCATGGGCATACAAAGGTAAAAACTTTACATTTGTGGTATTGTTCTGTCCTTGTAATTTACAATGGGATTATGGTCAAGACTGCGGTGGCCAAATTCTATGTGAAAATGATTCCTCGTGCTTCCAGAACCACACTTTCACAATCTAAGTCCTGGAATACACCCGTGCCATCAGGGAAGAAACTCTCCATAGATGTGATGTGCTGGTGATTCAGTACATTCAGGTGGTCGTGTGATTTTATTTTATTGCCACATAACGTTGCTGAGTCTCGACCTGAGTGACTGAAGCAACCCCAGATCATAACACTGTCTCCAGAGGCTTGTACAGTGGACACTATGCATGATGGGTGCATCGCTTCATGCGCTTCCCTTCTTACCCTGACTCTGGAATAGGCTCTCATCAGGTCATATGACCTTTTTCTATCACTTCAAAGTTCAGTCTATATACTCCCTAGCAAACTGAAGCCTTTTGTCCTGATGAGTCTCAATAACAAGTGGTTTTCTTAATAAACACACGTCCTAATCCTGTGAGTTCTGATCACATTGTATGTGTACAGTATGTGTGCTCTTTCTTTCACTGTTAAACATAGCACTGATTTGATAGCTCCACTCTCCATTTTTTTATGATGCAACTTCACCAAGTGATCTTTGATCACAGACATGAATGATTTATTTATTTTTTCATTACAATTTTTTACCCAGGTCCAGTCATTTCAGTCTTACTCTCTTTTGTTGTTTTCTTTGCTTGATGCAGACCATCATGTGACCGTTGTGAAACGTAGTAACATCTTTTTTAGCATTATTGTTTAAAATAAGAAACACGAAGTGACTGTATACTCACTGTTAAAAGGGTTGTTGTGGCAGTTATTATCCAATCAAAGGCTCTTAGGTATTTGCTTTTTTTTTTTTTTTTGGCCAGGTTTTGCATTTACACCATGTTAATTATGTGATAGCAAGGCAGATATATTATACATAAAAACTAAATTGAATAGATTGTGAATAATTTCAGGAGCCCCTAAAAGCGCTTACTAATTTATGATTCTGAATAGCAGTATCGTAAACGTAATTAAGACACACAAAATAGGGCTCTTAGTGTGCTGTTTCTGTACTTTTTCCTGTGACCAGTGATTTGTGTTTATTTATTTATTTTATTATGATTATTATTATTTTTTAATGCATCCACTGCGTCTGTGAGGCTTTGTCGCTAGATGAATCCATCATGTCTGGCTATCTGGTACAACAAGTGTAACCATCTCCCTATAGTGCAGCATGGTGATGGAGAAATGGACAGCTATGGCCAGTGGACAGGAGTGTTTATGGAAGGCGCCAGTATGGGTGACTCAGGCTGCGTGATTTACACTCTGTATAGTCGCCTTAGGGAGACTGGCTTTGTGGCACAACACTATTATCTTTTATGTGTCAGAATATGTAATATCTAAGGATGCATGAAGGAGAGTGGAAGGGGGGGGGGGAGAGGAAGTTTAAATATGACTGTTGTGTTATGAGCAGAATTGCTATTCTTCATGTCAGAAAGGAAAAGACATGCACAGGCAAGACAATGAGATACATAGACGTAGGTTCAGAGATGAGAAGACTGGAAAGAACAGCAGGCGGAGGATATGCATGCAGAGAACAGAGTTTAATCGAGGTGAAATTTGGGACGCGCCTGTGAAGTGAATCATGGTGACACGGTCGTTCTTATTCATAAAAAGCGTCTTTAATTGAAATCTTCATTTATCAACTTGAGGACTTCTTCTGCACTATAAAACAGGGGTGACATAAGCAGTGCATTTAAATCATTACATAATTAGGTATATTAAGTAGGTAATACATTCCGAGCCCAGGGGACGGCTGCGTCTTTTCTCACTTTTTTTTTTATTTTTTAATGACACATTTTTGTTCTTGCAAAGAATAGATAAGGCTAATTGGACAGTCTAGAGGCTCATGAAAAGAAGATATTGCTTGTGTTGCTTTCCATTCAGGACGTGGTCGGAATACATACGTGAGGCCTGTTCCTTTCAGGCTTGTTAAAATTCGACAGTGTGACCTTGCAGGATATTTCTTCCACTTTGTCTAGCACACTCCTTCACTCTTGTTATGCATCCATTCCCCGATGAAAAATGAGATCGGGAAATACACATACACACCGTGACACGGGGAACGACATACTGTAGCAGATGTGTGCATGGGAACACAACGCATTATGAATCACATTCGCTTGTCGATCAAGCTGTACTTGTCAAGCTCTCCGACGCGAGATTAGCCATCATGTAAGCGGCACGGAAGACCCTGTGAAGACCTTCTTGCTTGAACGGACTCAGACAGCATTAACTCGCAGTGGCATATTTTCGAACCTTATTACACCTTGCAGTTGGAATACTGTGTTTGATATATTTGATAGGAACAAGCTCAGTCCTACCGGACACAGTTTTTCCAATATATTCAGCTCAGGAAAGAGCAAGGCAGGCACATATTGTTTTATTTATGTAGTTTATACTTACCATCTTACACTACAGAGATACAAGTCTAAAGCAGCTCTCTCACTCTGAGAAGCAATCAAGCATTCCTGCCTATGCACTATGCACTATGCGCTATCTCTTCTGACTGTTGCTACCAGAAGGAAGAGGGTAGAATCTGCAATTCAGTCTTCAGTATAAAAAACAAGCAGACTGACAGGGTACAGCTTGTATTATTCCTTCACTTCTTTTATGATGAATATAGCAGTATACTCAATAATCTCATGTTAGTCAGAAGGGTCGTATCATACGACGGTCTTGTTAACCTTGGGTGACCTGATGTGCGCCGGACAACAACTTTATGAAATATTTTGTTGCTTGTGCTTTTAGTAGTATGGCATTCTTTAAAATATTCGAGAACACAAACATCATAAACATGCACTTTCTCAGGCACTAGAGAGATGAGAAAAATTTTGAGAATCAGGCAGAAGCTATTTATGAAAAAGTGTTACCTTCAACTTATTATTTTACGTGAGCCCTTTCATGCATGAATTATTAATATTCACTTTACCTAAGTCTTTTTTTATTGCAATATTGCATTTACTAATTTTAGTGAATTTAATATTTAAATATAAAGAACTAAATAAATTGTCCGTTTGTTACCAATGCTTAAATAGTATGACATAATGATTAATGAAAAATGTCCCATTTTTTAAAACATTTCCATCTAAAATGAATAAATAAATAATAATAAAACAACATTTAATAATAAAAAAATAATAATAAAAATAAAAGTAGAGACTGGCAGAATAACATATTTTACTATAATTGTGTCAAAATAAATTATTTTGAAAGATTTATAATAATGCTCATCTCATTTGGAGGTGATATTGCATATAGCCCTAAACTACTGTATATACCCGGTCTATATATAGCCTAAACTGATATGAAATGGTTAAGATACACTTCTAAAGAATTAAGCTCTAGTAGCAAATGTGCTCAGTGATTCTCACCAGAGGGTGGTGCTTAACACCTGGATCGGCTCTCGTGCATGTGTGCACTATGACCAGACCTCCCACAAACCCATTTAATGACAGAGATGGAGTATTCGCTATAAATACCCAAGGTAAAGTACTATTTGGACACAGAAGGGATCTTCTGAGGGTAGACCTTTATAGAACACCATGAGGGTAACCGCCTGCTTCACAAACCTGTGTGATGTTATCTTAGACAAAAACCCAGGTTTCAGCCATAAGGTCACTCTAGAATTGTTTACAGCTACAGCCTGCTCACATTATCTCCAGTTTTTATATGAAAGAGACACAGTAAATCATCTTATTTAATGTGACATTAAACAGACCATTGTCAAGCCTATTCAGGAGTCTGGATGTGCATGTGGCAGTTTGCAACAGATAAGTGATGTCATCCATGTAGCTTCTGTCTGGGGGGGGGCTGGGGGAGCTGGGGGGGCTGTGGTATTTGGCCTGCAGGCATCTGGACTCCACCCACCACCTGCCTTGCTCCAATTAGAATGACTTCAAATGCTGCCACACAGATAAGGGAGGCGAGATGGAACATCCCATTGCAGTGCCCACTTCCAACTGCTGCCAGCCAATGATGACATTCTATATCACAACGCAGAAGCACTGAAAGTAGCTCCCATTACCATGGGCTTGATGTTATCTGGGATGTAAAATAAGTCTATGACAAAGGCTATGAACTGATGTAGTACTGATTAGAATTCAATTAGGTTTACCAGATGTATTGTAGATTTTTTTTGGACATGTTTGGCTGGTTTACTTTCCCCCTACAGCTTATATCAAATATAACAGTTTAATAACGAATGATACACAAAATTGCATTAAATATACTTAAATAAATGTTTACTTAAGACAACAATTATATAAAAACATTTCAATGTCAGTATTTAGTTTTTTTAAGTACTTTTATTATTCCATTATAATCTAATCTTGCTAATTAGTGAGGTAGACAGATCCTACCCTGACAGAAAACAGCAAGTTTTTTAGCTTTGGATGTTTACTGGAGAAAGCACTGTAAAACTGAAATTAAATTGAAAAAAAAAAAATGTGTAGCCAACTGTTCCCCTTTTCTATCAACCTACACCAACGATAACATTAATATCACATAACATTAACACATTAACTTTACTTATCACTCTTATACCCGTAAACTGGTGGCAGGGTTGGGGTACGCAAGGCTCACAGATGCCTGTGTGGTCCAGTTCCAAAGAAAAGCTTGATGAAAAAAAAAATGAAAATAAGATAGATAGGTACCAGAACACCTACTGCTCCAAAGCCTGCCACACATGTGCCCATCCAAGGCCACTGTCCTGGCCTCCAAACTGCCCAGATTCCAATCCTACTGATGCACCAGACAACCAAGTCTGATCCCCAGAGGCCCCATCACATAACCCACAGCAGTCAAATAATCCGCTGCCAACAGTCTGGTGCCTGACACCACGGCACACTGAAGGAGAGTGGACACAAGGTGAACCTACACAATACTGGACATAATGCGCTGTGTTGTAATGCTATAGCTGATCTGTGCAAAATACGGTCAGATATTTCAGTAGCAACTGAAAAATATAAGCCATCAATTGCATTTAAAATTCATTAGCAGTTAACATTTTAGCTAGCAATTAGCACTATTCTGACATAATATTACAATTCCTATAGACATGTTAGAGCAATTAGAGTCATATAGTTTTGTGTAAGCTACAAGACACACTGAACAAACTGAGACAATTTTTACTCACACATACTGTATGTGCTATTTAGGAACGAAGGAAAAGTAAAGCAGAAAACCTCTCGGACAGTTCATCTCCAACTTAGATGGTATTCTGTTTGGGTATGGTATTCTGTCCTGGGGCTGGTGGTGATCTTGCTTTCAGGATCACCTGCCTGACCTCACTGAATTTAAAGAAGATCACACAGATCTGATGGATCTGTGTGCGTTCCGGTATATAAGCTGGTGGGCCTAGTGGGGCATTCTTTGATGGGTTGGTGTATTGAGAGTGGACGTGTTCTTCTACTTCTTTATGTAGACCTCCAATATTCCTCTGGCTTTCTCCTCAATGAGCCTATGACAGTAGTGGAGAGGATTCATGAAGAAATTTGCTTTGTCCGTCTCGTTCCTTATCAGTTTACCTCTACATTTAGGCATTTGGCAAACCCTCTTATCCATAGCGACTTACAGTATAAAAGCGCTTTGGAGTTTTCGTCATTGGATAGATCCTTACACTGGGTTACTCGGTTACTAATTAAAGTACCATCAATTTCTTTTTGTGTCTTCGGATGTACTCTGCACTCTGTGGGTTAGCATGTCTTTGTCTGATATCACCTGCCACTACACTAAAAATACAGGATTAACATGTTAACAGCTGATCCAGTTTTATCCACCCCTCAGCTTCATTGGATTTCGGCCACATGATCATATTCCTTTGTCTAGTGGTCTTCAGACCTCTGGCTCTTTTGCTTGACTTCCCTCTTGGGTGGCTTGGGGGTGTTACTGGGTTTGCATCTTGGGGTCAGTGACATCCCCTTTCTTCCTCTGGCCCTGAAACAATTGCCTGAATGCCACTGTGGTTTTTGACTCAGCCTTGGATCTCATTTTTTCTGACCTGCCCTTTCCTGAGCAATGCAAGATTGCTTCACGACTTTTACTTTGACTTTCCCATATGATCAAAGCCCCTTGAGTGTTGTTGCTTTTTCCCATATGCACCTGCACCTCTGAAGAATTTTCATTACACTTGCATTTGTTACCAAATTTAGTATAGAATGTGTTACCCTTGTCTACCTTTTGCTAGTTTAAATACTGTAGAATTGATTTCTTTATTCTATCATGTATTGTGTATGACAAAACAGTATAATAGCACATCCGTTTTTTTCTGCAATAACAGGTCAGGGTTTTTCTTTAAATTAGCAGTTCAACATTTAAGTTTCTTTTGGGCCTCCACAGTAGGATTGCAATGAACAATGAACTCTTATCAAATTTACTTCAGCTTCTGTCTCACTCTCATAAGAAAAAGGTCAACTTGTGTCCTTGTTCCTATCTTGTAACTGTCTGTCTTTCAATAATACCCACCCTTATACAAAATATGAGCTCATTTAAAACATAACCTTCCTTTAAAACTGCAATAAATCTTACATTATGATCTAAAGCATTAGCCTATTACCTGAACTTCAAGTAATGCTATTAATTAAATGCTCTTGTCAAATGCCAGCAGTCCTGGGGACAAAAATGTGTGTGGAATACTAAGATTGATGCGTTGACATAGAAAGTGTAACTTCTCAGATCAACTAAGACTAGCGTGAAGTCAACAGCCTTACATAAACTACATTTCATTTGTACTTTGGATACTGGAGACACACTGCAGCTTAAAGCTCCCTTCCACACTATTTAAGCAGATCAATCAGTGTCATACCCTATAGTGAACAATGAGTGTTTAATGATTGTTCTCAGCCTTCTGATTGATGATTTATTCCAGTTGAGGTGATATGCATAACTCCACTTAGAGCAACAGACTGAGACTTTTGGTGGGAGATTCTTATTTGCAACAATTTTAGACCTTAATTAAGTTTATTAAAGCCACTTATATGGATTTTAACACGTATTAATGTAACTGTGGCAGCTGGGTGGAATAATGGTAGGCACTGTCGCCTTACACCAGTCTAGGTTCGATTCCCGCCTCGGGTGGGTTTCCTACAGGTGCCTTGGATTCCTCCCACAATCCAAAGACATGCAGATTAGGTTAATTAGCATGCCCGGAGTATGTATGTGTGTGCAACCCCCCCCCCCCCCCCCCCCCCCCACCGCCACGACCCTGTATACAGGATAAAGTGATATAGACAGTGAGTGAGTGAATGTAACTGTGGTTTCATAAAACACTGGAAAACCAACATGGACTGTCTGTAACAGGACCTCCCACATTGCCATGTAATGACAGAGATGAATTATGTACTATAAATACACAATGCAAGGTCCTATTTGGACAAAGAACAAAATGTCTTGACCTTCATAGAATACTGTAGGCATCTGTAGGCAACAGCTTAACCATCTGCAACTGGTTCCTTGGTTTGGTGAATAAACTGGTTGTAGGCACATGGCTACATTTCAATTTGAAATAGTCTGTTGGTGTTATCCACAGGTTCTTGAGACAAGGGAAGTCTTGTCTAACTCAGGATCTGGCTGTGTTTGCTGACAGCACAGTAGTGCATGGAGCTCCTGAACAAACTGGCTGCATGGCCTGTCTGTACTAATTGATTCTTGGTAGAAACAGGCTGGCAGGTCCTGTGTGGCTTCAGCTCCAACATCAGCACTGTGGTTTGCTCATGATCTCCACAAACTCAGAGTGATCCTCTAGTTTAAAGTTTTTGTGTGTTGATCATCATGATGTAGGCCTGGTAGTCATTTTAATTAAGCAAGCATATGCCTAACTTCACATTTGGAACAAGAGATTCAGGCACTGGTGCATGAGCAAGTATGATTTCTGTCCCAGTGTCAGGTTATGGAAAGGATGGAGAGGACACCCTCTAGGGAATCAGTCCTATTATTTATGGTTAATGGCAGATAAAGTAAAAAAAAAAAAAAGCACCACTCCAACGTGTAATGGGGTGGCCGAGTGACCAAGTCAATGAATGTCCAGTCAGAGGGTAGAGCAATGACACACACTTAACTTTGAAAAAGAGAAATATTAAAATAAACTTAAAATATTTTGATAGAGAAGTGGTGCAGGAAGCATCTCTGACATTCTCTGTCATTACAAGAAGAAACTATTGCTGTAATTCATGAAATATTAATTTTATAAATCATATTTTTGGAAAGCTATCCCCCCCCCCCCTCAAGATATTCCGACCACGCAGACAATGAAAGACATAAATGTTCCACATTTTTATTTGCTTTGTATGTTTTGTTTGACAGCTTTATGTGTCCACCTCAGCAGGCGTTGCTCCATTTTGTCATGAGTAGTTAATCTTTTTTATTATTGTGTGTGGACATAGCCCATGGTTTATTCACCAAATATTGACCTATAATTAGTAAGCAATATTTTTTGTAAAACCAGCTAGAACATATTCCTATTGGTTTAAGCCTGGTGGCATAGTGTCTTAGTACATTGCACCTCCAGGGTTGGTGGTTTGAATCTCACCTCCGGTCCTATATGCATGTTCTCCTGGTGTTTGTTGGGTTTCTTCTGGGAATTTGCAGCATTTCTAAACTTCTCAGAGTGTGTGAGAGGCCAAAGATGCCTGGGACAGTCTCTAGGCCCATATGGATAAGTGGTATAGATAACACTGGTTTACAAGGAGAAAGCCTCGGAAATTAACGTACAGTAGCTTTATTTTACCAGAATTGGGTCACTAATTGTGTGAAAAATTAGGATGAAAGAAAATTAAGGCCTGAGTGTTTCCAAGATACAGTTTCAGGTCAAAACTGCATTAAAACAATAAAAAAAAAAAACACAATGCGGTATGCGATTATGCTCCACAACTTTTCTGATAAATATAATATAGCCATGAGAATGGTGCCACACTGATCTATATACATTTATCACACTACTTTCCATTCATTTATTGTTTTTTACATGTAATATTTTCCTGTTTTTTTTTTTTTTTTCATGAAAACCTGATCTCATTGCTGTGTAGCTTGCCAGACTATTAAGATACAACCTCTAAACTATATTATTGAATCATATATGAAATTATTAAATTATCTTTTTGCGGTTCATAAAAAATGGACATCCTGACATCACACTGCAAGAGGTTCCACTGTTGTAATCTGAAGCCCAGGAGCTCTGGCTTTCTCTTGGGCAATTCCAAGTCCCTGAACAGGTGATTAAGATCACTCTGTGAAATTATATGTGATTGAGGAGGAGCATACAGTGGGCTAATGTCTGGGACTGCTGACACTGATGGCCCCAGATCAGCTGGTTGGAATGTTTGATTAAGATTAAGAATGAATATTCTATTGTTCCTTGGAAATGTTGGGCAGTTTTACACTTTCACAAGCTTCCAAATGTAACTGTATGATGCGTACAGTAGACTGTTGTTCTCTGCAATAAAAGACCAATAAATTAGAGTAAGATAATAATCTTGTACAGTTGGGTAATAACCATAACCCCCCTCCCCCCCCTCCCTTGTAGACAAATATACTTGCCTGCGTTTAAATCTTTAGCGTGAAATAACTTTAGCCAACCTGCACCTTTCTCACATGTTCCTTAATTCATCCAATCAAAGTAGAATCAGAACATGAAGAATTAGCACAATTTATCCCAGAGGTCGATATTTTCCAAAAATCTGTAGACCAGTATAATCACAGAGCTGTTTTAAACATTGTAATTCTGAACAGCCACAAACTCTCAAAGGATCTTATGCACTCAAATTTCAGCTGACTTGCTTCTTATGGTTTTCCAAGGCCAAGGGTAGACATCAGGGTCATAGAGTCAGACAACACAAAGCAGGCAGATAAGGTTTCTTTTACAGTGACAAAAGAGAAGCACCACTGATATGCCACAGCCGAGGGCTTCTGATGAAACTATAGGGCTCAAAGATGATGAAAAAATAAAATAAATCAAAGTTACAGTATAGGGCATTGATTCTAAAGTATTGTTATTGTCATGTCTGTGGGGGCGAGGCATAAATGCAGAGGTCTAGGTGTTCAAGGAAATTATGTTTTTATTAAAGAAAATAAACAAAGATACTTTATAATAAAACAAACCAAAACATGAATAAAAACAGGAAACACACGAACTGAACTGGATAGACATTTACCGGGTGAAAATCAACAGATGCAAGACGAAAACCGGAACTCAAACAACCTATTTATAAAGAAACTAATAACTAACTCGGTTACGGTCAGCGCCCTTGTCACCTGACCGAGCTGCATGAAGGGAAATGAAGTGAAACTAAACGAAAAACACAAAAAGTCTCAGGGCACTTTGGCGCCCTCTAGGGGTTATCCCTGACAGTTATGAGATACTGTTAAGGTGCTAGTGAAACATGTATTGGCAGACGTTTCAAACTTTGTTAGTTTAATGTAGAATACACCGCGCAACGGTGGAAGCTCGCTGTCTTCTTCAAAGGCGCCGTGCAGCGATGGAAGCTCGCTGTCTTCCTCGAAGGCGCCCTGCCACGGCAGAAGCTCGCTGTCTTCCTCGAAGGTGCCGTGCCGCAGCAAAAGCTCGCTGTCGTCACCGCAGCTGCGCAGCGGAAAGAGGAGCTCGTTGCCTTCATCGTCGCTGCAGAGCTCGCCTTTGTCAACGAGGCTATACAGCAGATAGAAGAGCTCGCCGTTGTTGTTGTTGAACGGCATGTAGAACAGCTCACTGTCGTCGTCGCTGTCACAGGTCGGAGGAGCGTGCAGGTCTGAGCCTTCTCTGAGGCTTAGCTGCGTTAGCAGCCCATGGAGCGTGGCCACCTGCTCCTGCAGGTCATGAAAGCGCCCTTCATTCTTTTTCGCGCACTGCCCAAAGCTGCTCCAGTCATGCTGGGAGGCTGCTCCCTGCTGCTCATACCACTCGCTCTCCATTCTCCCTTGATGCTCGGTGTGGAGTGCCTCTGCGCCCTGGTCCCCGCCAGACATAGACCTCCTGGTCCTTACCCTCCTGTGGGTGCGGGGACTCCCATTGCCCCGAGCTGCGCCATTTCCGAACGGAGTGCGCCGTATCACCGGCCGGCAGCCTTCCCAGTTTAGCTGCTCTCTCCACAGCTCCTGCTGCTTCTCGTTTCTTGCCACAAGGCCGCTTGGTCCTCCTCCCAAGCATCAAACATCACAGCTCCCCCCAAAAGAATCTCCCGGGGAGGCTCCTCTGCTATGCCACTTTTACGGTCTTGCAGTCTGTCATGTCTATGGGGGCGAGGCATAAATGCAGAGGTCCAGGTGTTCAAGGAAATTATGTTTTTATTAAAGAAATGAAACAAAGATACTTTATAATAAAACAAACCAAAACACGAATAAGGACAGGAAACACACGAACTGAACTAGATAGACATTTACCGGGTGAAAATCAACAGATGCAAGACGAAAACTGGAACTCAAACAACCTATTTAAAAAGAAACTAACAACTAACTCGGTTCAGGTTAGCGCCCATGTCACCTGACCAAGCTGCATGAAGACAAATGAAGTGAAACTAACCGAAAAACACAAAAAGTCTCGGGGCGCTTTGTCGCCCTCTAGGGGTTATCCCTGACAGTTATGAGATACTGTTAAGGTGCTAGTGAAACATGTATTGGCAGACGTTTCAAACTTTGTTAGTTTAATGTAGAATACATATTCAGGTAATACATTAAAATATATTTTATGCTTAAGTTACATTGATAAAATTGGTAATCTGTTGAATAAATGTAAAATTATTGTGTGATTGTCTGTCTTTTGCTTCTTTGTGGGAAAATCTACCCCCCCCCCCCCTTTTAACCTTCATAAATGGGACAAGTCTTAATTATTTTTAAACCAATGGACATCATGTAGTTATGAGTAATTTAATGTGTTTTAAATTCAGTTATTAATACCAAAGCAGGGTCAGGGGTAGCTCATAGGTTTTGATGTTGGCCTACTGATCAGAAGGTCCTGGGTTCAAACCCCAGCCCCCCAAATTACCACTATTGGTAATGTAAATCACTCTAAATAATGGTGTCTGCCAAATGCTGTAAATGCAATTATTATTAAAACAATTATGTTTTAGTAACACCAAAACATAACATGACATTTGTTTAAATGGTAATCAATTCAATGTATTAGAATAGATCAAACACACACTTTACAGTTGTACACCAACCATTTCATGCATTTATCTAATCAGCCAGTTGTGTCAGGCCATATAGTGCATCAAAGTATAAAAACTTTAAAACTAGAAAGAAGCTAAAAACTTTAAGTAGTGTTTACATCAACCATTAGAGTAAAGTTGAATGTGATCTCAGTGATTTTTTTTTTTTTTTTTACTGAGGCGTGATCATTGGTCCCAGAAGGGCTGATTTGAGTATTTCTAAAACTACTGATCTCAACTTTCACATACTGTATTTAGCATTTTAAACAGAATTGTGCAATGAAGAAAAAAAAATATCCAGTGATAATCAGTTCCATGGTTTGAAATGCCTTGTTAGTGAGATAGGACAACAGAAGAAAAAAAATTCAAATTCAAATTCAAATTTTATTTGTCACATACACAGTCATACACAGTACGATATGCAGTGAAATGCTTATACGACCGCTCCGTGACCTTAAATATTTTTTACAAATGAAAACTATAAAACAAGATTCCAGCAAGTTTCAAAAATAGAAATAAAATCTGAAGTATAATATATTACAACTTAACTTAAGTCTGTGAAAAACAGATTGATCTGAACTGATGAAAAGTTACAGTAACTCAGATGAACACTCTGTACAGACGGGGTGAGCAGAAAAGCATTTCAGACTGCACAGCCTGTTGAACCTTGAGGCAGATCAGTTAAAACAACAAGAGACCACATCGGGTTACACCTGTGTCGGCCAAGACCAGGAAGCTGAGGGCACATGACAGTTGAAGATTGGAAAAAATGAGCCTGGTGTGAATTTTTATTTCTGCTGAGGCACACAGATGACAGGGTTAGAATTTGTTGGCAACAGAATGAATGCATGGACCAACCTGGCTTGTGTCAACAGTCCACTCTGGTTCAGGTGGTGTAATGGTGTGGGAAATGTTTCCTTGGCACACTTTGGGATGATACCAGCCAATCATTGCTTGAAAGCCACAGCCTGTTTGAATGTTATTGCTGAACATGTGCATCCCTTCATGCACACAATTTACCCATCTTCTAATACTTCCAGGATGATAATGCAACATGTCACAAAAGCAAAATATGTCTCAATCTGGCATGAACATGACATGAGTAATTTTTTCACTGGCCTTCCCGGTCATTGGATCTGAATCCAATAGAACACCTTTGGGATGTGGCAGAACAGGAGCTTCACAGCATGAAGTGCACATGAAAGATCAGCAGGAACTGCTTGATGTGGTCTTTTCCACATGAGCCAACATATTTTGGAATTCATGCCATTAAGAATACGCCTTGTTCAGTGGTGCAAAGATTCCTGTTCAACATTTTCCAATTAAAAAAAAAACTTATTAACATTTATTGGACAGTGCACTTTTTTTATTAATGAATTGTTAGCCCTCTTGGATATATAGTTTAACCATATGATTGATGATTTTCAGATCTTTTAAAGGTGCTGATCTTCAAAACCAATCACTGAAATTGTAATGAACATCACAGACATCTCAAATATGAAATTATGAATTATTTAAATAAATTGTAGGTTTACATTCTGTTGGATAATTTATTCATTTTATTTTTTCATTTTTTTCTCTCTAATTGAGTCATGCCCAATTCATCCCTTCACTAGGGTGCTCCACATTAAGGCTACTACGACCATTCAGTCGGGAGGGCCAAAGACTATCACGTGTTTCTTCCAAAGCATGTGATGCCACTGATCGCATCTTTTCGAACTGCTTGCTCACGCACCATTGAGGGCACCGTAACACAGTTGAAGGACAGTGTTACCTGTTCCTTCCACTTGCGCCCCTGATTGGCTGTAGAGCCATGATTAATGCAGGAGTATTAACTACCCTCTATGCCACCACGCTGAGAGAGCTTGGTCAATTGGTTCTTTTCTTTTGGCCCTCGGCTGCAAAAGGTTACAGCATCACCCAGGAATCAAACTCGCGATCTCCGGATGATAGGGCGGACCACTGCGCCACTCGGGGGTCATTCTGTTGGATAATTGGATATTTTTCATATTTATCTAAGTTTAGCTAACAGCTTAAGCTTTATTTGGCTTTTAATTGGAGTTTACAAATTGCCGATAGTTTGGGAATGAGCATGTGTGTGTATGCCTTGTGATGGATTAGCACCGCATCCAGGGTGTACCCTCCCTCCCTCATGCCCTAAGTCTCCTAGGATACGCTCCAGCCCCCTGCGATCCTGTATACAGGATGAAGTGCAATAGATGATTGAGTCAGTGAGTGAGTGAGTGAATGAATGATGACAATATTTAATTTACTTCCAATGGTGTTCAGTGGGGTTGAGGTCAGTCATGGTTCACTTAATGTTTTTCCACTCTAACCTTAACACACCATGTTCTCATGGAGCTCGCTTTGTGCACAGAGCCATCGTCATGCTGGAACAGATTTGCACCTCTTGATGGAAATCTGTAATGCTACAGCACACAAAAGCAAGAGTTTGGTAAAGAACCAGATACGGGTTTGAAGGTTAAATGTCCACATACTTTTGAGATTCTTAGGATTCACTAAATTGTCACATCCCAAGTCACAAATGTTATTCTGTATTATAGATATATTGAGCCTCTCTTCTGCTTTATGAGAAGATAATCCCAATTGAAGAAAAGATTTGGTTGGTTCCTTACCACATATTATTTTAATATTGCACCCCCATGCCCTTTTCCCTTTTCTTCCTGTTTCTGTCTAGAAGGAAGATTGTAAATTTTTATGTATTTTTAGTTTAGGATTGGAGGAGGTGGAGGCAAGCAAAAAATATGCTTGTGTTCTTCCCTGCTGCATGCTTTGTCGTGCGCCGTTGCGGTTCTCTTTCTGCTCTCTGTATGTTCACCCTGATATGCACCCTCAGGCACTGTGCCTTTCATTATTTCTTTTGAAACTTTCATCTGAAGTCTCAGAGGGATTAGCCCTCTTGATTCCTGACATACTCAATGAAAAACAAGTCTTATACATTGGTAGGCTTACAGCCAGTAGAGCTTTACTCCCTCCCGCGCACCTCCCTTCATTTGCTCTCTCTCAGAATGTGCAGCTAGTGTCTGAATTTCTACTCAAGTGGATGCCTGGCTTGAAATTTTTTTCCAGCCCTGTTTGAATTCTTGCATTATTCAGGACAAACTAGGTCTTTAAACCATCCATCAAATACTGATCGGATGTGCAGGTGACACAGCAGAATTCTTGTTGTTCTTGTGCAAATAGTGCCATGAACTGGGAAAGGAAACGCTGTTTGTTCCAGCGTTCATGAATTCTAATTAGCTGGCTTCACTCAACTGCACTTCACTACTACAGGTAAGTATATAACGTCCTCACTGGTACCTTTACAATGATGCAAAGCTTAGAAAGACAGAGCTTGGGAGCTGTTACTGTAGCTCCAGCCTGGTAGGCCTTGCTTGATTGGTCAAGAGGAACTCTTCAGCTCCTTTCAGTTGAAAGATTAATAAGCACCTTTGACTCTTTTTAGTGTGTTAATAATAACTTGATATTTGCTACAGTATATGTGTGTGCAACAATGTCAGCAGTTTTGTTACTTTGCCACTGTGCCAGGGAAGTGAATCTCTTGTGCCCTTCAGTAGTGGTTAACTGTCCAGGGGACTGGACAGAAGCGTCTCCAGTAATCCCTTAATTAGGTGATGATAGACTATTCGCTTAGCATGCAAAGCTGCAAAATCCTCACTTTCCACTGTGCAGTGCACCTTCTGTAAAGGCTGCGATGCTGGCACTAATGATCTTAGCAAGTGGCAGCAATCTATTTCAGCACTGCACGCAGGCTTATTAATCTTAGCGGCGATTCAGTTGATGAATGGAGCAGTGCTGAGAGGGCAACAAGTTGGGGAGCGGACCCAAGACTACATCGCCGCCCTACAGGTGGCTTTATGTATTGCTCCACTAAAAATCTCCCCTGAGATTGGTTACATCACTGTTTTATAAGGAGATGGCATATGTTAACTGTTACTCTTATGAGGAACATGCATAGGCAGTTTGTGTGTTCATATTACGAGTAATCAATTTGAGCGGTGTTCTGGAGAGCACTCATTAAATCTATTTAGACATGTCTTGATTCTTTCTTAAATGCTTTGACGGATCTGTGTCTGCTGGATTGCTTTCAGAGTTGTATTGGCCATCTCACATTCTGCCTGATTATCTTTCAAATTCAAATTCAAATTTTATTCGTCACATTTACAGTCATACACAATATGATATGAAGTGAAATGCTTATACGACTGCTATTGACCTACAATAAAAAAAAAAAAACACACACTTATTTACATAATATACAGAATAAAAATAAAATGAAATAAAGTATTTGAATAAGATAAATATAAGAAGTTAAGGAATATCTAATAAAATAGTGGATATATACAGTAATGAAATGTAATGGAAATGTGATGTAGTGCAGTCCAGAATGTAGTGAAGTTCAACTCCACAGTGTGCAAAAACTGCAAGTGTGCAAATGTTCCATGTGTAAACCGGTTGTGCATGCTGGTAAAAATAAAAGATAAAAAGTCTGCAGTCCTGAGGTGTGCAAAATGTGCAAGTGTGTGAGTTTTAGGTCCTATGTGGTGTTGTGATTGAGAGTTCGTATCGCCTGTGGGAAGAAGCTCCTCCTCAGTCTCTCTGTGTTGGCCTTCAGTGAGCGGAAGCGCTTTCCTGACCGCAACAGAGAGAACAGTCCATTGCTGGGATGACTGAGGTCTTTCACGATCTTCCTGGCCTTGGTCCAGCACCGCTTGTTGTAGATCGTCTGAAGTTCAGGGAGCTTGGTACAGATGATACGTTCAGCGTCTGAGGTGGTAGAGACGCTGCCGGGCCTTTTTCACCACGGTGTTGATGTGACAGGACCATGACAGGTCCTGCGTGATGTGAACACCGAGGTATCGGAAGCTGTCCACTCTCTCCACTGGTCTCTCGTTGATGGCGGGGGTCTTGTAGTTCCTCTCCTGCTTAGTACTAAAGTCCACTATCAACTTCTTCGTCTTGCTCACGTTCAGGAGGAGATTGTTCCTCTGGCACCAGTTCTCCAGATTTCCAATCTCCTCCATGTAGGCCGTCTCATCGTTGTCAGAGATCAAGTCCACCACGACCGTGTCATCAGCAAACTTAATGATGGTGGTGGAGTTCGTAGTGGCTACGCAGTCATAGGTGTACAAAGAGTACAGCAGGGGGCTCAGAACACAACCCTGGGGGGTTCCAGTGCTGAGAGTGAGAGAGGCTGAGACATAGCCGCCCATCGTTACTGCTTGTGGTCTCCCAGTTAGGAAGTTGGAGATCCACTGACACAGAGATGAGCTGAGTCCCAGGTGCTCCAGCTTGGTGGTGAGTGTGGAGGGAATTATGGTATTAAATGCTGAGCTGTAGTCGACAAAGAGCATTTTAACATAATTCCCCCTTCTGGTGTCCAGGTGAGTGAGTGATGTGTGGAGTAGATGAGAGATGGCATCATCCGTGGAGCGGTTCGGGCAGTATGCAAATTGCAGTGGGTCCAGTGTGACCAGCCGGTCAAAGCACTTCATCACCACTGATGTGAGGGCTACAGGTCTATAGTTATTGAGGGAAGCAGGATGTGGTTTCTTCGGAACAGGAACAATGATGGACTCCTTAAAGCATGTGGGGATCACCGACTGAGATAAAGAGAGGTTGAATATCTCTGAGAACACTGGTGCTAGCTGGTCTGCGCGGGCTCTGAGGACTCGACCTGAGATGCCGTCTGGTCCTGCTGCTTTCCTGGTGTTCACTCTCTTGAAGTCTCTCCTCACGTCTTAGTCCCTGCCACAGGCTCCTAGAGTCACTCTGTTGGAGTTGTGACTCTAGTTTCCTTCTGTAGCGCTGCTTCACCTCTTTCACCGCCTTCCGGACGTTATATGATGCAGCCTTGTACAGGTCCATGTCCCCCAACAAAAGTCCCGCGTTGTAGGCAGCGGTGCGAGATCTCAGAGCATCGCGGATGGTTTTATCCACCCACGGCTTCTGATACCGCTTCCGTAAACATGCTGACATCATCGGAGGTGTTCCAGAACATGTCCCAGTCTGCGTCATCGAGTGCGTCCTGTAGCGCGGCCACCGATTGGTCCGTTTAGCGCGCGACCTCCCTCTAAACCGGAACTTCCAGTTTAAGCCTTTGTTTATATTTTGGCATGAGGAAGTTGGCGGCGTGGTCGGATTTCCCAAACGGTGGGCGAGATTGTGCCTTGTAGCCGTCCTTGATTGTAGTATAACAATGGTCCAGTGTCCTTTCACCCCTGGGCGGGCAGGTGATGTGCTGATAAAAGTTTGGCGCTGCGTGTTTGAGGTTGGCACTGTTAAAGTCCCCCGCCACTGCATATCGTACTGTGTATGACTGTGTATGTGACAAATAAAATTTTAATTTGAATAAAATTTGAAATTTGAATTTGATAAGCGCAGCGTCCCGGTGCTGTGTTTGGTGCTGTGTGAGAGCCTCATGCAGTTTGCATAAGGCAGTGTCCGTATCCGCTTGTGGCGGAATATAAACGGAAGAACTCGGCCGGCTGAATGGCGTGGTCCGGCACCGCTGGGTTCAGCCATGTCTCGATGAAGCAGAGGAGATTGCAGTCCCGAATGTTTTCTCTCATCTCACTCAGCCAGCTCGGATCCGGAGTTAAAAACTTCGAATTGTGAGTACATTGTAAACCAATAGAAATAAGAGTATCTCTATTGTACTGAATTTGCCGGATTAAAGTTGCTGAAAATTAACTTAAAAGACAAAAAAATAGTAGAAGAGGTCGGAGCAGTCGCAACGGCAGCCGACCTCACCGGCGCCATCTTGGATTCTCCTCAACAGCTGAGAGTAATGCTGAAAATTGAGTGCTCAGTAGGGTATTGCATTGGCTGAAGGTCTCTGAGTATATTAATAATATACTTCGACCGGCAAGGTAAGCAGGAGAAGTTTGTTCCATGAGCCTGAAATTGTAAACTTCAGCATCTACTGCGCCACCACAAAAAAAAAAATTCTGAAAGTATATACAAACATCATATTCTTAACTCTTCTTGAGTGCTGCCAAATCTGTTTAGTGTTCTCAGTGTTGTTGTAAGGCATGGAGTTATTGTTTAACTGCAAGTAAGATTTATTTGCCTGTAAGCAAGATTTCAAAATAAATGATAAGTCAGAATTTAAAAAGGGTTAGACATGTCGACATTTCAACCCTTGTCAAAAAATCGAGATTTTACAAATATTAAATTGAAAATGCCCCAAAGCAACATTTAACCACGTTTTTCTTTTTGTTACATGATAAGAATTTTCATATTGACACCACGACGGGCACCTTTATTTATTTTTAAATACACAAGTACATTTTTAATGAGGGGTGTTCAAATCAAACCAGGACTTTTGATTATGCAGAATCCCAAAACATAGTTCTGAGAGTAAAAATGCCTCTATATCCCAGCATTTCACTAGTGCTTAGATACCATGAAGGTAGAAAGTCTTCTTCTGTAAATATCGGTTTTACTTATTCGTTCAGGAGAAGTTGCACCACAAGTCCTCTTACTTCTGTGAGAGATAAACCGTTGGCGATGTAGCTAACAGTACTATAAGAGGAAATATTTATTTGTCGCATATGCATTATAGCACATTGAAATTCTTTTTTCAGATCCCAGCTAAGAGTGCAGGGTAAACCCCTGGAACAGATTGTGTTGAACCCCTACAGTGGGAGCTTGTTGGTGCTGGGCCCCGAACCCTTGACCATTTGATCCAGGGCCATCAATTCCCTGTTGGTTACAATTTTTCTCTTTGGAATTAATTACTAATCTATTAATATACTAATGATTAATCTATCACTACCCATATTAACAGTGCTGTTATATGAGAAGAATGCATGCTGGTGTGATTCAGCACAGCATGCAAGCTGAGTGCCTCTAACACCCTGAAGTGTAATATTTTCATATAATGGTGTGATCTGGATTGTGATATTCTACTTATATCACACCAATTTGCATATGATTGTTGCTGTTGTTCTGTCGGCTGCTCCTATTAAGCCGTCGCCAGAGCGGACCAGCCGATCTGCACATTTAACTTGGCACAGGTTTTTTTGCCAGATGCCTTTCCTGATGCAACCCACCCATTTTTGTCTGAGCTTGGGACCAGCACTTAAGTGGCAGGGTTTGGGGCATTGGCTCAGAATTGAAACCGGACCTTTTCGCATGGCTGACGAGAAGCCTATCACTGAGCCACCAATGCCCGATTTGCCAATGATTACATTGTTTATTGTAGGGCAATGTTTATTGTTGTGCACCATCCAAGAGACAAATTAGCTCCTGTTCTCACTTGTGTAATAACTGTGATAAATATTCATTTGCTCACTAGCATCTCTCTCTCTATGTCTTTTTTTCTCCACCTGTCATTTTACCAAGAAACCGGACAAGATTTTAAACTTTCTCTCCTGAGCTGGTAAACTTTAATTGCTTAAACTGCTCACAATGAAGTCTTCTTCTGTAAATGTTAAACAAATATCTCCTAACAAAAAACACCACATTACCAATTATACATATTATTTCATCCACAACAATATATTACATGATTATTATTATTATTATTAGAATTAGAATAGTTGGTTTTAGCTTATGAATTAGAATTGTTGGTTTTAGATTATGTACAGTATGAGATATTACTATTACTATACAAATAATAATCTGATCCAAACAAGTACATTAATATAAACCTGCCGTTCAACCAGAACTACTGTCCAAAACGTGAGATATGGTCACTTTCCGACCCATCAGATTAGGGAATTCAACTGCACTGTGGTCTAAGCTATAATACACACATCTTACATCCTGAATTTGGACCTAGAATACAGAACACAGCTCAGTGAGCTGAAGAATCCAGCTTTAGAAAAAGAGGCTTTGTATGAAGCCTGATCCCTTTGGGGCACTATTTGGTCTGGCAGTCTGTCCACAGGGGGATTCCGTCGACCTTTGGTTCCTGCTAGCGTGATCTGATCCTCCCCGAGGTATCCAACAGTTATACTCTTCCACTCTCCGAGACTCTCTCTCCGGTTTTCTGTTCCCTGCTTGAGGTAATTCTGATCCGCCCGCTCGACTTCCCTTACAATGGCTAGATTTTGCTCTTGGATTCGCACCCTGCTTTTCTGTGGGTTTATACTTTGGTGCAAATCTCTCACAGAATATAAGACATGAATCTGTTTCTTTCTTATGCTTACATTTGTTCATTTGTCAGCATTTGGCAGTTGAGCTGTGCTCCATGGCCCAGCCGTAGCAGCTGTCTGTCCTGAAAAAAACAATCTTTCCGGACAGTATTCCTTAACCCCTCTTTAAGAACCCTTCCTTGTTTATTGTGCATATTTTGTCTTCCTGGTTATTCTCACCTGCACAACGAGTGCCCCGAGCATTAACCAGCGCCTTGTGCTTCTGAATAAATTGATTTAATTGCATTCACATACAGTAAAGTTAGAATCTATAAGGTCAGCAAAAAAGCCCCCAAGGACCGTTTTAAGGGCCAGCTGAATTCATCACTTTTTATCGTCTAATTAGTCCACACAATGGCAGGCTGTTCAACATGGCAAGAAAACAGTGCTATTGATTAGATAAAGGTCTGGTATTCATCATTTTACTCTTCCATTGACAAAATCCTGGCTGTTGTCTGACTTCCCTGCTTCTTAACATGAGCGAAGTGTTTCTCTGCTGCTTCCATGGTGGTCCTAGTCGGCTTCATCTGTCTGATATCGTGAATGAGTTTCCTGTGTGAGGCATCCTCTGTGCCAAGCTGTGGCTGTCCATCATTCTGAAGAAACGCACATCTTGAACTAGCAGATGTGTACAACGGCACCAGCGGCAAAATGACTCTGACAATCTGCAAGATACAACGCACTGAATAACGATTATGCTAATGACACTTAAAATGGAATCTGCACTACATCAGTGCTATATATATGATAATACGAGAGTGAGTCAAAAATTATATGTACTCTGGCTGTAGAATTTGTTTTAATTCACTTAAAAAAAAGGCAAAAACATATTTTTTTTTCAATATAATCTCCTTGCTCTTTGATACACTTTGTTTTATATTTACACATAAAAAAATATTTTAAGCTGAGCTGTGAGCCACAAATGCACCGCTGTCTTCACGTCTTCATCAGAAGTGAATCTTCGTTCATTCTCGTAGTGCTTTCAACGGGTCAAACAGATGAAAGTTGACGGAGCAAGATCAGGACTATATGGAGGATACTTTAACACGTCAAAACAAAGGTTTTTGCAGAGCGTCGACTGACAATACTGGCCCTTGAGAATCCCAGAAAACTATAAGTGTTGATGAATTTTCCAGCTGATGATCGACTTTTGAACTTTTTTCTAGGTCGTGATTGAGGATGTTTCCATTCCATACTCTGATATTTACTTTCAGGCTCATAGTGATGGATCCGTGTCCCATCACCAGTAATGATTCTCTTGAATCATTGAAACTTTCACCTTCCTTAGAGCATTGCTCCAAATATTGTTTGCAGATATTCAAAGACTTTCTCCATACTGTGCACAACGTCTTCGACAAGCAACATCACCAGGTACACACCCTCATGCCAAATCACAAGTGGAATGTCCATTTTTCCTCGCACTGCAGTTTCAAATAAACTGATGTAACACGTTCACACCTGCACAGCAGTGACTGGGTAGACATGAGCCTTGAAAGCAAAGTGCTGATATGACAACACCACCCAACAGAAGTTGTAATATAAACACACCCTCGTATAATACTTAAAGTAAAAAAAAGTTAAGACATAACAGTTTAATTTTTTCCTTTTATGGAAAGTTATCCTTGTAAACTTCTTGGCATTGGTCGCTCAGTGGTAGCTTTCTTGCTTATTATGCAGAAGGCGCAGGTTCGATTCCCAGCCGGTTTTAAACCTTGATAAAATGGGTGGGTTACATCAGGAAGGGCATTCAGCGTAAATCCTGTGCCAAGTCAGGCTTTGAGCCTTTTAAGTTGCTGTTGTTTCACGGTCTTGTGCTACTGGCCAGGCTCACATGTGGTGTTGTTCATGTCCGTGGTTAGAGTCTGTATTTAAGTTGAGTCAGTCTTTGTCTCAAATCTGTTAAGTTAACTGTTGCCTGTTGTCATTATCAGATACTGCACCCTCTCCATCTAGCTCAGCAGCGCCCCCCAGTGCTGAGGATATGCTGCCCGTTCCACCAGCTGGAAGTTAAGCTGTTCACTATACTATTTATTTTCTGTTGCTGTACTGTTTAGTCTACTGTTTATGTTTGTTATTAAAGTCTACACATCTGTTCTTGCTGTGTCTGCAGTATCCTTACGTGACATGGTGCCACTTAGTGAGAAATTTGTTCTGCAAAAATACATGCATTATGATTCCATAGCCTAAAGGCAATCTTCATGTTTTTTCTTTCTTCCTGCAAATTTGAAACACATAATAATGTTATTATAGTGTTGTTTTTTCAGCACGGCCTGAAATATGAGAGTAAAGGTGATATTGAAATACGTTACTCCTATCAGCTGATTATCCTTTAGATCCCTCTTCCAACGGATGAGTTATGTCTTAAGGCTTGTTCCCAGTCTGTCCATGCGCTTCCATGTTTGTGGATGTTTTCGCCTCTGAGGTGTGCAAAGGTTCTCGTATTCTATCTCGGCTGGACAATGAATGCATCATTGCTGTTGCCCTGAGCTACTGGCCTGTTGAGCACATCATTTGTTTTTGTTTTTTTCCCGTTCTGTTCCACTTCCTTGTTCCATATATGGGGTAGACATGTTCACATGCGATTATGCCCTGGGAACATCATGTCCAGTTCCTTCTACTGCATTTTGCAGATGATTCATAAAGAGAGAACGGTAAGATTAACAGTGTGTGTGTGTGTGTGTGTGTGTGTGTGTGTGTGTGTGTGTGTGTGTGTGTGTGTGTGTGTGTGTATGGAGTATTCTATATTCAGTCATCAAATGTCATCATCTTTTATATAAATATGATCAAAGTTGCAGTAATTTCCTTGTGTTTTTTTTCCAGGTGAAGATTGAATTTGGTTAATTATGCTAAACAAAATTTTCCCCACTGATTTTCTCCCTAATTTAGTCATGTCCAATTCCTCCCCATCACTAGGGCGCTCCCACATTAAGGCTACTACGACCTTTCAGTCGGGGGGCTGGAAACTATAACATGTTTCCCCCAAACCACATTAATGTAAGATCACTAAGTGCCTTCCATCCCAGCACTTTTTCACTGCGCCACTCGGAGGGAAATTTGACAATTTCCATCCATCCATTTATTCGTTCATCCATCCATCTATCTTCAATCGCTTATTGGAAATCCTGTCATGTGGTAGCATTTCCAGCAGGGAATCCTAAAATTCCCTTTTCCTGGCTACATCAACCAACTCTGACTGGGGGATCCTGAGGCATTCCCTGGCCAATGTGGAGATATAATCTCTCCACCTAGTCCTCGGTCTGCCGCATGGCCTCCTCCCAGTTGGACGTGCCAAGAATCTTGTCAAGAGGCGTCCTGGTGGCATCCTTGCCTGAACCACCTCAACTGACTCATTTCCACACCAAGAAGCAGCAGTTCTACTCTGAGCTTTGATATGATGACTGAGCTTATCATCCTACCTGGAGCCAGCTACCCTCTTGGCTGCTTGTATCCATGATCTTGTGCTTTCGGTTGTGAAAGAAGGAAGATTGACCAGTAGATTGTATCAATACATTGTGACAAAAATGTTGCACTTATTTGAATAGGCTAAAAACATTGCATTATTTACTTCCACACTATAAAAGAGAAATACCGTCTAACAAAAGTTGACTGCTAAGTTTATTCATTAATCTTTGCAGCGAAAGCCAGGGCATTCCTCTCAAGATTTCCTGCTCATGTCATTTGAGGCAGTTTCTTCTTCCAACCACCACCTCTGGCTTGCTCATTAAAAACAACTTGAACAAGCTATAAACCTATTGATGTTTATTATTATTATTATTATTATTTTTTTTTTTTTTACAATTTCTAAATTATATCCAGAATTTTTATTACTATAAAGCTGTTCTGCAAAAATATCCACCACTAAATGCACAATACATATAAAACTGAATTGAACTGAAGGCTGAATTATGAATAGAATGCAGACAGAATGTCAGGGAGTCAGCTTTCAACATGAGCTAGACATGACAATAAAAAAAAAAAAAAAACACCAGAACAGGATCAATAACTGTGAAAATCAGAACACTAACAAGGCTTGCTATTGACAGGTACGTGACACTGAGCGTGTACTGTACTTCACATCGTGAATGTGGAACTAAATGTTCTTTTATACTGTAGGTATGGAGGTGTGTGTGTGTGTGTGTGTGTGTGTGTGTGTGTGTGTGTGTGTGTGTGTGTGTGTGTGTGTGTGTGTGTGATTGGAACCAGAGGTAATCAGGAGAAAGTGAATGTGAGAAAGTTTGGAATGGTGGAGGCTTGTGGCTGCCATGTTTGTAGGCCATGCTGTATCTTGGGAATTGGAGTTTTGACCTAGATGTTATTCTAGCTTACCATCAGCCTCCCCATACTTTGCTATACATTTTGCTCACTGGTGGAACACAGCTCAGGCATGTCCTTGCTCAGACATGCGTTTTCATTTTGGTCTGCAAATTGTCTCCCATACTTTATTTGGTTGAAAAGATTTTGTTACAACTTCAGCGGTTTGCTTAGGAACATTGTTCTGCTAGAAGACCTACGTTTTACGTTTTTGGCTGATGTTTAAGATTTTGTTTTAGTATATATACAGTACATTATCCTCCTTTTTCATGATTGATTTTCTGACACATACCATTATCTTTTTCATAAAATCTCCCCACAACGTTTCAGCCACCTTAGGCGTCATAGTTTCTATGCTGTTCATTAGATTACATCTTCAACCCTTTCCTCCATACATAATGCTGATCATTATGGTTACATTTTAGTTTCATCTGACCAGAGAATATTCCTCCAAAGTCCTGGTGGTCATGTGCAAACTTCTACATACAACAGTTACAAACAACAACAAACAACAGTTTTTTATTCTAATTTTGAAGTATGGATTTGTGATGAAATACACAACTCTCTTAATGGCGCATAAACATGATGCCTCCAACTCATTCACCAGTTGTGTTGCTGTTGTTTTCAGGTTCACACCCTTTGGACTAGTTTGTTCCTCCCAGGAGGTTAAATTTTCCTGAATGACCCTGTGGCAATTTTTTTTTTTAAATTTGCATACAATTTTGTTCTGCTGATGTTTGTGGTATTGTCTGTTATTTGTAAATTGCTCTTAAGGAGGGACATGACAGAATTTAATTCATGAATTTATATTTTAAAATCTTGACTGAATAGCTTGGATTTTCCTATGGTATGAGGAGAAAAAGACACTGTCTCTAAGAGAATTTTCATATCAGAGACCAGTACACGCATTCGACTGACCTGAAAGTCCAATTAATTTGATTAGCGTGAACTCTGTGTAAAAGACTTGAGTCACATCCGTTGTGAAAACTAACTGTGTTAAAACATGGTAGTGGCCTGCTACTTAGAATGTGACAGCATGATTATTTGCCTGTCTGGTTCAAACATGGCCGCTGAAAGATCTCCCAGGTGGTGACATGTTGGCTTAGTGGTTTGCACTGTCGTCTCGTACCTTCAGGGATGGGGTTTAAATCTTTCCTCTGCACTATGTGGAGTTTGCATGTTCTCCCCGTGCTAGGTTTGTTTCCCCTTATGCAAAGAAAATATATTTCTCTATATATTAACTGTCAATATATTAAATGATTTCGTGTTTTGATCATGGGGAAATTGAAAAGATTTTATAATGTTAATATTCCTCATTGCTACACTAACTAATAATACTAACTAATAATACTAACTAATAATTAACCGAGAAAAAAAAAAACTCACAATATACAGAATAATATATTGAATTAATATAATACAATACATTGAAAAATACATAAGGAATTGCTGCTTTGCATATATTGAGAAATATATTAAAATATATTCAAATGTATATTTTAGTGTATTGTAATTTTTATATTCAACAATATACTTCATAATATATGAATTTGATTGATATATATATATATATATATATATATATATATATATATATATTATATATATATATTTTTTTTTTTTTTTTTACAAAATGCTTATATGTTAATGTAGTTCGAACAAAATGGACTTTATAGGCATTAATTAGATCACCAACAAAGTAAAATTGTGTGTATAATTTTAAAACATGCATAAAGTTTCAATAATGTTTCAACAGAACAATCATAAGTACAGTATAAATATAATGTTTTTTGTTTTCATTGCAATATCCATACACGGTCCATTTACTATTGCAATATATTAATACATAAGTACTAGTTTCCTAAATATGGAAATGTATTATTTAATATATTGCATTATATTTTACAATATATTGACTT
Organism: Clarias magur; assembly: GCA_013621035.1. NCBI lineage: Eukaryota > Metazoa > Chordata > Actinopteri > Siluriformes > Clariidae > Clarias > Clarias magur. Next base: position 2,332,538 of record QNUK01000016.1, on the reverse strand, counting down.
TTTTTTTTCTTAAGGGTCCTCTGGGTACTCCAGTTACTCTTTCCACTTTTGTGGAGGTTGCATTTCAAAATGGTTTGAAGTGCATGATTGGATGTGTGGGGGCTTGATATGGTATGAAGCAATCATACCTAATATGGAAGGTAGGCTCTCATTACAGCCATACAGTCGTTGAAGGGCAGTAAACTGGCCCTTCTTACAAAAGTTATTACACCAATTTGCAGAATCGTCCAGGCTGTTTGTAACCATCTATAAAACTGTTTTAAATTAACTTCTGATATCAGTAAAGTAGATTCTTTAATTGACTTCCTAAAGTTATGCTGACTGTGTGGAGTTGTGACAAACTGAGATTGAATATCTTTACCCTGGGTGTATGTAACATTATGGCTTTAATTGTACACCAATTAGACATATCATTAAAACCATTAAGATAAAAAAAAACAAAAAAACATGTTTAACCCAAGGGGGCAAAAGGGGGTTTTGGGTTCCCCTTGTGTTGTGCCACTGAGGCAGCATTAGTAGGCGTGGCTCTGCAGTGCTTCTGGGGATGTGCTGTGGTGTCTGGCACCAGGACATTGACATCGGATCCTTTGAGTGCTGTGGGGCCTCCATTATTGGACTTGTTTGTCCAGGGTATTTCATGGGGGGTCGATTTTAATTGGAACCTGGGGGGTTTGGTCTTGGGCACTTTGCCTGCTGGGCCTTGTGCACTGTGAGCGGTGGAGCACTGGGTGTTGCGGTGCCTTTCTATTGCTGCCAGCATTGACGTTTTTGGCAATCTGTGCTGCATTGGCTTTTTTGTGGGATCAGACTGGATGGGCCGTCCTTTGGTCCCTGTGGGCGTGGGTGTGCCTTTGGTGCCGACGGGTGTCCTGTCACCAGTTTGCTTATGTTTGCTGATGTTGGTGATCAATGGTGTTGAGTTAACTTGATGGTGGTGTACAGTATATTTGAAAAAGAAAAAAGCACCAGTAATTGCATTTGTTTTAAAATTATACATACACAACAAGTTTGTAATTACATCAAGGCAAAAGTTAATTCAAAGTTCAAAAATTGCTACAATTTATTCCATCATGTTATGCTAATGTTGGCCCTGTACTGTTAATTTGTTTCATACAGGAATGTTTACATGCAGTAATTATGCACATCTTTAAATATGCATGACAGTACAGTACCTTGTGATTCAATCTGTCTTAAGTAGGCAGTGCCTACTCGTTTTTTATTCCTACTGACAAGATTTATAAATATATATTTTTCAAAAGGTTCTGCGAGCGCTCTAAGCCTTAAATCAATAAACTGACAATTTGAGGTGTTGAGGTTATGGCCGCATGAAACAGCACGCTGGGGACAAATCTATTTTTAAAGTTAATGAATCCATATTTGTACTGAGAGGGGTAGGTGTTATAAAAGATAAAATATTAATTATGAGAGATTGGATTGTTCATTATAAGTGGTTCCAGGAGTGAAATCAGAATTGATTTACTGCGGTAAGCCTGCCACCCACTCTCCTCAGGTCACAGACAGCGTCAAACACTAGCCTCGCTAGAAAGAAAGTAGGGAAAAAGTACTGAAGGTACTGAAGTACTGAAAGCAGTGAGGTTAGTGGTGATAATGATGGTTTAACGGCCCGACTGAGAGTTACAGCAACTGGCAGACCAGGTGTCGGCTCTGCCCCGGCACAGGCTTTTAAAATATTAACGGAGCTCCTTCACAGTAAAATGAAGGGGGAAAAAAATCCACAATGTCTGTTTACTGTGCCGTCTGCCAGTCTTGATCTTGGGGTGGTGGTGCTACTCTTTCCACAAGTGCTGATTAGGGCTTTAAGAATGAGTGAGCTATCCATTAACAGAGGTGATAATTGTTTTAATTTGCACACCAATTAAGTTCCTCTGAGCTACTTACAGCTACATGCTCTTTTATCATGTTCATTATAATACTTCTGTGGAGGTAGCAGAACCGGCAGAGTGCTCAATTAAGCAGCCGAGGTCCACGGAGCAGGCAGACACTAGTGACCTTAGGCGATGTATTATTCTTGTGCTGGGACTCACTTCATGAGACTGTTTTAACATTACGTAGACTCCGATGCATCTCAAAAGGGCTGAGTAGTGGAAAAAATCCTTTTAGGTGCTGTTTCTTTTTTTAACTATGATATACCTTAATCCTATCTTTTAATCAAGGAATATTATCTACAGGTTTGTACAGTCAAACCCGCTGCTCTCATGGCTCTCTGACTGTGTTACACATGAATCTCTGTTTAGTTTGTATTAGTTTAGTCTAGTTGTGTGTCTTGTGCCCCAGTGTGTGTGTTTTGCTCTAGCTTGGTAGTCGCATTTCTGTTCGTGGTCTTTCATAATGCTTAATAAAGATGATTACACATCTGCATTTTGCCTTTGCCCATGCCTATACAGACGCCAAGATATACAGTATAACACAATTTGTCTTAGGGGTGGTTTGTCCATGGGGAGCAGGTTAAATTGACCTCAACTTTTTCTGTACATCAAGCATTTAGCTCAAGTCCTAATAAAATACTATTTTGTTTGAGTCACCAAAGATTTTGTAATTTAAAAGTTATATGCTATTGACGCAAGTGTGTTCATAGATATTGCGCAATCACAGGGCAGCACACATACTATATCTCTATAGCAGGGGTGCCAAACTGGACAACATGGGTGCAGGCTTTTATTACAACCTAGCAGAAAAGTCACCTGATCTAGTCTATTGAAAGCCAAGAACGACTGATTAAACATGCACTTTTACATCCCTGCTCTATATGGTCCTCAGTGCACCTAGTGGCCAACAACAGGAACTGCAGCAAGTGCTAATAACAAGCTATATGGGCAAGATTTTTCCTAACTATTTCATAAATGTTTTCAGTTCAGAAGGGATGTCTTTAATACAGTGTGCAAATTGGGGGCTAAATGGAAAATTTTAACTTCTGTGTCTGTGAAGTACACTACAGTGCATCATAAACCCCAAGCATCATAAACCTGTATGAAATACTTGTTAACCCATGGAAACAAGCCCATTTCCAACCCGCATGCTCACCATATTCTACAGCAAGACTATCCAAAGCATCCTAAGCAGCCATGTCACTACCTGGATTGAAAATTGCACCGTGCCAAAACACAAAACCCTGCAGACAGAAGAAAGTGAGGACAGCTGAGAAGATCATCGGGGTCCTTCTTCCCTCCATCTGCAAGGCCACCAGCATTGAGGTTGACCCCACACACTCCTCACATACTCTTCACCCTCCTGCTGTCTGGAAAAAGATACTGAAGCACCCGGTCCCATGTGGTAACACACACACACACACACACACACACACACACACACACACACACACACACACACACACACACACACACACACACACACACACACATTTATTCACACTAGAACTGTGTACTGGTCTGTGCTGCACTATGCCTATTGTTCTGTTTTTATTAGGGGTGTTCAGGTCAAACCTGGACTTGTGATGAAATTTCTTGTGATTGAAGGCATAAAGCCGATTTATATAAGACATTTATAGAAGACTTCAGTCACAGTATGTTGATGAGACTCTTAACCTCAGTAAAACATCTGAATATTGCAAAGGTTTTACAGAAGGCTGTACATCTGTGAATGCTGCATGTTTCAGGAACTCGGATGGGAGTTATTGCTACATACCTCGTATGGCCATTTCTACATGTTTGGGCCATTGAAGGAGTTCCTGGGAGGCTGATGTTTCAGACGTGAAGAAGGCAGTCGGATCATGGCTAAGAAAACTTTCTATCTTGATTGTGTCCAAGCACTAGTGAAATACTGAGATAAATATAAATGCATTAGTATATCAGGGGATTATATCGAGAAATAAAGGATTTTTTTTTCACTTTCACAAATGTGTTCTTTTATTTTGAACAATTAGTCCCAGTTGGAACACCTTGAACACCCCTTGCAACTAGGTGTACTGTGTGCACTTTTTGTGTTATCATCTAACTTGTTTAATGTAGGTCCATGGGAGGGTCGAAATGACATTAGTAGCTGCTTGACTTGACTCTCTTTTTTTTCCAGTGGGCAAACATTTGTGTGTTTTCTTGGGATGTATTTGTGGCAGAAATTTTGATGGAACCCGTAACCCCTTGGCTAATGATATTACATGGAGCACAGTCAAACAAAAAGTACATCTAAAACCACCTGATATGAGCTGCTGAATGTTTGCTATTCTTAGCGATACTCTGTTGAGGATTCTCAACTTTCTATTACTTTGAATTAAAATTCATTAGCTATTAGCCTTTAGCATAAGTCAAGTGTAATAGCCTCTTGGCTTAAATTTTTTGGAGGGTACAATATGTTGTTATAAATGTTGCTCTTCTGGTCCTGAGCCAATGCTGCTTCATTTATTCTTCTTTCCTTCAGCATCATACATCCCATTAACATCCCATTTACCTGAGCGGGAAGGAATCACTGCCAGACACAGTATTTTCGGAAATGGTGTGACTTTTAAAGTCTGCTTCTAGTCCATCTTCAAAATGTCACCGGGGTGTTCATATTTTTAATTGACACTCGGGATGTAAGGCCAAACAGGTTGTAGGTCTAGAGCACGGAAGAACCCATGAACGAGGTGATTCTAATAAAAGGGGACACCATGCTCAGTGCCCCTCCGCCTCAGAGCGCTGCTTTGTATTTCCCTAAAGAGTCTAAGTGTAATCTGGGGAGCGCAGTCAATCCGGTGAATAATAAGGTCTGTCACACAGCGGCTGCAAAATGTGCCGAATGAGCGTTAGCACTAAAAAAGCTTTTTCACCTTGAATTGGCCTCGGTTTCACCCACACAGGGCATGGCATTTTAACGTTCACACAGTAATATATCATGCACGTGGCAGAGCTCTTGCTGGGTCCAAGCGATTCCAGGGTTCATCTGTCATCCGCACATTTAAAGCAGTGTTTTTTTTGTGTGTGTTGTTGTTGGGTTTTTTTTGCACATGGACTCATTAGCTTAGGCCGACCTGTCGGTTTCCTCATCCAATATTTCTGCACCTTGTCACGCTTTATATCTGAGCACATTCATAAACAGTAGAGGGCAGATGTGAGCTTCAGAAATGTGGGTTGAAAAGTGGTCATGGAACAGCAATCCATCTGAACTGTGCTTATGCTAATTAGAGGAAATGAATTAGAAGCACTACATCATTAACATTAACCTTTTCAAACAGATCTAACTGCCAAGTTTACTGCCTACTGTATACTGACTGGTGCAGCAAGACATTGCACTGTGTGATATACAGTATACCAGGCGACTATATTATTTCGTATCATTTAATTCAAGTAATTTAAATTGTAATCTAACTGGAATGCAGCTTTAGAGCTGTAAAAACCCGACAGCTTTTTGAGTACAATAATACCTTGAATATAGAGTAGTTGAATATTTTTTGATCTTCTTATAACAATATTACAATGAACCAAATACTGGATTCTTAAACCCATTTCTAGACATGCTTACACATTTTGAGCTTAAAAAAAATTTTTTTTACACTCTTTTAAATTTTTTCAATTTGGTGTATTAAGTTTTCTTTTAACTCTTTTTTTTAACCGTAAAAAAAAAAAAAAAAAAAAACTACTGTATCTGCCAATCAGTTTTCATGATTAGATTAGTAAAAAAGCTTAGAAATAGGTTTAATATTCATATTATGATAAGAAATACTACATACAGGTTGCTTTAGCCCATGTCCAAAAGTATGCACACCCTTATTATCACAGCATCCCTGTCATATATGGTTTTTCACCAAACTGCTGCATAGAATTTGTATGTCATAGCATTACCCAAGATGTTCACTAGGGACAATTTGGAAATGGCAATTAGCCTGATCTGCATGTCTTTGGACTGTGGGAGGAAACCGCAGTAAACCCACCAAGAACATGAAGAACATGCTAACTCCATGCACACAGACCCGAGGCAGGAACCCGAAGGTGCGAGGCAACAGCACTAACCATTGAGCCAAACTAGAGGCCTTCACAAATATATTTGTTTTGCCATCCTGTTGAGCAATGTTGGGGCGTAACCATGTCATATCATGACGAAAGACACAGTATACATCCTTTGAACTGGTTTGAACTGGAACAAGCTTTGATATAGAATTTAGGACAGAGGTGTGCAGTTTGAGTTATTTATTTATTTATTTATTTTCCCCAAGTCACCTGAGCACACATTGTAATGTGCAAATGCTATATTGTTTTACATAAAACTAGTGTTGGTAATTTACCTGTCACTGACTGTAAAAGAGTTTGTAGAAACAGTTAAAAGGTTAAAGCTAAAAAATAACCTGATCAGCATTAATATAATCAGTGATATTATTATTTCTGGTTGAATCACATGTACATGTCTGCCTGCAACAAAGCTGAACCCCTTAAAACTGTAATAAAAAAATAAATAGCTTAATGTGACAGCAATATATGGCATTGGTTTCCACTGGGTAAAATATTATGAAATTATAAAAAACGTACCTATTTCATGGCAAGATTTTGAATCTACTGTCATTTAATTTTATTACAATCAATGGGAAAGAGAGGATAGAGAAAAGTTTATGTTTATGCCTTGTTTACACTAAGTTGTATCTCATCAGCCAAAAGCACTCCCAGTTTGTAAAAGCAGATCGGAAAATAAACGGAAATATTCTGTTTATCTTTTCTAATTAATATCTATTGGTGCAGGTGTTTGTTTACATTGAGCGAGTAGTGCATTAGTAGCTTATTTTTAAAGTAGATTATTAAATCACATAACATCACTTTAACTCAACATTTTGATGTCACTTGTGGTGCAGGTTAAACTTCAGGCAGAGATCTAAGTACTGCAAAAGATTCAGTAAATTCTGTCCAGCTGTTGATTTCAGACGCGCCCACAGTTTGACGCATGCGCAGTATGCCGGCAAAACTTGCAGTTTATGATCTGGTACATAACTGCTTATAATTTCGGTTTTACTCAACATTTTGATTTCATTTATGGCGAAGGTTTAACATCAGGCAAATACGTCAGGACTTGCAAAGTTTCATTACATTCAGTCCAGGCAGTTTTGCGTGATGCTGTGACAAAATCTGGCTGGACAGACATAGAGACAGAAAGACGAAATCATTTTGAGACTGGTTTCTGGTCCTCCAATGTGTGAAACGTAAAGATATCAATGAAAGAGCGAGTTCGGACCAATGCACAAAAATAAATAAATAAATAAATAAATAAATAAATAAATAAAAACTTATTTTATTTATACAGATTAGAGCGTGGAAAAGCTGAGAACGACATATTAAAGGAAGGTGATTTTATTATTATTATTAATAATAATAATAACTATTATTTTTTATTATGATTATTATTTTATCCCCATTAGTGTTACTCCGCCGGTTTGCTGAGCTCACACGGCTGATGGCGTGTCCTCCAATGAACGCGCTCCGTGCGCACCGGGGCGCCTCCGCTCTCAGCCACTGAGAGACAGGGACGCTTATTTATGCGCAGGCTGCTCACTTTACAGCGCGCTCAAAGTTGGCTGGGAAGGACTGCGCTCTCGCGCTAATGCAGTTTACACAGGAGCGGCAAAGGATTAAACAACAACAACACCAAAAGAGAGAGAGAGAGAGAGAGAGAGGCGCAACTGCGCGCGTCTACCCGCGTATGAGTGCGCACGCGGTGCGTCATTTCGCTGACTTTGGTGTACATCCTGGTATTATTTATTATTTATTTCCCACCCTCTCTTTAGACCTTATTTGCGTGCGTGTGTATGCGTGTTGTAAAATGCCAAGTGTTTGGCCCCGTCACCGAGCGCGCGCGTCAAGCCGGGCCGCACGTTTGGAAGGACGCCCGACCGCAGGCTCTCTCATCTGCAAGTTCACTCCGATGAATTGTGACAAAGGGCTGTCAGCGCCCGAATAAGAAAGAAATCGATGCTCGAGGAAGCGACGCGGCGGCTCTCCTGGAATTTTAACGATCCCCGAGTGCGTGTGCGTGCGTGCGTGTGTGTGTGTTTTTATAACCATGCGAAGAAGTGTCTCATCTGGACTCGCTGCTGCAACTCGAGGGGGCTGATAGTGACAGATCACCGCTGTTGAGTGTCCATGCAAGACTCGGAGAGGGTGAGAGAGCAGAGGAAACATGTCTGGCCACTTCTCTGAGAGGATCCCTGCTATCAGAGATGGCATTTTTGCCCGGCACGGCGCTGCTCGCTTCTAAAGTGCCTCGCAAAATCCTGTTCATGTTCACGCTCTCGCTGTCCGTCACCTACCTGTTCTACAGTCTGATGAGCTGCTACGACTCGCTGCGCGTGCCCGTGCTGCTGGAGAGCTACGCGTACCAGGCGCCGCCGGAGGTCACAACTTTGGCCACGCTGCGGGAGAAACTTTACTCCAGCGCCTCCCCGCGCGCCGCGCACGACAGACCCGCGGCCACGACGCCGGTCGCGTCGGAGGAACCCGGCGCCGAGGAGATCACTGCGGGCTGGGCGCGAGCTCGGCCCGAGACGCCCGTCAGCCAGAGCGCCGCGCTGAACCTGGAGCACGCGGAGACCAGCACCGCCACCGTGGACGCGGGGCCGGGGAGAGCCCCGAACTGCACCTCGGATTACGGGGAGAAGAAGTTACCCCAGGCGATTATTATCGGCGTGAAGAAAGGCGGCACGAGGGCTCTGCTCGAGGCGCTCCGAGTTCACCCGGACGTGCGCGCCGTCGGAAACGAGCCGCACTTCTTCGACAGGAACTACGAGAAAGGACTGGACTGGTACAGGTGTGCGCGCTCGCTCCATCATCCCCAGTGCATGCTTCATATTGCTGCAGTTATATATATATATATATATATATATATATATATATATATATATATATATATATATATATATCTGTGATCGGATCACTAATCCTTCATTCATCTAAAACTGTCTCGTAAAAATATTATTGCTTCATCCATCCGCAGACAGAGTGCATGAGCCCATAAAACAAACTATTAATATTTATAACAGTGTATTGTTTTAAGTTTCAAATAATATTTCTTTATATTTTTTATTTATTCTTGCAATTTCCTCATTTTAAACACACACACACACACACACACCTCCCTATATTTGCTCTAGGTTGTCTGATATTCTTGATAGCACCATATCACAGCTGATGTATGTATGTATGTTCAACATCATCAAACAATCAAACAACTGTATATATATATATATATATATATATATATATATATATATATATATATATATATATACGCAACAGTATATGCATACACACCGCTCATACACTGCACACCACTCTTTGTACAATGGTATTAATGAGACAATACACAAAGCTGTTTGATGATGACTGCACGTTGAATACAGATATGAATAAATGTCCAGGGATCAGCCGTAACATTGAGAGGTGAACTGAATAACATTGATGCCAGTAAAGTGGTGACAGGACACCCATGGGTGTATTCCCCATACTGTATATACACACCATGCATATGATGACAGGCTTACATAAATAACACCAAATAGCACCAGTGAGGTTTTTTTTTTTATATTCTTGGCCCAGGCAAGTGTCTGAAGTGGACACAAATTTGCCTAGTATATATTTAATATGATAATAATAATAAGAATAATATCATCCAAAACAGCACCTCTGGATATGCTGGTCAGCATTACAAAATTTGCCTCTTTACCCAAAACTAAACTATATGTTTTTTTTCTTTTATTCTCTTTCATTATTATCCTCTTGATCCTTTATTATTATCTGTATTATTTTCTCAGCCAGCCCCTGCTCTAGGCATTTAAAAAAAAAAAAAAAAAAAGAGCACTAATAGTGCATGCTGGAGATTAGTATTTCTGCACACTATAGATAAGTAGAGATCAGTGGATCACTGCAGGTGAGCCGTTTGCATTTATCTGTGCGTGTAAATCTGTAATGAAAGCAACACGAGGGGCGCATTTTGCTATAGCCCACCTGTTGAAATAATACAGTACCCGGAGTTACTGTATTAGAGTCACATTTTATCAAATGATAACGTATTAGTCTAATTGTTTCAAGAGCACTCAGTTGCAGACTTCTATTATTTGCAGGCACTCGTTATTTGCCTTCTTTAGATATCTCTACTAACTATCTACTGTCATGAATAGTAAAGGACAATTTAACATATGTAATAAAATACACGAGGCAGCGTAGTGTCGAATCTTAGCTCCAAAACCGCAAAAAGCATCAGCACTGGACACATTTTATTGTTAAAACATACAAACATTCACACTTAGCAATCAAAGACAGATCTGATTGACCAGCTCTGGTTAGTCTGCTCCTCAAAACCTGTTCGTGATTTAGGAGAATGTACTGTAGATTCATTCTGGAATCCTACACTATCCAAGACTGTCCAAAAATCTTTATAGCAGTACCTGTTCCTGTGAGCCATCGTTGCTAGCGTTTGCGTATTACACACAGTGTTTGCTGTATTTAATGAGTAGCGGATTGTGTGCCCTGGCCACTGGATACAGTCTGTGCGTAGGTGAGTCAGGTGCAGCGCATGCTCTGGTGCCCTGCGCCGACCTATTCCCAGGCGAAACCGAATCATGAAGTGCTTACTCAGGTCATCGCTGTTCACACGAAACCCTCCTACATCCCACAGTTTGTACTTTACAAACTCCATACACACACACACACACACACACACACACACACACACCTGGCATCTGGCTTGCTGGTTCATGGGTTTTTTAATAGAAAGGTGCTATTACGATAACTCTACACTATACTTACAAAAAGTACCGTTCTCATTGCATTTAAAAAAAAAAAAAAGGTCTAATCGAACCCATCAGTCAAAACGATTATCTGTGGGGAGAGAGAAAGGTGTTAACACATGACTCGTGCGGAGGGTTTACTTTCCTCCGGACTGCCACTCGGGGCTGCAGGGACGCAGGAGCATCTGCTGCATTTTACTTCAGAGGGCAGCTTAACCCTGGGCTGTTCATTTACTGCGTGTTAACACAAGCCGTTTCATTATGCTCGTAGTTTGGGGCTCATTAGACAGAAGGATGACAGGCTTACATAAATAACACCAAATAGCACCAGTGAGTGTTTTTTTTAATATATATTGATATTGTATATATATATATATTCCTGAACCGGGCAAGTGTCTGAAGTGGGCACGAATTTGTCTACAGACAAGGAAAGCCAGCATTTATGCTTTTATACTATAGGATGACTGATGACATGTAATACAAGCGGCTGTGAAAGTTTACCTGTAATCAAAAAATATATAGGAGTATTATATGATTGCTTACTATAATAGATTTGTCGCAAATCTTATTATCATTATTAAATAATGCTGTACAGTTGATTATATATGTGCATTTTCCATCATTCAGAATAATGATTAATGATGGCATTAATGTGATCTAATAAACCATATGGAATGACAATTATGAAAAAATAAATAAGTAGAAAAAAAAACAGTATGCATTACTGATATAATTTTACTTATTAATGTATTAATTGTTTTAATTAGTTTGTGATGTTGGATTCTAAATGCATAACCGTCATTATTTTTGTTATAAGAAACCAAAAAAAAAAAAAATGCAATTATAAGCCTGTAAATCCAACATATATGAAATTCAATCTGTTTTGTTCAAACATTTGACTGATTTCATTTGCTTTTTTGCAGTCGGAGGAGAAAAAAAAAATCCCATTAAACATACCACTCAATTAGCACTAGGAGTGCTGGCATGTCTAGCGGTTCGAACTTACCAGAGAAATGTCACACCTGTTAATAATTTGCTCGCATTTCCTACGAGTCGAGGCAAGCCATGCGTCTCACAGGACAGCCGTACCGCACCCTGGTGTCTTGATTCCAACCATGGAATATGACGTGTGAAAGAAAGGTGTTTACACTTCATTCAGCAGGTCTGCATCCGAGGCTTGGGAGTCTAGTCTGATGCTAGGGCTCGGTGACATGCATCTCACCACCTGACACAACAGTTATCGGGTGTGCGGAGAGCAAGAGCATACTGTTTTGAAATGAAGTTTTTTTTATTGAGCGAGTAAGTGCGTTCTCTTTGTCAGGTGATAATAGCTGTGCCATCATTAGGAGAGTCTTACAATCACTGGGGTTCACCACGGTTTTAAAGAACAGGAGGAGAAATTACAGCTTCATTTGCAGTAGGGGACTTACCTGGAGATGTACTTACCTGGAGATGCAAACCTGGTTGGGTTGCTTTATTTATATATATATATATATATATATATATATATATATATATATATATATATTCCATGCTAAATATAATATCTCATACATTTGTGCTATTTGGACTTTTTTTCAGTTAAGAGATAAGGAGTTATTTTCTACTTTATCCGCCGTGTCCCTCATGGTTATACACGAACAGAAAATAAAAGCTAATATGATGCACCAGCGTTTCTTATCACTCATTAGCCTGTAGTGTCTTCATCTGAAGATCTTGAGGCTCGAGGCTGCATCACCTCAGGAGAATTTCTCAATTTTCATGTTAGGTCATGAGTGAGTAAAGGATGCGGCCTCTTAGCAACTTCAATTGAAAATCAGCACTGCCAGAACCGAGGTCTTTTTTCTTTTTTTCTCGCCAAGAAAGACGCGTTCTGATGAATGCGAGAAGTGTATGAATGTACTGTAGCCCACGCAGTGCCTTGACCCTGTCCAAGGTTACACAGTGAAGTACTCTTATTCCATTATCTATTTAACCACTGCAGCACTTTTGTTTCTCCGATACATGCTAAGCCTCTGCTCGCTCGCTCGCTTCTTCATCAGGACGAAATTCCTGCGCATGCCGCAGCTTGGGCGTTTGCTAGATTGACGTGCCGGGAACGAGACGCGTCTGATCCGGTAGCCAAAACAGATGTACCTCAGAGAGGAACGGGGCCGATCCACAGTGCCTGTTCCACCCTCCAGCGTGTGACCCCTTGCCTCCCTGACTGGGAAAGAAGGCGAACGGAAAAGTTTGGCCTTTGTCCCAAAGCGCATACTTGGTTGCATCTTCCAAGTTTACACACTGTGGTGTTTGCTTCTTCGCTGGGATGACCCGGTCTGGCGGCCGGCGATAAGCCCTCGCCAAAACCTACAAAGACGCACTTCTGGGTCCTTGGATAGTGGTGGCGTAGTTTCAGAATTTAACTTTTTTAATTAGCAGCAGAGTCTGGCGCACGTCAAGAGCCTGGACTTTGGCAAGCTGTTGTGTCTCAGTGTTTTCTGTATCACTTGATTAAATTCAGCTGTGCAGCAGAAACCTCCTCTTTTCCGCTCCCTCAACAGGCACCTCACATGTTTATCTCTGTCTGTCATCTTCTGACAAGGTGTGAGCATGTGTTTGTACCACCTGGTTCATTCTCCATTTCTCAGATATTGGGATGGGAAACATAACTGTACTTGTGCTTTTTCTCCTTCCCAGTGCTTTTTTTTTTTTTCTTTTTTCTTTTTTCTTTGCCTGCAAGGTTTGGGAAGGCGGTCTGCATGGGAAAAAATCGAGAAAGTAATTGCCCTTTTGGAATGACCTTACGCAGGTGGCATCTAGACACATCCCTGAATCTGCATCTTATTGCGTGCACATTTTACTTGGACCTTAGGAAACAATCCCAGACAGTATCTTGACAGTTCAATTACATCTCAGATTTAAAGCCCCGGCGCCTTTAGGCGTAAGCATTCGCAGAGGGCCGGGGAGTCTGAAAAAAGGTTTTCTGTGGCCTCCAGAGTCGAGGTAGAAAGCCAGTTCATATCGTGCCACTTACTCAGGGGGTCAGCCGCCAGGGTTATTCGAGTCTATTTCTTTTCTGACACCAGAATTATAGTCGGAGTCATAACACTGTATCCTTGATGGCTGAAAAGAGGGGGGGAAAAAATTCCAGGCAGATTATTATTTGTTTTTTTTTTATTCTTTACACAATTATGCCCTTACTTGCTTCCTTCTCACCATATCCTCCATTCATCTTTGGCTTCCTGCTGAGACTCATCCTGCTACCAGGATTCAAAAGCCATGATCATCATTCAGTTCCACAAGTTTAATTCACTTAAGCGAAGAATCGAATTTGCCAATTTAATTTGCTGACATAAAAAATGACATCGGTACACAGGCGCGGGCTTTAATGCGCAGCTTCTTCCTCGGCTTTTTGCGTCCTTCGAGCGAAAAAAAAAAAAAAACTGACTGTATCCGAGATTTTCTCGCCTTCTGCTGTCAACAGCAAGACTTTGAAAGAAATTGAAGCTGCATGGAAGTGGATGGATTACTTGAAGTTTTGTTCAGTTATTTCCAAATGGTAAGCCGAAACGATTTTGGATTTTAAAGGACTCCTAACTCTTAGTTACATTCCACACAAGGAAGACGAAGACTGGTTTCTTTACAGCTTCATTAAATGCATCAGGATAGAAATAACTACTCCAGTCATAGTAGATCATCAAGATTCCAGTTTTTTTTTTTTCCCATTTCTCACCATTTTACTTTCTGGTTTTAGTCTCCAGACACTAGAACTCCTACAGCTTTGACATGAGGTTCGACATGCTGTGACCATGAAGCAAGGACAGACAGTTTGTTTGCACCACGTCTCGCCGTGACCTGACATTTACCTCCTCGGGTTTTTGCCGCTCCTCCAAGGGGTGCCGAAACGAACAAATCCGACCTCCCACTACGCATCTGACACATGACATTTGACATTCACAACACATACTGTACATGAAGGTTTTAAGCTGGTGGGACGTAATGAACTACAGCCTTTGATGCACATGGAAAGGAATATGCGGTATTATCTCAAAAGCTATGACTGATCCATACCACTGACTAGCATATGCAGCTCAGGAGATGTGACAGGCTTAATTCAATTATAGGGAGATGTGCTCAGTCTCTGGAGGTGTGAGCTAATTCCTGTGTTTACACTCCTGAGTCACTGCCATGAACATACACACACACACACACACATACACACACACACACACACATTCATTGGCCTCCGTAAAGCTTGTTTGCTCCGACTGTCCCAATGCCTTTGAAGTTTCTTGCCACTTTATGCGTTTTTATTTATTCATGTTCCTTCGTTCATCAAATCACTATGGGGTATTCCGCTAGAATAATTTTAGCACAGTGTGATACAACGTAGCCACCGAGCACGGGAAGTGTGCAAACTGCTGCTTACATAGCCTGTGTGGAGGTGCCAACATTTGATTTTGATTTCTTTTTTTTTCATAATAAGCAAGTGAATTCATTTTGCCAAAGTGCTGCGAAACGCAAGAAATGTGTGCATGCACAATTAATAAAGCCTCATGTTACCATGACTTCCGGCATTTTGCACTGACCTAAGTGATTTATATTATATATATATATATATATATATATATATATATATATATATATATATATATATATATGTATATATATATATATATATATATATATATATATATATATATATAAAGTTTATTTATTGTTATTATTGATCAGTATATCAGAAGAGGATTGATTATTAGTGTTAAACGTGTTTTTTTAATATAAATTAAAACATTTATTGAAAGATAAAAATCATCCATGAGAAACTAATTTATATTTCTACTTAAATTATTGTTAATAATACACCAAAGCAAGTGTAATAATCCAGTATTTAATATATTTAACATGGGTTATCAGTCATATTCAGGTAATACTTTAAAGATCTCACTCAGTCAGTTAACTGCTACTTAGACAATAGTTATCTTCCATTCTGCCTTTTTTTTCCTTTCAACATGAAATCCACACGCAGGTTAAATTTGTGAGCAATAAACTGTTCTTTACATTACATCATCTTAACAAAGTCTTGGACAGCCTATAGATTATTACAGTACATTGTTTTCTTATCGCTATACCTAGAAACATATTCGCCAGCTTTATTTTAATGCGCTTATGGATATCAACATTAACAATGCCTTAAACCTTAAACCTTCATGCAATTATTTTATGCTAAAATAAAACACAGAACAGAGCTGAATTTAAAAAATATATATAAAGAAGCACACCAGTTTGGGGATTTGTTAATTTCTAAGATAGTCAGCAGAAACCATACAGTACTGTACTGTACATAAGATTAAAAACAAGAAGTAATTTAAATGTTTAAATTGACAGAGTAAGTGAATAAATAATTCAGAAAGTTATTAAAGGGAAAGAAATTATGACATTCGCCAACAAACATTTTAATATGTTTTAATTCATGAATTATATTTATTGCAATGTTTTAAATATTTCAACAAGTCACTGTTAAAGAAATATTCACTGTAATATAACAGTTTAATACTGTAATGTGTTCTAACAATAATTCACTCTACAGTATATGACAGTATTGGAGTAACAGTATATTATTCCTCCAATTTAGGCAACCTGCCCTAATGAAACATTATCTACAGTATAATGTCAAACGCTTGATAATAATGCAGACACAACAATACTGGACACTGTTAATTCCGGGAGGTTATTAGCGTAACTTTATCTTTTAGTTGGACTTGAAGCAGTGAAGCAGGAGCCAAGCTGCTCTCCTAAAAGAGCCGGTCACGTCCTGTTCCTCAGGAATGAGTAGCGTTAGCGGATAAGCCACTCTGATTATTATTGCAAAAGCTGTTGCAATAAAAAACAGAAACATTCGCCTACAATCATCAGTAAGATATTGATGAATAGTGACTGGACTTGCAGTGGATGGAAGTGCATCGTTCTACAGCTTGATCAAATCTTGTTTTATGCAAATACAGCCGGGGGCCAAAAGTTTTTTATATAAATATATATTTTTCCAAAGTCTGCTGCTTCAGTGTTTTTAGATCTTTTTTATACTCTGATTTACTGAAGTATAATTACAAGCACTTTATACAGTAAGTGTTAACGGCTTTTATTGACAATTACATTAAGTTTATGCAGAGAGTCGATATTTGCAGTGTTGACTCTTCTTTTGCAATTCGCCCTGACATGCTGTCAATCATATTCTGGTCCACATCCTGACTGATGGCAGCCTGTTGTTGGACTCAGAATTTGTGGGTTTTCATTGGGATTAAAGTCTGCTGAGTTTCCTGGCCATCGACCCAAAATTTCGAAGTTTTGTTCCCTGAGCCACTTAGTTGTCATTTTTGCCTTATAGCGAGGAGCTCCATCATGCTGTAAAAGGCAATGTTCATCACCAAACTGTTCTGGGAGAAGTTGCTCTTTAAGGTTGTTTTTGTACCGTTGTTTATTCATGGCTGTGTTCTTAGTCAAAATTGCGACTGAGCTCCACTCCCCTGGCTAAAAAAACTATTATGGTATCAGGGTGCTTTAATGTCGGCATGACACAGGACTGATGGTAGCGCTCACCTTTATACATTTCAAGAAGAGCTGCATATGCAAGAATAGGATGCACCATCAGTCAGGATACGGTCCCAGAAGTTGATTGACAGCATGTCAGCGCGAATTGCAAAAGAAGAGTCAACACCACAATTATCGACTCTCTGCATAAACTTAATGTAAATGTCAATAAAGGTCTTTGACACTTGTGAAATGCTTGTAATTATACTTCAGTATACCAGAGTAAGATCTGAGAAAAATTATCTACTGTAAAAACACTGAAGCGGCAGACTTTTTGAAAATTAATATTTGTGTCATTCTCAAAACTTCTGGCTCCCAGCTATAGATGACGGGTATCAACTTTTACTAGTTACTTAACTGACCTCAGTAGCTGATAATCTACTGTATGAGGCATAAATATTTCGCAGTATTCTACACTTATAATAAAATACATTTTTTGTAAAATCATGAATTTACAGCAATTTACTACAATGTAATTTGATGTAAATTGTATTTTTTTATGCTTCTTGTGCATTAGATTGAACACATAGGTAATACTACATGAGCTTTTCAGCTCAAAATCTTTGTTAAAATAATTTACAAATGTTTTTTTTATTTTTTTATAAATCATGTTTGTGCCAGCTCACTGTCTCCTCATACGTCCAGGGTTTGGGGGTCGAATCTCGCCTCTGCTTGGTGGGTTTCTTCCAGGCACTCAGGTTTCCTCCTACAGTCCAAAGACATACAGTCTAGGTGTTAACAGATTGTCCAGAGAGTGTGTGTGTGTGTGTGTGTGTGTGTGTGTGTGTGTGTGTGTGTGTGTGTGTGTGTGTGTGTGTGTGTGTGTGTGTGTGTGTGTGTGTGTGTGTGTGTGTGTGTGTGTGTGTGTGAGAGAGAGAGACTCCAGGGTGTACTCTTCCCTGTGCCCTGGGATCAGCTGTATGACCCTACAGAGGATAAGTGGAATAAAAAAATGTATAGATAAAGGAAATCTACTGTTAGAAACTGAAGGAAACTGTATATTTATTTATGAATACAACAGTTTCTCTTTCTTTCTTTCTTTCTTTCTTTCTTTCTTTCTTTCTTTCTTTCTTTCTTTTTCTTTCTTTCTAACATGTTACTTATAAACAACTCTACCTATGCTTCACTTAAGAAAAATCCCTGAAACCTGGAAGGCATTTTCTATCAGTTTTTATTTTAAAAAATGTATGGGATTAGGACGGGAATAGTGAAAATACATAGAAAATGGGAAAAAAACAATATAGAGTTCTCCACACACAGACAGTAGTTGGGTTAATTATCTGTTCTGAGAAAAAAGATGGAGAGAGGAGACGGATGAGCATAATGAAACAGGGAAAAAAATGAAAATTAACAAAATCGAGAGAGAGAGATGGAAGACCCTGATGGATTTAGAACGCTGGTGCTTCACCTCGTACCCAAAATACATCCATCCTGCGTGAACCACGTATCCTGTGTGGAGTCACGGGGGGCCTGGAGCCTATTCTAGGGAACACAGGGCACGAGGCAGGGGACATCCTGAATGGGGTGCCAACTCATCACAGGGCACAAGCACATAAAACTCACACTTACACACCCATTCATACAAAACTGAAACACCAATTAGCCTACACTGCACAACTTTTGGACTGTGGAAGGAAACCAGAGGAAACCCACCAGGCAGGGTGAGAAGGTGTTAAATCCAAACATGCAGTCTGGAGGGAGGATTCAAACCTTCAACCCTTGAGGTGTGAGGTGACAGTGCTAACCATTAATCCAGCATGCTGCCTCTCATATCCAACAGCTACAAACTTTTACACTTAAAAAGCCAAACAGAAAAATGTTAATGGAGCCAGCTACTACAGGGGAACTACTAGAGGGAATTTCAGTTAAAAAAATATATATATATATATTATTATTATTGTTTTTTTTTCTTCGCACACTTCGAGACCTGGGGACGACACGATTTAGTACAACATGGGCATGAGACTAAATCTAGGTCACAAAATCATAATGTATGCACACACACACACACACACACACACACACACACACACACACACACACACAGATATTATACCTAATTTATCATCCCAATTAGCTGTTTTGAGATCTCAGATTAATAAAACTACCCACCTTTTGCCGCCTAACCTGCCTGTGATTTATTTTAATGGATACGCTGACATCAGGAGACTGAGTGGTACGCAGCGGCAGGGCTCCAGCTCACATCCAAGTTATAATAGAAGTTCTTTAATTAAAGTTTAGTTTTACAGTGAAGTGCTTTCCCGAGACATACAGAGAGCACTTGCATGTTGAATGACGAATACTTCAACAGGCGAAAAGAGCTTCGGTTAATAGACTAGATTGAATTTTCTACTGTCATTCAAGGTGGGTGACTTCGCCGCCGTGTCATTGGGTTAGCCAACAAATGTTAAGTAAAAGATGACAACTCTTAGAATAGCTTGTGTGAATACAGATAATATTTACTGCCATGCATCAAATTTAAATATGCCAGAAGGTAAATCTTTGCAGAAGGAATTCACCGATTTCTTTGTATAACACTTTAAATCATGACTACTTTTCAAAAATTTCAATGTTCTTAAATGAATGCTGCTTGGTAAACATGTGAAACAGGTCCACCATGTTCATTTTAAATCCAATTTTTATGCATGCACAGTAGCTATCTCTGACTGTAGCAGGTCTCGCAGGCAAAAATTACAGACTAGATCAGTCCTGCTGTCATGAAGACCAAAGAACTGCCTTCTTGTGAATCTTCGGTATGAAAAGGAAGAAAGATGGAATAAGTGATTAAAACATCAGAAAGGCTTTGAACCTTCTAAGGAGGTCCGTGAAATCATTTATTGTACAGCGAAGGGGGAAAAAAGAAGAAGAATGAAACAACACTACCATGATCAGGCCACAAGAAGGACAGTTTGTCAAAGAAGTGCTTGATAGTCCAGATACAACATTGAAGGGTTTACAGAGGCTGCTGGCTGAAGTAGGAGAGCCTGAGCAGAATCTCATTAGCCCTTATAGATACAGCCTCTATAGGAGAGTGACCGGAATGAAGACGCTGCTGAGAAAGGGCATGTTGAGACAGTTGGTCTAAAGGCTAAGCATAAGATTTGGAACAAACCAAATAAAGCACAAGACCGATTCCTGGTGGAAAGCTTGAACGGAATACGAGCAAATCGCCAAGCAGAACCCGTCCTGGTCAAGAAATCTGTTCACACGCAAGGGGGCGACAATTTGGTTGTCAAGAACATCAAGCGGTTTTCGAAATAATGAATATTAAACTATAATGAAAAAGAAAAAAAAGTATTCAGAGCCACACACAAACACAAACAAAAGAGTTTCAGACGGATTGCTTCATCTCTATTTGTGCACCAATATCATCCAATACATCGCTGGAACACAAATCCCCAAGTAATCCGTGAATTTATTTTATTTTTAGATAAGAACCAGTGTGCAAGGTTATGCCTGATAAAAGAAGACAGGAAAAACCCGACCGTTTGTCTAGACAATGTGTATCTGTGACGTAAGACCACCGTGGTCTGTTTACAGAATGAAAAGTACATTAAAGAAATAAAGAATAAAGAAAGAAATAAAGAAAAGTCTAAAGTACATAAAAGAAATCAAATAAAACATCACTGGTACATGAAACATGTTTACACTTTAGACATTTCTGCATTTTAGATTTTACGACTTTACATTTTTAGAGGTTTAGAGTTAACTTGTTAGTTGTTTAGACATTACAATTTTAAACTTTACACTTAAAGGACCATAGGCTTTATACAGTACTTTTGATCTTTTAGACTTTGTGATTTTGGGCATTAGAGACTTCTAACCTTTAGATATAACACTTTACACTTTTATCCCTTCAGACTTTACACTGTTAGTCACTTGAACTTTACACTTTCTGTCTTTTAGTGTTTACTTTTGGTTGTTTAGAATTTAAACTTGGGTGACATGGTGGTGTAGTGGTTAGTACCGTCGCCTTGCACCTCGAGGATCCGGGTTCGATTCCCATCTCAGTGTGCATGGAGTTTGCATGTTCTCCCTGTGCTCAGTGGGTTTCCTCTGGGTACTCCGGTTTCCTCTCCCACAGTCCAAAGACATGTAAGTTAGCTTAATTAGCATTCCCAAATTGGCCATAGTATGTGTTACATACAATGGATTGGCACCCTGTCCAGTGTGTTCCCCGCCTTGTGCCTTAAGTCTCCTGGGATAGGCTCCAGGCCCCCGTAACCCTGAATACAGGATTAAGCGGTTTAGATGACGAGTGAGTGAGAATTTAAACTTTTAGTTTTTTAGACTTTACACCTTTGATCCTTTGCTCCATGGGAAGGGGCGTGGCTTGCCACAATCTCACATTTCCTGAAGGGTTTTTAGCCAGATCATTAACAGACACACTTTAGGGGACTTCTGATACCTTGCCAAAAAATTAGTAAATATGAGACCTTTAATCCACGTGCATGAGTTATGCGTATATAAATCACCTGCATCAATAAATCTGCCACCACCATTGAATCAGAAGCGCAGGAAAAGCAGTTTTGGAAAGAAAGCAGGTAGGTAGGGTGGCACAGTGGTGTAGTGATTAACACTGTCGCCTTGCACCTCCATGGTCCGGGTTCAATTCCCAGCCAGGTTTGATTCTCATCTCTGTGTGCATGGAGTTTGGATGTTCTCCCCGTGCTTGGTGGGTTTCCCGGTTTCCTCCCACAGTCCAAAGACATGTACAGTCGTGGCCAAACGTTTTGAGAATGACACAAATATTAGTTTTCACAAAGTTTGCTGCTAAACTGCTTTTAGATCTTTGTTTCAGTTGTTTCTGTGATGTACTGAAATATAATTACAAGCACTACATACGTTTCAAAGGCTTTTATTGACAATTACATGACATTTATGCAAAGAGTCAGTATTTGCAGTGTTGGCCCTTCTTTTTCAGGACCTCTCCATTTCGACTGGGCTGCTCTCAATCAACTTCTGGGCCAAATCCTGACTGATAGCAACCCATTCTTTCATAATCACTTCTTGGAGTTTGTCAGAATTAGTGGGTTTTTGTTTGTCCACCCGCCTCTTGAGGATTGACCACAAGTTCTCAATGGGATTAAGATCTGGGGAGTTTCCAGGCCATGGACCCAAACTTTCAATGTTTTGGTCCCCGAGCCACTTAGTTATCACTTTTGCCTTATGGCACGGTTCTCCATCGTGCTGGAAAATGCATTGTTCTTCACTAAACTGTTGTTGGATTGTTTGAAGAAGTTGCTGTTGGAGGGTGTTTTGGTACCATTCTTTATTCATGGCTGTGTTTTTGGGCAAAATTGTGAGTGAGCCCACTCCCTTGGATGAGAAGCAACCCCACACATGAATGGTCTCAGGATGCTTTACTGTTGGCATGACACAGGACTGATGGTAGCGCTCACCTTTTCTTCTCCGGACATGCCTTTTTCCAGATGCCCCAAACAATCAGGAAAAAAAGCTTCATCTGAGAATATGACTTTGTCCCAGTCCTCAGCAGTCCATTCGCCATACTTTTTTTTTTCATACTTGCAGAGAAGTGGCTTCTTTGCTGCCCTTCTTGACACCAGGCCATCTTCCAAAAGTCTTCGCCTCACTGTGCGTGCAGATGCGCTCACACCTGCCTGCTGCCGTTCCTGAGCAAACTCTGCACTGGTGGCACTCCGATCCCACAGCTGAATCCTCTTTAGGAGACGATCCTGGCTCTTGCTTAAATTTCTTGGACGCCCTGAAGCCTTCTTAACAAGAATTGAACCTCTTTCCTTGAAGTTCCTTGAAGAATGATTTCAAGCATCACCCTCCTTTTAACATGTCATGTCTGTCATTCTAACCCAATCAGCCTGACATAATGATCTCCAGCCTTGTGCTCGTCAACTTTCTCACCTGAGTTAACAAGATGATTACTGAAATGATCTCAGCAGGTCCTTTAATGACAGCAATGAAATGCAGTGGAACGTTTTTTTTCAGGATTAAGTTAATTTTAATTAAAGAAGGACTATGCAATTCATCTGATCACTCTTCATAACATTCTGGAGTATATGCAAATTGCTATTATAAAAACTTAAGCAGCAACTTTTCCAATTTCCAATATTTATGTAATTCTCAAAACTTTTGGCCCCTTCTGTAGGTTAGGTTAATTGGCATTCCCAAATTGGCTGTAGTGTGTGAGTGTATGTGTGTGTTCCCTGCGGTAGATTGGCACCCTGTCCAGGGTATTCCCCGCCTCGTGCCCTAAGTCTCCTGGGATAGGCTCCAGGCCCCTGTGACCCTGAATGCAGGATTAAGCGATACACTGTAGATGATGAGTGAGTGAGTGAGCTTGTACAGTATGTACATTTGTACGCAAACAAACTAAAAGTATGATGTGACCCATGCTTAAAGGTTTAACTACAACTTAGTATGGCAAGTTTCACTAAATATTTGTAGCTAATATTTTCTAAAGAAAAAAAAACAAAAGATCATACTTGGTATAGAGACGAACTGAAAAAGGCAGTAGTGAATGTTGTGCAGTGTTATGCAAATACAGAGTGTTGATCCTTTTCTGGCTTGATCATTTTTACCTTTACTACACCCATATTATTTCACCCATATTCATGCATGTCACAATGTGATTTACAGCCCATGTCTTTCATTTCTGTGAAAAGACATTTTTTCTATGAATGTCTTCTGCGCTGACACATCGTATCTCATTCGGCTGCTCCTGGAGCAGCCAGTGTTGAGGTCTATTGTTTCAGACATAAAATGTTTACAGGGACAAGATCTAATATACGGTTTAGTTGCTTTGCTAATATAAAATATACAATACATAAATATAAATAATAATACAATTTTAATAATAATACATTAAAATTTGTTTATTGTTTTGACAATGAAGTTTATTTTGTATGTTTTGTAAAACTGCAGCCACATTACAGCACTACAGCCCCGCCAGAATCCTGAAACGAGATGCATGAGAGGTGTTGGAGTCCTGGAGGTTTTAAGCTCCAGCGCTGCGTTGCTTCTGTCGGTATGGAAGGTGATGCAACCCTCGCAATCGAGACCTTTTAGCAGCTCGTTGTCATTAAATCGTTCAAACGCATTAAATCGGGTGTGACATGGGTTACTGCTGTTGTTTACGGTTCTGTCTCAGTGATATAGGAGAGCTCTGGACTACACTGAAGGACCACGAGTTGCTTTTAGCACCAGAATGCGTTGAGAACGATGAGGCGTGATGGTTAATGAAGGAATTCTTTTATTTGTTAATGTTTAGCCTTATTAGTAGGTCTGAGAGCAGTATATACATAAAACAATATGGAACATCTTTTATTATAAATGATATTATTCATAAAAATCTTTGAAATACAATACTTTGCAAAACTTTTGAACCATCCATCGATACTTGGCAATTTGTGTCTCTCATTGTCAGTCCAGTCCCTGTACATGAACACTTTCAGAGGAATGTTTTTTGTTTGTTAAGCCACACAGTGACCTATGAATCATGAAACATCTAGCTTAAGGCATGAACCAGTGAGAAACAGTGATATCGAGTCGTTGGAACAGATGAGAGGGGAAATGAGGTCGCTGCTGAGGTTGTTACGTGAACAACTGATTTTCAAAGTAGGCAAACAAATCTTTAGGCACTTTGCAGGCTGTCACAGTAAAACATTTTTTCTCAGTTCTTGAAGTTAGGATCATCATGGGGGGTTGGGGGGGTCAAGACTTTTGCACAGTACTGGATTTACTTGAATTTCAGATTTTTTTTTATGCAATCATATGAGATTTCGCACAGAGTCTTGTAGAGTCCAGTCCATACCATGATCTGGAAATATACCATGTGCGAAATCTTATGATACATTTTAGGTAAAACGTCGGCTCTCGTGAGAAACAAAAGCCTCTAGCAGACATCATTTACAGTTTGGCCTATTTAGCATTCAGTTGTGTAAACTGTGAAAATTTTGGGGGGTAAACAAAAAAAAAAACGAAAAGAAACATCATTTCACACACTACTTAATAAAGCTTAAAACAACATCGGTGTAAAAAGGGAATTCAAATAATGTGTGATTCTTTCATGTGGAAAAAAAAAATCTCTCTTTACTACTTATTTCTCTATCGGCGCTCGAAAGTAAACACATGTTCTATCTCATTTACAGCAGTGATAGAGAGAGAGAGAAAGAGAGAGAGAGAGAGAGAAATAACAGCACAGGA
Organism: Clarias magur; assembly: GCA_013621035.1. NCBI lineage: Eukaryota > Metazoa > Chordata > Actinopteri > Siluriformes > Clariidae > Clarias > Clarias magur. The sequence goes on along the minus strand of QNUK01000016.1, from coordinate 2,307,073 downwards.
AGAAATGGGAAGCAATATCATTCTTGTTTTATAGTTTTATTAGAATTATTTTCAATCCTTCCTTTAATAGGAATCATCGCATTCTCATGAGTATTTTGTCTAAAATTCCAAGCCAGAAATCATTTTTTTAGTGTTGTCAATCGATAAAAAATGATTCAACTGTAGTTAATAACAGTCATAGTCTGTTCTTAATCGATTAATCACAAATTTAAAATACTCAGATTTACTTGTATTATAAATGTGCAGTGTGGGAACAAAGAGATGCATGACAGACTGGTTAGAGGAATTTATAAATCAAAATCTCTCAAATAAGACAGGCACTGCATGCACTGGCTTGGTAGTAAGGGTACAAAAACCAACAACCATGAGCTTTAGCCTCCTGAGCCACCACTCTCACGCCTTACATTTAATGCATTCTTGTACAAATAGTTCGTCTATGACGTAGCTCGAGCATACAACTTTATTTAAGGTTTTACTGAAAATTTTTTTATAATGAAACTTACTGTTTAGCACACCCGATGGGCGTCTTATTATCCGTGTTAAACGAGCTGGTATCACAAGCAGCCGGGTAACCGAGCTGGCATTATGGGAAGCCATTAGGGTCATATGATTAATTTGCATTTAAAAAAAATAGTAAAGAGTTACAATTGCATCTGTTAACACGTTAATATTGACAGCTCAAATTTTTATATAACCATATATTATTCTTGTTATTGTAATTGATCTGGACGGTAAACAATTCTGCATTCTGTTCAACGCAAGGTCACTTTGTAAACACTTTAGACAGAATCCTCCGGCTCCTTCAGAGGACCAACAAACCGTGAAAGCGCATCTGGGCAGAGGTGAGAAAGCGGCGGTTCTGTGACTAATAGGTTTATTTAATTTCATTTACTGCACTGACTTCGGATCACAGAAAGCACGTCTGCTGGTCACACTGTGATCAAAGTTGCTATGGGAAAGAAAGGAAGATTAACCCTCTCACGAAAAAAAAAAAAGAGCAAAATTCGCTCTCATGTCATGGAAGGTTTTGTGGCCCGAGATGTTACGCGGCAGAAATCGGCAGAACTAAATGAAAACAGGTGGAATGGGGTCTCTCTCCTGCTTATTTCTGACAAGCCTCCTAATCAACGTCACACTGGGGCTGAGCACAGTGGGCCTGCGAGCTGCTCGTAAATGAAAGCTTTGTAAACATGTCCTCGGATAGACGGGAAAGTTTGCCAGAGCGACCACTTCTAGATGAAAAAAAACAAAAAAAAAAAACAGGGTAAATAGCACACGCGGCAGGCGCAGAGGACTTCCTGATCATTTGTAGAAGTTTAAAAAAAAAGGCAGTGTTTACAGGCTGGCAGAATATCACAGTCATGGTCAAGCATGTGCCGTCCTCATTAACACGTCCTAATTAGGGATTTGTGTTTGATGCGGTTACTGTGCTTACGTGTCAGTGCATATCTCTTTCTTGCCACAGTATCCCCAATTAACAACCGAGGGGAGGGAAAGAAACGAGAAAGAAACACAACGTCTCTGAATTTTCTGATGTAATCTGTGGAATGTAAATGAGGCAATCCCAGCAGCCTCTGGCTCTGCATCGGCATTTTTCTTCTTCTTTTCTTTTTCTTTTTTTTTTCTTTCCTCAAGCTCAGATCTATTAGCAATAAACTTACTTTTTTTGCCACTCCCGCTAAACACACACATTACAGTACCTCGTGTAAATCCAATAAAACCTTCAGGGCTCAGAGAATTAATGTGCCGTGATAATTAGTTAATGAAGAGAGCACCGCCGGAGGAGGGAACGTTATACCTTGTATTTAATAACATATAGTTTCATTCTCCATGCTCATAATGCATGAGCATTCCTTCATGCTGCGTTCCTCCATTCCCAGGTCTCGGTGTTCTCAGTGTTCTGCTCGAGACACGGGTTCGGTCGCCGTGCTTACAGATCGATGATACGTCTGTGTGTTGGTCCTAGAGCCTCTCGATGAGGTCTCGAGCCGGGTTTGATGTGCAGAGGTTTATTGCGCACTGGATGCTTACGGGCTCCATCATTCACATGCGTCAGACTCAGAGCTGTTGCTTGATATGATTATTTTATAGCATGGGCCACAGGGCTTCCATTAAGAACGAAGGAACAAGATCCATTTAACCTCATATGGGAACTCGAATTTGTCAGCAGACAAACACACGCTCCGACCTAAATCGGAGTGCAGTATTTTTTGGAGGGCGGTGAGTCTTTTCTGTAAAGGCGTCTCGAGTAAGAAAAAAAACTAACACTACAGACAATCCTGACACCATCACGCGTTGTACAGTACGTCCAATCTCAGAGTTTGCTGTTATAATAAGCTCTTCTTTTTTCACTAGATTTTGGAGCATGGTTTGTAGATGTTTGTGTTCATCCGCCTAAGACAGAAGTCATTCCTACAGTGGTGGCGCAAATGGGTAAGGCTCTGGGTTACTGATCAGAAGGTCATGGGTTCAATCCCCAAGTTGCCACTGTTGAGTCCTTAAGCAAGGCCCTTAACCCTTTCTGCTCCAGGGGTGCTGTATCCTGGCGGACACTGCCCTCAGTGACCCCAGGTTCCTCACTGGGATATGTGAACAAAAAAAAAATCAAGGAGGTCTACAGTGCAGAGCGCTTGTCCTCATGGAGCTCACTTTGTAGACAGGAGCAGTGCCATGGTGGAACAGATCCAGATCTCTTAAGACATTGTAAATATGACACAAGACAAGACAATAACACAAGGACAAGTTGAAGATGTGATTGCACACTGGATATCATACATACTGTATAGTCCATGTACAGAGGGTAATGTAACCAGAAGTTAATAAGAACAAATAGTTCCAGACAGCTGTGTTCTTCAAACCTTAGAGAACAACCACATAATGCGTGTGATGGACAGGTGTCCACATACATTTGGCCATATAGTGTATCTTAAAGGACCCATATTATACTATACTGGTCAAAAAACAAGAGAACACTTCGACTTGAACCGTACATACAGTACACATACGAGGGCCGTTCAACTCAAACCGGGATTAAGTGGTCCTTAGTTCCCTTAATTCTGCAGCTGAACTACTTCATACTGTAGGTAATGCATTTTTTGCACACCTCAAATGTCCTGTTTCATTCCTATACCCGAATGCACTGTTTTCAAATAATATGTTAATGAGCTTCTGAGAACAGCAGAGTTGAGCAACGGACTTCTACTATGAGGTCACATTAGGGGGAAAATCGAACTGGCTCTTTTAAACGCCAATACAAATATGGAAAAATAACAACAAGCAGGGAATTATATATATTTATTTCTGTCTTTCTCACACACACACAAACACACGCCTATCTAAATGTCTAAAAATGACTCAAAAGGGAATTTTACATAATAGCTCCCCTTTAAATACCATGTTTAAATATAAACCCTTGGGTGTATCAGTAGCACAAACACAGTTCCCCGGCGAGTCGAGTCAGAGCCATGTGAGTGTACTGAAATAAAAACAGATTTAATAGAAATGAAGAAGCGCATTACATCTGAGAAAATCTGCTCTAAATTATAGAAACACTTTACATTACATTCGGCTAATGGCCTCTAGAAAGAGCTTGTGTTTTCATGGATCATATTATGATTATTAATTAAATGATTGGGAGAATGCGAGAGACAGTGGAAAATTTATGTATATTGTATTGTTGAAGGAATCTTTTAGTCTTTTAGCCGTATTGCACATCAATGGTCATTTTCTATTCTTCCTCTCTATTACAAAACATTATCTCAAGTCACATTAGCAAAAAATGTTTTATATGAATGCTTGAAAATGTGATCTCGGATCAATGCTTAGTAAACACAGCTAGTGTCTGCATGCAGGATTTGGCTGCGATTAGCCTTTTAAATCAATTAGCTTTCAAGGGGTTAGACAATTTTTTCTCTCGACATCCTGGCACTGATAATCCAATTTTTTTTTAGCATAAAAAAAAAACATTTTTCATACAGTACATCTTTGGTGTCAAGTCATAAAGTTGTATGTAACATGCTTTCCGTTCACATCGAATCCGTTCACATGGAATCATTGATTCCAGGCAATAAAAGTTGAGAGTCAATCTGAAAACTTGAGTGTCAATTACAAAAAAACAAAGCAAAAACAATTAATTAGATCAAGTCCAACCGGGACATTTGATTGCGTGGAATAACAGAACACAGGTATGAGTAAATATTATATTTATATTATTTCTCTATATAATCCCCTGCTACACTAATTTATTTATCCCAGTGTTTCACTGATGCTTGGATACCATCACTATAAATGGAAGTTTTTTTTCAGTACACCGGAGACATGCTTCATGTCTGAAGCCCTGGCCTCCCAGGAACTCCTTTAGCGGCCCAAACATGTGTAAATGGCTTGTAGTCTAGTTCCCAGCCTAGTTCCTGTAAGTGCGGTGGGCAGTATAAAGTCAAACCACACTTTTTGTTAAAAGAAAGGGTCATTAAAGGAGTTCCTGTTTCAGCTGTGAAGTAGGCGTACTTTACCTTAATGAAATCTAAGCAATATTGAAAGACTGGGCTGAGTGCATTAGTGTAGGTGAGGATTATACAGAGAAATAAAGGAATATTTTATTCTCATAACTACATTCTGTTATTCTGCGCAATCAAAAGTCCCAGTTTGACTTGAACACCATTCGGGGTAGTGTGTGTGTGTGTGTGTGTGTGTGTGTGTATATAATGGATAACATTTTGGTCAGGTTTTAAGTCGTCTTTTTACGTATTTCTTATATCCCAGTACTACCTGGTGATCTTTCGCTTGTAAAAGCATTAATTCTTCAGCATACCTTTTAAGCCTTAGCCACTGTTAGAACATCTGCACTTAATATCTTTCCATCTACAAACTTGAAAACTGTCTGTTTAGTGATGTGTACAGATTCCATACCTAACACTTGATCTATTAAGCTAGACCGTGGTGTCAGTTTCTCAGGTCTTTCTGCTCTGCTATGTCTCAGACTACGGTGCTGTGCACTTTAACGTGCTTCTGCAGCTGTTCAACGTTAAGTAACATCTGTTCCATTCCGTACGCCATGCAAGAAGATAATGATGTCATTTAATCGATCATTTGCCTTAAGAAACCTTAACAGCACATAACCTTTCAATGTCTTAACCCTCTCTGGTGCACCTTCTGATGTCATTTGGGGTAAAACAGACTTACACTGTTTCTCTGTTTGTTTTTTCTCCTTTTTCAAAATGATTCGTCGTGCTTCCAGAGCCACTCAGAGCCCTGGAATATGGCTGTGCCATCAGGGAACAAAAGCATAGACGGAATAACCTGGTCAGCTGACTTCATTTTATTTCCACATAACGTGGCTGAGTCTCGACCTGAGCGACTGAAGCAACCTCAGATCATAACACTGTCTCCAGAGGCTTGTACAGTGGACACTATGCATGATGGGAGCATCGCTTCATGCGCTTCCCTTCTTACCCTGACACGCCCATCACTCTGGCATAGTCTCGATCTCGACTCATCAGGTCACATGACGTTTTTGCCCCTCTCCAAAGTCTAATGTTTATGCTTCCTAGCAAACTGAAGCTCTTTTTTTCTCTGATGAGTCTCACTAGCGAGTGTTTTTTTACGGACACACAGCTGTTTAGTCCCAGTCCTCTGAGTTCTCATCAGATTGCGTGCATCCTTCACACCTTCATTATTAAGCATAGCTTTAAACATATATTTTGCTTCAGGCAACATTTTATCCTTCTAGGTATTCATTTCTGTGTTAGAGGGTTCTTAACCCAGTTCCCAGTTCAAATCTCCTTAGTTGCCTTCTTTGCTTTATACACGACAATAAACAGTAAACAAGGATCTGATTTTAAGTGTATACATGGACTCGGAAAATTGATTGTTGTTTTTGTCAAAATTGTTCAGACATGGTTAAAAATGCTATCTTTCTAATATCATTTTGATTATTCCTATATGTTTTCCCTTGTTTCATGATTAAGCACTTTATTAGTCCACTTATAGTAGTTTGTAGAGCTAGCTATCCACTCTAACTCTTCGACAATCTAACTTTGAGAGTTCAAGCTTGTTCTGGAAGTTCGGGAGGCATTATTATGATCTTGGGAGAAAAAAAAGTGTTGCATGTCTAGTAGACAGCTGATGTAAGTATGAAAGGCCATGAAAAAGCCACCCACTTAAAGGACGAGAATCCCCATTGTGCTTCTGTACCGCTCTTAGCTCTCATTCCCCATTTTCTCAGGTAGTTTACTTTTCTTCTTCCTTCTGGCACATTATTCCCATGTGAAAGACGCAGCCAAAGTTCGCTGCGTGTTCCGTCAATTACTGAAAATGCGCTGGCGCAATCCTGTTGTGATAATGAATGTAATCGCTGACGTTCCCACGGCACGAGAGCTGTAATAGGAACCGCGGTGAGCCGGTGCACTGCAGCGCATTGTAAATTACACCAAATATAACTTCAGCTTTCTTTCAAGAACCTTTTTTTGAAAATTTTGATACTTCTTTCCTTCCGCTGCAGAGATGTAAGCAGTCTTAGAGAAGGCAAACTGAATGCTATACCTGTCACAGCCTACTTCATTTGTACAAGGAGCGTTCAAGTCCAACCGGGACTTTTGATTGTGCGGAATAGCGGAACACAAGAAGGCTCCGAGACTCCCTTTAAAACACTCCCTTTATTCCTCTGTATAATCCCCTGCTACACTAACACACATATCCCAGTGTTTCATTAGTGCTTGGATACCATCAAGGTAGAAAGTTTTCTCAGTGCGCCAGAGCCATGCTTCACGTCTAAAACGCTGGCCCCCCCAGGAAATCCTTTAATAGTGCAAATGTAAGTAGAAATGTTTTGGGGCGAGGTCAGGACTGTATGCAGGATGTGGCGATATCTCCCAGCCGAGTTCCTAGAATGTGTGAGTGGTCTTGGTAAATGATTGGTGTACAGTTTCCACAGTGTCTCTTCTGTAAGTGGGGGACAAGTTATCTGTGGACTTTCAAGGATTTTCAGAAGTTCTACTCACTGAATGATCATGGGAACGGCTGCAGCGGGCTTCGAGTCACTTCAGTTGTGATCATCATTCAAGGATGTACGTAAATATTTACCCCATTCGGATGTTTTACTGCTGCTAAGCGTCTCATCACCGAACTGTGCTTGAAGTCTTCTGTAAATGTCAGCTGGTTGTATGCCTTCATCCATGAGAAATCTGATCAGGAATCCCGGTTTGACTTGAATACACCTTGCGGTTTTAAAGAAGGATTTATAGTGCTTCATTAAAGTGGAGCGTTGTGTTATAAGCTCTGTGTTCTGGAACGGACCTGAACATATTGAGCTCCTTATATTACTCCTGCTTTGGTTTCTAAATCTGGCAGCTTTACCAAAGATTTTAATAAAATGGCTCATCCAAAATGTGTACCCTATTCTGGCATTTTTGCTTTATTTTCAGTAGGCATTTTTCCGGGTGATTACTGAGATTCCTTCTTAAAACTAATTGTGAACATTATGTTCATCTCTGGTCTCCTGAGTGTTCTACGCGATGTAGGAAGGGAACCTGAACTCCTGCTGTAGATCTTGTGGTTTTTAGTATAGACTGCATTATATTAAACAGAGGAAATGTTGTGGTTTAGGTGGATGTTTATGATCAACTTTGCTTTACATTTTATCACGTACAGTACAAAACTAGAGCTGTGTGAATTAACCGGTTATGCAATTCAATCAATCTTTTGTCAGACAATTCGATTCATTGAATCAAAGTCATTTAGGTAAACTTTAAACTGTTGTACGGTATTGCTGTTGGCATTGGGTAGGAAACAAACCAAGACTGTCTGCATGGTAGACAACAAACCTACCACTCAGCCACCAATGCCTACAACTGATCAATGGTTTAACATTGATGAACTCTTTGAAAATGCCTTGATTTTTTTTTTTTCACAGTTGGTTAGTTTATGGAAGCAAATTAGCATCATAATTACTTGAATTATATCAGCCTTTGAAAAATACATTTTGAAATGTAATAACTGTTGAATTGTTAATTTTGAAATTTAAAAACTAATGAATTTATTAAACTGAAATATTTGACTTTAAAAAGCAACATCTTGAATGTCACGTGAATAACATCAGCTCTGAATGTCACACGGAATTTTCAACAATCCATTTCAACTGTGAAATTCAGATAGAAAATTCAAGCTAGGAAATTCAAGTACAAATTCAATACAAAATTCAAGCACAAATTCAATACAGGAAAAGCAATCGAGCCAGAACGGAATCCGTTCGTCAGTCACGTGACCCAGGGAAGCGGTCTTCGATACCGGCTCCCAGTGAGTCTCGCTACATGACGGAGGGCAGCGGCTCAGTAAGTGCACCTGTAGTGTGTTACACTCATTATATATATTATCAGATGTTTTAGTCATTTTACTGTGATAAAGGAATTTAGTCAATGTTTAGTTAAAGTGGGGCTAGTAGGCATGAGACACAGACTGATGTTTGTTACACACGAGAGAGAGAGAGATACACAGCGGTGGCCAAACGTATTAAGACAGCACGTGCCATGTATTAGTTCTCTCTGTGTACAGAACAGGTGACGTCACCAGTTAGGTCAGGACCAACTGAAGAGTTGTGTTAATTAAAATCAGCTGCTTTAGTTAATTGATGGAACAGATAAGTGGCAGGACTTGTACTTTCTGAAACCAGGGTGTCCACCTCTGTATAAAACCTTCAGGTTTAGAAGAAAATGACTTAAAACTAAATGCTGATAGTTGTGTGGCAATTTAGTAGCATAAAATAATTTTTTCTGTATAGTCATTATTTAAATGTTTGAGGTTGATATGAAAGCAGTGACTTCCACTTTTGTCCACCATTGTATATATTATTATAAAGCTAGATATAATTATGTTGAACTTTGATTTAGTCCCTGATCTTAGTTTTTTGCTTTCAGTACAGGTTGTTCTCTAGCACATCACCTGGCCTCACAATGGAGATAAAGATGATGATTGTTCACTTGATGCGCATGTCAGGCTATCAATCGTCAGTTCATCAAAGATTTTATGTGATTTATGTAGATTTTCTTTTTTGTAATATGCTATACTTTATGTAAATGTGAGTTGATATTACTTAAATATATTAAAAGACATGTCAAGTGAGCAGTTCTGGGTTGTTACTCATAAAAATTAACAGCAGTAGATGGAAGAGAAGCTGTGTTCTCATCTAGATGCTGTCCAACTTAAAACGAAATTGCAAAATAACTGTATTTTACAGGCCAAAAGCACAATCACTTTGCTTAGTCACCAGAACATGTATTTATACTAAATTAGTCTAGATTATTTGATACGCAGTGGTTACATCTCATGAGGAGGAGTTTGTCTAATTGCTTGTCAGACAAACTATTTCTCTTTGGTTCCTCTTACGGCTGATTTCCATGAATATCTCCATCTGACTTTTAATATTTAGTCACCTCAGTGTCGCATTTGAGAGAAGCTTTATTCTCATCATCTAAAGCAAGTAAGTCATTCTCACTGAAGTGCTGCATCCTACAGCCCATTGTGGTGAGAAATCAATTCACCCCTGTGCTCAGCAGAGATCATTATGCAGATAACTGAAGCTATGTAAAGCAAGTTCCTTGATTATTAACTGCAATGTAAATACTGAATTTAGGAATAGTAATACATTACTCCATTACTGTAATTAGTTGTATATATTTATTTGTAATGTGCTACTTTGTAATATATAACCCCACACTGCCTGCATTTGTATATATATATTCTCTTGAAATGAGGATATATAGTAAATATACAGATCATGTATGGGAAGAATGTAGACATACAGTGGTTAGTTATGGTTAAAGTATTGCATATTCATACAGTATTTGGGAGCAATACCTCATTCAAGCACTGATCAGAGGTGCTAGAACATTAAACATTTTCTGACCACAAAACCTTTTTCAACTCTGTATTGTAGACACACGTCCATTCACATACTAGTTAAAACAAACTGTTGTATCAAAGATGCAACCATTTCACTGTGCTCATTTAGTACAACATTTATAAATGGGAGCATTGGCTCCCAATAGTTAATAGCATTAATCAGGAATATTATGATCATAAAACAGCAGCTTTTTACAGTAATTGTAAATACCATTTTAAGTATGAACAGGATCAAACAGTCATAAATATTACTCATTGTTCAAAAGATTCATAAGACTGAAATGCAGCAATGTAAATGTCACACCCAAAGCACTGGGATGCAGCCCTTGGATGTACAGCCTCTTAATGTTGTAAAATTGACCACTGATGAGGGGGATTCCCAGACTTGGGACACAGCACTGGAGTGGTCAGAAAGAGGTATTCTACAGTCCTCCCAATCAGCAGATTGTTGAGAGCCTTAAAAGCAGGGCAAAAAATCAAAAAATAAAAGTTAACTGAACATCACACATGCGATAACAATTGAACATACACCCAGTATAAATTTTGTAATGTTTTGGCATTTGGCATCTGTACATCACCACATTTCATTTCAAATGAAACACTCAATATGCCAGTGAAATCGAAAGAAAAGTGTGTCTTTAACCATTCAGGAATTACAGACATGTTCACATACAGTACACACACACTTATTTTGGGGGTTCATAAATAATGGGGAAAAACAATTAAACTTAAGGATTGCCTTTAATACTTGAATAAAAATTCTTTACAGTCAATAACTGCCTGAAGTCTGAAACCCATGGACATGACCAATGCTGAGTTTCCTCTCTCTAGTTGCTTAGCCAGACTTGTGGGTCTTCCTGCTTTCAGTCTTTGTTCTTCCTTTAGTGAATAGCATGCTTTACTTTTATTTACTTGCTGAGTCATGCTACACCAGGCCATGCAACTACTTGTCAGCGATTTTTTTCCCCATTATTTATGAGCTCCAACCAAAATCTTATGACGGTTTTAAGTTAATGTAAACATTTAATCTAAGTTACTGTAAGATCACAGCTAGTTTCCCTGCAGCTGCACACAGTCAGAACACACTGAAACTCTGCAGTGTCATTTCCTCCACAATTACAGTTTTTTTTATCACAAGTGCTATCAATTTACCGACTTTTGGTGATACTGAATATAATTTAACTGTTCGATATATACTTGCAATAGCCAGATTTATTTGAAGGTGGCTCATTTCAGAATCATCACTTTTTAGTCACTTTAGTAGCAGATTCTCCATTTTTGCCAGACTACATTTATGACCTTTCTCACCTGTTATTGTCATTACTTTGCCAGAAATTAAAAGGTAGGAAAGATTTGGCAGGATGTGTATGAACATGAACATCATATACACACATATTTCACAGAAGTTCACAATTCACTTGAGAGTTTTAGGCACTTTATACAGAGGTGGACACCCTGGTATCAGAAAGTACAAGTCCTGCCACTTATCTGTTCCATCAATTAACTAAAGCAGCTGATTTTAATTAACACAACTCTTCAGCCGGACCTGAACTAACTGGTGACGTCACCTGTTCTGTGCACAGAGAGAACTAATACATGGCACGTGCTGTCTTAATACTTTTGGCCACCGCTGTGTATCTCTCTCTCTCTCTCGTGTGTGTGTGTAACAAATATCAGTCTGTGTCTCGTGCTCACTAGCCCCACTTTAACTAAACTTTGACTAAATTCCTTTATCACAGTAAAATGACTAAAATATCTGACAATATATAATGAGTGTAACACACTACAGGTGCACTTACCGAGCCGCTGCCCTCCGTCATGTAGCGAGACTCACTGGGAGCCGCTATCGAAGACGGCCGCCTCCATGGGTCACGTGACTGACGAACGGCTTCCGCTCTGGCTCGATTGCTTTTCCTGTATTGAATTTGTAGTTGAATTTCCTAGCTTGAATTTTCTATCTGAATTTCACAGATGAAATGGATTGTTGAAAATTTCGTGTGACATTCAGAGCACTTAAATTCAAAGATGTTGCTTTTTAAAGCCAAATATTTCAGTTTAATAAATCCAGTAGGATTTAAATTTCAAAATTAACAATTCAACAGTGATTAAATTTCAAAATGTATTTTTCAAAAAGCTGATATAATTCAAATAATTATGATGCTAATTTGCTTCCATATTAGTTCATCATTGCAAGTCAGTTACTTGAATGTAGTCTGCAGGAGAATAATAATAATAAAAAGGATTTAATACAAAAACAGCACAAATTACACACTTAATACTAGATGTTTGAAACAAAGTAGACAATAGAAATTTGAATCAAAAGAAGAAAAAAAAAAACATTGCTCAAAAATCTAATCTACAATCTACCAACGATTTATAGCTATATAGCAGCATTCAAGATCATGTACATATAATCTCACTCACTCACTCATCATCTATACCGCTTAATCCTGTATTCAGGGTTGCAGGGGGCCTGGAGCCTATCCCAGGAGACTCAGGGCACGAGGCGGGGTACATCCTGGACAGGGTGCCAATCCATTGCAGCGCACACACACTCACTCACTCATTCACACATTACGGCCAATTTGGGAACGCCAATTAACCTAACCTACTGTATGTGTCTTTGGACTGTGGGAGGAAACTGGAATACCCCGAGGAAACCCACCAAGCATGGGGCAAACATGCAAACTCCATGCGGGAATCGAACCCGGACCCTGGAGGTGCAAGTCAACAGTGCTAACCACTACACCACCGTGCCGCCGTGCACATATAATCTATGTAGATGAATAAATGGCACTGTAATGATGTACAACGGTACCTCGGCATATGAATTTAACCCGTTCCGGAGGCGAATTTTTAGGGTCAGCTATTATATAATCCGTTCCAGCCACCCAAAAATATGACCAATATTACTTCCTATTACATACTTCCAAACCTATAAATATATTTTTGCATATGAAACAAACCAAACATTTAGTAAAGACATGTAAACAAAGTAAAATATGAAATATATAGACATTAATCTCTTAACCTTAATTTATGATTCCTATCAGCACCGACTGCTTTAAAAACTAAAATGAAAGTTGCTCCCTTTTCTTTTTGCTCGCGTCCTTCATAACATTTCTGGAACCCATTGTGCTATTTTTTATAATAATTGCAAAATAAACCCTTTAAAAAAAATAGAGAAACTCGCTTCGTTTGACTTATCACTGACGCGAACAAGTTTAGAACGACTCCTAGACGTACGCACAACTTAGCCGGGGTTCGGTTATTGGTCCATATGCCCAAAATGCTTCGTGTGCATGGGCAAATATCTTGCAAAATTTCAATCCGACAGTTCCTAAGGCGCGGGATCCGTATGCCGAGCTACCTCTGCATTTGCCTGGAGATAACATACTGTAACATACTGTATAATCTGAATTCTTGGAATCAAGTTCATTATGTATGCTTTATATACTGTATAGACTTTAAAGGAGACAAAAGTACATCAATTGTCAAGGTTGTTTCGAACCAAACAGGCACATGGTTTGCAACCTGAACACCCAAGAGTCTAAAATGCGGTAATTCCGAGCTAATCAGCAACAGAAAGACCCATTTACTTATCAGGCTGCTTTGTCTTCATAGAAAACACGGCATAAATCATGAAGGAAATAATTTTATCTGTAATTTGTGCTCACTGCCAAATCCAAGTGCATCCGTATTAAAACGAATCAGCTTTCTCTTGCCACAAATGTTTCATGTGACATAGATACACACGTGGACAAAATTGTTGGTACCCTTCGGTCAATGAAAGAAAAACTCACAATGGTCACAGAAATTTAATCTTTAATCTTTAAGACTTTAATCTGACAAAAGTAATAATAAATAAGAATTCTATGAATGTTAACCAATGAAAGTCAGACATTGCTTTTCAACCATGCTTCAACAGAATTATATTTTAAAAAAATGAACTCATGGAACAGGCCTGGACAAAAATGATGGTACCCCTAACTTAATAGTTTGTTGCACAACCTTTTGAGGCAATCACTGCAATCAAACGATTCCTGTAACTGTCAGTGATATTTCTGCACCTCTCTGCAGGTATTTTGGCCCACTCCTCATGAGCAAGCTGCTCCAGTTGTTTCCGGTTTGAAGGGTGCCTTTTCCAGACAGCATGTTTTAGCTCCTTCCAAAGATGCTCAATAGGATTGAGGTCAGGGCTCATAGAAGGCCACTTTAGAATAGTCCAATGTTTTCCTCTTAGCCATTCTTGGGTGTTTTTAGCTGTGTGTTTTGGGTCATTGTCCTGTTGCAAGACCCATGACCTGCGATTGAGACCCAGCTTTCTGACACTGGCCAGCACATTTCTCTCTAGAATCCCTTGATAGTCTTGAGATTTCATTGTACCCTGCACAGATTCAAGACACCCTGTGCCAGATGCAGCAAAGCAGCCCCAGAACATAACAGAGCCTCCTCCATGTTTCACAGTAGGGACAGTGTTCTTTTCTTGATATGCTTCATTTTTCCGTCTGTGAACATAGAACTGATGTGCCTTGGCAAAAAGTTTCATTTTTGTCTCATCTGTCCATAGGACATTCTCCCTGAAGCTTTGTCGCTTGTCAACATTTAGTTTGGCATATTCCAGTCTGGCTTTTTTATGATTTGTTTTCAACAATGGTGTCCTCCTTGGTCGTCTCCCATGTAGTCCACTTTGGCTCAAAGAACGACGGATGGTGCGATCTGACACTGATGTTCCTTGAGCATGAAGTTCACCTTGGATCTCTTTAGAAGTCTTTCTGGGCTCTTTTGTTACCATTGGGATTATCCGTCTCTTTGATTTGTCATGAATTTTCCTCGTGCGGCCACGTCCAGGGAGGTCGGCTACAGTCTCATGGATCTTAAATTTCTGAATAATATGTGCAACTGTAGTCATAGGAACATCTAGCTGCTTGGAAATGGTCTTATAACCTTTACCTTTAACATGCTTGTCTATAATTTTCTTTTGAATCTCCTGAGACAACTCTTTCCTTCGCTTCCTCTGGTCCATGTTGAGTGTGGTACATACCATGTCACCAAACAACACAGTGACGACCTGGAGCCCTATATATAGGCCCACTGACTGATTACAAGACTGTAGACTCCTGTGATGCTAATTAGTGGACACACCTTGAATTAACATGTCCCTTTGGTCACATTATTTTTCAGTATTTTCTAGGGGTACCATCATTTTTGTCCAGGCCTGTTCCATGAGTTTATTTTTTTTAATAATTCTGTTGAAGCATGGTTGAAAAGCAATGTCTGACTTTCATTGGTTAACATTCATAGAATTTTTTTAAATGATTACTTTTGTCAGATTAAAGTTAATGTGACCATTGTGAGTTTTTCTTTCATTGACCGAAGGGTACCAACAATTTTGTCCACGTGTGTAATATTCGCTTCCAACTCTGGAGGCAATGTTAATGAGGTGTGTTAAAGACAGTATTGGAACGCACATTTGCTTCCTAATAAATCCAGTAGGACAAAGCTGCCCGCTTCAAGTTTGGCTGTCGTCCGAGTTCACTCTGTCTGGGGACATGCAGGGGCTCGCACCAGGTCACTCGCCTCGATATGACAGATTAAGACCAGATATTAATTCTCTCTGCAGTGTTTATGGCAGCCAGGGCTCTTGGCTTGTTCTGTCTGTGCTCGTGTTTGTTTTGGCTGAGGCCCTCCACCTCAGCGATCTTCTTTATTACTGTCGGCGCTTATGCCTTGATTTAATGTGCTTCTTCCCTGACCCATTAATAACCGCAAACAAATCTGGGATGCACGGTAAATTTTCTTTCCTGGCATTTTAGGGCTGCTTGGATAGAACATGCAAACTGTTTATCATAAGAAGGACACATCACTCTAGAGAAACTCTAGCCAAAAAACAAGGATGTGTGTGTGTGTGTGTGTGTGTGTGTGTGTGCTTTCCCTCTCCTTCTCATATCCACCTGTAATTTGCATGGAGACCCGGTTAGCATGCGTTGCCACTTGTAGTCCCTGTTGGTTTGCGTGAGCTCCAATGCAAATATACTGCAAAATGCACAATGTTGTGTTATACAACCTTGTGTGTGAGGAATGTTAAACAAACAATATGCAGTTCATAAATACAGCATATGCTGCTGAAATTAATTTATTCCAATATTTCAGTGTTTTCCCTTAAGACCCAAAAGCATGTGGTGTTTGGTCAGATGGTAATTTTTTTATTTTATTTTTTTACTTTGTTTTGTTTTTTCATCTTCATGTTTTGTAAAATAGTTTGCGGATTAATTAATTATGACCAACAATAATGGAAAAGCAGAGAAACTAAATTGTCAGATTAGATTTTTAGCGATATGACATACAGTAGGAGGGAGTGCTGTTGTGCTGGTTATCAGCAATGGATGTGATGCAGTCGTAAGCACAAGCGCCATTTACAGTATTATCAACAGATTATGAGTGGTGTGGTTTATCTAACCAGACCACACATATCCTTCTAAACCCAACGGAATAAACTAAATGCGACTGGCAGAGCTGGCGACCGACAGTTGGTTTTAAATCCTTACAGGTGCTATGTAGCCAAGAAGTGAGGAGAATAAACCATGGAGGTGGTGACAGTCCTGTAAATCTCTGTAAAAGATTCTCTTTATATTTCCACTTACTGTATTCGGCTTTAGAATATCAGCTCTGTAACTTCCGGGTTCCGTGGTTGAATCCCAAGTAGCGTTAAATGGAAAGCTAGTGCACTAGGTAGAGTGTACAAATCATTGTCGCGCACACCAAGTATTTAAATTCAATTTAATTCAATTCAATTTTATTTGTATAGCGCTTTTAACAATTTTCATCGTCGCAAAGCAGCTTTACACAATCACAAGAATTATATAAGTTTGTATGAAATGTGAATGTGTATGAATCAAAATGGGCAGATAGTCTCTGATGAGCAAGCCGAGGGCGACAGTAGCAAGGAAAAACCGGACACAACAGGGATTGAGAAAGCAGGAATTGATCTGCATTCATACTGTGTGTTAGATGGCAGGCAGTTCAGTATAACAGTTGTTATAACAGATGTTAACAGATGTTAATTTGGAGGCTCAGGTAGACTTGTAGGAAATTCCAGTCCTGAACTATCGAACGACTGCAGCCAAGTCCAGTAGTGCCCTTGATCAGGAGTTAGAGAGCGATTTTGGAATTCAGCTTTGTGTTACGACCTACTTAGCTTTGTAACTGTAAATAAAGAACAATATAATAGGACTTTTAACAATAGAAACAATTACTAAGTAGACTGAGTGTTGTTTAAGATGATATAATTATTCATTATCAGATGAGTTTTCTTGCTGAAAGTGCTTGACAAATTTGACTAATTTGAGTTTTGTCAGGCGGCTGCTCTCTCTTCAGTACTGCGGACTCTTACCCATGCTGCGACTGACAGTTAGTGAAATTAACTAAAATTACCGCTGTAGTCATTATAGTTAAACATCCCAGTGACATCATCTGCCATTTTCACCACTTGTTTAAAGCCTCTCTTCCAATCAGATTGCTCTGTCTTACAATATTTGTTATACAGTTCTTCTGGCCTGATCACTTTTACCACCTTTATGATGAAACGTTTCTAACCTATTTGAATGAGTGTGTGAGTGTTTGTATGTGTGTGCGCCCTGTGATGGATTGGCATGCTCTACAGTAAGTTTCCTGGGGTAGGTTGGAGGCCCCCGCGCCCCTGTATACAAGATGAAGCAGTATAGATGATGAGCGAGTAAGTGATTTCTAAACTGAGGCTCCCCGAGTGGTGCAACATCAGCCCATTACCTGAAGACAGTGAGTTTGAATCCCCAAAAAAATGCCACTTCCACTTCTGTGGATGGGACTCCTACTGAGCGAAATTGGCCTTGTTCTTACTGTTGAGTGTTGGCATATTTGCTCTCATCTATCAGTCACAGTAAACACTATCTTTGAGATTATCTGTGTATGTGTGCCCATAGCACTTTCCTTTTGGGTTTCACCACCCTGTAACACTACATGGGTTTGTAAAAATGTGGTCGGTTGCCTTAACATGTCTCAGAGGAAGCATGTTAAATACCCCCCAAAAAAAAAAAGAAAGAAAAAGAAAATCTTGATGATTGGGATTTGTCCGAATGGGATTTGTCTCTTCCAGGATTTGCAGGATGTGATTACATGATGTAAATTATTAGTGCAGCCCAACAGAGAACCTATGGGACATTTTGGAGCACTGAGCACTTTGTACCACCATCATCATCGTTATCAAAACACAAAATGAGAAAATATCGTTTGCAAAAATGATGTCCATTCCTCCAGTACCATTCCAGTGAGTTCTCTTCTTAGTGGCTCTGGTTGCTCATCATGGGGCAACATCTTGTTTTCAATCAATTGAAATAATAATAACATCATTATAGTGTGCTAGTAATATATAATTCTATCCACCTAGGAACCACTGTAGTCCAAGTAGGGATTGTGAAGGCCAGTGGTGATTACCATGGTATTCCCATTTTACGAACGTGGTAGGACCTCGGGCCAACATTCACACACGCACTCACACACTACGGGCAATTTTGGAAAGCTCATTAGACTCAGCTGTATGTCTTTGGACTGTGGGAGGAAACCAGAGTACCTGGAGGAAACCCACCAAGCAAACTTTATGCACACAGACCCTGAAGGCGGGAATCGAACACGGAATCTTGAGGTGTGAGGCGAAAGGGTTAACCATTAAGCCACGCCACCATGCTCACAATGGAAGGGTAGATGGTTCGTCTACGTGCCGCCCGGCACATCGGGATGGATATACATCCTCCATTTCTATTGCAGGTGGGTTGCCAGCTCAACGCCTGATTGAATCTGAGCACTTGGGGGTGAAGGACCTTGCTCAAGGGCCCCAGCGGTGTTGGGACCCAAACTGGGGACCTCCTGGTCCGCAGTCCAACACCTTAATCACTGAGCTTCCTCTGCCCCCACCATGTCTCCAATATTTGGTTACAAGTATAAATTGTTTAAAAAAATGCTTTCTTGGCTGCTCTAATTTCTTAGCTGCACATACTGGAATAATTCTTTTTTAAATTAAGTGCACCCAGTCTCATTTCAATTAAAAAAACAGTATGTCTCTTTTCTGCCATACAGCAGGGCCCGGTCAGGCCTGACCGGTTTAGGTCAAACTATGGAGAGAAGTAGAGATGGTGCTAATTACTTTCTGTGGAGGAAGGAGGGGAAGGTGTGATGGGGGTGGTGGAGGAGGTGGAATTTGGGTGGGAAAGGTGTTGCGAGTCAGACTCGCATCTGCATTAGAGCGGGAACACGGCTGCTCTGCGTGTCGGCGGTAACGTCTTTGAGATGCAGTAGCATAAAATTTGATTGGGGAAGTTAAGCTGTAAAAATGTTGTGCTTGTAATCAAACAATGTGACAGAGGACAAGGAGGAAAAGCTGTTCCCTTTCTTCTCCTCTAGTGAGGTCACGGTGGTCCGGGTGCGTTAACGAGAATCACGAGTAGAAAGGACTTTGGGAGAACTCATCGAAATGGAGTCAGTTTCATGTAAATAATCAAGCTGCGATTGCATTTCTGTTGTTTATGAAGTGTGTGTATTTTTCATAATTTGATTGAAGTGCAGCAGCATGTTGCAGTGGTTTTGTGGCTTGCACTTGATTTCACAGCTAATGAGGAACGTGCACTGTGGTTGGAAATGCACACAAAGACCAACAGGAAATACATTATCCATTAGGACGGAAAAACAAACAAAACGGATTTGTATGGATGAGTGAGGTGTCTTTTCTTCTATGAGATCTAATATTAATAAAAAAAATAAAAAAAAAGTTCACAAAATTTGCCCGGTTCATTACTGTGTAATTCTGAGCAGCAACAACTAACTCCTTATGCTGTTTCCATGACTACTAGACTACTTAATAGAACGGTGTGAATCACCGCATCATTGTGTTTAATGAGTCTGTAGTCTCTGGATTTTTTTATTTTTTATTATCATTATTATTATTATTTTTTTTTTTGGCACACAGAGTTGCAGTCAGTCTGTCTGCGAGGAAATGAAGTCTTTTCTCATGGGATATCAAGATGAAGATGATGTGTGTATGCGTGTGGGGCTGCTCATGTATGTGTGTGGGTGTGTGTGTGTGCATGCATATACTGTAAATTTACTCTACTTCATCACTCCAGGATCAGAGCTCCAGTGGGGTCTTCTCTGATCTTTCACAGCTGTAAGCACTCAGGTGTAACTTGTACCGCGCATGAATCACGTCTCACCTGTAGGTTGCTTTATGAGGCAGGAGAAGATAATATTCAATCACTCAGGCAGACGTTTGTATATACAGTAGTCAAGGCGGGTAGCGAACGCTCATGACACCCACTCACAGGATGGAGAGTAAAAAAAAATAAAAAAATAAAAAAATAAATAAAAAGAGCTCTCTAATGGCTGGAGTGATGAACAGCGTTGCCAGTGACAGGAATTGCTCTGGAAGTGCACATGCCTCGACTCCTTGCTTATCCGCCCTTCCATATTGTTTATACCCCATTAATCTCACACCAGTTCCTCATTCTCACGTCCCTTATGAAAATGTCGAGTGCTCCGGCCTGCTTTCGTTCGCTAATGCATCTGCACCGGCCACCGTGCACAAGCAGCGCGGACGCTTCGCGCACAGGCCGCTAACATTTCAGCCCTTTTTTCTTTTTTTTTTTCTTCCCTCCCAAAGTACTGGATGATCGCGATCTTGTCACGCTGTCATCAAGGAAATGGCTTTCTTCACATTTCTGAGTGGGGGGTGAAAAGAAAATCTGATTATGCTAAGCTCTGAATATGAAGTCGAACGAGTGTGGAATTGCGAATGTTCTTCCTTCTCAAATACTGACGCGAGAACAAAGAGCGAACATTAATTACACACATCAAGCAAGAAATCTTTTTAATAGCTATCAACATCAAAGCTAATGGAGGACTCAGATGGGATCCGTAGAGAATACTCATTTCTCTCTCTCTCTCTCTCTGTGTTTCTATGTTTACAATATCTTCAAGGCTAGGAATATCTGACAGTTCTGACCTTGTTCAAACATTTCCCCTGGACCTTGTCCAAGAAAATTGGCTTGTTTCAGTAACCGAGGTTAAGGTTAGGGTCGTTTAGGTAAGTCGCAGCATTAATTAGCCGAGCTATTCATCTCGTACTTTACAGATTCTGCGGCTTCGCTTTGTCTGTGACGAGTCTGAATCTGTGTGAGTCTGTTGTGATCGGGGAAAAAAAAAAAAACATTTTTCAGTTCAATCTGTTATGCTTGGAAAACCCGCCCTTTGCTAAGAAATGCAACATGTTGGCCTGGCGCTCGGAAATAATCAACATTATTAGAAATTCTATTTTACACCGCTCGCTATAAAAAAAAAAACGAATACAAATGCCTGTCTTGGCAAGCAGGCATTTGGTTCGGGTTCGCAGGCGCGAACCGGCGAAACGCTTTCGTTTGCTCAGATGTTAGGGTTTATAAATTATGCACAAACCAGCTGTGCCAGTACTTAGTTTTTTTTTTTTTTGCATGGAAATTAAGAGGCCGTAATGAGTTAGACATCATTTTATGATAACTCCATGAATAAAAAAGTAAAAGAGCGTTTAGAGATGTGTGCTGCAGCTTGCCGGATTTTTTGTTTTTTTTCACTGCATTGTATGAAATTATTAATTAGCTCCATCCCTCCACATCTACATCTTTACCTTCCGAGTCTTCCGAGAGCAAGCTGCATGTTTTTTTTTTTTTTGTAATTTTTTTTTTCAGTGTTTTCCCTCGGCCTAAATTATGCGCTGCCAAATTGGCTACTTTACTGAAGCATCTCTAAAATAAAATAACTTTAATTGGCAGCCACGTCAAAAAAAAAAAAATTAATAAAACATGCCTTACTCAGCTGAGGCTGAGACGCGAAAGCAGAATGCCTTTCATGGTTCCTGTGCCTTCAGTACTAATGGCAGACTGAGTTGAGGTGGGTGGTGGTTAACTTCGCTGTCCCGTTCTGTCGAGGCCCTTCTGGAAGCTCCAGACTGAAATGAAAGCTGAAGGAGGAAATACAGAGTGATGCTGCGATAATTAGGGTGTTGCTAGAGCTCCAGGTACAAGGCTTGCGAGAGAGCTTACTCAGGACTGAAAGTAATATTTACGAGCATGCTGTCTGTCAGAGACACACACACACACACACACACACATACACATACACACACACACACACACACACACACACACACATACACACACACACACACACACATATTCTTGTGATGATGCTAAAAGTACATAGGCCTTGGTCAAGATGTATTACACACGCACACACACACACACACACCCTGTCCTTCAAGTGCTATGTGGCTTGTTTAACAGTGATGCTCTTCCCTGCATCTAATAAATCATTGATTGGCTGATATGCATCAATAGCTGTGCGCTGTCAGTTTACATACTTGATTAGCATTTCTGTCACTTTGCCTTACACTTAACATAACTCCAGCTGTGCTTCTCAATTCGACCTGTTCATCGGCATGACAATGACAAGCTTCTGTTTAAAGTGACGGTCCACTTTAAAACCATCGGCAAGGTTGCGGGGATGAAAGCCCATCCAGACCCACCCGGAGGCCGGAATAAGAGCCACGAGTTCATCCGGTCATGGTTTAGTATGCTCTAATGAATTCATTTAAATAAACTAAATAAATAAATAAACCAGGTTCATCTGCGATGGAAGTGTAAAGTGGGAAGTGATTTGTTTGACAGCATTAAAGTGTATTTGTCTTGCGGCATTGCTCTCACCATATGTGCAGATGTGCCATCTAAAACAGCAAGCTTTTCAACCGTTTGTCTAAATAAGTCGGAATGTGTTGATGTGTGCCGAGTTTCGGCACTGAGGACTGGAACATCAGATCTCTAAAAACTGCATTTTTATTTTTATGAGGGGCGTTCTAGTCAAACCGGGACTTGTGATAACCTTTCTTGGGGAACGAAGGCATGAAAACGATTGACATTTACAGAAGACTTCAAGCGCAGCATGGTGATGAGACTCTGAGCCGCCTGCGGTAAAACATTTGAACGCTGCAAATGCTGTGTTAAAGAAGACTCATACACCGCTGCAGTTGTTCCTGTGAACGTTCATCGAGTGGAACGGCCTGATTTCGAACGGCGCCACTTGCACATTACAGGAACTCGTCTAGGAGGAGTTATCGCCAACCAACCCCTCCCCCCCGTACCGTCCTGACCTCAGTCCTGTGACATGACCTACTGTATCATGTAACTGTAAAACATGTTGTATGGAAAGTACCATGAACAACATAAGTTTTAAGCAACTTAAGAGACATACATTGTCTTCTTGGTATGAATGCTGAGAGATACTGTATGTCCTGGCAAAGGCTAGATTAGCATAATTCGATATACGACATCTGAAAGTTTTTGCCTCTTGGAGTAGGACTCCATGTCTATTAATGCTAATCAATGGTAAAAAAACAAATGTGGATGATTCATATTCAGTTGCTCTTATCAAATACATTCCTTAATAAAATTCTTCATTTGATAATTTAGTCCGGTGGCGTAGTGGTCAGCACGGTCACCTTGCACCTACAGGGTCTGAGTTCGAGTCTTGTCTCGGGGTCTGTGTGCATGGAGTTTGCATGTTCTCCCCATGCTTGGTGGGTTTCCTCCTCAGTCCAAAGACATGCAGATTAGACGTTCCCAAATTCTCCAAAGTGTGTGTGTGTGTGTGTGAGAGAGAGAGAGTGTGAGTATGTTTGTGTGCCCTGTGATCGAATGTACCGTACTCATGCCGTCAGTCCCCTAGGGTTGGCTCCAGCCCCCCTACGACCCTTCTATACAGGATAAAAAGGAAGATGGTGAGTAAGTGTGTGATAATCAGTGTTGGGTCAAACGCTTTAAGGCGTTAGAGTACTCGGATTACTTTTTT
This sequence comes from Clarias magur, assembly GCA_013621035.1. Taxonomy (NCBI): domain Eukaryota; kingdom Metazoa; phylum Chordata; class Actinopteri; order Siluriformes; family Clariidae; genus Clarias; species Clarias magur. The sequence continues at coordinate 2,283,277 of QNUK01000016.1, read as the reverse complement.
GATGTAACGAGTAATCTAACACATTAGGTCCGCCATTCAAGTACTCAGTTACTTAGTTACTTTTTCAAAAATATAATCCGTTATTCGGACAATTTATGTAATCCGGGAGCCAGACTGCAGTCATTCCCAATCCATTAGTGTGTGTGTGTGTGTGTGTGTGAGAGAGAGAAAGTTGTCCTACAAGCCCCGCCCCCTCTGTTACGCCTGCTGTTATACCCCTATCTCACTTATGCGGTTTGACTATGCGATGACCGACGTGTGGTAAGATGGAAACCTAATCACATCGCCAACACTCGCGGTGAATCCTGATGAACGGTACTTACGGCCACCGCGTGAAACTGTGTAGGTGAGATAGGGGTATTAGTAGTTAACAGATTATGGGCCAAACTTTGCCGAGTGATGATGGTAGAATAATTATAAAGGTCTTGACTAAAACAACATGCATGAGGAAGCACAAAGGAGTTTTCATTTTCTGCAATGGAAAAGTACTCAAACTAGTTACTTTTATCAGAACGTAACGCAGTAATGTAACGCATTACTTTTTAAAGACAGTAATTTTGTGATGTAATTAGCTACTTTAAACACTGGTGATAATGTAATCTGACTATGGCCTTATACTGTATAGCATCAGGTCGCTCAGATACCCAGGTTGTCTTTTGTGTTAACAGACCAGCCTAGACCTCGCGTATTCCCCTGATGAATCACTGTTGTTCAGGCTAACGCCAAACTAGCAACACTAACAGCTTCGCTATTTCTGAATTAGCTGCTTATTCGTTCTTCACTTCTACTAAAATCTTGTGTTTGTTTAGCTCTATGCGGTGATTAACAACAACAATACTCTGTGTTCACTAGCTACCAGAAAGATTTGATTATTACTTAATTTTATATTTTAAAACCAAAACGCTGTAGAGGTAGCGGAGCCGTATAAATAAGCCCCGGAGCACAGACGCTCGAAATCGGCAGGAAACAGGCGCTGAAGACGATTGTCTTAAATCATGGTGCCATACTGCCTCTGGAGTTTTGCATAACTTGGCAAGAGAAGCTCGGAGAGTCTCTCAGATATTGACAGGATGTTCATATCAGACAAGCGGCTGATGCTCGCAGCAGTGATGGTGGTGTTACATCCAGTAAACACGTCCACAAATAAGCAGAATAATTACCAAAATAAACATCCGTGCGTTGTTAGTGGGTGTCGTTCCTTGGAAAGAATATGGTGATCATTTCCCCCGCCCAATGTTGTGGCTCGCCATATGGTCATGTGACCTACAGTACGCGGAGCGGATCCTATACGATGGACGAGCGGTGCATGCTACAGTAATAGCTTCGGTTGCTCCAGCAGGTGCATTACCATCGAGCTGCTCCTGTTTTCTGCCGGTCATGTTTCACTGAATATTTGGCTGCGTTTCTGTGCTATCAAACGAGTTCAGGTGGCTGGCTAGGCCATGAGCAAACAAACACTATCCAGCCAAACAAGGTGAAATTATTTGCTTGTTTGTTTATTTCTCCTGTATGTGTGTCTGTAGGAAACTAGTTATGCCCGACTCCCTGGTGAAACGTGCAAAAACTATACAGAAGCATGACGGAATTCTACTCGGTATTACTGTATTAGTTGTGCACTCTACCAACCCTCCCCCCCCCACTTCTTTTTCTCCCCATGGTGCATTTCTTCACAGTACATTAAACACACAAAGCCAGTCCTCTGGGTGCACAGGAGCTCTCTGATTCTCTTCCAGACTTGCTCTGGAAATGCACCACGGTGCCTGACCCTTGCTCGGAGGAAGCTGACCTACATACTGTAGCATAGAATGCAAGGAGATCTTCTTTGTGCCTTTTCCTTAGAGAGGAAATCTGGTACGAGATATACAAGAGTAAAAAGCAGATAACAAACAGAAGGTTTAGATGGAAATACACTCCAGGGTATAATGCAATGCTTCGATCTGTCATTTAAATGGCTTGGGCGTGACTCGTGTCTGAACTGGGTGAACGGACGTCCTCCATTTGCGGACTATCGCAGCAGATGATCCCGAAAGGTTTCCAATAGCGTACAATTCTTCTTCATGCTGCACTGCAATGCACAATTAAATCCATTTTTTTTTCATCCCTAATTGGTGCTGCCCTGGTTTTTTTTTTTTTTTTTTGCTTCCCTTCACGCAGGGCACGGGGAACAGATTACAGTCGAACCACAATGCAGAGTAAGGCTTTTAAAAACTTCCCTGACCCAGCTAACCTGCACAGTGACTTTGACTAATTGGATGTCGGCGACCATGAAGAGCCGCCGCTGAATGCAAAGGCAGCAATTAATATTCGCCTGTGTTCAGCTTAACAAGAGAATTGACTTAATGCCGGCTAAGTGCTTTCGCAACTGTTGGGTCATCACTCGGCGCTCCGCGTCTTCTTATTCACAAGTCTCGAGCACACACCGACACGCTGGTATTATTATAATAGCCCCATGTTGACACACTTTGTAAAAAGAAACTTTAAAGATATCCTGCAGAGTCCATAGGCACTGTGTTTGAATTCAAAATGGTTTAATCTGTAATAGCTGCCTGCGTTATGGACCAGCACCACGCAGCTCTGTACCCTTTGTGAATAATAAGAGTTCCCTTGTTTTTTCCGCCTGTAATGATCCCTTGTATTGACTGTCACATAATTATTAGCGTCACTGTTGGCGTTGGTCAGAAAAAATATATGGAAAGCAATTTGAGGTTAATATTAAATAAGTAAATAATTATAGTATTTAAAGGTGACCTAGTTCGTAAAAAAAAAAATCCCTCTTTAGTCATTTTTAGACATTCAGATGAGGCTTCCACATCATTACTGCGTCTGAATGAAAGGGTGTGCTGGCTTTGCTTTGAATAGTGATAACACCCCGTTTTCTGTTAGTTCTGTTAGAAGTGCTGCGTTTCGAATGTTCCCTGCGAAGCAGGCAGCATTGGGAGCAGGAAGGGCACACTTTTAAGTGCACTTAAAAGGGAACAGGGCGCAGCAATCAGCAAATCAAATTTTGTCAATGGTGGCATGGTGGCTTTGTGGTAAGCGTTGTCGCCTTGCACCTCCGCGGTCGGGGTCTGATTCCCGCCTCGGGTCTGTTTGCATGCAGTTTATTCTCCATGTGCTTGCTGGGTTTCCTCCGGGTGCTTTGGTTTCCTCCTACACTCCTAACTGGTGTTCCCAAATTGCCCTTAGTATGTGTACAGTATGTATGTGTGTGTGCCCTGCGATGGATTCGTACCCAGGATGTACCCCGCCTCGTGCCCTAAGTCTACTGGGATAGGCTCAAGGCCCCCCCGTCATCTTAAATACAGGACAAAGCGGTACAGACAGTGAGGAAGTGAGTGAATTTTGTCTATCTGAATTTTACTACCTGAATTTGTGAGGTTGAAAAAAACCAAAATAATAATAAAAAAAAGAATATATTTTACAAACAGCAATTTAATTTTAAATGCTTGTATTACATTTCATTTGAAATATACAGTATGAACACGATAAAATTTTCAAAGTGCTGAAATTTTAAGAAATATAAATGCTGTATGGATTTGTATTCCATTCAGACCAAATTATAATGCTGTAAAAAAAATAATAAAAAATTAGATTTTTCTTGTAGCAAGTTTTTGTTTGGTTCATGTAATTCATCATGCTATTTTTCAGGGAATTCTGGCACAGTTATACTTCCACAGGATGGATAGATAGAATTAATCCACTATTTTGTGGCCAAAGTGTGACGCCTAAAAACTGTGCTGCATCAAGTGCTATTTTATAAGCTGTGCAGCACTAAAAGTGTAATCCATATTAATAAATCATACAGAGATAAGCAGTGATATATATAATAATTACAACTGTGACAACTCATCCAGATGGATTTTTAAATGCAAAAAAAAAAATTTAATTCTATTAATTGGTATACAGTATTATTGCATTTCTATTATATATATATATATATATTTTATTGTGTCTTGCTTTTGTGTTACATCATATTGCATTCGACAGAAGAAAAGAGCCAGATTTTCTCAGATCGCACGTTTGTGTTTAAAGTGAACGGTTTGTGTTTAAACGGGTCTACGGAAGGAAGACCTAGCAGCCTGACAGCCGTACACGCTCTTAATTAACATAATATGAATCCACCGAAGCAGGAGCGAGAGTTGAGCATAAACTGTTATAGGGAAGTGCAAATCTTTAGGGTGTCCGTGTGGGACTGGAGCAGCGAAATGTGAGTGTAAAAAAGAAAAAAAAAAAGTGCAGAAAGCTCCAAGCTGAGAAATGAGAGAAATCGGCAACTCGTCCTAGTGTCTAGTATTATAAAAGTGTAGTTCGTATGATAGACGTGGTTGGTGCACTGTACTGTAGCATGAACTGTAATGATAGTGATCGGTTAAATGCTCTAAATATTAAAAGTAAGAATGTGAGTGTAAAATGTACAAATTGTGAAAAGGAAGTTTTGCTCGCCGCAGCACATCTGTACAGCGAGTCCTGGCCGCAGCTGTGCGTTTTGTCTGTGCCGTGGTATTTCAGGAAACAGGTTTTTGATAATGGATTTCACACGTCGTTATAATGGAAGGTCAAAAAATTAAAATAAGTGCTATTCAACCCCGCTGTAATTGAATAGTTGAATGGCCAATTAAAATCCCTGTTGGAGGTTTAGATAAGGGGAATTAGCTTTCCTTTATGCACCTGCCCTCAAATAGTCATTCCTTTCTTTCAACTTCTCATACCCCAGTGGGAAAAGATTTTTTTTTTTTCTTTTGCAGGTTTAATGATAGCAGCGAAAGTAAAAAAAAAAAAAAGGTAGTACCGGTCCTCCTGCCCTGCTGGGGAAATGGCCCGGGGAGAATGAATACCTCTTTTGATAGAGCAGCTCGTTGTGTGTGCTACAATACAGCACGTGGGTGAGGCGCATGCCACTCTCTCCGGCGTTCACACCCGCCCCTGGAAAAGAATGAAATTAGCCACACTTCCTACATATTGCAGGATGCCGAGCTACCACTCAAGCGCGCACTTTCTTCGCCCCCCCCCCCTTCATGTCTTTTCTCCTTCATTCTAATTTGTTTATTACACACAGCGATCAGATCCATTGCATCAGACTTTTTGTTAACATTACACGTTGCATTATTTTTAGATGTGCAGTTAACGGAGGCTCAGCGATGAGTGTGTTTGTGGAGGTGGGACTTGGGGAGGTGGAGGGGTGGCAGTTGGATCCTTTGAATGTGTCTGTGTCGGCACCGAGTACCAGGCCTGTGATTCTAGTCCCTGAGCGCTTCACTGCTGAGAGAGAGGCGTATTTGCAAAACTGAAAATAATTGGCTCACTGTGGGACCGAGCAGGTTTTCAGCACCTCATCTGGTGAGGTCTCAGTCAGAAACAGTTGGCTTGTTTGCAGACGACGCTAATTGGTTTTGTCAGGTGAGTTGATATACTTACCAATATGTGCTACGTAGTTTATTTTAGCGCAGGCGAAAGTGGTAGCAGCGGAAATTCAGTACTTTTATGCTTTCTAGTGATGCTGATATCCTCCCATCCTCTTTGCCGCAATGTAACGGCCACGTATTGGGCAAGATTTAGTCATTTTTCAGATGAGTCTCCAGTAAGGGAGCAAGGCATCAGAAAACTCTAAAGTTTTTTAGATTCAAATATAATTTAGTTTTATTATTTTATTTTATTATATAATTATTGCTCTTAGAATTTAAAGAACAATTAAAGCAATAAACCTTTCCCGATCATCTTAAATAAAATAACAGCATTCACAATATCTCATTTTAAACAAAATATTCAAATAGTCAAAATAAATAAAAATATTATTCGCTTAAAATATTTTATACTTAACTGTAAGCCTGGAGCCTATCCCACTAGGCCTGGTACACTCTGGACAGATGACAGTTACTGTAGTGATGGGAAGTTTGGATCATTTTAGTGACTCGGTTCTTTGAATCTCGTTCACCAAATGAACGAATGTTTTTTGACTCATTTAGTTCATTTCATTCTTTTGATCAGAGATAAAATTAAATGTTACAATTGTGGTTATAGTTCCAGTAATGAAAATATTACAATGCAGCTAAGGACATATTATGAACAGAATGAGCAGCTCACCTCACATATATCCTGGACCGAGTCGTTCGTTCTTTTGAATCTATTGCACTGCATGGCGTCTATGGGAGTCACTTGACAAAAGAACGAACTATTCAGACCAAAAGACTCAAAGGTAACGACTCATTTCTGTTTCCTGTACATAACCTACAGAGGTTTTATGATGATTTGCGGATGTGAGCACAGTAGAAAATGAACAAATCACTCTCTGAGACTACTCGTTCTTCTGAGTCACGTCAGACTTGTTCAACGAATCGTTCATGAACGACACATCACTAGTGGCAGTTTATCACAGGGCAAGCATGCACTCACTCTCACACTATGGCCAATTTGGAAATGCCAACCAGCCTACTCTGCATGTCTTTAGTCTGTGAGAGGAAACCAAAGTACCCGGAAGCAACGTGCCAAGCAAACAGGCCACAGCACTATGTAATGCCCTAGGTAATAAACAGTTCATTTTAGTGAAACAAATTATGTGCATTTATAATTGCGCAAGAGTATAAGATTAGATAGTCAAATGTTAAATTTGTAGCTATTTTTAACTGGAGTGGAGATTCAGCACTGTCTATTCAGGATCTTGTCAGTGTAATCTGGCAACCCAAATCATTATCAGCATGCATGAAAACAACGTTACACATGATGAATTCACACCAACTGTGACCTCATATCAGGAGACCCCCTCCGCCGGTTTCTTGGTAGGCTCTGCTGTTTTCTAGTGGGTGTGGCTCAGCAGTAGCTCATTTACATACAGTAGACACTGATACGGTGTGTTTGGAGGAGGAGTGAAATAAGTGGAGGTGGAGGAATATTGAATGCAGGGTCTGAGGGCGATCTGATCTGGGTGAGCTCTGAGATAACCTGTTAAAGAAATAGTAAAATATGGGATTTTTAAAAGACAAAGACATACATTTAAAACAGAAGCAAATTCTGGATAATCCACATGAGTTCGATTCGATCTTCTAGTGTTTATTTTAAAGCCATCTTGATTTTCAAATGAAAAAAAAAAAAAATCAAAACTCAGAAAGAAGAATACCGATAGAGCCAGACATTCGGCCTATACTGTATGTAAGAAGTAAGAAGTATTAAACTTTATTGTCGTGTATCTTTATTTTTCATTCCAGCTGTTTGCTTAACTCCATACGCGTTGTTGCCCAGACACTGCGTGGGGAACTGAATTGTCTCGTTCAGCCTCACCTATTTCTGAAAGTGCCGTAAAGCTGCAGTTGATCCCCTCTCATTCCTGAGCACTCGGCTCTGTGTGCCCATAAAGCCTTGAGCGCTCGGAGAAGCTGCACTCCACCGCAGCACCTCTGTTACCCTCACTATAGGAACGAGAGCCGGATAAAAACAAAAGAACGGTTAGTCCGCTGAGACCTGAATGTCCACACGGGGCTCTGCAAAAATGGAAGGTGAAAGAGTTGGCCCTGAGCGGGAAGCTTTGGACAGAGAAGTCTCTCCCTGAAACTCGCTAATCTTCTCATCCCTGACCTTTCTTCCATCACTGTCAGAGTTGGGCCTTAATGAGCGTCACTGGGCTCGGGGGTCAAAGACTGCGTTGATTTGCCTGCTGATAAGCTGTTGGACGAGGGATCTTCTCTCCTTTAGTCTAATCCTGGCACTAAGGTAGTAAACTTCTATAACAAGACAGTAGCAGAAAATGAACGAGACAAACTTTTTCCATTGTGCAATGATTCATATGAACCCAAAACCTTTTATTTTCTTTTTCTTTTTTTTTTCCAGCCTTCACGACGGATCTGCAGCAAGAATTACCTCGCCTTACAAGGGGTGTGTCTGATCTTTTGTCATTCATAATGCCGGAACAAGTGAAGTGAGACAGAAATTGCTCCCCCGTGTTCATGACGCCATTGAAACACATAAACGATTATAGGCTTTGTCTTAATTTGCATACGTTTATGCACCTGTTTTGGCGGAATGAGAGCGCGCGTCTGTAATTGTGTAACTTTTTAGCGTATAATTATGCTGCCGTTTGCACACTGTAATCTTAGATTCTCCAGGAAGAGTTTTGTTGAATTAATTACAATCCAGGGTTGTTTGTTGTCTGGATTAGTGCTTTCTCCTTTGTGCGCTTCATTTTTTGCTTTAAAACACACACACACATATACACACACACACACAACAGTGTATCCTCAGAAAAAAAAAAAAAATGTCGCCTGGGTGTGAAATCTGTTGTTTTGCAACCTCTGTTTCTCCTCCTGTGATATATGGTGGCATCGAGCTCGTTGCTGTTGCAGACTCTGCTTCAGACAAGAACGAGGAAAAAATAGTCGTGAGAAATAATGCCGGAAATGAACAAAGGCAAAAAAAAAAAAAAAAGGCAAAAAATCCAAATAAAAAATAGAAGTAGTTTTGCATTTGCTAAGTGTCTCATCACTTTTGCGTTCTCCTAAAATTCCCTTTAGGAGCTCCCGAGGAACACGGCGTACATTCCACCTTGAGTCATGAACGGCGACGTTGCAGCAGGTTGTGCAACGGCGTGTCTCTGTCACCTACTCGAGGGCTCTTTGAGGTGGTCTCAGCTTGCTGATTCCGGATTGATGCCTTTATTTGGCAAGGCGCTTCCTTGTCGAATGCTTGATAGGGCTTATTGGCAGCTCTGGGGGAAGACTGGCAGCAGGTGTAATCAATACGGCCATCCAGAGTCGGCGTGAGACAGCCGAGCCCGAGGGCCAGCCATCCATCAGAGCTCCAATGGGCCCACACTGGACGAGCCTAAAGTGCAGGGAAGATGTGCATAAATAAAAAGGCTTGTTTTAATTAGGTGCACTACTCCTGATGCTTCTCCGCTATCTCTCTCTCTTGCTCTCTCTCCCTCTCTCTCTCCTAAGTGCCATTAAGAGATTTTTAAATAATACATTGGCTGCACAGGGAAAGGTAGACTCCCATCTTTGTCTGTGCATGCACCGTAAATAGCATCTTTCAGACTCTTCCTAATCTTCTTTTTTTTACTTCTAGGGCTGCCTCTTCCACTAAAACCCCCTTGAAATCTTTTTCTAGGATGCTTGAAATGTTGTTAAGCATTCACATAAAATGTTGCTAAACTTTTTTTTTTTTTTTGTGCCAGAAGTTCGAAGTTCGCTTCATTAAACCAGCCTGAATTGTGATGTCTGAGCGTTCGCTAAGCACAAGTTCACTAAGCGCAATGTGGCGGCTTCCCGGGGTGCCGTTTGTGGTAAGCTGCGCTGAACAGCAGCATAAACAGCTTTCCTGTAAACCAGACCTGATTTTTTTTTTCCAGCAGCTCACATTGCTCATAACTGCTCACAGAAATCACAATCGTATACAACGAGGTCACAGGCATCTAAGACTCTCTTTGGTCTGCTGGAAATATTTCAGCGTCGAGCTGCCGGCACTATTAAAAGGACGTTTCTGCTCCCAGTTCAGACAAGCAGCTGTAATGTGGAACAACGGTAACTTAGTACCTTCTGCCGAGCCAATTACCATTAACCGCCACGGAACGAGCCTCGGAGTGACACCGCTAATGTGCCAATGGCGTCGCGAGTTTCATAATAGCAAATTAAAGTGGCAGAGGCAGGAAGCATACACTCCGATGGCCTCCCGCTGCGGCTGCGGTAATCAGTGTTTGTGGGAATGAAGGAGGCAGTGATTAGCGCGAGTAAACAGAGCGCGTGCTGCCCTGGTCCCCACTGCGCTCATCCTTCTGCTGCTGCTGCACCGCGAGAGCTCATCCTAATCCCGTTCCGTCAATAACGTCGCCGCCGCCACATGCTTTCCTCTTCACCAACGTGTTTGTCCTGTTTAGAAAAACACTGATACGTACACCGTTTCCTGACTAGCGCCTCCACGACGAGGCGCCAGTTAAGGACGTCGTTTCGGCTTTGTTTCGCTGTAAAGAGGTTAACGCGATCCATCCTCCATGTAAATGTTCCTTTATACAACATAATCGCTTTTAAATATAAGGAGTCCGAAAGCAGTAAAGAAGGTGGAGATGAGCTTATTGCTCATTCCGCTCACTCGGCGCATGGCGGACCCCCCACCCCCGCCCCCCGCCATCCCCTTCCATTCACTCGGAGGCTAATAAAAGCAGTATTGAGAGTAATCCAGCAAAGTGTCTATGAATACTAATTACCCGCTGTTTACCCCCACCTTTCTCTGGACAATCAATAATCAAATACAAAGGATCGCGAAATCAAATCTGCGTTGCTGAAATTGGCTGTTCATTGGTTCATTAGAAATTCTCATGGTGTAATGTGTAATATTCAATATTGGAGACAACTGACATGCTCGCTCTCTCTCTCTCTCGCTCCTGTCTCATCATTTTGTCTTTTGTTCTCATTCCTGCATGAAAGCCAGCTGAATCCAAGTCCTAAGACAATTAATTAAGTCGTGGACGAGAGGCCATCTCATATATACTGCCTTGCAGCATCACAGGATGATTAGCTCCGTTTCATTCCCTGGCTTCCTCTCTACCCGGGAGTTCCTCACTGATTCTCTCATCATACAGTGCTGTTTTTTAATTGTTTTTTTTTTTTTTCCTTTTTTTTTTTTTTTTACTAGATACAGGATCGCCCCTGTTCCTTGGCGGCAGTTAAAAATCGACCTGTTAAATGTTCTGGTGATGGAGCGGCCCTTTAATCAATAAGCGTCTGAGTTAGTGGAAATAAAATATGATGGGCTGAGGATTATAAAAGCCACCTGGACTTTTACTTGGTTTGTTAGCTAGGCTCCGGCGTACGAAGAGCAGCTGAAACTTTTCCTCGGGGAGAAAAACGTACAGCCTAACGATTTCCTAAATGGTCTCGGAGATGCTCTACAACCTTCTATAATTACATTCATTTCAAAAAAGGCTGAAACATGGCAGAATCATGGATAGCGCGTTGAAGCCGAAGACGGAACCGTACATTCGAATATAAAAACGATTTCATGATTATAATTATACCTGATTGATTTTCTTTTCTGACGCGGTTCGCACCTCCTTTCAGAGCACCTATTTCTTTAATAAATACAAGGCAATTGAGCACGGTGTTTATTTCGCTTGCTCTGAATATGTATAACAAATGTTAATACATTTAAATCCTGCTGAAAGATGTTAGCAATTAAAGTAATTATATGCGCGTGGCACTCATTAAATCATACGAACCATAAAGCATGACTGAAGCGCAAATTAGCATTATGCTGTTTACCTTTTCATTTGTTGCACGGAGATGTTTATTAAAGGGACTTTCACTTCATTCTTTTGGGGTTTTTATCAAACCTGGGTTCGAGTAGGAGCACGCAAAGAACGAGAAAGAAAGAAAGTCCTCGTAACGATAGGAACATGTCAAATGTCCTCACAATCATGTGGTCCCTACAAAGATATTAAAACTGTCTGTGTGTGTATGTGTGTGTGTTTGTGTGTGTGTGTGTGTGTGTATATATACAGGGAAAGATTTTTCCCACCTTATTTTCTTTTTACAAGTCCCAGCCACAGATGTGTCTGAATGATAAAGTAGTAATTATGACTTGCTGACAGTCATTTGAAGTCTAAACTCTGCCTTGTAGAGATTAAACGTGTAAATGAACACAGCTTTATAGCGCGGCGCCACCTTCAGCTCCATCCCGCATCCGATCAGGAGCAGAACTCGACAACCTGAGCGCCTCTGTGATTTTGCTACGCTGATCCGTTCTGTCTTGACCGGCTTCCTTATCCTCTTTTGCTTTAAACAAACTGAAAGTGAGCGCGAACACTTGGTGGAATTTGTTCTCTCGCCGACCAAAATCCCAGCGCCTGAAATATTCACAAGACGTCTGGAGGTTGTTCAGAGGAGCCTCTCCGCGTGGCCAGGTCACCTGTCATCCTGCATCGATTCTCTAACCGAGGCAGATGAAATATAAAAAGGGGGGCGTCTGTGCGCTTAAGCGGCGATGCTTTACCCATAGTGCCATGCGCTCTGCTCTCTCCCTCTCTCTCCACCCACTCTGTCCAGCTGTTTACTCTGCGTATCAGACGCTCGGCTAAACTTCTCATTCTTCATTACTTTTACTTCAGCACATGTATTGGAAGCTGTTGTGTGACTAAACGCAGGAACTTGGACCATGTCAGAGTCCCAGCGCCGCTCGAAGGACAACTTACGATCAAGATTGTCTGATGTAGAGTGTTCTTTATTTCCCCCACAGCATTAAAAGAGCATTAATCTTATAGCTATCAAGAGTGTGCCCTAGAGTATTTTTATTCATTAACCTACACTTTTCCTTTAAGTGTACACGAAATGTTTTAGCTGTTTTTTCTTCTTTTTTTTCTTTTTTTCCCGGAGGGATGTTCAAGTCAAACAGGGACTGATTGTGCAAAATAAAAGAACACAGTTTTGAGCGTAAAAACCGTAGCCATCAGAGGTGGAAAGTAACGAAAGACATTTACTCGCGTTACTGTAATTAAGTAGTTTTTTTGTTTACTTCTACTTTTTTAAATATTTTTTTAAATCTGTAATTTTACTTTTACTTAAGTATGTTTTGTTTGAAGTAATGTAATTCGCTACATTTTAAATCATATGCGCTACTGAGTAAAACAAATGAACGAAAATGAAAACAATATTCTGCTTTGTATAAATGCTTCGTTGCGCTCGCGTGTGTGTACCGTGTCCTGATCGCGCGCCGCCCCAGACTCCACTCCAGGTTTTCTGACTGTCCCCACATCGGCATCTACCTGAACTTCCACACGGTCGCGTCCGCCCTGAGAGTGATGTCATCAACCAGCGCCACCATATATAAACCGGAGAGTGACGCGAGAAAGAGGAAAGAGATTGTGAGTTTGGCGTTTTGATATTTGGTTGTGTATTCTGGTTTTGACTTTTTGCCTTCAATTGACTTTGATTATTGCTTTGCCCCTTTGGTTTGGTTGCTCTTTGTATATATTTGTAGATAATTTCACTGTATGTTTGTGCACTCACCAGTAGCAGGGGTGTGGCTGCCATTTATTTTGGGAAGAGGGAATTTATTCACTGTTTTTGGTTTAGGGAGTCAGGGAAGGTACCTGGATTTTTGTTTGTGTGTGTGTTTTTTGTTGCAGGTAATATAGCTACTAAATATAAATACCATTTAGTTTATTATTTTGGCCTGGGTCCACCCTGAATCTGATCCTCCTCCTGTTGTGTGTATTTCTTTGTAAAGCAATACAACCCTCATTATTTCATCAGTTAATGACTGGATCTAGTTCTTTCTGCCATATACCACCATTTCCATACAGCTTAAAATAGAAACCTGAACCATTCTCTTGCTGTACGGCCCAACCCTAGACTGGGATGTAACGCCGTATTTAAGTGACCATTTTGATTTTCAAGCACAAGAAAGACAACAGCTTTATTATGCAAAGGTGTTCCTTCAGTTAAAAACAACTAGTTTGAGATTTATATCTGCTCATCTTTTTGAACACTAGAATGCCTCACCCCACCCCGCTGTTAAAAAAAAAAAAAGTTACTTAGTAATGTTTACTCTGAGTAAATTTTTTATTAGCTACTTTTTACTTTTACTTGAGTAGATTTTTATAATGGTAACTTTACTTGTACTTCAGTAAAATTTCACTGAAGTAACAGTACTTTTATTTGAGTACAAAATTTTAGTACTCTTTCCACCTCTGGTAGCCATGATAGTCATTCCTACTTCATGACTGACACACTGGCCTCCCAGGAACTCCTTTAAATGCCCTTGCTCATTGCTAATTGTCTATACACACACACACACACACCTCGAGGCCGGAATCGCACCTGGACCCTGAAGGTGCAAGGTGACAGTGCTAACCACTCATCCACTCTGACACCTAATAGCCCTCGCCTTTGATGGAAATATAACGTCCTGTTTTGATAATCAAAGGCGTTCTGTTTTTGCAGGACAATGCACAAGCTCATACTGCACCACATGGATGTTACAGGACCGTGGCTGGGAGTTATTGCCACATCCTCCTTACAGTCCCAACCTTGATCTAAGCCATGGAGCAGGGTTGGGCCATTAAAGGAGTTCCTGAGACACCATCATTATTGCAGCAGCGGATTATCTAGAGATATAAAAGGAGTGTTTACTGGTTTGACTTGAACACACTTTTTCACCATTTCTTAGTTGTTTCAGAGGGAAAAAAGATCAGTACTGCCATAGTTTTTGACAATACAGGAACACATCCGAATAGCAAATATAGAGCATGAATATTAGTTCATGATATCTAAGATATTACACAAGTGTGTGTGTGTGATTGAACGCTTCATTATAACCCATATACTCCAGCTTGTATATCTTTCACTTGTTACCTTATTAGTTGCTTGAGTGAACATTGACTACGGAAAAAAAAGAAATTAGATTGACACACTGGAGTGCTTTCTCATTTTAGCAGCGGGACGGAGCAGTAATTGGTCTCAGTATGTAATGGAGCCTTATACCAGATTCAGGAAGCGACATCTTTCTCAAGACGTTGTCGTTTAGTTGCGATTGGGTTACGATGTTGACCGCGAAATCATGATAGTATTAGGAGAAGGATAGAACTACTCTGTTTTGTGTTGAGTTTTAAATAGCATGCTTTTTTTATGTAAGTATTGCAAAATCAAACCAGTACAACCACTACTTTGTACATTGTATTAGCTATTAAAAGTAATATCGAGATGATTTGCAGTTTATAGGAGGATGTGCGTAGGTTCTGCACCAGTGTATATAAGGGACTTGATATACAGCCACGCATTTTGGTGTCTGTGGGAGGAATTGGACCCAAACACACACAAATATATTCTATACTTTTGATGCGGATAAATCATTTTGCGGTTTTTATTGCAATCTATGTCTATTTTTCTAACAGCAACAGTACAGTAGGTTCCATGATGGACTAGTGGTTAGAATGCTGATACACACACTGCCATGGCCTGGGTTTGATTCCTCGTCAGGGAAGCAACCCCAGCTTTCAATAAAAAGGCATGGGCTGTATAAGCAAGCATATACGTACTGTATTTCAAGCATGTGTTTTAGTTGGAAAAAAATATACAAGGTGCATTTAAGATAAACCAGAACTTGTGATGAAATCATCATCATCAATATCACTTTATTCTATTTATAGCCTAATCTGCATGTCTTTGGACTGGCGGGAATCGAACCTGGACCCTGGAGGTGCATGGCGACAGCGCTTAAAGCCACGTGAATTTCAGCGGTGAGAACCTTCATCACAGTGAAACATTTTTAAAATGTTTTAAAGATGGCCGCACCAGAGCTGCACCAGTTTCCATGAAAATTCATTGAGTGGACCACCTGATCTTAAAAATTGACGGATGACTTGTGGAAGAGATGAACTGCAGTGCACACACAGTCATTCACCATCACCACTTGCACATTAGAGAAACTCATCTGAAAGTTATTGCCCCTTCCGCATACACCCCTGACCTCACTCCAAGCCATTCCCAGATGTTTAAAGAAGTTAGTGGTCCAACATCACTTTAATGAAGTAATTCTAACTTTCAAAAAGAACCCAATACCAGAATGTCCTTCTGCAAAGTTTCTACGGTAACGTTATAGCAACTGGAAGTCCCTGCTGGGGTAAAATATGTACAGTATGTGTAGCCGTCAGCTTATCCTGCAAACCATGGCGTGGCGCGCAAAACTACTTTAAATAATAACTGAAACGCGTGATAAACGGCTGATGTCACACGCATTATGAGGTCATGACCAGGATTCAGTATCTTGTGGCTTCATCAAGTTGTTTGCACAGTTAACCCTCTACGCAACATACTGTACACATAATGCACACAGATACAGTATAATCTATAAGGGACTGCTATTTTTAAGCCGATTAATAATGATGGAAAGGTGGAAGCCGCATTGGCGAATTAACCCAAATTATCCATGATTAATGTGATGATTAGAGCTAGGATGATTCATGCAGCAATGTGTTGCTGATATACAGTACAGTACTAAACTCCCACGATCATATTAGTAATAGACATACTGCATTGCTTTTATATTACATCACCTTACATCTAACAGCAAAGGGAAAACACTTCTCTAGTCTGTTTAAAGGTTGGTTTTTTTTTTATGTACGAGTATTTTTTTTCTTCTTTTCTTTGTTTCTCTGCTGCTACTCAAGAATAATCTCGCAACCACGGAGGCGCGGTGTACAGAAAATCAACTTGAAGTTACAGGAAAAGATTTTTGACATTGGAACTCAAGCACCAAAAGGTTACATCCTGCTCTTTGGTGCTCCTTCGGAAGCTCCGCCTTCATATTTAAGGACGAGTAATCGTCAAGGCAGAGACACATCCGGGGTAGCTGATGGCACCAGGTGTCATGAGGGCACTCCCACCAGGGAGGGCGAAGGCTATCACGTGGGCCACCAATCTTTTTGAACTTTCAAAGTGGCGTACCGCACTTGGAACACATCTCTGTCCGCTCTTTCCGCTTGTGTGAACTTACAGATGCCCGTGATTGGCTGTAGAGCCACAATTGATGTGAAAGCGCTAAGTGCCTCCCATTTCTCCCCTCCGAGCCCCCCGGCTGCGAGAGGCTACAGGATCACCCGGGGTTCGAACTTGCAGTCTCCGGATGACAGGAATTTACCATTGACAGGAATTGTTTGTTTTTCTGTTTACAAAACAAGGGCTGTATATAATAAATATAATGGACTGTTTTTCTTTGGTCTCACTCACTCACTGATTATCCTGTATAGAGGCTTGCAGGGGCCTGGAGTCTATCCCAGGAGCACGAGATGGGGTACACCCTGAATGACGCGCCAATCCATCACAGGGAACACACAAATACACACACTCACATGCTCATTCACACACTACGGTCAATTTGGGAATATGCTAATTATCCTAATCTGCATGTCTTTGGACTGTGGGAGGAAACCGGAGTACCCGGAGGAAACCCACCAAGCAGGGGGAGAACATCCAAACTGCAAACCCTTAACCCTGGAGGAACAAGGCCATAGCGCTAACGACTAAGCCACCGTGCTGCCCCTGAGATATTTGCTGAATTTGCTAAATAAAAGTGTACTGGATTAGAATCGCTGACATCGCCTTTAAGTAGGTGCGCTACCGGATTCCTGAATACTAATAACTTTCTTCCCATAAATATTGACATAACATTTAAAAAGGTTATAACGGCACCTGTCTGGTCTTCTAAGTTTCGTATCAATTCATCTGTTTGTCTCTCTCTTTCCCCTTTTAATTTGAATCCCCTCGTGCACACAGTTTGGAGAAAACCCCAAACACGAGGTAAAGCGAGCGTCTTTGCCGTTTCACGCGCCGCTCTCGCGCTCTAAGCCAAATGTTTCCTCACTTCTCTGTGTCTCCCAGGAGACATTTTGTTTTCAGGGTTCAGAAGATCACACGGTTCACGGCAAGTTTTAGGAAGATTGTTGACAGCGACGCTTTGGAACATTTTCTTTGGAAACAAGGTTTTTTCCCTTTCTTCATCTCTCCAGTGATATTTGACTCTGATACACTTCCGTCAGTGTGCCTTTTTACATCTTAGACAGGGTGCAGTGTTCGGTCCGTGACTTTGGTTGTCTTTGATAGTGATCGTTAAAGGCCGCTGATAACCTTTTAACACGGTTGCGAGCTTCTTCTTGAGTGCTTGATGAAAAAGCGTGGAGTGGAGTTCGAGAGACTGAAGAGACGAAAGCACTCCTTGCGCCCTTCCGGTGACATTATCTTAAGTGAGACACAGAAGAACACTGGCCTGAAGTAGCGGGAACAAACAGTCAGTGTCCTACAAAAAGAGAAAAAAAAGGCGGAGAGAGAGAGAGAGAGAGAAAACGTAATGGCAGATAACATTGATCAAGGAGACAAATACGATCGCACCAGCGAGCTATTCATCATTACTACTCAGCCGCAATAAACCAGCGCAGCGCTACAAATGCAGATGTTAGTCAGACGACGTGTGCAATAAAAAGATCTGTTTTTGTGTTACTGTCGAGAAAGATCATGTTAGCACCTGCTTGGCGGCGTGGCAATGACTCAAATCCGTGGCTGGCTTGACTGATAGATAGAGCGATGATAAGCAATGTTTCTGCATTTATAAAATGGATGTGCTCCAATAACCACACACACACACACACACACACACACACACACACACACACACACACACACATATATACTGGCTTTCTTCTTATTCTTCCATTAGGTTCATTTCAGAGCAAAAGCATTAGATTTGAGCAGACCATCGCTTTTAGCACCCATGTGCCCGGGGCGTGTTGCTTACACACAGGAACACAATATAACCACAAAGTAGCAGAGTTGGTTCATGGGTGTGTGGCAGCCGTCATAAAGTGCCTTCTGTGAGGATGTCCTACATCTTTTAACAACAAAAACAGCCCCATGAATTAGTTAAAATAAAGACCATGCATGGTTTAGCTAGAATCTGCAAAGAGAGATTGAGAGAGAGAGAGAGAGAGAGAGGGCTAATGGTCTGTTCTGTGTGTGCAACTGCTTTAAAAAGCATAACATTCCAAAATCTCACCACAAATCGTTATGATCCATCAAGATGGAAGATATTTTCCTGCTATAATAAAAGTTCCACTTTTATCCAGATAAACAGGCTCCAGTACTTGTGTTACTACATATTACAAATTCAAAATTGATTCAGATGTCTCGGATTTCAGATGTTTTACAGACTGTCTCCATTTATTCAGTTTGACTGACATACTATTAAAGGTTCTGTATTTCTTGAACAAGTTAATATAGATCTCAGAGTTCTGTGTAAAGTGTGTGTGTGTGTGTGTGTGTGTGTCCAGTGGAAATATTACTCAGATAATGCATCTTTTCATAGCTCATACACCCCTGTTGTGAATATGCCATTTCAGTGTCTATGTAAATGAGCAGAGCTGGACCATGCGCTGGGGGAGGGGGGGTTCCTTCCTATATGATGTCGCATCAGGTAGGAGAATCCAATTGGCTTGTTTGAACCCTGGTCAATACAAAAGTGGAAAAACGACTAAAAGTTTATTTGAAGCTATTTTGTTTGTACTGGACACCATACGGACGTCTAAAAATGACTTTAACCTACATTTTGCATAATAAAGCACAGAATTTGCATTTTTCCCCCCTTCTTTTTATATTCATTATATAAATATAAGCACAAATACTAACAATAGTATAACGATGTGCACAAACCTAGAGGTTTATTATTAGTACTGTATATTTCATTCTAGGAATAAACGCTTAAAATTAACAAAATTCATGCCAATAGCACACAGCTATTACAAGAATAGCATGGCTAGAAATAGGTTCATTAAAGGTTTATTAATTTGCACAGGTTGTAGAATATTTAAATATTAAAATATTCTAATGTAAAAAAATATTTTCTCTTGTCAAAGATGCCTTTTTGATTTAGCAAATCATGTGCTGTGACTTTATCATGCAATTATTGAAATTAAATAATGAGATTAATTATTTGTATTTGCCATCATATAAGATGCAATGTATAAATATTATATTAATATAATCACTACATTTATTCTGTTTATTTAGCAAAAACATTTATACTGTAAATAAAATTTATCTTGAGTATTCTAAATAAATAAAAAAAAAAACAGTATTTTGTTTCATGTGATATGAGTACATCTGTATTTCTACACACCTGTTTCTAAATGTACTTATTTTAAACTATTTAAAATGTTGAAAATTTCTAAAAAGATAATCTTGATTAATAGTTACCCTTTTTTTAAATAAAAAAGGAATGCTTACAATTAGTCAAATTATCCACCAACAGAACAAGACTATGAGTAAAAACGTAAAAACATAAACTAAATGTGGATCATAATCTTATAGTAAAAAAAAAATACCATAGAATGTGTTTTAATTGTTTTTCTGCGGTTTAGTAACCAGTTCATCATGCACCGTTGTTCTACTCTCAATACTATCATCACATTTTATTAACTAATTACCTCTTTGATGTTTAATTCCACTAAATTACCCTGTTGCCCAGAAGAAAAGATATAGTTGCAAATAGTTACTGTCATATAAAAATTTCAGTGATGAAATATAAAGACAGTAGGAGTCCCTGATCTGATCAAAGCAGGTACTGAAGACACCATTTCACTATATCACAAACTAATTAAGAATAATTGTAATGACTAATTACAGAAATGTATGATTTTAAATTAACTGTAAATTAGTTAATTATTTGTGACTCTCTCTGTGAAAACCCAGCTAAAGCTTTATTATTATTATTATTATTGTTATTATTATTATTATTTCCTTTTTATGAACCACTCTTTTCTACATTAAATCATTTAATTTATGTATAAAAAAGTGAATCAAAAATACAGAAAGACACACATACACTGTATAGTCATGTTCAACAGTGTCCCTTTTTTTGCTTTTAGATCCGCTTTTTGCAGCAATAACTCTTCTTCTAATTGTGCCCACAGACTTTAACATTTAACATGCTCAGTGAAGTCTGTAGGGTCTGAGATGTAACTCTTGGGATTTCTGTATTTCTGAGCATTGCACAGTCTAAACTTGCTGATGATTAGCAGCTCCTGGCTGCAACTTACCACCTTCTGTTCTGTGGAAGCAGTATTTAGATTTGCTCAGTTTTTTTTTTTTTTGTTCTTGAAAAAAAATGAAAAAAAATAAATAAATAAATAAAATATATATATATATATATATATATATATATATTAATGAATTAACAAACAATCACAGATGGCTATTATTTTTAAACATGATTGTAACAAGGCTTAGTTACAATCGAAGTGTTAAATTAAGTGTGTAATTGCGTGTTCACACACATGATGCAGCCAGGTTTGCTTTTACCACGGCTTATCATCACATCCTGCACAAAATAAGTGCTCTTAAATACTGTATGTTTTGTTTGTTGTGTGTTAAGTCAGGATCATGCTGTGTATTTCCGGTCATATTTTTTCTTCTAAGGCTTAGAAGTTTTATATAGCTGTGATTTGGTAAACATAATGTTCAAATTCAGACCGTCTGAGCCGGATTCTCTGTGCTGTTATATAGTATAAACATGCAATATGATCACAGAATGGTTGTTAATCCAGCAGGATTTTTCGCTTCCTTCCTTCTGTGGCAGTGAATTTTAACCGATTCCCGAGCGTCCACTATGACGGTCCGCTACCAGCAGAAATATAGTGCTGTTTAGATTATGGGACTACACTGCAAAATATGGCATTAATAGCAAGAACCTGCAGTCATAGGAGTCCTAAAATAACAACCCATATAATTGATGTGGCTTGGAGCAGTATGAGCTTCGTTTAATATACAGCCCAGCCCTGGGGTTCTTAAACTTTTTATAGCTACAGATCCTTTTAACTGTAAAATAAATTCTACAGCTCTTAATATGAAATATATTTTCCATGATATATACCTCTATGAGTGATATATTTCATTCACATTATTTTTCAAATGGTCTATTAAGGTTCGAGGTGGCATGGTGCCTCAGTGATTAGCGCCGTTGCCTCAGACCTCCACCGTTCTCGGCATCCCGTCTGCGCCGTGCTTGTAATCCGTCAATGAAGTCTCTAAGAGGAAGTAGTTACACCGTTAACAGGTCCATGATGCTGTTACTATGCTCTTATTAAGTTCTTCCTGCATCTTGCTTCGACTGCGTCCAAAACAAACATGGCAGCTTGACGTCTAGGGAGACAATACAGTTTTTACTACATTCTTGCCAAGTTCTTACTGCATTTGTGCAATTTTTTGACGGTTAATTGTTGCCTCTGATTCATGGAGTTTGCCTCTAGGTACTTTGGTTTTCCTGTACAGTCCAAAGACTTTGCATTGCAAATGAAGGAATGAATGAATGAATATTTTGGATCTATATACAGTATATACACACCTTAGGTTTGAGCTGACATTGGTGCTTTGCCCCTTAAACATACTAACTAACATGGGTTGTGATTTTCTAAATTTCTGGTATCCATGGCAATGGTTCATGTTCCCCACTGTAATAACTAAGGATATTTACTGTATCGTTCTAGAGCTGAAATATATTTGTTAGATAGAAATACACTCTCATCACATCATCACATCCATCTCAGGCATTCCCTCGCTGATATGTAGTATGGCATTTGCATATGTACAGGAGGTTATTTATGTATTATAGAGATATCATTTGTATTGTATATGCACACTATATATAATGTGAACTGGATTATTTAAATGTAATGGAGAAATGGATTTGAATGCCAAATCGACTAGTAAAAGAACGTGGAAATAAAAAAAAAAATTATAAAAAAAACATGAGAAAACTGCACCTGACATGTTCGCAAGTAATTATGATGGGAGGCCACGAAGTACTGTGAAGGGTGTGAGATTTCATTATCAGCTTTGCTAACATGAAAATGGAATCGCTCCATTACTTTAAATCTGTTCATCTGCACATTTTGCCATTTTTCCCCTTCATTTTTTTAATAATTTACTTTTTTTTTTTTTTTTTTGCCAGAGCTGCATTTCCTAGTGTTAGAGTCATGACATTTACAGGAGCCTTTGTGTTCTGTCAGCGCAAGGTGAACGGGACAACAAGACAGATTGCACGGCTGTCTCTCACCAGACCTGCTCGTATATCGTTATACGGCATGCTTTCGGTGTTTCGATCAACCCTGTTCTGACCTTCTGACTTCGAGAGGTGAAGCAGGAAGGAGCGTTAACGATACACACGGAAGGAGACGCCAGCTTTGGAGTTAACTCGAGCTTGTTAGACTTCGGTGTTGTGGGTTTGGTGGACGTGTGGCTGTTTGAGGCCGCGAGACGGTTTAATGAAAAAAAAACAAAAAAAACAACAACAGATGATTTAAACAAAAATATGATGGTGCTGAACCGGGTTAGAATAAAGTGGTTTGAAGGAATTGGATTTTTGATGATTACAGTAAGCAGTTAATGAACAAAATGATGTTGTATTATCTTGGTGAGTAACAAGGATGTCAATTATTTCAAAAGGTCATTGTAATTTTTCCTTTTGGAATTGATTTCCAAGATAAAAGGCCTGCCTATATGTATTCTAACATTTTATATATTTTTTGTTGTTCTTTTCATTAGGACCTCTTGGAACAACAGTAGGTGAAACTGAAACAGGTGAAACAAACAAACAAAAAAAAAAACAGCTGAGCCTTTAAGATTCACAAGATCTTCTCAGGTAACACTGATGCTCAATCAAGCCTCTAAACAGTTCTTCTGCGAAAGCTGGTTGACTATAACCTAGATCCATGCCTTTGTCATGCTAATGATGATTCAGAATTCACCCTTGTTCAGTATACTGGGATTTGTGCTGCAATTACAGTTACAAAAAAAAAAGAAGAAGAAAAAATATATATATAGGATCACAGTGTTCTCAAGTAAACGTTCAGCGTGGTTAGCACTGTGGCCTTGCACCTCCAAGGTGGGTGTGGGTTCGAATCGCATCTCTCATCTCGAATCTCATCTCTCATTCTGTATATGTAGAGTTTGCATGTTCTCCATTTATTCTGGTTTCCTCCAACAGTCCAAAGGCAGGCTGTGTAGGAATATGAGGGTTCTAGATTACCCTGTGTGTGCGTGTGTGTGTGTGCGTGTGTGTGAATGACGGAACAAATGAATGAACAGTAACAAAACGTGTACTTATTTCCATGTACTATATGTCCCAGGAAAAATACAAGAACAAATACTACAGGAATGTGTCGGATGGATTATATAATGTCTGCATGGTGTAGCATAAACCTGATGAATTGCCTTATAATGAATTCATTTATAATAATTATCCGGTTTACAGAAATGTTTGTAGGAAACTAATCCATGCAACCTGGGTTTCATTATAGCTAGGCTATTAAGGTTGTTGTGAAATTAAGAAACTATGAAATTGCGAGACACTGAGTCACAAGATAGTTAAACATCGCAGTGAAAAACATACTTCTGAATAAGCTGAATCGAGTTGTGGCATCACGCTGTGTGTGCTCACTGTGTGTTTGCATGCATTATGAGTGTGCTAACACTTCGCTTATCCTGGCTGCTGAACTAAGTTCTCATTTATCACCTGTGTGTATGCATAGTTTCATGCAATGTTTCTATTGTGTGTAAGGATCTACTGTATCTGTGCTTGTACACTCACCGGCCACTTCATTATGGACACCTGTTCAGCTACTCATTAACACAAATATCTATCAGCCAATCAAATGGCAGCAACTCAGTGCATTGAGGTATGTACAGTAGACATAGTTGAGATGATCTGCTGAAGTTCAAACCAAGCATTAGTGTGGAGAAGCAAGGTGATTTATGTGACTTTGACTGTGGCAAGGTTGTTGGTACCAGACAGGCTGGTGTGAGTATTTTTGAAACTGCTGATCTACTGGGATTTTCACGCACAAACATCTCTAGGGTTTACTGAGAACAACCTGAAAATATCCAGTGAGCAGCAGTTCTCTGGGTGAAAATGCCTTGTAGATGTCAGAGGTCAGAGGAGAATAGCCAGACTGGTTTGAGCTGATAGAAAGTCAACAGTAACTTAAATGACATCTCGCTATAAACGAGGTATGCTGAAGAGCTTGATGGTCTAGCAGCAGAAGACCACATTGGGTGCCAATCCTGTCAGCTAATAACAGGAAACTAAGGCTAGAATTCTCCTGGTCTCACCAAAATTGGACAATAGAAGACTGGGAAAATGTTGCCTGACCTGAGGAGTCACAAATTTTTGCTGCGACATCCAGATGATAGGGTGAAAGCATGAAAGCATCGATCCTGCTTCGTTTCAATGGTTCTGGCTGCTGCTGGTGGTATAATGGTGTGGGGAGATTTTCTTGGCACACTTTGGCCCCCTTGGTACCAATTGAGCTTTGTTTAAATGCCATAGCCTGCCTGAGTATTGTTACTGAACATATCCATCCCTTTCTGACCACAGGATAGCACGCCCTGTCACGAAGGTAAAATCATCTCAAACTGGCTTCTTGAACACGTGAGCTTAGCGGATTTAAATGGTCTCCACAAGCAATCTCAACAACAGAGAACCTTTGTGATGTGGCAGGATGGGAGATTTGCATCATGGACGTGCAGTCGACAAATCTGTAGCAGCTGCAGGCAAAAAATCTCTAAGGAAGTTTTGCAGCATCTAATTCAATCTGTACCACCAAACAAATGAAGGCAAAACGGGTTCCAACCCAGTACTGTCAGGGTGTACCTAACAAAGTGGCCGATGACCGTATGTACAGTATATACACTCACTGCACACACTCTTAGTGGTAGAAATGCGTAACTGTGGTAACACTCGTGACACCTACAGTATTGTTATTCGTGTACATAATTGACAGAGTAATTATTGATTCATGTCTTCTCGAAGCACAAACAGATGATGAAATGTAAAGTAAAGCCACATGAAAGGCGCAGCTACAGACATCACGCTGGGAGCGATGAGTGGCTCATCAGCTGATCTGTTTGCACTGTACTGTTTTAGTTTATTTTTATTCTAGGGCTTCTTTTCGCTATGGGCAAAGTGGAGACAGGTCTGGGATTTCTGAACCGACTAGGAGTCAAATAACGATATGTCTTTCATGCACTTATATCGGTCATGCTGCAACACCTAACTGACATTCCCGAAGACAGAAATAATAAAGGAGTTTCAGGACATCACTGACAAAATAAAGAAATCCATATACTGTAGTGTAATTCATGCTAAAAAAAATTCTAAAGCAAACAACAGTGTCTGTACAGTCAGGGCTTTCACTCATCTTTTCTGACATTTTCATGTGAAGAGTTGAATGATTTCTTTGATTTTCTCAAAGGAAGTTGTTTACCACATATGGTGATTTGGGGGCGTATGATTATGCAAATCAGTGCAGCCAGTAAAGCTGTGAGATCAACTCGATTATGCAATTTAATTGAGCTTTTGTTTCCTGTTCCAACAGGTCATTTTTTTTTTAATTCAGAATTGATTCACAGTTTTAAAATTATTTTGGCAAACCTACAATTGTTAACTGGTCTTAAATTGACAATTTCTTAAAAATTATGCAAGAGCTTTTGCATTAAATACAAAGCAAAAAATCCTCTGGTTTTGGAGATCTCAAATCTGCTATAAATTTTTCTTCTTCTTCTTGGGTTAAAGCGTGGTTGGTGCATTACTGCCACCTACTGGACTGGAGTGGGGAATCAAGGGGCAACCTTCGGTTCTGAAATGGAAAGTCCAGTTCCTATCTGGCTCGTAAAGTGAGGCAATCCCCTTAGAATTACAGCAGTACCTCGGAGTTCTTAAGGTCTAAATTCGTATTGAGAAACTAATTTTTCTCACAAGAAATACCAATTTCCAACATTGAAATAATCTTTTTGCATATAAAACAATCCAAACATTAAGAAAAGACATGATTAATGACTAAAATATCAAGTAAATAGACATTAAACCTCACTTTATCTTAATGTATGATTCCTCTTGGCACTGGCTCCCTTTTCTTCTTGCTACCGTCCTTGATAACATTCTTGGGACTCACAGTGCTGTCTTCACTAAATCTTGCATTAAATGCAAAAACAAACAAACAGTGAACTCTCTCCGCTTGGTTTTCTACGCAATCATGCTTTGAACTACTTCCGCATGTACGCGCAACGTTAAGTAATTTCTTGCAAAGTTTCATTTCTCAAGGCGAAAATTCATGAGGTGCGAGTTACCACTTTATACTGTACATGTTAACAGCCTGGTGTTTCCCCCTGCTAGATTTTCCATTCATGACAACTGTAAAGGGATGAATTTATAGTAAGCAATAAAATCATGCATGATTATGGGTGTGGCCAGTTTGAGTGACAGCCGTATTGGAGCTATCAAACTGCTAGTCTGTTATCGTGGACAGTATGAGTCATTGTAGGCGGTGACATGGTATGACTTTAGGGTCTGGATGATGGAGTTCAATTAAATGCAAAGTAACATTAGCATATAAAATGACATTAGCCACCTTAGCATTTTAGCTATGCTAAAGCCAAGCTAGCTAGTTTGTAGTAACTGCGCCAGGCTCCGTTCATTTACTCCAGACTATGGGTGCAGAACACTTTAAAACAGATTATCACTTTGTACAAGGCATGGCATTTAAACAGCATTGAAACGCCACAAGATCCACAGCATTTTATAGTTGTAGTAAATTTGAATTCTTTAAAAACACTAGAATTACTGACTTTTTTATTTTCTGGTGCAAGTCCCGAGAAAGAACAATGGAGCGGCAGGGGTGCTAGTACGAGTGAGGTCCAGGGAATTTATGCAAATTTGCGCAGGGTTAGTAAATCTAGTGTTAAATAAGATTCAAATAAGACACCAAAAAATCCCAGCCTCTCAAAAAACAAACTGAATCGAATCAACAGTCTACCTTTGCCTCACAGCTCTAGTGGAAAACACACAAGCAGAGCATTTGAGAGTGTGTGGGATTTATCAAGCTTTGTTTTTGGTGTGTGGGACATTTTTGCAGTTTAATTTCATTTTGTTTTACTATTACACAGCAAAAAAAAAACAATGATACATGATAGATTGTTCCTGCTTCCACTGCTCTCGTGGTCTAACCAGAGATTTCAGGTAACACTTGGGTCCTAACATTGTGTTAACCTTATTCCTTTGACATAACACTTCATGACATTCTATCACAGCAGCGTTGTGCTCACGTGAGCTGTTTCGATTTCCTGATTTTTTTTTAAATATTTATTTATTTTTAAAGCACTGGAGGGCAATATTTTACCCGGATATGCTTGGACAGCACCTACAAGGGGTGTTCAAGTCGACCGGGACTTGTGATGAAATTTCTTTTGAACGCAGGCGTAAAACCGATTGACATTTACAGAAGACCTCAAGCACAGTGCGGTGATGAGACTCTTAGCCGCAGTAAAACATTTGAACGCTGCAAACGTCTAAAGAAGGCCATAAATCCATGACCGACGATCCTGGGCGCCGCGGCTCGGAGACCACTGCAGTCGTTCTGGTGATCATTCTTCAAGGCGAACAACTGGTTTTTGAAAATCGTTGGATAACTTCTCAGCAACACAGCTGTCTGTGGGAACTGTATACATAATTATT
The DNA here is from genome assembly GCA_013621035.1 of Clarias magur. NCBI lineage: Eukaryota > Metazoa > Chordata > Actinopteri > Siluriformes > Clariidae > Clarias > Clarias magur. Next base: position 2,255,248 of record QNUK01000016.1, on the reverse strand, counting down.
CAACACCACTTGCACATTACAAGAACTCGGCTGGGAGTTATTGTCGCATACCGTCCTGACCTCACTCCAGGACATTTCCATGTGTTTGGGAGTTCCTGGGAGGCCGGCGTTTCACATGTGGAGCAGACAGCCTGGTCATATTGAGAAAACCTTCTATATTGATGGCATCCAAGCACTAGTGAAGCACTCATACAGTAACTGAAAACTGTGTTCTGTTATTCTGCATAATCAACGTACCAGGTTTGACTCGAACGCCCCTCATTAAATATTCCGTCTTTAGCTACTTAACGATTTGCAAGAGTTGTGTGTACTGTATTAATCATTGTTCAAGTGATGTGCATTGAGAATCGGATTACGGGCGAAGGACGATGAAAAGGACGATGATGTGATCACCACATTCTTTCCCGTACTGTATCGCCAATAAATTTGCGTTCACCGAAAGTACTGTACCAGCCCTTTCTTCGGCCAGTATGGTATGTTATCGGATATTTGGACACCCTGCTCTTCTTCGCTTTATATCTTCCCTGGTGTGAATGTGTGAAAAAGGAAGTACCACCGATGCAATTAAAAGTATCTTTGAGACAGTTTTATTTCATTGTTTGCGTCAGTATTTCGAGGGCTGTAAGGACGGTTCTCTGGAGATTTAATTGGCATTCAGGGAGCACTGTATTGTCCATTAATTTTTAATACCTGCGTCATCCAATGCTGTTCTTTTTCCCCGGGAAATGGCCTGTGAGCGGATTTTGTTAGATATTTCAAGCACATAACGTGGAGAATGTATGACCTAGTTTAAACCGCTGTCCAGATTCAGGGGACAGTCGTACAGTAGTTTGACCAGTGTCTCTCCAAATCGCTCTCAATTAACCACCGATCAATCACCATGTTTCCATTCTCTTTATTAATTGATATTCATTTCTTCTCTTAACAGCATGCTCTTCCTTCCAGTTCTGCGCAAATAAATCTACAGGATTCCTCATACTCACTCACACACACACACACACTCACACACACACACACACACACACACACACACACACACACACACACACACACACATATATGCTCAGAGCACCTTCCTGCTTTTTCTGATTTCTTTTTCCTCTCAACAGTTTCAGACGTATTCATGATCACATGTATCTATTTTTACTGCCCTTTATTGTCACAAAGACGAGCGTTTCAGAGAACAAACGTGGCACAGAGATTCCTGCATCAAAATTCCAAGCTCGAAAATCGCGCCTCAGCAAGACCCTTAAGAGAAACCTCCCCAAAAAAAGAGGCAGATTGGTGGCAAATATATTTTTATTACCCACACACACACACACATGCAAACTTACGCTGGGATTGATTTAGGCACACGTCGGCGACGGGTGTTTGAAGTCGAACCGCAGCCTTAATTCGCTGTGATGAGGTGCATGAGTGTAGGAAAGACACACCTCATTTAGGATTCCCATTTTAGTCGCAGTGTGTCATGGATTTTCTCCCTGCCATGTCCCACTCGCTGTGTCTGTTGTGCTGATTGGTGTGTTTATGTAACCGGCACGCAACTCTGTGCTCACGTATTCCTCGGAACGCACACACACGCGCGCACGCACGCGCGTGCTACATGCCTCCTCGTTTCCTCCTGCACCCATTCTTTTTTTTTTTTTTTTCCTTCAAAAGGACATTTAGTCATACCTCGTTTGGTTTGAGGGTACTCGTCACAGTCAGTTAGTTAGTCTGTACGTCTGTCGTTCCTTTTAATAATAATTATCTTCCCTATAGGAGCTAATAAAGTAATTACAGCGTGCTGTCGAGGCATGCTTGCTGTAGAGGGAACGTGTTCGCGTGTCCCCCGTGGCTGTGTTCAGCTGGAGGTGAACGTCTGTACCCAAACATCACCTGCTGCTCTCCATTGATCCGAGTAGCAGGCACGGAAGAAGAGTCTAGTATTGGCAGTAACTCCCTGGTGTAGCTGCACAAACACACTAAAACATCATCGTGGTCACGATACCCAGCAGTTTGCCCAGATGCTTGGACGTTAGAAGAATTGGAGGGAATTAACAGGCATCTCGGCGACCCGCCAGCTCCAGATGTTTCCCATGCCATGATTGATGTTAACTCCCTGTCTGCCCGTGGGTGGCTTTTATTTTTTATGTCAAGCTCTTCCTTCTATGCTACATCATAGTGAGGATGTTCCTGTGACCTCTAGATACAGTGCTCGTACTATACTGCTCGTACTATATACAAGAGGTGCAACAGATCGGATCATTTCTTGGCTTTCGATTTATTACTAATGAAACTTTTATTTATAAGTGATATTTAAGCATTTCTCATGACTGGGAGTGCTGTTGTACTGAATATCAGCACGGCTGTGATGCGGTTGTAGGCAGGAATGTGCAGCTTGAATACTGAAGATAAACTGTATATATACACAGAAAATTGTTGGTACCCTTCGGTCAATGAAAGAAAAACTCACAATGGTCACAGAAATAACTTTAATCTGACAAAAGTAATAATTAAAAAAAATTCTATGAATGTTAACCAATGAAAGTCAGACATTGCTTTTCAACCATGCTTCAACAGAATTATTTAAAAAAATGAACTCATGGAACAGGCCTGGACAAAAATGATGGTACCCCTAACTTAATAGTTTGTTGCATAACCTTTTGAGGCAATCACTGCAATCAAACGATTCCTGTAACTGTCAATGAGATTTCTGCACCTCTCTGCAGATATTTTGGCCTGCTCCTCATGAGCAAGCTGCTCCAGTTGTTTCCGGTTTGAAGGGTGCCTTTTCCAGACAGCATGTTTCAGCTCCTTCCAAAGATGCTCAATAGGATTGAGGTCAGGGCTCATAGAAGGCCACTTTAGAATAGTCCAATGTTTTCCTCTTAGCCATTCTTGGGTGTTTTTAGCTGTGTGTTTTGGGTCATTGTCCTGTTGCAAGACCCATGACCTGCGACTGAGACCCAGCTTTCTGACACTGGCCAGCACATTTCTCTCTAGAATCCCTTGATAGTCTTGAGATTTCATTGTACCCTGCACAGATTCAAGACACCCTGTGCCAGATGCAGCAAAGCAGCCCCAGAACATAACAGAGCCTCCTCCATGTTTCACAGTAGGGACAGTGTTCTTTTCTTGATATGCTTCATTTTTCCGTCTGTGAACATAGAACTGATGTGCCTTGGCAAAAAGTTTCATTTTTGTCTCATCTGTCCATAGGACATTCTCCCTGAAGCTTTGTCGCTTGTCAACATTTAGTTTGGCATATTCCAGTCTGGCTTTTTTATGATTTGTTTTCAACAATGGTGTCCTCCTTGGTCGTCTCCCATGTAGTTCACTTTGGCTCAAAGAACGATGGATGGTGCGATCTGACACTGATGTTCCTTGAGCATGAAGTTGACCTTGGATCTCTTTAGAAGTCTTTCTGGGCTCTTTTGTTACCATTCGGATTATCCGTCTCTTTGATTTGTCATGAATTTTCCTCGTTTGGCCACGTCCAGGGAGGTTGGCTACAGTCCCATGGATTTTACATTTCTGAATAATATGTGCGACTGTAGTCATAGGAACATCTAGCTGCTTGGAAATGGTCTTTAACATGCTTGTCTATAATTTTCTTTCGAATCTCCTGAGACAACTCTTTCCTTCGCTTCCTCTGGTCCATGTTGAGTGTGGTACATACCATGTCACCAAACAACACAGTGACTACCTGGAGCCCTATATATAGGCCCACTGACTGATTACAAGATTGTAGACACCTGTGATGCTAATTAGTGGACACACCTTGAATTAACATGTCCCTTTGGTCACATTATTTTCAGTATTTTCTAGGGGTACCATCATTTTTGTCCAGGCCTGTTCCATGAGTTTATTTTTTTAAATAATTCTGTTGAAGCATGGTTGAAAAGCAATGTCTGACTTTCATTGGTTAACATTCATAGAATTTTTTTTAATTATTACTTTTGTCAGATTAAAGTTATTTCTGTGACCATTGTGAGTTTCTCTTTCATTGACCGAAGGGTACCAACAGTTTTGTCCACATGTGTTTATATCACAAACAACATCAGAGCTAGTACAACATCCTTCAGTCCAACAGCAGTGTGATATTGTATATTTATGGTGCTGTGTAACAGATTGGAGATCTTAGTGTGTAAAATAGGAACTTGTGCATACACCAGTTTCCACAAACCACATTTAATAGCAGTAAATTATAACCAGTTATTTTGCTTCTTTCATGACTGGCGGACCGAACTAACCTGACAATTAGCGTAATAAACGGGGTGAATGCAGTTCAAGCACAATTCTTACCAGTACTACTGTATATAGCCAAAAGGTGAGGAGGTGAGGAGGTGAGGAAGTGTGGACAGTCTTGGAAATCTTGTAAGTTCCTATTTATATTTCCACATATTCATCATCTGGGTTTTAATCCCAAATAGAATAGTTAAATTCAAACCTAGTACACTATGTAGGGTGTACACTCCCTTGATCAGGCGTCCCTTGATTAGTGCCCTTGATCAGGCGTTAGGGAGAGATCTGAGATTCAGCATTGTTCTTGGTTTGTAGGTTTTAGGTTGCGTCAGATGTGGACAACATACAATAAAAACAACACAGGCGCTTCAGAACAACTTAGACGAAATTACTAAAGAGACAGTGAGTTGTTGAAGATTATCAAATGTGTTTTATTGTTGAAAGTGCATCCATGACTGGTTTTGAAAGTGGGCTTTAGTACTGTACCAGTACTGCTTTCCGTTCAGGGCTACTTTCACCCATGCTGTAAGCGACAGTTGTGTAATTATTGTGTAATTACATGTAGTTAAATGACCCACTGCTGTTATGCTTTCTCTCGTCCAATCAGATTACTCGGTTGGAACTAACCGTTGTATAATTGCACTTAAAGCAAGTTTAAAATGAAGGCAAAATTCAAGATGTCTGTTTCAACAAAACTGTTAACATGAAATATTTCAATAGTCAATTGTTACATTAAACTACAATATGAGGCGCGAGGATGATGATCATTTGCAGACACTGACATTTCTTTGAACAGTAGTGAATGAAAAAACAGCATGTGTCCACCTCATCATAGATTCAACTTGGCACAGTGTGAAAAATATGCCACGGAATCAGCCGATCAGAGCCTGGAGGCTGGCAAGACTTGTTGCCAGATTGTTCTGATAATTGGGATACTTTTTTATCATCCTGGGCCGGAAGAAATGTATTGCTTTTGGGGGGGGTAATAAAATGCATTCGGTTATTTTTAGTGAAAGTGGAAGCTACAGTGAGAGCTCTGGTGCTGATACTGTTTATTTTTGTTATTTTTCTTTTGTTTGCTTTGAAGTGACAGAGTTTCAGTTGTGTATAGAGTTTGTTTGATTGATCTAGTCATCTGTAAAGTTGCTTTGAGACAATGACTGTTGTTGAAAAGTGCTAAAAGTGTTATATAAATAAAATTGAATTCAATTTAATTCAATTAAGGTGTTCTGGCAACCCAATTTGAGCGAATAAAACTGCAGTCTGAGAAGGACAACAAAAGAAACTTGTGCATGTGCATGAGTTATTCAATCAGTAATGTTGGGAATATATACAGTTTATATATCCTGTAGTGTCGTACAGTGGCAGTTGAACTACAGTATATTTCACACTAAGATCCCCGATCTGTTACATCGCACCATGTACTGTACTGTATAAAAGCTTTCCAAGCAAACTGACCACCAGATGTGCAAAGATGTGGCAGATGTCACAACAGGACAGAATTCATTCTAAAAGAGTTCGGGCTCCTTGTTTCCTCCCTTTACTGCTTCCCTGCCGACACCCAGAAGACAAAGGTGTCGTTAATATCACGTCTATCACGGCTGAAGTGTCTCATCTGTGGAAAAAGCGAAATCCTTCATTCTGATGGTAAGAAACTTCTCGACTAAATGATCAGCCAGTCTCCTTGTGCTTTCTCCGCTGTACAGCTGATTGCATCTCTTGCAGGAGAGCCAGTAAACAACTTCTGCAGTGATGCATGAGGAGTGACGAGTGACAAAGATGCAATCGATCCTTGAAGGCCTGTGATTTTTTTCTTCTTCACAGCCCTCCATGGAATATACATCGAGCTTATTGCTCCGGGCGCCGAGTGTAACTTTTTTTTTTTTTTTTTTTTTACACGATCATTAAACTACAAAAAAAAAAAAAAAAAAACATTGAAAAATACAATTAATTTGAAAACACCATTTCTACTTATTACAAGAGAGAGAATAAAGACTTCCTGTAATGTGCTGTACCACTGATGTTTCGACGAATTACGAATTGTACAAAAGCATAAGCATGTTCTCGGTTAGTGTCACCCCTCTGAAACCAGCATGATCTTTCCTTTTATGGAAAACAAATCACATGTATTATGCATTATGCATCAGCGTTTATGTCTAACTTTGGTCCTGTCTTGATTTCCTCCGTTTTAAACCACAAAAAAAACAGTGTACACTTGATTTTTCTTTGAACACTCTAAGCGTTCCTAAATCCTCAGATAATCCTTATTAAGGCCAAGATTTCTAGCTGTGCTAGAAATGATTCAGACTTTGGGGGAAAAAAAAGGGGGGGGGGGGGGGTGATACAGATTTGTCTCATCAGCAGGACACACAGCTGAAACATAAGCGACATCCTGCTGTATGTGTCATTTACAGCAATCCCTGACCACACAGCTGCTAAAAGATTACGTGTCTCTAATCCGCTACATTACATTTGCTGTAATAATAAGCACAAAATAAAAAAATGAAACAAAAAAAACAAGACACTGTGATCCCCTAGAAAGCAGAGTGTGTAAAGATGAAAAAAAAGAGAGAAATCATAGCGAAGATAACAAATCTACATAGCAGATTAGTCTGCCATTTCCAGTAAATGACTTTCCATTTCCAGCAAATGACGGTTATTTTATATCTTTATTTCTCTATAACTGTATTACCATGTGGTGTTTACAGAGAGAGCAAGATAGTATTCTTGCGAAAAAAACAAAACAAAAAAAAACAAAACAGAGCCACACAAAGCTGAGACATTTATCAACAGGAACATTATTAAAAAATGGACGATTTATGTAATTCAGGACCAGTTGTTGTGCCTCTTCCGCCCTTAGTCGAAGGTCTTATGCAGTTATCAGTTACAGCAGCTCTCAGTCAGAGTGCCTCTTCTGCACCATAAGCAAAAAACACGCCGGCGTTACACGCTGTGCTTTAATTAGGCCGCTGACTTGCTTTATTTATTTACAGAGACTATAAACTTCACCTGCTGCGAGCCAATACGAGGCGAGCTGACAAGCCAATGACTCCACCTCTTCTGTGATAAGGAGCCCAAGCACCATGACGTCAGCACTATGATGAGTTCAGATGCTCTGACATTGCTGATGATCAAAAAGCTATGAAAATCAGCAAACAGGCTGGAATCTGCTGCTATGAGGATGCCTGAGTGGCTGCTTGACACGAGGTTTTGTGGCATAGCTCACACATATGAAAGCCGGTATTCTTTTAGATCTCATTGAGCTGAACAACTTTCACTATGCATGTCATGAGCTCTATCCATTCATTCATCTAGGAACCTTTGTAGTCCAACTAGGGTCCATGGAGGCCAATGGTGACCATTGTATTTATTTTAATTAGGCCAATTAGCCTAATCTGCATGTTTTTGGATTGGGAAAAACCCAATCCAAAAACTGTGCCAGAAAACCGAAAAACCATGAGGAAACCCCCCAAGACTGGGGAGAACATGCAAACACAGCCCCGACATGAACACAGGACCTGAAGCCGACAGTGCTAACCACTAATCCACTGTGCCATGTCATGGGCTCTACTCTACAGGACGTCTGTTATTTTGGGTTGTTTGAGTTGTTGGAGTGCTTTTGTTTGCACTCAATGGAATTTGAGATACTCCTCCTTGGGGATTTATACGATTGCCACCAAACCAGGCAAATATGATCTCAAACGGTTCAGCCGTGGTGATGCCTCAAACTTACGCCAAAAAGTGGCTAAAAACGTCCTGCGTAACATCATATTAAGTAACCACATTTAGGGACATCATATTGAGATGTTTTTTTTCCCCAGCATTTCAGGCTTTTTGGAGGTCTTCACATGCTCAAAAGCCCACAGGATGTGTGGTTCGCCTGGCACAGGTGCTTGGGCCCAATTATCATTACTTAATTTGATGTTACACTTCTACGTAGAATAAGATACCAGATGCAAAATCTTTAAATACTTCTATCAATTTAGTTTGTAAACATTTCCATATCAATAAACAAAACGTACAGTACGTAGCCATTGGTTAGTGCTCTTGAAATTGACCTGATTGAACTTATTCACACAGGGACAATACATGTCCAGAAACAGTACAATATTCAGTCATTATTCATTGTCCATTGAAATTTAGGTATGGTGGCACGGTGGTGTAGTGGTTAGCCCTGTCGTCTTGCACCTCCAGGGTCTGGGTTTGATTCCTGTCTCTGTGTGCATGGAGTTTGCATGTTTTCCCCGCGCTTGGTGGGTTTCCTCCCGCAGTCCAAAGACATGTAGGTTAGGCTAATTGGCCATTCCAGTGTGTGCCCTGTGATGAATTGGCACCCTGAGCAGGTTTCTACCCCGCCTTGTGCCCTAAGTCTCCTGGGATAGGCTCCAGGCCCCTTGTGACCCTGAATACAGGATTAAACGGTATACAGTATACTGTAGATGATGAGTGAGAGTGAGTGACTCAGTAAAATTTAGTTCAGAATTTTTCAGAAAATATCAAATCTTGAACCCAGCATCATGAACATAATAGAATCATTACCAGAGTGTATTATTATACAGCTATTATAATAATATAAATTATTACACATTAACTGGTTGCGACTAAAGAAAGTTAGCCCACATTCTTTCCCTGAATTTACCCTGAAATTCAGACTCTCCAGCAAAATCTAATACTTCTTTGGAAATGATCCACATGCTCATGTCCTTCAAAGCTTACTGAGCATTATGATGTTATATGATGTGACGTAACAGCAGTCTGATGCTGGATGATGCTCATATTGGATGTCATCGGCTGCTGTGAGCATTGGCTGTTTCTGAGTGATGCTGTACAGCTCCAGGGTCTCTGGGGCTCGAGTTGGACCCTGAGCTTGTGTGTACTGTTCTCCTCATATCCATATCGGCTTTCTCTGTTTTCTCTGGTTATATCCTGCCTGGCTAGGGCAGTCTCAGGACCGGTGTGAATGATTGCATTTGTGTGAGCGATGGATGGAGCGAAGTTTTCCAGAGCACAGAGCATTGCATCTCTATGACACATTCATTCTGACTGGAGCAGAGGATCGTACAGTAATCTCAAGCCTGACTGTAATCAATAAATGCTTGTGTTGAAATTGAAGAACAATAAAAGCAAGCCCTTGTACAGTAGTCACTTATATAAGCCTCATTCAAAGATTGACGAATGCTGCATTATGTGACAGCACTTGCGACTCCCAAAGACACGAAACCATTGATTTCCTGAACAACCTCGATAGACGTTCTCACAGGTCCATCGACTACCTGGAAGTCTTCATTATTAGGTCACTCCAATATATTAGCCTCGTTTTTTTTTTTACCTCTCTTTTTATCAGTGCAGAGAAACCTTTCATGTAAGCCTTCCTTGTGGTTACCGTGGAAACCATTTGGAGTGGATGAAAGTTTTGCTGCAAACATGTCTCCCACATACACACTGTGGCTCGGGCATCTAAAGCCACAAGAAGTAAAGAAATAAGCATGACCTTTACAGTCGTTGTTGTTTTTCCAAACATCTGCTGAGTCAGAGAAAAAAAAAAATGAGTGTGACAGTGCGATCGCTATTATAAAACACACCTCTGACAAAGTGATGAGATTAAAATTAGGAGCGGTTTACCTGGCTCCTGAATAATGAAACTATTGAACAGATATGGCTTCCCTAGAGATTAAAGGAACAGACTTGGGTTTGTGAGACACATTATATAAACTTTGAAACCCTTCAAAATCCTCTCAGCTTGTTTGGAAAATTGGCAGGCAGCAAATAGCTCAGTGGAGACTCTGAGATTTGAATCTCTCCTGTGGCTTAAACATGGGTTTCATCCCTCAGCTCAAATGTTTGCTTTAAATCCTCCCAGCTATAGTACGTGCGCTAATTAATTGCTGCATGATTTTACTTATTTTCTTTTCTGATTCTGATCCTGAAACACTGTGCATCAGACGATAATCATAATAAAAAACATTCAGTTTCAAAATGTTGCTGTTGATATTATCCATCTATACAGTTTCTATATCACTTATCACTTATCACATGGGACCTGGAGCCTGTCCCAAAGAACTTGGCACACCCTGGATGGGATGCCAACCCATCGCAGAGCACAGGCACCCATACACACAGAAACAATCAAACACCTAATCATACACTATGGGCAATTTTGTAAGGCCATTCAGCCTACACTGCAGGTCTTTGGACTGTGGGTGAAAAACAGATCATCTGGAGAAAACAAACCATGCGTGGTGGAACACTGCAGGTAAAGCAGACATGAGTAATTCAAACTCCACAATCAGGAAACAGGTCAGGGGACAGCAAACAGCCACGAACTAGAACGGGCAGAATCAAATACGATTGGACTGATGGGCAAATGAGAGCTTAGTAATGAACTGGACGCAGATCACAGACTGGGAATTCTCAGTGGCCATGTATGTAGTTAAAATTCAGTTCTGAGAGCAGTGTTGCAAAATTGCCCAAAAAGGAATACTTTGTATTGTCTTCAATCATTGAGCTAATTTTAGCAAAACAATGTTTGTGTTCATTTTATGCAGTTAAGTATGAATTTGATTTTATTATTTGATCTGTTGAGCAAGGGGTCCCAAAAAGTCCCAAAACATGCAGTTCCTCAAATAACCACTAAGTGCCCGGGTCAAACGTGAACTGCCATTCCCATAGACGCCCATGCTAAGATGACTAAATTGACAAGATGTTTGCAGACTTGTACAAACAAAAAACGGTTTTGGTCTTGGAGTTCTCATTTATGACAAATTTACGGGGGTGAATTATGAAATTCATCAGTTACATTTATATTAATACACAAAATTATGCATTATCATTAGGGGTGTGGCCGATTTGAGTGAAGGCGGCCTTACTGTTCTCATACTGCTACTGCTAGCTGTGTGCTGTGCATCACTTTAACTAACCAGTGAGCTGGTGAACTTGACTACTCAGCTGTGTAGACTCCAAAGCATTCTTTTGGAATATTATAGCTTGCTCTAACTGTATTAACAGTGCTTCATAAGCATTAGCATACGAATGAAAGTTCTCCACCTTAGCATTTTCGGTAACGTAAAGCTAAGCACTAACCTTGCAGTAAGGTAAATCACAGCCTTAACTTGCTGAGCCACCACTGAAATACTGTGTAACTTGTGTTGGTGATTGTTTAAATGTAATGTCTTATACAAAGTCTCATTATTTTTCCTGCTCCACACTCAAGTCCAGTAGGTTGGAGATTGAACCGACCTCTCATTAAATATAAACACGAGTCAGAGATAAATTTGAAAAAGTTTGAAAAATGTTACACATATTTTGCAGAAAACCACTTCCAAACTTAAGCAAATACTCGTGTTTTGCCAGATTATCTCTGGCTCGTGTTTATATTTTATTTTATGTGATTTACTGATTACTGCAAGGTTAGTGGTTCGACCTCCAGCTCCAGCAAGTTCCCACTGTTGGGCCCTTGAGCAAGGCCCTAAAACCTGCTCAACGTATGTCCAATTCAATTAATTCTGTAATTTCTTATTTACTTTTTACTTTTTATGCTTTACTCTTGCACAAATAAAAAAGATCATCTTATTAAATAACAGTGTGCAAAGCGCTGAAGGTTGCACTCCCTCCATTATTTTTTCATACAATACAAATAATGATCATGAAATCGACTCAGACTTTGACCCGCATTAGCCTTGTTGAGTATAATTTTGAGTTCAAATGAATTTCTTTGGGTCCAAATGAATGAATTATTATGATCATTAATTATGCTTAATCAGACATGTAATTTAATCCGCTTGCTGGCGTGCTGTAGTGGACATACTAACAGCAATAGTCAGCCCTTTTAAGAGGCCGAACTGAGCAGGTGTTTATCCGACAACTTAAGAGAAAAAAAAAAAAAAAAATCAAATGATACTAGTTCTTAGACAGGGTTGCCAGATCACACTAAAAAATTAATACCACACCTAAGCAGTAGACTGTCCATTTGATTCAATTTAATTTTAATGTTTATGGCAGGTCGATTTTTCCATTTGATTTTATTGAATAGCACTAATGTTTACTGGATGATTTGTCTCAAGCTGTTATAATTCTTACAGATTTTAAGGCAATAAAAATCTACTAAAAGTTTCATACGTACAGTATATACATAAGTATTATTAAGTTAAGCCTCTATTCGTCACATATACATTACAGCGATGTTAATAGGCAGTGGTCAGAGCGCAGTGGCCCCTGGAGCAGACAGAGCGAAGATTAAGGTTTTCTTCTGGATTTCAATTGTTTTCTTGTCCTGCTGTTTTGTGATTCAAATAAAATTTCAATCAGATGTTTACAGTTCAATAAAAAAAAAATTGTATAGCGCTTTTAACAATTTTCATTGTCGCAAAGCAGCTTTACACAATCAAAAGAATTATTCAAGTTTGTATGAAATGTGAATGTGTATGAATCAAAAAATTGGTCAGATAGTCCCAGGCATTCTTTAATATCTCCATTGATTCCTGTTATGGTTCTGTGAGTTATAAAAGTCTCTTACAGAACTTTTTTTTTCACAGTGGTCTCACTGGATTACAATAAAAACAAAAGAGTTTACTTGGTCAAATAGCGTTTAGGGAGACGAGACAATCATCCATATTTGATGACGCTGTTTGTCTGCGCTTTTGTTCTTTACAGTGCCAGCCAGTACAGTATGTCTGGCTTCGCTTTTAGCACTGGGTTCACAGAGTCATCCAAAAATACTGATTACTATCAGTACTGTACTTGTATAAATATTTGAAAACTAAATTTATTGCTATATATACATCATATTATTTTTCTTTTCCTGAAGTGTATATTCACTTTTTGGTTGTGTGTGTGTGTGTGTGTGTGTGTGTGTGTGTGTGTGTGTGTGTGTGTGTGGGCGGGGTGTGTGTGGGGGGGGTTCTTAATTGGGATATTTACATCATAGTTTTGCCAGCATTTCTTGTTCTGGAAAAGCAAACAAAGACACATATGGTATATGATCTGGTGGGGGAAAAAAAGAAAAGAAAATAAACTATACTTTAAGGTCAGTTTTTCTGTATTCATCCAACACTCTTATGCACAGTCTTATTTTTAACATGAGAAAAGTTCATGTGCGGGTCGCAAGGTTGAGAGGTCATGACAGGCGCTTTATCCTGAAGTTCGCGTCCTTAATGCTTGTTTTAAAAATAAATAAATGAATAAATAAAAATCCAGCCAATCTTCCAGCCAGCAAAAGGTCTTTCTGATTTATTCCAACCAAATGACTCTCTCTGGCTGTGCCGCATGTTGATCTACTCTGTAGTCAGGGCCACTTCTCGTCTGCCTGCTGACTAATTGCTGTAAAATGAAAGCGCTCTGATGACCCGATGCCTTTCCTGTCAATCCTCAGCATATGTATCATTAATAGGTCTGGTGCCTGATTTTATGCTTTTGATCTAGCTTTTTTTTTTTTCTTTTTTTTTCCCCAGGTGACATTTTACTGTCTTTATATTACTGCATTCTGTTCACTTTCACTTGAGCATAAGTTCACTCTACCACATTAACCATCACAGCACTTCCACCTATGTAGGTAATAGCGTTGTTCTTCTTCCCATCTCTCTTTGCTCTGCAACCTTTTGAAACGCCTGTGTGGTCGGGAGTAAATGACTATCATTTGTTGCACACATTGCACAAAGATAGCCTGCTAAGTTTGCTTCTGGGAGTTTCGGTGTGGTGAGTTCAGTGGTGCTTTCAGCCCTGTCTCAGTGAAAGAACAAATGCTTTCATGCAACTTATTCGCAGAGCTGCGTATATGTCGAATATCAACAAGTGTTGTATATCAAGCTATCAGAATTATCACATTAACACTTGCAGTAATTCTAAATCATTAAGTCGTAGATGCGCAAACAAAAGAATCCTGAGAACAGTTCTAGAATCATGCCACTTTAGATTGAGCCAGTTTTGCAGTTCTAAATTGTTCTCAGAACTGTTTCCGGGTCTGGAATTTGCTCAAACAGATCCTCCCTAGTGTTATGTTGAAGAATTACAGACCCACTAGCACCACTATCAAGAGCTACGATCATTATTACTGTAAGTCCGCTGGTACCTCAGCATTCAAATTTAATCAGTTCTAGGTGCGAGTTCTTAAGGTGAAATTTCGTATTATGAAACGCATTGTCCCATAGGAAATAATGTAAATGCAGATAATCTGTTCCAGCCCCCCAATAATATTACCAATATTACCAGTTTTCAACACTATAATCATATTGTTGCCTATTTAAAAAAAAAAACCCTAATTTATGATTCCTTTTGCCATCAGTCGCTTTTAAAGACCAAACTGAAAGTGACTCCCTTGTCTTCTTGCCACCGTAACATTCTTACAAAAACAAAATGCAAAAAACATGTAAACTCTTATTTATTTCCTAGCCTTGTACAAAAGCTTTCTTCATTTTTGCAATCAATTAATTACTTAAAATAATAATAACCATCATCAATATTTATAAATCACATTTTTTATATATGATAAAATAAGTAAGTAAGAAAGTAACTTTAGACTGATATGATTTATTAATTAGGAAATATTGTGCTAAACTGTTATACACAACTATTTAAATCCTGACTTCACTTTCAAGGTCTCTAGCCAATCATAGATAAGACTGGAGTTACTGGAACCAATCACAGCACAGAAGGTAGCGTTTTTTTATGCTCACACACAGGCGTGCTAACAATTTTGTAATAATATTTTTATTATTATTGTTATTATTTTGGAATTTAATTTACAAATAAATAAACAAGACAAGAACTATTTTCTTTTTCTTCTGTGTAAAATATAAAATATGTAAAACTATGAGCTTTTGTAAATGACCTTCTATAGTATGTTCTATTCTAATTTCTGTAAATTTACTTATGGAGTCAATTTGTGCTTTTTAAGGATAAAATGAACCCGAGAAAAGCCCTCAGCAGCGTGCTCTGTTCATTTTCGTAGCGGTATTAAAGCAGGTTTGGATTGGCTCGGGAAAAAATAAAAAATACAGGCGCTATTACAGTAAACGGATGAGAAAGCTACCTATATCGTCGTTACCTTCTCATTTTCCACACGGTTCCTACTAAGGGGTTTTCGTTAATGGTGCTGCTGAGCTCTTTATAAGGATGCTTTTCCTCACAATGGTGACTCGAGCCGTGTAGTTCCTCCTCCACGCTCCTCCTCCTCCGAGCCGAGCCGGCTAGTACAGCGTCTAATCATCTGATTTGGGAGTCCTTGCGCAACTTAGTCTTATCAGTATCAGTGCATCCCCATTGCGCCTCAGGCGAAGAGCCACCCTGGTGACATGTTAGCGTTGAAACGAAATGAATAAGAGCTGGATGTGAAGAACAGACTACACATCATTACGGGACACGTAATGACTACACTAAGCATGTTAGCAGTAGGTGTCCATGGATTTGTCATATTCCTGGGATCATTTTTCATGTCAGAGAAGGTGTGGGTATGCATACACGCATGCAGGTGTGTGCGCGTGAGTGTGAATTTGTAGCACTTACCTGAGAGAGGTGTGTGTGTGTGTGTGTGTGTGTGTGTGTGTGTGTGTGTGTGTGTGTGTGTGTGTGTGTGTGTGTGTGCATATTTGTGACAAACTCTATTGAGTTTCATTCATCAGCATGGGAAAATTGTCAGCTCACCTGCCGGGGTCTGCTCTGACAGTTATGCAGAGGCATTCTGAGCGAGCCATGAGGAAGTCTGAGGGCTTTCAAACATGCCAGATCCCAGTGAGAGATGCCACGTGTCACGGTTTGACGCTTGAAATGGAATGGGTGCCTGGCTGAAGAAGTATTTTTCCTTCTACATCCTCCTCCTCCTGCCTTAAAACACATGGAGGCAGATCAGGTGGCGAGAGAGCGAGAGAGAGAGAGAGAGAGTGACAAGCCTGAAGCAATACCTCTCTGTCATCATCAGTAAGGGTGACAGCATGACAGGTGCTGGCTTCCTCTGACTCAGCCTCTCACACAAACCTAGACACATAGAGAGGCCCTCAGAACCATCTTATCTCACATCACCAGAAGGTCCTCTTGATCACCTAGATCATACATCATACTTCGCTAATGCTCAGGTGGAAATTCATTTCTGAGTTAAATGTTTTTATTAAATCACTTCATTTTTGTTTTTACCACAAATAGTTTCTCCAAATAGGAAATCTGAGACTGGAGGTGATTGGAGGAATGTACTGTACCCTATGTGGGGTTTTTTCTGGGTTTGTGCTCCATTCGACTGTTGGTCCATCTGACCATTTACAGCATCTATTATCCGGTGTAGGGTCACCTGGGTACTGAACACTGCTTCTGTCAAGGCAAGGGGACACCATGGATGGGGTGGCGATCAATTAACCCATTGCAAGGCACAAACACACACAATCATACAATATGGGCAACTTGGCAATGCAAGTCAGCATGCAAAGTATGTCTTTGAAGTTGTGGAGGATATCAGAGTACCTAGCGGACACCCACCAAGCAAACCAAGATGGGGAACAGACAAACTCCAGATTAGAGGTGCGATTTGAACCACTAACCACTATTCCAGCCGCACAAACTGGACCCCATAATTTCTTTCAATTAAGAAAATGCCACACTCAACTCAGACTTAAAAACTCACCTACTCAGAAATTCAGGATGGTCTCCATGGTCTTCATCAGATGACCTCAAATCATCATGGCTGCTCACAGCTTCAACACTAAGCACTGATCTTTTAAATTTTATATATCATACTTTTCTTCTATGTACAATATTGTGCAAAAGTTTTGAGCCATCTCTCATTTCTTCATATTTCGCTTCCAGAGAGACAGATTTCCTGAAGGACTTGTTGGCAAGTTTTTTGGCTCTCATTTTCAGTACAGCTTTATTCCAGCATAAAACACCTCTAAATTAAGGCATGAACCAGTGAGAAACAGGTGCAGAGGATGACAGATTAGGCCGGTGATTAGTATACTGCTGATGCTGAATCCTGAGTGGCTGGAACGGTCGAGAGGGGAAATGAGGATGCTGCTGAGGTCATTACATAAACAACCAATTTTTAAATTGCATCTTTAGGCACTTTGCAGCCTGTCGAAGTTAAAAAAACAACAAAAAAAAAACATTTAAATTAATATGAAGAAATGAGAAGGGGGCTCAACAGTTTTGCACAGCACTGTACTTCTATAGAATGTGAATCTTGAATCTTAACCATGTGTCATGTCAACAAGGAACACGTACTTCCAACAGATCTATCCTCAGGGGACTGCAGCTAATGGCTATTACAGATTCTCTGAACATGCATGTGTTCATGTGATTACTGATAGCAAGCACCTGGACTCATTACACAGTATTTAAGGACACTCTACACACTCACTCATGGTGAAGTATACACTTTGCATTGTTTATTCAGTACCAGTTGTTACCTAGTCCTTTGATTATTGATCGTCTCTCTGGTTTTCCATCCCGGTTCTAGTTTTCTCGTTCTGCTGTTGGTTGCCCTAGTTCACGTTGCTTATTGATCACCTGACCCTTTCCTGCACCTTCTCCTTGATGCTGATTCCCTTGTTTGTTTTGTGTCTCGTTTAATAAAGCAGTGTACACCTGGACTTGAATCCAGACCTGCTTGCTTGGGCTGAATATGTGGCTGAGTACCCAATAGTGTACACTACCTTAATCAGTATTGTATTGGGCTTAGTGGTTAGCACTGTGACCTTACACATCCAGGGCTGAGGGTTTGAATCTCATCTATGTGAGTGTGGTGCGCATTTTCCCCATGCTTTGTAGGTTGTTTTCGGGCTGAGGGTTTGATGTTTCTAAAGAAATCTGATGTTTCTTAGATCGGATCTGAGTCACTTTCGTATGTGGTCCTACTTCGGACATATATTTGATACATGGCCATGCACCTTAAATGGGAATCAGACCAGAATTCATGTGACTTTTTACCTCTGTACATGAGTAGGGTGCTCACTGACATCATCAACACCGGCAGCGCAGGGATTTTGTTGCAGCACCAGCAACTGCTGCTAACATAGTTTTCTAACTTTTTTTTTTTTTTTGAGTCATTGAGTCATGTAAGGCAGCACAGTAGCTTAAAGATGTTGTGTTCACTTAAGTGTACACTGGATGCTATTGGGAATATGAATGCCAGAGCTTTATTCTTAACAGTAACGCTTTCAGCTGGTTTGGGATTAGAAGGAAATTAGTAGTGCATGCTAATGATTTCATCTCAGAGTAAGTGGTTAATGGCTGTTTCTGGAACAACTGAAGGAGCCATTGAGAGCGCTTCCTGATTCCTGAAACTGGCAACTTGCTCCATAATCTTCAAGATGTTGAAAGACAAATATTATCCAGACACTGATTAAAAAAAAAAAAAAAAAAACACAAAAATACAACAGTAATGCCATCAATATATAAGAGCGGTTGAAGTCAAATCAGGACTTTACACAATTGACATTTACAGAAGACTTCAAGCACAGTATGGTGATGAGACTCTCAAAACATTTGAGTAGTGCAAACGTACCCAGCCGAGGTTCCCATGAACATTCAACAAGTGGAGTGCCATGTCCTTGAAAATTGATGGATAACTTGTTGCCAACTTGTGCACTTTTCACAAGCAGAAGGCTCCGAGCCACCTCGACCAGGAACAACTTTCATGGGAGTATTGGCTTCTTTAAAACATTTGCACCATTCAAATGTTTTACTACGAGTCTCTTCAAAGTATTGTGCTTGAAGAGTTCTGTAAATGTCAATAGGTTTTACTGTATGCCTTCATTCCCGAGACATTTCATCACGAGTCCCGGTTTGACTTCCACAACCCTCATAGTAAGCATCCCCAGTATACTCTACCTGTTGCAGCAGTGGCCAAACCGCAGTCGGACTAGACTTTCTGAGATAGTAGTGTTAATATGGCCCATTACCAGCCTCTCAAAGCATTTCACTGCGACGGAGGTGAGTGCCACTGGATGGCAGCCATTGAGAAAGGCCACTTTGTTTTTGCTTTAAGAGCAGAATAATGGTGGTGTATTAAAGCAGGTAGAGACTTTCAAGTCTTCAGGAGAGAGAGAGATTAAAGACGTGTGCGATGCCGCATGCTAACTGCTTGCAAGTTTCGAAATCACTTTAGAACAAAGTGAGCTTGTGTTGGTTTGATGTTGAATTAAAGTCCAAAAAAGATTAAAGGCGGTGCTTGCGGTGAGGGCGCGAACCGACGTCGTGCTTTTGTTGGTGTGTTACAGAGTGATATGTTTTTGTTTTTTTTTAATCATGTTTCATAAGCGACTTTGAAACAGGATGCTTAAAAATGAGCATTTCACTCCATTTGATTATCTGTTTGCCATCTCAACTAGTAATTCGAAATCACTTAAAGCCAGCACTCTAACACCACTACAATAAGCGTTCCATGTTTTTGTACCCATCTTTTTTTTTTTTATTTCCCCTCTTTCTAATGCTAGACTCACCTAACAAATGTGACCCTGATATCAGACTGAGAGCACTTTGAGCAGTGTGAATAATTATACGGTCTAGCTGGATAATATGTGTGCGCGCATATTCGTGACAACAGCGTAATTCGTAGAGTGCTGGCACTGAGGCTTTAGGTCCATCACCAGCTTTATATTACGGGTTTGGGAAAGGGGCTTCGGGGCCATCAGACTGGAACTGTTGTCACATTTTTATTAATAATGGAAGACACTCTGGCTGTGCTATGACTGCATCTCAGTGGCATCAGAATGTCTCGAGAAGCAGCCATGCCTTCTGCATCCACAAGCACTCACCTTATCAATGTAAACACTGCAAAATCTGATGATTTAGGGCTGCAGTACTGCTAGCACAAAACCATCAGCGATAAACATGTCAATAAATTATGTAGCTTGTTTATTGTCTAGTGATGCCACATGACTTGATGGGATCAGGACCATGTTTTTGATTCGAGGCACAATCACACTCATGGCTTTGCTACATCACTATAAAAAAAAAAAAAACGCACATAAATAATTTACCATCTCCATATTTTTGTTAGCCCATCAGTTTTCATATCATGTTGTCTCACTTCTGTGTTACCAATTACAATTTTGCTTTGCAGAAATGTATCAGAGGCTTAGCTGAATAATAATTGTGGATTAAAGCACGGAGCAGTTGAATTCTTGACTTTTGGATTGATGTGCTGGATTGGATTTTTTTTTTGTTTGGAGACATTTATTTAACATTTATGAAAGGTGTCTTAGTGCTTTTTAACAGTCACAGGGCTTGCAAAGGTTCTCAGTTTATGCTTTCTGGTTTCATGGTGAAATGGCAAGCAGGATCGTTTGACAGAGAGAGAGAGAGAGAGAGAGAGAGAGAGAGAGAGAGAGAGATGATGATGATGATGATGATGATGCTTTGACATTGTAATCATTAGAAAAATGCAAAAGGTTTAGCATGAGTGGAATAACACACTTCAGACTGTCAGACTGTTATTTCCAGCATGTTACTTCTTGTACCATTCATGACATTATTTTCAGCAGAAATAATGGCCAGATGGTATTTATTGTATTTTACAACCATGGTAGGACCTCCAGTCAATATTCATGCATTTATGCACTACAGGCAATTTGGAACCCCAGTTAGCCTAATCTTCATATCTGTGGACTATGGGAGGAAACCAAAGTACCCAGAGAATATCCACATAGCACAGGGAGAACATGCAAACTCCATACACACAGACTCCCGAGGCAGGAACCGAACTCGGACGTGCAAGGCGACAACAATAACCACTACACTACCGTTATGCTGGGGGCAGCTCTGGTTCCTCGGGGCTTGACTCCACAAGACCTCTCTGGGGCTGTGTTGTGGTGTCTGGCACTAGGATGTTGGCAGAGGATCATTTGGGTGGGATGATGGGACCTAAAGAGCTTAATTTCAACTTTAGTTAAAATGTTTAATGATTCACTTTGTATGTTTGTGTTTTTATATACTTAAAGATAATAATAATTAAAGAAAATCATTTAGCAAAATACATATAATTTGCAACCATAGTTATATGTATTTGTTTTTCTTTTTTCTCTCTCCCAAATGGGATGTCTGTGTAGGCACCAGTTGGCGAGTCTATTTTAGGTTCACTTAAACCAACTGTTTTGTAGGAGGCTGTTGAGACTCGGTTAATTCACAGAAGGGATTGTGCAAGGTGTCGTCATTATTCAGTCAAAAATACATGAACCTATTAGGGAGCCATAATCACAGCAGATTAGTCGTGTGCCCATGGCAAACAATGAGAGCACGGAGAATCATTTGCAATTTGTCTTCGTCAGCCAGCAATCCGTTTCAAAGGTGTACGCCTTGCTCGGAATTCAGCACATGGCACCTAATTATTCCTTATGGCTCATATGCTTCACCTTATTATATAGAAGCAAACAAACAGAAGAAAGATGGTGGGTTAGTACCGTCTGTCTGTGCAGTGAGTCGGATTCAAAGTTTGACGGTGTCTCGTTATGATTAGAAACCATTTGTGGATAATTGATGCCAAAGGGACAATATGTCTCTAGAATGGATTAAAGATGAACTCGTTCTGAAAGAGATGTACATATGAGAAATTGCCATTTACATGTGTGGACTTGCATTAATAGCCACGACTTCAATGCTTAGGAATTTAAAAAGTAATATGACACAATCACATGATTCATTTTGTAATTAATTTCATGTACAAAGCATGAAATATAGCAGAAACTCAAGTGACCATTAAGTTCCATTAAAGAGTTCGTAAAAATTTTTATTACACTGAACAGTTACTCCTAACTTAAAAAAAAAAAATTATATTACCACCGTTTGTAAACATATTCAAATATTCAGTAATAGTTAGAGTGGGAAATTGTGCGCACAGTAAGGGTGAGAAGTGAAATGAATAAACGTCTCGGGTTACTTAGCGGTAACCCTGTTCCCTGATAAAGCGAGAATGAGATGATGCGTGAAAACGCTATGGGAACATCTCTTTGTTCTCTGGTTGTGAAGCCTGTGTGTATCAAAACGCAGAATACTTCGGCCTACAACGTCAGTCAGGTGACGTCACCCGATAAGGTGCACCTGCAGGTTATAAATAAGAGTGAACCGGAAACATCCTCAGGTCAATTTTGTCTGAAGGACGTCCAGGCACGCCAGCAGTCCGGCATTGAAGCGCAGCATCCTGTTCCCACTTTATCAGGGAACAGGGTTACAGCTAAGTAACCCTGGGCAATAGCATCTCTCACCCAGTGTGACAACGTCTGTCTAGTGGCGGCTGCCCCTCGGTTGCGGCCCGCATGGCAAATGCTCTGACTTACGCCACTGGGTAGTGCGGTGGAGGTAAATCTGAAGACCATGTACTGGACACAGTAAGTGAAGTCTTTCCTGCTCTGGAGATGTGAAAGGCGGAGGACAGAAGGCTTTGAGAACGACTGGGTGCATGGTCGAGAATGGATCCTTCGGAAGATAGTTCGGGTGAGGATGCAAAATAGCTTTGACTAGCCCAGGGGCAAAGTCTAGGCAGAATGGGGAGACTGACAGAGCCTGCAGATCCCCAATCCACTTTGAAGAAGTAATAGCCATGAGAAAAACCATCTTAAGAGACAGAAACCTGACAGGCGCTGACTCTAGTGGTTCGAAAGGGGTGTCAGCCAGGCCTTCGAGCACAATAGCTAAGTTCCACGAAGGGACTGTCGCTCTAGTGGGTGGCCCCAACTGTTTAGCTCGACGAATAAAATGGGCAACAAAATGGTGCTTTCCACAGAAACCCCATCGGTCAGAGCATGCCGAAATAGCAGCTATGTATGTTCTGAGAGTACTAGGGCATAAGCCAGAGGACAACTTTTCTTGCAGAAATTCCAGCAATCTGGCAGTGGACTGGGTCTACATGTCTTGTTTTGTATAACTTTCAAATATACTCCATTTGAGGGCATAAGTTCTTCTAGTGGAGGGAGCCCTGGCACTTAAAATGGTTTCAATTACACTGACTGGTGGAAGACCAGCATCTCTTATTTGATCCCCTTCTGAGCACGGCAGGGGAGAAACCTCACAAAGGTCTGCTCGTAGAGCTTCGCCTCCCGAAACCTAGTGTTTACAGCGTCGCCAAAGAGGCCGGAAGGCGGGGGGGGGGGCATCAAGGAGGAAAACGCGATCCCTGACCTCGATGCCCGTGAGGATAAATCACAGAAGTCTCTCCGTGGCAAACACGGCAGCCATAGAACGGCCGATAGCATGCGCTGTCTGCTTGGTGGCACGGAGAAATAAATCTGTGGCTTGGCGTCATCGATAGACTCGCCAGTGCTCAGAACTCTCAGCAGGTGAGCCTGGTATGCCTGCAAAACCATCATGGTGTGCAGGGCATCACCAGCCTCACCCGCTGCCTGAAAAGCTTTCCCCACCAACGAAGATGTTAGTCTACACGGCTTGGTGGGCAGTGTGGGCTTTTTCATGGAGGATGAGCTCCCAGGAAAGAGATAGCTCGCAAGCATCTCTTCAATCTGGGGCATCATCATGAAACAGATGATGAATAAGGCTTATTCCATGAAAGAGTTAACTCGTCATGGAGGTTGCCAAAAAAGGGGAGGAACCCTCGTTGAGGCCCCTCCCCTGGCCACCCGACAAAAACCTGTTTATTCTTTTATTTTTTGCGGCGAGAGAGTAAATCTCTTCGGCTCTCACAAAGGTGAAGGGGCCAAAGAAGCCGAAGAAGCTTGAGAAGCGGTCGCTAAAACTTCCTGATACAGGGAAAAAGAAAGCGAGCCGCACACGAAGCGCCTTAATAGGGAGGAGATCACAATGCTCGCACTACCTTTAAAACCCAAGCACTTTAAAAAAAAAGTCGAGGAGATCGCCCTCCGAAAGAAATCTATCACACGAAGGCACGCATCTCTCAACCAACTCTGCCATTATCGGTAAGTAAAGTTTTTCTTTCCTACCGTGATTCTGTTGCGCGCACACACAAACACACACACACACACACACACACACACACACACACACACACACACACACACACACAAAGCGGTCCTGAAGACAAAAAGATCTGAGGATGTTTCCGGTTCACTCCTATTTATAACCTGCAGGTGCACCCTATCGGGTGACGTCATCTGACTGACGTTATAGGCCGAAGTATTCTGCGTTTTGATACACACAGGCTTCACAACCGGAGAACAAAGAGATGTTCCCATATCGTTTTCACGCAGCATCGAGTGTAGCTTTTAAAAGGGAACTTGTAGGTGATTTTTAAAGCTGGTACAGTAAGTAAGTGTATATTTAGATGCAATTTAGTCCCTATATTAAATAAATAAATAAACTATGGTAGGTGTAAACATATGGTTTATCAGAATGTATATATACAGTACTGTGGAAAAGTTTTCATCCACCACTTATTTCTTCATATTTTGCTTTGAAAGAGCCAGACTTTTTTTGTATCAATAATGTAGTCTTAAGGAAGAGTTCTCCAGGTGTCCTGAAGGACTTTTTTTGGTTCTCAGTTTTGGCAAGTTTTTGCCTCTCATTTTCAGTCCAGTCTCTGTACCTGAGCAGTTTCAGAGGAATGTTTTTGTTTGTTACACCACACAGTGACCTAGGAATTAATCAAGTCTAACTTAAGGCATGGACCTCGCTTACTCAACATTTAGATTTCACATATGGTGCAGGTTAAACTTCAGGCAGATATCTAAGTACTGCAAAAGTTTCATTAAATTCTGTCCAGGAAGTTTTGTGCGATGTTGTGACAAAAATCTAGCTGGACAGACATACACACAGACAGACATACAGTAAATGTATACTCTAATGTATGAAATGTAAAGATATCACTGAAAGAGCAAGGTCTGACCAATGTAAAGATAAAACCTTTCTTTTATTTATATACACTAGATTATAATACAGAATAAACAGCATAAAGCAAAATTAATAAGCAAACATGTACAGAATGTGAATAAACATTACCTTTGCAAAGAATCTGCAATTAAGTATAGAGCTACAGTGTTCATGCTGTGCTTTTTAATAACAATGGTAAACATGCTGGCATTAATCTCTCAGACTGAATGTCAGGTTGAATGAAAAGTCCATAATGAATCCAGACTTGTCTGTGATCAGCTCCATATTCTCTTTCGCTGTTTATTTGCACTGCTAATTGTCTTTCTGCAAATGTCACATGGCAGAAGAAGAGGAGTTTAAATAGGTTCGTGTGGTGACTTGTAATGTTAGTCAGTATCCAGCATCTCAGCATTTTAGTGCCATTACACAGCAGGAGTAACAGGTCAATTTAATGTCTTTAATGAGTTTTTTTTTTTTTTTTTTAAAGCAACTTCTGGACCCGTATTTACTAACTGTTTCAGAAAACGTCCTAGGAATCGTGCTCAAAGTTAATTTAGGACTGAGAATATTTCTAGGTCAGAGTAGGGCATAAAAGTTGTTTATGAAACTGTCTACTCTTAGGTTCAGCGAGGAGTAAGACTGCTCCTAGGAAAGTATATGATGTCACAGTGTGCGGCACCGAGCCTGCAAAGTAGGCTACGCATTATAGTGGGTGTTGTACTTTTGGCAGAGTTTTGTAGTTTGGACAGTGGAAAAGCAAAATAGCAAAATCAGCATAGTTGTGTGAAAGCTTTATGTGATTTTAATCAGACTGCTCCAATCACAGCTGTTTTAAGACACTATAACAAATCTGTGAAGGACTGTCATAATCTGATCAAAATTATAGAATCAAAAAGAAAACCAAACTGGGGAGAGGATGAGACCATTTTGCTTGTGGAGGAGGTAGTAAAATGTAAAGAAATAATTAAAGGAAAAAGGGCACATACTTACTCCTAGGAATTGAGCTTTAATTTCATTTAGGACTGAAAATATTCTTAGCTCAGAGTAGGACATAAAAGGTTTATTAGGGTGCTTCCTACTCTTACTTTCAGCGATAGGTGGGTGTTTTGACAGTCTTGACAGTTTGCTGTCACGCAGCCCTGACGAGTACAGGGGTACTCCATGTTAATGAAGTGATGAAGGCCTGCTTATAACAACAACAACAAAAAATTGTTCTGTACAGTCAAATAATTTAATATAATTAAATCACTTTGTTTACTAATTAGTTTTAATTAGTGAAGTCACCTCCATTTTTAAAGTGCATTCAAAGAGATTACATGATTTCTAGTATTAGCACACACACACGCACACGCACACACACACACACACACACACACACACACACACACACACACACACACAAAAAAAAAAAAAAAACTTTAACCAAAAACAAAACCAATTTGAGTAAATTAAGACTTACCATAAACAAACTGTGCGGAAGTCACTCAGCCTTGATTGAATTAACAAGTTTTGACATAATGTGGGAAAAATCGTTTAGTTTGACAGCTGGTGTTTTCTGAGGAATCACACAATGCTAAGTGATCTGAATCTTTGTGGCAAATCTCGGCCGTGCCCCTAGCATTGCTGGAGCTCCATCTGGTGTGAAATTCGCCAGCTTTTCAAGGGCAACTCCTGGCATCCCATCCAGAGTGAATTCTGTGCTCCCAAAGATTTGGGCATTTCTTTAAAGCTGAACTATGTAGGAAATCCATCAGTGCCAGATCATAAATGAATTTAAATCAAAGCTTGTTGTATGGCTATCTCAGGGAGAGGAAGAAAAAAAAAAAGAAACACTTCCTGATAGAATGTGTTCCATGCAACACAGATAAGAATGTTTTTAGGCTTTGAGGGAAAGTCAAATTCAGTGATCTTGCACTGGCATTAAGGATGTCGGGGTTTTACAAACCCGTCACTTTGCACAGATATTAGGGTGCATTTACATGGCCTGTAATATTCCACTCTTAGTAGGAATAACCCACGTTGCCACATGGGGAAACGATAAGGGTGAGAAAACAAAATTTTGTTTCCATTCCTGATCCAAAACTCTGTGAGAACAACTCTGTTTACTTTCATTCACTGGGTATGTGGCTAAGGAAGGCCACTGCTTGGCTCACCATTTCATACATAGTAGAGCATCTAATCAGTGAAAGATTAGACTGAATATTGTAACCAATCATAGCAGAAAGGTGGAATTTAGAGTATTGAAGCCTAACCTATCTCTTTTGCCTTCAGACCTCCCTGAATTCTTCAAGAAGGACTGAAGGCAAAAGGCAACAAGGTGCTGGAAACTCCTTCGAGATCTCCTTAGAGGCTTTGGTCCATATTGACATGACACCATCACCCAGCTCCACCAAATCCCACTGACGCTCTATTGGATCGAGGTCTGGTGGCTGTGCTGGCCATTGAGTTCAGTGAACTCGGTGTCACATTCAAGATACCAATTGTGTCTTTTGTGTCAATTGTGTATCATGTGGTCATACAGTAATGTACATGGTCAGTACAATACTTAGGTATGCTGTGGCATTTACAGTAAATGATGCTTAAATTAGTACTAGGGGGTCCAAAGTGTGCCAAGAAAACCCCCCAACCATCACCATTATACCACCACCACCGTCCTGAACTGAAACGATGGATCAATGCTTTCATGTTGTTTATGGCAAATTCTAACCCTACCAATACAAACTACGCTGCAGAGATCAAACCTCATACCAGGCCACGTTTTACCGATCTTCTATTATCCGATTTTGGTGAGGACATGTGAACTGTTGCCTCGGTTTGCTGTTCTTAGCTGATAGGGGTGGTATCCGGTGTGGTCTTCTAATGTTGTAGTGCATCAACATCAAAGTTCAACATGTTGTGTGCTTAGATATGCCCTTCAGCATAAATTGGTTGCCTTTCTAAACCAGTCTGGCTATTCTCCTCTGACCACTGAAATCAACTAGGTGTTTTCCCCTTTGTTGTTACCAGTCCTATTGGTACCAACAACCGTGCCAGGTTCCACCCACTTAAATCACTTTTCGTCCCCATTCTGATGCTTGGCTTGAAGTTCAGGAGATCGTCTTGACCACGTCTACATGCCTAAATGTACTACCTTGCTGTTTTACCATGTGAAAAAGTTTTCCTAGGGTCACACACAGATTTTTTAAAAATAATTTATGTTTTACGAGAAACTCCTAACCTACTGTAACTTTTAACACCTACTGTAACAGCTGTCTGAATGGTACTGTGGAAACTTACTCATATACTGTATAATTCGCCTCTTACAAGCCATTCTGTTTAATAAAAGCAAAAGAGCCGATTTGAAATAGTTAGAGCTTCACCACAGAGCACTTATACTGCCAGGTTCAAGAGCATGTCTCTGCTTTTCCTTTATACCTGACAGTGATGACAGAGGAGTTGTGACGACCTTATACTAAAGCTTGAGTCCTGAGTGAGATTAATCTCACAGACCAGGCTTTGGATAATCCTGCTCAAAGGCACATTCGAGTCGCTTTAAGTCTAATCAATGTCAAATCAATCAGTCCCCACTTCAACCCCATATATATTTCGTTTTTTTTTTCATCCTTTGGACTCTCTACCATCATGTCCGTTTATGCCCTTTGTTGTGTTAAACTCATTCCTTCACCGCTTTTAATGTGGATGATGTAGCGATTGTTCAGACGTTTTTAATGTGGATGATATAGCGATTGTTCAGATGTGAATGATTTTTTTTTAAATGAACTATGTTCTACTCACTCGATATTTAGTATTCAAAGCCTGGAGAGGGAAATTGCATTAATTAGTCTTAGTTCATTAAACCAGACGGAGGAACTTCATAAATCACAAGCACTTTATGAGCTTGGATTTCACATCCTGACCTCCGGTTGACCTTACAGATTCCCAGACAAGAACGAGAGTTTCCTGAGTCCTTCTGAGACTCGTTTGTTTTTGAGAAGTGTTTAGGCTGTGATATAAAGCACCTAATGGAACGCATAGTTCCTCCTGTCTGACATGAAGCAGAATCATAAACGATCCTCCCAAATAATCATCTCTAAAGATTTGCGTGAGGTCTTGTGTGCATTCTGAGGCACCCACTGTGTGGATTTGATCCATCTGAGCCTGTGTGGTTCTCAGGTTTATGGCGGTGATTAAAGAAGACGATGAAGAGCACTCCTTCCTTTAGTCTGATGACACAGGTTATTTGCAGCTCTGAGGTGCTGTGCAAAGGAGATATCCCATTGACCCACCTTAATCTTATAATTTCCAGAATGACTGAGAATGGTTTATCTTATGTGAGCAGCCATGAAAAAAAAAAAAAAACGCAACTGTCTGGATGGTATATTTGTACATTTATCCTCAGAGGAAATGGACTGATTTTTTTTTTTAGTTTGTTTTTAGGAAAAAGACAGAAAAAGGAATTAATTGATTAATCTCATTTCATTTTACAACTTTATCGTGTAGACAGGGTCATGGGGGGTCTGGAGCCTATCCCAGGGGACTCAGGACACAAGGTAGGGTACACCCTGGATAGGGTGTAGATCCATTGCGGGGCACCAACACGCACACATACTGCGGGTAATGTGGGAACGGCAATTATCCTAATCTACATGTCTTTGCACTGTGGGAGGAAACCGGGAATTAAACCCAGGAAATCAAACCCAAATCCTGGAGGTGGAAGGGAACAGTATAACCACTAGGTCACCATGCTGCTGAATTAATTTCTCTGTTTCATAAATTACAATAAAAGAAACCTTTTATTAGTCCTGTACTCATTTATATAATCCTAAAATGACCAAAAAATATCCCCAATTTTTTTTTTTTCCCAGTACTAGAGATTAATAAGAATTTCCTCCCCTGATTCAGTAGTTCAGGTTGATTTCATGGCAGCACTTCAGAGGATTTCTTGTTGTGGAAGGGTCGGGTGTTAAACCTGACTTACAGAAGTATAGTGAGAACCGCGTATTACTACCCAAATGGTTCAATGAAAATGAAACAGAAAATCTTTAGCACTTATAATAGTAATAAAAGTCAGAAAAATAAATTACAAAAATGCTTATATGGTGATGGAGGTGAAAACACATTTATAACCCATGTGAGAACAATATTCTCACAGTGTTGCTCTCGTTTAATAATAATATTAGTAATAACATACTAATAATCATAATGTAGTAAAACAAAGTATTATATTTAATGATGATATAAAAATGATTGGGCATTTCTATACTGTACACATAGTACCAGTCAGACTTGTGTTAGACACTGTAGCAAGAAATTTAAATCAGGAAAGACCATGCAATTAGAAGGGGTGTACAAACTTTCGATTGGTATGGTACATATGCTGGGCCTATTTTACTAAGCTGAATACGAACAGATTTATTCGTCACAAAATTGTCTTTTTTCCAAAGGACATCTGGAATGCATGATTTTTTTTATTTATTTATTTTTTTACACATTACAAACTTACTTAACTGCGTATTTTGATTAAATTCAGAAGACGCCATTCTAGAGTGACTTATAGAAGAGCTTTGGGCTATATTCACATTACATGATTCAGATTTTTTTGGTCAGATCAGATTTGCATGTCATGGCGGTTCACATGGCGGTTAATTACAAGGCACTTTTTATGTTGTGACTCTAATGTGAACACATCGATACATCTTTGCTCACATTATGTGGATTAAAAATCCATCATATTTTTGCGACCACGAACTCGTTTCAGAGAATGGATGTTATTTTAGCTTTGGAGGAGGGCAAACAGTTAGTCGGCTGTGTGCATCGAGGTCCAGAAAAAGAGAGAATGCAAGACGCCTTGCTTTAGCTGTTATAGCAGCTGCCGGTGCTGACTGGTGACGTCAGTGATGTAACTGTGTAAAGGCAAAAAGTCAGTTGAAATGAATTCCGATCTGACTCTCGTTCAACTTGCATAACCACACATCTGTTCAAGGGCCACATATGATCGTGACTCAGATCCGATCTGAAAAGCAATCAGATTTGTACATTCAACACTAGCTGTTTTTACATCATTAGCATTAATTAGAGAGTGTAAAAAAAAATCTAAAGAAAAAATAAAGAAAGCGACCCAAACGTGTTCTCAAGAAAATAAAACTAATCATTGAATTATGATTAAAAAAAAATTATTGTGTAAACAGATGTGTCGTTTAATTGACCTTTTGTTGGTATGTTGAATAATTATTTAGATAAATTTAGAGTGGTCTAAAATTTATGAATTCCTTAAGAGTACACCACATCTTCCCCAGCAATCAGAAACAGCTTTTTTCTTTCATAAATACTTGCATTTTGATAGAGTATAATTTATTTTTCTTTTTAAATTTATGAATATATGGTGAAATACCCCAACTAAGTGAGTGTAACACAAAAGATTGAAAAACAAAAAGGAAAACTCATTGCTTTGTACTAGACATGACATTTAAACAATCAAATCATCAATCATCAATTTATTAAATCATTCTGGGCTGCGTTTCCCAATAACGATTGATCTTAGCGCTTAAGAGCGTTTTCTACAAGTCATTTTGCAAACGTTTGCTATTGTTTACGTGCGTTTCCCAAAAATGCACTTAACACAATTGCACATAGCCCTGCTTTAAGTACTACTTAGGTCGAGCGCGCACAGAATCGAGAAGTCGTGCGTGCGCGGAGAACATGTTGCATGCGCAGAATCGAGCTGTTGAGCACGCAGTGGAGACACTGCACGCGCATAAACCCCATTTACAGTGCAGGTCTTGATGCCCAATTCTGATTTGTTGCCTACAGTATCTGATTTTTCTGACCGTCTGTTTACACGTTCTGTCAACTATGACCCATATTCCCAATTCAAGTGTTTACATTTGTCATACCATCTGAAACATCACGCATACAAAGGGAGGTTCTTGCACCACACGCTAGCCAAGATGGACGAAGGCAAAATATGTTTGATGCTCTGCGATATATGCAAAGTTTGCGAAACAGAGAAGGAGGAAAAGGGCCATCATTGCAGCCTGCGCATATGCTTCATTTATTGTGTCCTCAACCATTCAGAGGAATGTCTGGGTGCGAGACGTGTCGGGGACAGTGTAAACGTAGCTTTGTTTGCTCTCAAAACATCAAACCGTGCGCTCAGAATTGTAGCAGGAATATAACGCCATACTGGTCATGTGCTGAAATGTCACGCTGTAGAATGACTCGTCATTGTTGCATATGCTGTTATAGCAATCCATCTAATTTTTTATTTCCGTTTCTTCTTCTACTTGTGTGAATGTATATTCAACTCAAATAACATAAAAAGTCCTGTAATTTCTTCTTAAGCAAGTTTAAAAACATAAATTAACCGGAAATGTTGTACTGTAAAAACATTTTTTTTTTCTTGCTCCAATCTCGCATAAAACAAATTCTAGCAGCCCTTGCTGGAAATTACATCAGCATCATTTTCGATATTTATATGAAACCTTAATTATTTAAGTAGAATTATTTATAAATTTCTTTATCAACAGTTACTTATCTTACTATATATCAAAATGAATAAGTAAATAAATAAGCTTTTACATTTATTTTTGAAAAGTTTAGCCTAATTATCTTCACCTGATGTGCATTTGCTAATAGGAGAAAAAAAAATAAAAATAAGCACACCTAAGGGTGGAGACACTAGCAAAATGGCTGAAACCAAAAAACAAAGAAAAGCCATTTTTCAAAAAGAGGAAATTAATATTATATTAGAGGAGGTGGAGCTACAAAAACAAATAATTTTCAGCAGGGTTAAGGGCGGTCATACAAATAAAGAAAAAGAAAATCTGGAACGATATTGCTATATTGAATTTGAAGTTGAGATGAGACTTCATGATGATCAACCAAGACATGTTCAATACATGGCTGGATTTCATGCACGCCAGCAAGTCATTGACACATTTTTTTAAGTTCCTCCTTTATTTGTGTCATCTTTAAAGCATATTAAATATTTTCTGTTAAATACAATATTTGTACTACCCTCGAAATGTTCATACACAACAGTGAACTTTTTTCATTCTACAATTTATTATGTCATTTTTATTTTATTTCTTTATTCATCATTATTTCTATATTGAATTGTGTAATGAGTAGAAAATAGAAATGAAAAAAAAATATATATATACGTC
Organism: Clarias magur; assembly: GCA_013621035.1. Lineage (NCBI taxonomy): Eukaryota > Metazoa > Chordata > Actinopteri > Siluriformes > Clariidae > Clarias > Clarias magur. The sequence goes on along the minus strand of QNUK01000016.1, from coordinate 2,222,126 downwards.
CAAATAAAATGAAAAAAAGCTTTGAAGAGAAGTAAAATTTTAGGTGCAATTTGCCAGTTGTCCAGTAGGTGCACTCATAACTCTGTCTCCTTCCGATGCACTTAAGGCTTTACGATTATTCCAGAGCACTCGTAGGTCTACGAAGATTTTCAAGTGCTACTTAAGTTACAATGTTTTTGGGAAACAGACCGTAATATTAAGATCAGTTGTACGATCATTTTTACGAACTTCTTAGGCTTACAATGCTTTTTGGAAACGCAGCCCTGGTAGTTTTTTTGACATTTTAAAATGTTTAATAAATAAAGCTGCTTGATCCAAATAAGACAGTAAACTTTAGTGCTGTTTAATTAAATTGAGTCTAAAATCAAATTGAATGAAATAAATCTACCCAATGACAAGCTTATTATTATTATTATTATTATTATTATTATTATTATTATTATTATTATTATTACTATTATTATTTTATAAATTTTTTGGCTGAGGTGTCAAAATACCATAATCTTATGCCTTTTTTTTAATCGTTTAATGATCTTGCACATTTTGTGACCCCTGCTGTCTGTGCACATGCACAGCTGTATTAACATGTGCAGTGGTACTGAACATTGGACAAAAATGTTTTAGATTGTTAAAAGAATGATAAACCATGTTTATTGTTTCTTTCTCCATGCTATAGGATACACTATTACTTAATTCTACTACTCAAACAATATTAGTTTTAAAAATAGTCAATTAATTGTCTTTTCCATAGTTTATTATACACATTATATTGCCAGTATCAATTCTTCGTTTGGCTACAGCGAACAATGCTAACAATGAAGGTAAATAAATCAATGCAAAATAGTGGATATTAACAATATTCTTTATCACAACTCAACCTGTCATTTATATTTGCACTTTTACACCAGGCCTCCTGGTCAAATCAGTGTCTGGTACAGTTTGTAATTCTCACATAAACACACCCAGTCAACATCGCAATTAACAGGTTAGTTTAATCAGCAAAATCACCAATCTGTGATGGACACTGGCACTCCAGGCATGGAGCTGAAGATCCCTGCTTTAAACTGTTCAGTGTGCGCTGTCTCCCACCCCAAAGTGTCATCTGTTACATAATGAACATTTTATCAAGAGCAATAATGTGTTATGAAATGGAAACCATGACAAAAAAAAAAAGATTCTGAATCCATCAACGAAGTGAGAGGACACACACTCTCTCACTCACTCACACACACACACACACACACACACACACACACACACACTTACACACACAACACACACACACACACAATACACACAACATACACACATATACACACAACATACACACAGACACAACACACACACACACACACACACACACACACACACACACACACACAGTGCGGTCGAGAAACAGTGTTGCTGATAATGGACTATTACTCTTTTTACATTACTAGCTAACTAACTAAACGAAACAGCCAAATCACATGATTGAAGTTTATGCAAAGTTGAAGTGACCAATCCCTAAAAATTTAGAGTTGCTAACTTTATCCGTTTTGGAGAGGTGATTTTATATCTGCTCCAAAAATGGCCATTTTTCAGTGTTATACTGTCTCACTTGAATCATTTTTCTGGTTGAGTATTGATACTAATGTGTAAGCATATGACCTGTAAAAGTTGTTGCTTAAATAGTTTTTTGGTGAAAGCTTAAAAAGCAAAAAAACGTAACCATGTCAAATTCAATTTGCAATTCTAAAAAATTTTGCATTTTAGAATTATACACTTTTTCAAGTTTATGTCTTTTCATGTGAATTACAGACAAGATCATTGAAAAATTTACACTACATGAAAGGGCATGAAATTGTATTTAGCAACTGTGTTTCTTTTTATCTTATAAAAATGTGTAGCATATTTACGCAAAACAAAGCATGGATCAGTAGATAAAAAGCATTAAGTATTTTGAAAAATAGAGTTACAGTATGTGATCCTATTTGAAAATTCACTTTTTCACCCAGGTGAGACACTTTTTAGCACCAATACCATGTTTTGGCTGAAAGTAAAGTGTCGGCTAACTGAAGCATTCCAGGTCTGGATAATAAAATGTCCAAGTGTGTTCATTATGTTCAAATGTGTTCATTATGTTGTTCAGACGCACTGCCATCCTTTGGGACTCCGTGAACAGGAGTCGAGTCCCCAGTTATCTTCCAGATCAAGCACAAACTGTAGCATGTGCTCATTGTTCTGTTGTACAAGTTACTTATTCATAATTACAAGATGTTCCTAGGCGAAATATGTTAAACCAGCACAATGCTGATTACATAGCCTGCCAGCTTAATGCTACAGTTGTGGGATTATGTTCTTGTTATTGTTTCTAGGCGAGTATTTTATATTGCATTTATACTCTATTGTATGGCTTAAATGCAAGTTTGTTTAAAATTATTCAATGATTTTTTTCCCCCTTTGTTTGTTGCATTTATGCTTTGTTATGCAATCTAATGGAACGTGATCAGGCTCAGGGTGCTGCTGTCCAATGTAGAAGGCAGTCCTCAGAAAAATAAAGGAAAATAATTAGTTTGAATGGAATGATGTCCATTTAAAGACAGTCAACTAGATCACTTTGTCCTATCAACAGAAAATGTATCTCAAGCACAGCAGGTGTGTTTGACAACAGGAAGAGACCTCATTAATTGACTGTGTGTTATTACATTATGAGCTATACGATTTAACTAAATAAAAGCATGCAAACATACAGTATCTTAGATTAGTTTAAAAGTTGTTTCTAAGTCAAAGAATCACTAAACTTAATGCAAACACTTTTTCATTTAAAAATTTAAAAAGTGCCAGGAACCTGAAGCACAGAAATTAATAATGGTGACTACTTCCTCTAAATAATAAACCTTTGCTGAAAAATAGCAGTAATCCATCAGGGGTCTTTATGTAAATGTAAATCACCTCTGAATGACTCAAGACCATTATTTAACATGAATCAACCCCACCTCCGAACCTTTTGTACGATGCAAAGAATTATCCCAAACTGAAATTCTCAGTGGTTCTTGTATGCTCAGCTCTGTGGCCTCACTCGCCTGAAATCGCCTACAAATTGCCTTATACATTCTCTAAACACCTCGCCAAACCATGACAAGCTATCTATGAACTTACATTATTTCTTTGCAGAGTAAAATTTTACATTTAAACAGCCATCTGAATATCTGGTTTGGTCCATTTGATTTCCAGAAACTTTGAACTTGCAGCACAATTCTGTTATAAACTACATCATTCACTGTATAGTACTGTCTATTCCATCCATCCATATACAGTAGAAACCTCTGTAGTCCAACTAGAGGGTAACGGTGACTGTTGTATTTATTCCCATTGTTACGATTGTGGTAGAACCCTCTGGTCAACATTCACACACGTGTTCACACACTATGGGCAATTTGGGAATGGCAATTAGCCTATTCTGCATGTTTTAGGCGTGTTGGAGGAAACCAGAGTATCCGGAGGAAACCCACCAAGCACAGGGAGAACATGCAAACTCCATGCACACAGGCAGGAATTGAACCCAGGACCTGGAGCTGCAAGGCGAGAATGCTACTATATATGCCACTACAGTATCTATTAGAGTGTACTATTAAGTAGCTTAGTGCACAGGGTGGGATTTTGCTGTGGATTTAATATCTATCAGGGCATACTATTTAGTAGTTTAGTTCGTGGAGTTGGATTAATTATATTTCAGTACATTTCATTTCTTGAATGAGAAGTTTTTACATGCTCAACGCTGTCCATTTACACAACACTACACAAGTAATTTTTTTTAAACTCTGTGAATCGTTATAAAGAGGAAAGAACTACCTACAAACCACTGCAATCCACCTTTAGATGACCTTTTTTATTAACTGCATTTTTTGTATAATTTAGTATAACCTTTTATGCCTGCAGTTTATTTTTTTAAAACATTTCTTTTTTAAATTATTAATTTCAAATGAATAAACAATACATTTAAAAAAGCTGGATTTTTATTATATATACTGTACATATAATTTATGCAACATGCACAATATGCAGCTTTTCATGCAAAGTTTTCAATATCGTATAAGGAACAGGTTTTCTTGGCACTTTATTGACACTTTATTGCAGACTCTTTCAAAAATGCTACTTAGCTTTTTTTTTTTTTTCAGAAAAAAAAAAACCCTGTGTGATTTGTTACTATAAAAACAGTGATGCAGTAAAACAAGTGCAGATTCGCCTTATCTATCATTTGAAGAGTCAGGACTAAGAATTTAACAGCATTGTGGCAGAAAATTCTTATCAAAGTTAACAATCATTAATACACAATAAAGACTAAGTAATTTGAGAGGAATTGAAGGGGTCAAACTACTATTGGCTATTTATAAATATATGAATTAACTGTGCATGCCTTGCCTTGAGCTGCAGTTATGATGATTATCACATTAGAGTGCGTCTTGGAAACAAAATCTAAAGACTGTTACAAAGACCAAATAAAAATAACTGGACAAATTCTTTGCTGCTCTGATCATTCCTTATGTTCTTCAGTGCTCAAGTCCCTGCTTCATGTGTGAGATGATAAAGTTTTTCATCCCACTCTCTCTGTTCAAATACCTACATCTGTCTTTTTTTTCAAGGCTGGATGTGAAGCTCGGGCGTGAAGGACAGGATATTCCATCAGTGCCCTCAGACGTGTCTTATTTGCAGTTATAGAATGTTGTGTGATGTTTGAACTCTTGTTCAGTTCCTATGCATTGAACCAAATTCAAGCTCCTCTGTGTTCATCTTCTCTTTAATAATGATCACAAAAGTGTGTTTTATTGCAGTTTCTATACTAGGTTACTCCAGTCCAGTGAATTTATCAGATTTTGTCAAGCTTCCTGGCATAGAAAATTGTATCCATGGTCTAAACACACTTAGTAAAGAAGTGTGTTGATAAAGAAGTTCAAGAAGCCGCAGAATACTTTTTTTCAACGTTTGACCAAAACGTTAGTTGAATAAAAAAACGAGCTATAAAAATGGTCAGAATTTTTTATTCAATTTTATTGCTGGTTTTAGTAAATTGTGTGGACACTTAAGGTAAACAAACAAACTAGAGAAATTTTCACATGTTTCAAATGTTTTTTCTTCAGTTGCTTGTTTTACAAAATTTTGTGCATGCTTTAGTAAAATGGGCGGATGCTGAAAAATGGATAAGGATAGTTTTTTTTTTATAATTAAGTTGCTTTGTTGATTTTTTTTTTTTTTTTAAAGGGAAGAAACTAGAAAAATGGCCCCATAATTTTTTTTTTTTTTTTTTTGTAATTTGTTTGTATTCTTCTTAATGAAAGTGTGTGCATGCTTTAATATCAAATATAAAATGAATATAATGGAAAATCAGCACATAATATGTTTTTTTTTCTAATTTGTTTTCTCATTTTAATACACTGTGTGTAAAGCAAATTAGAAAAATAGTCTTTCATTATTTTTTTTCTAATTTGTTTGTTCTTTTTTTAATAAACGTTTGTGCATGCTTTAGTAACATAACATAAGTGTAAGATCTGGAAAAACAGTCTTATCATACTTATTTTCTACTTTTATTTTATTAAATTTTGCAAATGCTTTAGCAAATCTAGACAATGAATGAAAAAAAAACATAATTGTTAAAAATTATTTGCCCTTTTTATTAAATTGAATGGTTTATTAAAACAAGGTAAGGCAGAAAAAAGCTGAATCTTTCAACATTTGTTCATTACTTTAGCTTAAAGAGTTTTAGCAAAACAAACAAATGAACGAGAAAAATGTGCACATTTTTTAAATTTGTTCATTCATTTTAGTAAATTGAACATTAAACTAGTAAATAAAACAGAAAAATCTCTACATTGATTTATTCACTATTTTAATTATACTATATACTATTTAATTATATATATTTGATTGTTAATATAATTAATAAAAAATAATATATATATATATATATATATATATATATATATATATATATATATATATATATATATATTTTTTCTGGTTTGTTCCTTCTTCTTGACAAAACTGTGTTCATGCTTCAGTAAAGTGAGCAAAAGAACTAGGAAAGCAGTTCCTAAATGTAAAAAATATTTTTATTGTGCACACACCTTAACTGTTCAGTTTAGCCTCAGTTCAGCCTTTTCAGCCTTTATTGGTCACACATACATTACTGCACAGTAAAATTCTTTATAACCCAGCTTATTAAAATTAAATAATAAAATAACATTATTTCAATCGATTCTTTTTATTTAAACATTATTAATGCTTTAGTAGAGGGAATAAATTAACCAGAAAAATGGCCTCGTCATATTCTTTTATTTCTAATGTGATTGATAATTTTGTAAAATGAACGAATAAAATAGAAAAATCTGCACATTTAAAAAAAAAAAATTGTTCGCTCACTTTAATAAATTGTTCGCACTGTTTAGTAAAACCTGCAAGGGAAATAGGAAAATGGTTAATTCATATGTTCTTCTAATTTGTTTGTTCTTTTTAGCAAAAGTGCATGCACGCTTCAGTGAAATGAATGAAAGGACTAGATAAAGTCTGGTCTTCTTTTCTATTCTATTCATTCATTCGACTAAATTGTGCACACGCTCTAGTAAAAAATAAACTGGGAAAATTATCACATCATACTGTATATTCTCTAATTTGTTCCCTCGTTTTGTTAATTTATGTACGAGCTTTAGTTAAACGAGCAAACAAATTAAGAAGAACATATGATGTGACCACTCCAGGGCTCTGTAGCTTTAAGATCCCTTTTCGCCAGTAAACATTATGCAAAGTTAATCCGTATATCTTTAAACCATTAGCCCTCTTTTTAATTTTTTTTTTTGTGCCAGGTGTTTATGGCAGATTGGCATGCTGTTAGCAGAGTACCTCTTCTCCAGAGATTAAAGATGTGTACACTGATTTACTGGCTGTGCTTAAACAAACTGCTCATTGGCCCAAGGCCATCTGAGGGCTGTTTTGAGATCTATCCAGTATTACACTGTATATCTAGATCCATCTCCTCACTGTGAGCCAGTGAACTGTTCAATGACTTGGGACAGCCATTTCACAGTCGGCATGCTCTGTGTCACTCTCTCCAAAGATAAAGAATGATACTTTTTTTTTTTCCCTTTCCATCCCTTCTCTCATTTTATTGCGCTGGCACTGCATGGTGCTAGGGAAGATATAGTGCTGAAGTTTGACAAGAAAGCACCCAGAGGTAGGAGTGTAGGAACATTCAGTGGATGTATGTACCGCTCAAATTGGAACTGCACTTGTTTTTTTTCAGTAACTTAAGTGCTTTTTACAGCCCTAAATAATAAAAAAAGAATATAGCACTTGATTTCTTTCTTTTTTATTTATTTATTTTTTTTTATTCACCATTTGATGCAATGACCGGTATGTGAGACAGAACTGATAGTGCTATCACATCTGCCATTTATAATTTGGATTACAAGACTGTAACATAATCCAGACAAAGAAGGCAAATTGGTTCTCCAGGCAGGAAACAACATGGCACCTGTTCTCTACTTATTGCGCAAACTTGGGACACTTCCATATCGCAATATGGCAGGTAAATTAAGTTAAAGATTTCGGAGGTAGCATGCAGTAATTGGCAGGAAGTATCTAGCAGATGTAAACAGGCTGACAGTTCTTTTTCAGCTCTGTAGAGCACTACAGTACGTGGCACACAAGCGGAAAAGCAGAACTTCCTTGTAAAGTAACATACTGTACAGTGGAGTAAAGTAGAGTACACTCTGAGCCCAGGCTTGTCGAACACTCTGGAGTAACACACGCTCGCTCGGCTGCCAGGACAGATGACCGTTCGATATCTGCTCTCTCTCTCCGCTTGTGGGATTTGTTGAATTATCCCGTCAGGGATGGAGTTAATCTTCTGCCTGCTAATAAACAGCGACTTCATCAGGTTTTGCTGCAAGCCTTAAACGCTTATTATGTTGCTCGCTGGCTCTCTGCGACTCTCGCCAGCTTTCTGCTAGAGCAGTCAAGAGGTGCTGAAGCTCTTAACCACTGCACTGCTCAGGTTTACAACTCAAGTAGCTTGTTTGTTTATCTTTTACGTTATTATTAGTTTATAATATTTCATAAAATGAAATTATGTATGATGGCTCTTTGAAGGTGTTGAAATACAATGATCATATTGTTTGTGCTTCCTGTTGGTTTGCTTGTTAATGAAGCTTTCTCACATTTCAACTATTAAACGTTTTCATGTGATAAATTAGTTTTATTCTTATTATATTAGGATATTCAATATAAAATTATTTATATAATTCTTTGATACAATGATATCAAAATTAGCCTATGCAAACTCTCTTTCACCCACACACACACACACACACACACACACACACACACACACACACACACACACACACACCTATCATTTCTATGATAGCAATACTTAGGATAAAGACACTGCGTTTGCTGTCTTTGATGTCTTGCTGTTTTTTTTTTTAGAGTTAGCTTATTTTCACTAACCCTACTTGGCACATGCACGGTGAAACATGCAGTGAAATGCTTATATAACTGTTTGTAACCTACAATTAAATACACATTTCATAGAAAATAAAGACACATTACAGTTTGTTTTGAAATACAATTAAGTTAAAGGTGGAATTTGCAATAAAATAAGGTTTCGTTTAGAAATTAAGTTTACAAAAATAAACTTAATAACAAATTTGCTTCCTCATATTTGTAAACATTTGAAAAGAAATTACCTTTATAAAGTGTGAGAACTATGAAAATATAAACAAATCTAAATCTGTGAGTGGCGTTCAAGTCAAAGTGGGACTTTTGATGGTGCAGAATAACAGAACATCATTATGAGCATTAATCTGCCTTTATTTCTCTATATAATCCCCTCCTACACTAACACACTTATCCCAGTGTTTCACTAGTGCTTGGATAGAAAGTTATCTCAGTTTGCCGGAGAGGTTTGGGGTGTTGTTTGAATTTGAAGAGATCTCAAATATGCATGATGTTTGGTTGGTTTGTGAGGAAGACACCACATCAGCAATGGAAAAGGAGAACTGGATGATCCAACCAGAGATATGTGTAGGCTTTGCGGAAAAATAAATAAAACACTGGAATACCGATACTCCCAAAACGATGAACGTCCACCCTCATATCTGAGTCCACCATCCTAGACCCTGGCGGATCTCAGATCTCGTTTGAAACACTCAAGCTGTATGGATGTTCCTCTGAGATCATAACGCACATGTTTTAAAAAATGTTCTGATTACCCTTGGCATTTGATGTTGTTATGGTTAAAGGATCTTAATTAATTCTTTTTCCTCTATGCGTTGCTTCTTAAAAATCAGAAACAGTTTATGTGTCAATCATTTACTGTATGATATCTGATTATGTCACCCCAACCTATTTGAGTATATACTGTATGGATGGCTTACTTTATGCCAGCATTGTTTTTGTACATACCGTAGCTCATGAAAGTGAAAGAAACACTGGCTTGATCTTTACGGCAAACACAGTCGAGTAATCCTTTTCTGGCTAATGTGTATGGAGAGAGACAATTTGGACAATTTTTAGAAAAGACTATTAACATCAGTAGCCATGTTTACAAGGACAACATTTCTTAAATATGATTAAACTCATTCTGATTTGAGAATTCCAACTTAGTTGTTTACAGGAATGCTGATACTATAAGATATGCGTTCACATTCTCATTTAATCAGAATATAAATAATTTTGTTGACATCTGCAAAGTGGTTCTACCTGCGTGTAATCTGCCAGAAATAAAATAGGGAGTTTTTTTTTTTCTCCAGCTTTGAGGTTAGGTTCAGAGGTATTGTACTTCGGTGCATTTTAAATCATATTTGCTACTGAGTAGAAAAAATGAAAATGAAACATAAAAAGATATTATGCTTTGTATAAATGCTTCGTTGCGCTCGCGCGTGTGTATCGTGTCCTGGTCGCGCGTCGCTCCAGACTCCACTCCAGGTCTCCCAGCATCGGCGTCTACCTGACCTTCCACACGGTCGCTTCCGCCCTGAGAGTGACGTCATCAACCAGCGCCACCGTATATAAACAGGAGCGCGAGTCGGGAAAGAGAAGGCGTGTAGCCGCGGTTTGGGTTGTGTTGGAGAGAGATTATTTTGGGATTCTGGTTTTGGCGTTTTGATATTTGTTTTGTATTCTGGTTTTGACTTTTTGCCTCACATTCACTCGCCAGTAGTAGTGGCGTGGCTGCCATTTATTTAGAGAAGAGGGAATTTATTCACTGTTTTTGGTTTAGGGAGTCAGGGAAGGGACCTGTATTTTTTTTTTTTTTTGGCAGGTAATCTAGCTACTAAATATAATTACCATTTGTATTATTTTGGCCGGGGTCCACCCTGAATCTGATCCTCCTTGTGGTGTGTGTGTGTGTGTGTGTGTTTGTAAAGCAACACAAACCTCACTATTTCATCAGCTAACGACTGGATCTAGTTCTTTCTGCCATATACCACCATTTCCATACAGTTTAAAATATAACCCTGAACTGTTTTTTGCTGTACGGCACAACCCTAAACTGGGACGTACAGTAACGCCATATTTAAGTGACCACTTTGATTTTCAAGCACAAGAAAGGCAACAGATTTATCATGCAAAGGTCATTTTACTCGGAGTAAATTTTTGATGAGCTACGTTTTACTTTAACATTTTTATAATGGTAACTTTACCCGTACTGCAATAAAAGGTCACTGAAGTAACGATACTTTTACTTGAGTACAAAAGTTTATTTCTCTTTCTCTTTCCACCTCTGGTTAGGTTTGACTTCCCACATTTTCTGATAAATCCCGCTTTCTGTATTAGATTTGTTACAAGAATTGTGTCTCAGTTAGATGCTTTACTTTAGATGAAATTATAAGCCAATCAGTGTTTCATTTTAGCCCACGGCATATTAGATGGATGAACACCCAAAGCCAGTGTTACCCCAGTGTAGGGCAAACATGCACAGGAAACAAACAAACAAAAAATACATTCTGACAAGATTACATGGTTAATACCACCTTTCTCATTCCCATCGAAAATTTATTCCGATAGGGTCGGATCGGCTCAGACTGTTTTTTTTAATTTATTTTTTATTCCAATTGGACAATTAGTCCAATTATTAGTGGAATATAACGGTCCATGCAAATGCACTTATTATCTTTCTGTAACTTTGCTGTTGTTCTGTTCTGGAGAGACACAAAGGTTGTGCCTCAGGACTTTACTGTATATCCTCGGAGGTTTGTAAGCTTGATGATGATGATGATGATGATGATGCACTTCTGGTAGGACTTCTCCCATATGCACATAGAGAAAACAGAATGCTGAGATTAATGATGCACATTTGTAAAAGGGTCACATAGAGTAAACAGGAGCTATTCTCCATATGTTACAGTAGATTATAAGACAAATGAGATGGTTGGCCTGATCACGAGAGCGTCCTGTGCTTAAAATGATTTATTTATTTAAATTAAAACCTGGACGCAGATTTCGACTGGATTCCAACCCATCCTTTGTTAAAGAAATTAGACTTCAAATAAACTGGGAAGATCGACAGACTTGAATTCAAACCCCAGAGCTTCGAAACACTACACGGACCAGGAGCAATTTTATCAGGATATCCAGTTGCTGGCACTACATATTTGAGTCTATGTTTTTTTTTTTTTGATGGCTTTGCTGTTCAGAGTGTGTGCGGGCCAAACATCCAGTGGGGATGAACATGTGCCAGGATTATAACGCTGGCTGCCAGATGCTTTTGAACACTGTTGCTTGGTAGCACAGACTAAAACTAATCACATTCCTCTTCATGCAACTCATAAATGCCGTTTCTTTACGAAATTCAGGCGACTATTTAGATTTCAACCTGCAGCTGAAAAACTTCATGAAAACCAAATTGAATGCACTTTGTCATGGAAAGGTGTTTAACACACAAACTTCACATAGTCTTACCATAAGACATTACACACAAGGTTTCATCTGTGCCAGCAAATGCACAATTTAGGATTAGCGGAGGTTTCAGTATTAGGTCGGCTTAAGACTTTAATGGAGCAGCTTAGGCCCCTCGGTACATGATTATAATATTCTTACTGGTCTATTTCCATCAGGGCAGATGTTCCAAAAATGAGCAGTACCACGTGGCCGCATCTCAGCAGTGACTAACATGGCCATAATCGGGCTTTTAGTGACCTGTGTAATAGCTGTTTTGGAAAATCAAAAATGACAGATTGAAGAGACGCTGTGTAATTACTATCAAAAAATCTATATTTCTCACCAGAAAGAAAGCCACAGGTTATATTTCTGATAAAAGGCGGTCACTTTACTGTCGTCTAAACATGATGGTTTCCCTTATATCCGTCTCCCATGCTGGCTTGCTGTGATCTTGGGTTTTATTAACCAGAAAACAGAGGACAGCACTGTTTCAGGGAACAATATCCATGTATCAGAGTTTGCCTGTGTGTAAGACACCGTCGACGTCAGCACACAAATAACGGAACGAGACAACGGATATTTCAAATCTGTTCAAGTCCTGTGCGCTTACTCCATGTCTCCGGCATCAATGTTCTCTGTTGTTAAAACATACAGTATCAGAGGTCAGCACATTGAGAAGTGACTGGTGTGTTTTGTTTGATGGATTAGTTGGGAAGCATTTTTCATCGTCATTGACATTCTCCTTATTAGTGTCGGCGTATTCCATTAATCATCTATAATTATGATGCTGGGAAAAAAAATGTGGTGATTCACCTGGTAATATTGACTTTCCATATTCGTTAATTTGTTTGTTTGATACTTAAAGCACTTTAGTACCAGAGCACAGAGGCCAAATAAGAGCGTTGACTGCAAAATTAGATAAAATTATTATTATTATTTTTTTTTATGTAAAAGCTTCATAAAAGTAGTTTATGTAAAAGCTCCATTTAATAAAGTATGTTTTGTGCATGGTTTCTTTGAGTTTCAAAGAACAATGAAAAAAAAACATTTAAATCATTTTAATTTACAAATTTCAAAATTGTAAATTCCTTTTTTCCCCACAATGCTATACATCTTATAAATCAGCCTGCAGTTGTGTTGGTGCAAATACAAATATGCAGTTCAGTCTCAGTAATAATATGGTTTGAGCTTTGGGTGGTGTTTTTGTAGTGAGTCACTAGCCGCAAATCTAGTGATTTGCTAGTGAAATTGATAGTTTTTTAGGTTAACTTAAAAATGTAAAAAAAAATCTGTGTTGTTAAATTCATGTTGTGTTGTTAATTTATGTCGTTGCATGTATGTAGCACCTTGGTCCTGGAGGAACGTTGTTTCGTTTCACTGTGTACTGAACTGTATATGGTTGAAATGACAATAAAAGCCTACTTGACCTACTTGACTTGACTTGAAATCCGATCAAGAAAGCAAGTTTTGAAGTTTTTATTGCACAAGAAAAAACATTTAAACAAAGAATATTGAATATTATAAGAAACATTAAAAACAATACAAAAACTTCAGTTTACCATCATCAGGCTAATGTCGACGATGTTTAGTTTCACTACAGTAGTTGATGGGTACTTTATTAAAGACGTTCATGACTGCTAGTGTAATTATTATATGGTATAAAAAATAGGGTAAAAATAGTATGATTACTGTAACAGACAATGTTCTATTTTTTGGCTGGAAGTTTTTTCCAAAAGTCCATACAACACATTTAATTCATACTGTACATGGTAGCTGCTATTTTGACCTGCCAGTAGTTTTGCTTCATTGATCATGTGACATAAGGGAGCAATGTGACTTTTTTTTTTTTTCTGGATGCGTCACATAATAAATAAACTGGCAAGATATAAAGAATTTAATAGAAGCTTCTGAATTCAAACCCCAGAGCTTAGAAATACTAAAAAAACCAGGAGCAATTTTATCAGGATATCCAGTTGCTGGCACTACCTATTTGAGTCGATGTTTTTTTGATGGCTTTGCTGTTGAGTGTGTGTGCGGGACAAACATCCAGTGGGGATGAACATGTGCCAGGATTATAACGCTGGCTGCTGGGTGTTTTGAAAAACCAATGTGATTGTTTTTTTTGTTTTGTTTTTGTTTTTCTGGATGCATGGCATGAAAGTCAGTCTTTTGTGCCTAAGACTGAAAATAATTTGCACACACTGAAAGTCCAAAAATTGGCATTTATCACTTTTGCTGTGAAACCCATCATATACACTGTATGGCCAACACATCTAATTTCTGTTACAATACACTACACTATAGTTTTATAACGCACTCCATTCTAGGTTTTTCACTAGATCGCGGATTCTGGCTGAGAGGATTTGTGTTCATTCAGCATTAGGGAGATCAGGCACTGTTAGCAGGATGTCAAGGATGCTCTAGTTCCAGCACATGAGATGTTTAGGCCATGCATTGTATATGATGGGTTTCACTGCAAAACATGATAAATGCCATCAGAGGTCTGTTCAGGTCACTCAGGTTCTCCAACCGTAACATACCATGTCTTCAAGGAGCTCGCTTTGTGCACAGGGGCATTGTCATACTGGAACACAGAAAGTCTTAGGAACACATTTGGGACCACTTATTTCCGGTAACCATAACAGTTTGGGAAAGGTCTACTTATACATTAGGCGTGATGAAAATTGCAGATGAAAATTCAGTACAGTAAATTTCATACTGTACTGTAACCTATCAGTATTCTACACCAACATGTTATAACGTGAACCTTTTGTGCAAGCCTTTTATTTTGTGCCTGTGGTTTGGTCCTTGTATTGTGCATAAGCGTTTGAAAGAGAATGAGACACAAAGTGAGAAGATGGTGTCAACAAACAAGTAAAAAAAAAAAAAAGAAGTGAAAATTAAGCCATGATTAAACAGTGTGCAATTATCATCAGTTATAACTGATTTGACTAAATGTATCCTGTATTTCCTGTTAAAGATGACAGTAAACTAAATATAAGATGATTAAAACGTCCTAGATTTAAAAAAGGTGACATCCAAATTCCAAAATCTTTTTAGCCATTTTTTTTTTTTTTACCTTCAGATTGGGCTCCAGTGTCCTTGTACAGACAATACACTGCCAAAGAAATGTATATAAAAAAGTCCCTGCTCAAATTTTCTATTGGCCAGGGTTTAAGTAAGCCAGTTAGATTTGGCTCTTAACTGTCCTTTTGTTAGAAATCTCCAGATTGTAAAGGCGTGGCTCAGCAAAAGCTCATTTACACAGACACTGAAATGGCATGTTTGGAAGAGGAGTGTAATAAAGGAAGTTTGATTTATGAAAAATGATCGTTGAAATGATCTGAGATGTATTTCAGCTGGAGTATGAACGCACACTTGAGTTGGAGTTTTGTTTATTGAATAAAGACCTCGAAGCTTAAAATTGTCTCCTATTGGGAGATGGCAAGAATTGTATGCATTTAGTGTATTTCTGGAAATAAGGAGAATTCGAGAAAATATACAGCTTGAAATAATAGCACACAGTTAAAAAATCTCATATTTATGTTTCATTTTAAATATTAGATCAATTGATAATATCTAAGATCATTTCACTTAATCAGACGTCATTGTTTGAAGTGTAATGTTACTGTATACTGACTCAATAAGGTAAAGTGCAGTTTCATTTTAAGGGTTAATTTCCTTTTCTTCAAAAGGTTTCACTTGGAACGCGTCTTCATCCACACAATTGAATCTGTGAGGTACAGTAAAATAAATATCCCAGCTAAAACGGTGAACTATTTTAGATTCAGCAGGCATGAAGTTTCCTCCGTCTGAGTCAGTGATAGAGTTGAGCTATTGACACGGTTCGCTCTGAGGTGGGAGTGAAGTTGTGAGTGATTCACTGTGACTCCACGCGAGGGAGTAATCAATGAACAGAAAGGGGGGAGAGGCGCCGGCCAACAGCCGTTTCTTTCTACTGAGTCATTTTAGAAGTGAAGTCTGGTCCAGTGGCCTGACTCTAAGACGACCTGAATAAAAAAATCAATCGTGTTGATATCCCCCTGCTAAAACCTGCTCTTAAATAGAAAGCTCCTGTATGAGTTTACTGATGTGATCCGTGCAAGCGATAAAGTAGCACAGAACCTCAGGGGGTCTCTGCACAGGTTAGACAAGTGAACAGTTTGACAACGAAACGAGATAAATGCCATTTTTCAGACTCATTTTGGCAAACGGTTGGCTGAAGACACACATGGTTGTCTGTAACAAAACATTTTTATTGAAAATGGCTATCCATTTTTCTTTTAGAAGCTTTGAACTGTCACTAGCACAGTTATTTTTTTTTTTTTAGCACTAGCATTTGCTCTATTTGGGAGTTATGATGCACTTCAGTGATAACGAAAGTCATTTTGAAAAGGGAAATTAAGTGCAGATGATGATACACTCAAGAGGCGAGTGATCTTGTGCAATTTTATATAAGACACATGAAATACGTACGTGCGCCGGAAGCTGCTGCATTTGCTACTCCTGGGCAGTGTTGGGGTACGTTACATTTTAAAGTAACTAATTACATTACAAAATTACGGTCATCCTTTGTGATTCCTCATGCATGTAGACAAGACGTTTCATCATTACTCAACAAAGTTTGGCCTGTAATCTGTTAACTATTAATATCTCACCTACGTGGTTTCGCGCGGTGGCCGTAAGTACGCTTCATCATGATTCACAGAGAGTTTTGGCGCTGTGATTACATTTCCATCTTTCCGCGCGTCGGTCCTCATGGAAACTCGCAGACCTTGCAGAACTTTGCGGGACGTCAGACGGTCACTCACGGCGGCTCACAGTGCCTAACACCGCTTCTCACCGCGAGTCAAACCACATAGGTGATATAGGGGTATAACAGCAGGAATAACAGAGGGGGCGGGGTATCAGGGGTGGGGCTTGTAGAACGACTTTCTCACACACACACCGATGGAATCACTGTTGTCCGTCTCACGGATTACATAAATTGTCTGAATAATGGATTACATTTTTGAACATATAACTAAATAACTGAGTATTTAAATGGCGGACCTAATGCGTTAGATTACACGTTACATCAAAAAAGTAATCCAAATACTCTAACGCGTTACTTTGTACTACTTTTTAGTACTATCTAGCCAATATGATGAACACAATTTTAGTTAATTTTAATCAACCATACAAACATGACTGAGCAAAAGATTTTTAAAAAGTTTTTACAGTGGCAAAGAAATAGCACAGATACACACGAGTACATGTTCTTATTGTCGTTTTAGGTTGTTTCTATGGCCAAAAATTATAATGATTTTCTTCATGATCAATGATCATTTTTGTTCTACCTTACATATTCAGAAACCCAGCTTTACATCTGGTGCAAATCTATCAATGAGACATTAATCAAGAAAGGGCTTATACGTGCCTGCTGAATCACTCCTGATTGCTATACCGATGCAGAGGTGATCAATGTTCCTTACAGATGTTGATGTTTATACTGTACTTCCTTCACTGTTAAAGGCGCAGACTAAAGGAAACCTGGGCCTGACCCGAATGCTAGTTTTGCACAGAGCAATTATAAGAAAGTGCCATCGACTACGGGGTCTTACAGTACAGAGTTAAGCGAGTCTCAGGGCCGAGCGGAGCTGATGTGGGTCTAAAAGTATTGTGGGGCTCCAGAGGATCTCGGCTCATCAGACCACGCATGAAAAGTGGCAGGATGATATTATCCTGCGGTAACGGAGCACTTTCGGGACACCTCCCGTGTCGTTACTTTGCTCGATTGTGAAACACCAACGTTTCACAGTATTGCAGGATATAAAAGTTTTGCTCAGAATAAAATGCGTGCACGGTGCAGACTCGATGAACACGCCATGCTTGATTTACAGGCATAATTAGTCGATACTGTAAATAACATGGTTATTACTCTACGGATCTGTCTCGTGTTTCATGCACCGTTGTATCCAATGCATCGTGTTTGATGTCGGTCTGTCGAGGCGTTTTTATGGCGATGCATGCCATATGCTCTCTGATTGAGCAGGATTTAGCGCCTGTGCCTACACACTTTCCTCTGTGCTAATAGATGCCCTTCGTGGCTGTTACTCACACCGAGGCCTGCATAAAGAAGTCGGGGCGTTAACGTGCTCGGCCACCAGTCAGCCCTTCTTCCCCGAGCTGCAGGATGAGCACCCGTTCATGTTATTTATTCCCCCCCCCCCCCCCCCACTATCAAACCTATCACATCTAATGTGTCAAATTAATCAGTTCTGCTTAAGTGAACCAGGTGTGCACAATTTTCTGGATATAAATCGTATAGCCTTAGCCTTCGATGTACGCAGGTGTGACTGCCAGTTACAGGTTTGTTTGTTTTGTTTTTTTTCCTTCCATTTTGCAATGCCAATAAATTCACACCAGTGACATTGAAAACACAAACTGATCACTTTGTTGTTGCACTCTCCAGTTCCTACACCACACATCTATTTGTGTGTGTGTGTGTGTAATCATAGACTATCAAGTGCTGTTGTGAGCAAATTGTATGTGTGTAGCCTCAAGCACTCTCAGCAGCTCATCCAGGGGGATGTAAACAACATGAGGGTGAAACACTGCAAAGTAAATGTATAAATATTCAAATGAGTGGGTGTCATCTGTTGTCCGGTCTGCACAAGTGATAAAACGAGCGAGATTTCTCCTTGTTTTTCTCGGTTCTGCTGCGCCGTAGCCAGAGGTACTGTACATCTCCGCTCCTGTGTCCTCATCGTTTGTTTGTTTTTTTGTTGTTGTTTTTTTTAACATTGCTGGAAAAGAAAAACAAGCTAATTTACAAGGTGATATAGACGGTGGTTTCATAGAGCAATAATCAGGTTTATGGTGATCTTCCAAAGATCCATAAAGTTTCTCCCTCGCAAGTTTCGTTTCATCATCTTCCACGTCCAAGAGGCAAATAAATATTTAATTTGAGCGCTGCAGCCTGATGGTGGTGTTGGAAAAAGTGTCAGGCTGCTGCACTGTTGGAAGTTGAACAGTCTTCTGGGGGATCGCAGGAGAGGAGCGGAGAAAAGGGGGGTTTGATCAGGACCAGCTGTCAGTTCCTTTTTCTTAACCGTCCTTCTGAAGCAAACAGTTCAGCTGCAACATAATGGGCTTAGCTGCTGCTGCTGCGAGAAAGCGGTGGCGTTTTAACTACACTCTCTCTCTCTCTCTCTGTCCATATAACCATATTCACAATCCCTTTAGCACTTCCCTCCAGCTGAGGCCATTCTCACTGTATGACAGGTTCTTATTCCATGTCATGTGTCAAAAAGAAATATTTGTCATAGTTTTACAGCATTATAAAAAAAATAAATGCTTCTAGCCAGTGCATGTAAGGATTGTGTTTGCGCGGGCAGCAAATATTCACTGATTCTCGATGCCTTTCATCCAGTAAACTCTAGAAAGTAAATATATTACACTGTATGTATACTATAATCCTCTCATAAACATAGCACCTGTCACTGCCTTCCATTGTATATATATATATATATATCCACAAAAATGGGTTTAAAAAGAAGGGGATATCAAAAACTTTCAAGATTTGTGCATAACAGATCCGGTCGCATTCACCATACATTCAGTGTGGCAGTAGATGGTCTGTTAGATTCTTGATGCACAATGCAAAAAGATGATGCGCCTAGCTTCGGACCTGTCTCGCCTTATTTTGGTCGTGGAGATGATGGGCTCTTCCGCTGTGAAGACTGTTGCTTCGTCTCAGTGTTGTACCCATACACTCATGTTTCGTCACCTGTAATGATCCTCGACATGAATGACGGGTCATCAACGGCACGCTGACGGAGTTCTTGACAGACTTTGATATGATGTTCCTTCTCACTCACTCACTACAGGCATGTCTTGGGACTGTTGGAGGAAACCCACCAAACCAGGCATACAGACTTGAGACGGTAATCATGCCCGGATGCTGGAGGTGCAAGGCAACAGTGCTAACAACTAAGCCACCATGCCGCCTCGTCTGTCAAACTTTCATATTTAAACCGACAATTATATTTCTGAAATGAATTCTTTGCTAATTTTTGTTGTTAACATTACCGTAGTAACGGATTTGCTTGGGTAGATGCAAGCCAGAAATTGCCACTCAAGTACACCTCCTTTTGGGTTCAGTTGGTGACCTTGACAAAGTGGGCGCCATGTTAACTAAATGCATTTCCTGTTATACAATAGCACTTTTGACCTCAGAATGGGTTTATTAACGTTTACGCTATCTGTTATCACCCAAATGAGGATGGGTTCCCTTTGGACACTCATTGGTTCCTTTTAAGATTTCCTTCTTAGGGAGTTTTTCCTTGCCCCTGCCACCTCCTACTTGTACTTTAGGAACAAATTGACTATGGGTCTATAATTATTTTTTTATTTTTTTGTAAATTATATCTGGAATTTTCACTTCTGTTAAACTGCAATGCGAAAATTTCCACTGAATTTAATAAATTCACTCTCTCACTCATCATCTATACCACTTTGTCCTGTATTCAGGATTATGGAGCCTATCCCAGGAAACAGGGTGCCAATACATCGCAGGACACACACACACACACACACACACTCATTCACACACTATGGGCAATTTGGGAACATGCAAACTCTATGCACACAAAGGCGGGAATCGAGCCTGGCCGGGAATCAAACCCGGACCCTGGAGATGCAAGGCGACAGTGCTAATCACTACACCATCATGCTGCCTTAATAAGTTCAGTTCTATTCAATATATTAAATGAATTCAGCCTAGGAAGTGGAAATTTGATGAACACAGAATAATTGAGAATACCCATTGGTATTAGAATACCAATACATACATTGGTCCAACAGTGACGTCGTGTCCGTGGCCAAAAGCAGTCGCAGTGGGACAGCATTAATTAGGCATTAGTTGGTAGAGATTTGTGACACAGAACAATCCCTAAAAGTGTATTCAGATACGTTTGTACATGTCTACAGCTGTCTGAGCTTGCATGTATAGCTGTTCCTCTGACTTTGTTCAATATATACCCTCCAAGCAAAAATCTGGACGATTGATGACCGTCTGTGACAGCTGTTGTGAATCAGATTATGTCGAACACGTCCGTTCAACATTTATTTTGGAATTATTTTTCAACCAGAAATGGGACGTGTCGGAGGAAGTCATCAAACGTCCAAATGTTTGCTGGGTAATTCTTTCTCAAACTTTCTTCCTTGATGGAGTCCAAGCACTAGTGAAACACTGGGATAATTAGTAGGATAATTAGTTATTAGCATTAGTGTATTAAGAGATTATATAGAGAAATAAAGGCAGGTTTTACTCCTAACTGTGTTCTGTTATTCTGCACCGTTATCAGAAGTCCCGCTTTGACTTGAACGCCCCTCATACCCGAATCTGTCCTGTGGAACGACATCTGTTTTTATGAAGCTTTTTAAACAAAAGCTATATTCACTGGTTAATAAAACGTCTCTTGTCCTTTTTCATGCCATCGCCTGAAAATTGCATTTTAATCACCATGTCTGTACAGCAAATGACTGTCTGCTCTCTGTATTTAGCTTTGTGTTCGCTGGATCTGAAGGTACATGTTTCGCCAGATTTCAATAATCGGCTCTCCGTGGTAAGTACGGAATGGGTTTCTTCAGAGAAACGAGTAAAGCAGAGTAAAGTGATTCTGAAGATCTTTCGGCGTTCTGTTCGTAGCTTGCTGTGAGTAGCCATTAAATTGCTTTTAACTTCAAAGCACTAAGAGAAAAAGCCATTTTTGAATGTCCTTCTAAAGCAACTGCAGATGATTAAAAGTCTTTTGCATAGCTGCACTACTAGTTTTATAGCAATATAGTGAGTACATCTAAAACTTTCCTCAGGAGCTCGCTAATTTAGGCTTTTACCGGCGCTGAAATATGACTTTTTACGTGACAGTTGCTCTTTGTGTCCATGTTTGTTATTAGGGCTAAAAATAAGTGTTGTGTAACACGCCGGGCCACGCGAAACACAATCGTTTATTGTGCTTGAGTGTCATATCCAGGTGTTATACAAGCACGGAAAGGTCTATAGAACAAAAGGCCACAGGATGTTATGCGATTTGTCTGAGTAGGTAAACAGCAGATGGTGAGAAGTGCCTTTTCCACTGTCGCTGCACGCTTTATTTATTTATCTGCCCACCTGAACGCCCCACGCCTGGGCGCTTTAACGCGTTTCAGGGTTAACCATTTCTTTCGGTTCTGGCTGAGTGCGCGGCCCGGGAGAGGCGTAGGTAAATCAGCTTGTTTATCAGCATTGTGTTTGCTGTTCCACCTCCCCGTCCTGCTTGACATTTCCAATGTACATCATCCATGACTGATTCTCTCCCGATCCAAATGAGTTCGACCTCGATCGCAAATGAAGGTATCGGGCCGCCGTAATCTCCATATTTCCGCAATTACACGTATAATGAGTTGCGCCGAGACTTGATGAGGACAAAAGGCTGATAATGGGCTTGTCTTAAATGAAAAGGGTTACCTTGAGCAGAAGTCGCATGTCCTGCCTCTCGTATCCACAGAAGCATGACTGCAATATTAAGACAACCTGGGCGCCTCCGAAGCTGGGTGTGGCTTTTCAAGCCCTTTACAGGTGATTTATCAGAACTGGTTATTATTTAGATTTTTTTTTTTATTAAGCATTGATATTTCCCTCTCACTAGTGAGTACATCCGTTTGTGCTTGACTTTTAACAGTCAACTCGTGAAGACCTTGAAAGAAGACAGATGTACTGTAAGCGTGCTGAGGAAGACAGGGTTACCGATAGTGCATAATGGAAACGAATACCGCTCCTAGAGTAGGTGCCACGCTAGCTAGAGATATGTTTTATATCCCGTTAGATCCCGAATGGCCGTAGCTCAATAGCATGTACAGCCAGAAATAATCCATTGGGAAATAACCCACCAAGAGTGCAAGACTGGCGCAGAAATGAAATTATAAAGCCACTTGTAAGTGAGTGTCTGTATGTGCTGAGAGGCCAGGAGGGTTCTCTCTCTTTCCCTTTTTATGAGTGTCCATGTGTGTGTGTGTGTGTGTGTGTGTGTGTGTGTGTGTGTGTGTGTATGTGTGATTTTCACCATTTAATATGCTCCATTTAGGGGTCTATATTAAAATGTGCACCTTTTTGGCTTTATACAAGCAACTATAAAAATAGAAAATTCAACCTATGCAACCAAGATACTGATTATAGTAATATGAATTTTGGACTAATTCTTACAGTATACTGATAAAAAGTTTAAATTTTCAATTTTATTGTCATATGCACAGTAAAGAAACATGTTTTCCTCATTCAATTCAATTCTTCCTGTGCTGTCCTCAATGAATGCAACAAAAATAATGAATCTAGGTATAAATAGATGAAAAAAAAAAAATCAAAAGCAGAATAAAAAAAACAACAACTATATGTTACAAAAGAAGATATGTTAAAAATTGTATTAAAAGCAGTATATGAAAAATATATATTGTAAACAAAATTCTACTTTTGCATTACCATAATATTGTACACATATATGCAGAGTAGAGTACGTAACCAAAAATATACAGTACTGTATGTCCCAAAGTCTGCAGTGATTGTGCAATGATTACGCGGTGTAGTGGAATACTGTGCAAAATTCCGCAACGTGTGTGAGAAAGTCTGCAATCAGTGGGCAAGACTGCAATGGGTGTGCAGATACCCCAATGAGTGTTCATAATCAGTAACAACAATAAAATGTTAGACCGTGATTGTAAACTCCTGACAGTCTGATGGCAGTGGGAATGTTAAGTGGGAAAATTAGTTAGGAATGCAAAAATCTATGACAGACATAAATAGCAGTAAAGGTTGGATAAAAAAATTAAAAAAAAGATCATTCAGTTTTTAAGCAAATATATACATCTATATTTATTACAATATTCTAAGCATTTGGGGCAATCTAAATCCGATTCAAAACTTGATAAAAAAAATATTAATGCAGTAAATTTTAGGTTTTATAAAGAGGAAGGAAGTGAAAGCTTTAAAAGTTATCTTGCATATGAAGATCTTACTGCATAGTAATAAAAAGAAACAAAAATGCAAAACATTTAAAATTTGTTTGATATTACAGTATGATATTATTATGTTTACTCCAGTGTTACCTAAAGACATTTTTTTATATTCAATATTGTAGTTAAGTTTGAAATTAACATGTAATATTAATAAGTATTTCAAAGTAATCAAGAATGGTGGTGTAGTGGTTTTAGCACTCTGCCCTTCAGGGTTGAGGGTTCGATTCCCACCTCACGTCTGTGTGCACGGAGTTTGCATGTTCTCCCCATGTTAGCTGGGTTTTCTCTAGGTACTCTGGTTTCCTCCAACAGTATAAAGACATGCAGAATTGTCTAATTGGCGTTCTTAAATTGCCTGTCGTCTGTGTGTGTGCGTGTGCATGTGTGCGAGTGTGTGGTGATAACAGGCCACAGAAGAATTTCTAATTTAAAACTGAACCATGATGAGATCATGTGTGAAAATGATTCCTCATGCTCCGAGAAACTCTTCCACACTCCGAGTATGGCTGTGTTCCATCAGGAGAGGAAAAAAAAAAAAAAACTCCATAGATGTGATGTGCTGGTGATTCACTACATTCAGGTGGTCATCTGACTTCATTTTATTGCCACATAACATTGCTGAGTCTCGACTTGAGCGACTGAAGCAACGTCAGATCATAACACTGTCTCCAGAGTCCTGTACCTTGGGCACTATGCCTAATGGATGCATCACTTCATGCGCTCCCCTTCTTACCCTGACACGCCCCTCACTCTGGAATATGATCAGACTGGTTACTATGCAATTTCACCCAGCGTTTAAGTAATCTCCTATCATACTTCTGCAGAATTTTATTCTGACCTCATTTCTTCTGTAAAGTTTAAGATCCAGCACTATCCTTCCAGATTTTAATAATGCACTTAATAGTTTTTAACCCAATTCCAATCCTTTTGACTCTCCTTGTTTTCTTTGCTTGATGCAGGCCAATAATTTAACTCTTTTAATAAGGTCATATTAAGAGACATCTTCCTGGAAGCGCGACCCACATCCTCTATGTGCTCTCACGTGTGCTCAATTATTGTCACGGTACAATAAATGAAGAATATTTTGAGTTTGTTAATTAAAAACAAAATTCATTAATAAACAATCTGTCAGTGTACTGTGTGTTTAAATTAGATATCATTAGACATTTCTTTATTTAGCATCAGGTTATTATTTTTTTTATGTATTTATATATTTATTAGAAATATGTTGTCACTGAAACATTTTGGCCAATAATTTAAACGAGGACAAAAAATAGGTGAATCAGATTAAAAGGCCAACAAATTAATTCATCTTAATTGTGATAATAATTATACAGTGATTAAAATGCTGTTGTTGTTCTGTTCGTCTCTTGTTAAACACTGAAATGTGGTGGTAGACTTGTAATACACATTATTTTACATTTTTATATTTATTATTATAATGCACATTACTGCAGAAAATCTACAGAACAGTTAATGCTTATACTGTAACCCCTCCTATTCTTTCCTTAAACCTAAAATGGTAGAAATGATCAATTTGCCGTCTTTTTAGCGTTTAACATTTCTTTATGATTAAATCGTTTATCGTAATATTCTAAAATGGAAAATTGAGATAAAAAAATAAATAAAAATCAATATTGCTTAGCCGCAAGTAAAGTGTAGGTATTGTTACATAAGAAGCATATCCAAACCCTGAAGTCAAATATTGATTTTGATCCAACTGACACAATGGATGCTCAGTTATACTGCTATAACTACACACTCATTGTGTTGACATAGAAAAAGGCTTTAATCCACCTTCATTTCAGTGAGTTATTTGTAAAATAAAACCTCACAACGATGCAGCAGGAAACGGTGCTAATTTTCTAAACACAATCTTTAAACTCCTCGCAGGAACCCAAATTACATCTCGTTTATTAAAACCACGGCTTCACAGAGAAACCAGGGTTTTCTTCTTTCCTGTTTTAATGCTCGTGAATGACTCGTGCTCAGGCATTGATTCATCTTTCACCCAAGTCCCGAGGACAAAGTTGAACATAATATTTGCAGCAGTGGCAAATTGCTCCCTACTATCCCTTCCGATAAATCTCTGTAGGCAGAGACATTTCTCCTCTGCTACAAATGATCCGAGGGAACGTTGTAATTAATCACCGTTCCCCCTGCGCCGGAGCGCTCTTACGCTCATAGAGAGGAGGACAGGGGAGACGGAAGACTTGACACAGAAGACTTGGGTGTGTCTGAATGACAAAACAGGATTGCTGAGATCATGGGAAAGATTCAGTCAAACAATTCCTTTTGGGCATTAATTCCATTAAATGTTACGCAGTGAGCTCTTTTATCTGTTTCAGTACCAAGAACAGCTCCTCGTTCCCATTAAGGGGTGCGCATGCATGTTTCCTCTGTGTCTCATTTGCACCCTTTTGATTGAATGTAATTAGCTGTACATTTCCTGTAATTTCTGATGTCCTTTTACTGATTATACTTCTCCATTATTATCATTGCATGCTCTTTTGTGTCCCAGACACGTGCTTCACATCTACTCTCTTTCCCTATTGAATATTATTCTGCTAATTTTCCATCTGCTTGCATTTCAGGGACTTAATGCCTTCAACGCTGGAGGGCCAGATCACGATGGAGAAAACGCCAAGCTATTTTGTGACGAACAGTGCTCCAAAGCGCATCCACACCATGGCGAAGGACATCAAACTGATCATAGTGGTGCGCAACCCAGTGACACGAGCTATTTCAGACTACACACAGACGCTGTCCAAACGGCCCGAGATCCCGACATTCGAGGTCCTGGCTTTCAAGAACCGGACGCTAGGCCTCATCGACGCTTCATGGAGCGCACTGCGTATCGGCATCTACGCACTGCATCTAGAAAACTGGCTCCAGTACTTTCCGCTGTCACAGATGCACTTTGTGAGCGGTGAACGGCTCATCACAGATCCAGCTGGCGAAATGACCAAAGTGCAGGACTTCCTGGGGCTCAAGCGCATCGTCACCGACAAGCACTTCTACTTCAACAAAACCAAAGGCTTCCCCTGCCTGAAGAAGCCTGAGGACAGCAGCACCCCGCGGTGCCTTGGCAAATCCAAGGGCAGGACACACCCCAAAATAGAACCGGATGTCATCCGCAGACTGCACAAGTTCTACAAGCCCTTTAATAACATGTTCTACCAAATGACAGGGCAGAATTTCCAGTGGGAGATGGAGGAGGGAGGGGAATCCCCCGGCCCACGGGACTGACAGACTGGCACATCACCGATCCACCAGCTTAACCCATTCCCATCCAAACAAAAAAACAAAACAAAAAAACAAACACCAACATCCAACCTTTATCCAACATTACACAGTGCTTCAGCACAATCAGTAATAGCTGTCTGTACTTAGAGCAAAGATGTGACTGATTTGCTCTTGAATCCATTCCCCCAAAAAGCCAATGGTCCTTATGGTAATGGCAATCTGTTGTATATATATTATACAGTACATAAATATATTTATATTTGTGAAAAGAAGATGCTTTTATTCATTTTTTTTTAAACACAATCGTTGCTCAAAACGTCATGTCTAATGGTGGTGATGATGATGATGAGTATGACGATGATGCATGCAATGAGTTAAGTGTCCTTACCCCCTCAGCCATATACTCGTACAGTAGCTAAGTGGCCTGTTTCTTGTTTGTTTGTTTGTTTTTTATTCCAATCATGTCACCTGCTGTATGTTACATATACCTGCTCTATCAAGTTATTTGATTCAGTCTTGACATTCAGGCTTCAGTTTTTCAATATCAAAGCAAGTTATCTTTCTATATTCTCTCTTTTTTTTTTTTACTCCAAGTGTATGAAGGAAGGTTAAAATTTATTCCACAGAACTGCACAAGTATCCGTATTTTATGCTGAATATTCAGCATCAACATCAATTTAAACAAACAAGCATCACTATACCTTACTTTTCTGTTTTCATTAATTGGATTTAGGACTTTACCCAGTTCTCTCACTCCTAACACAACAAATGTTGAACCATGAGCAGAAGCCTGTATCGACACTGCACACGTGCCGAATGATGCCTTTGGCTTGACTCGTTTGACGCACTTGATAATCCTGTTTAAAGCCTATTTGCTTCATCTCTCCATACTACATATGTACATACTGTAGACGTGCAAGAAGTAAATAGACACCCAATGTTTAATGATAAAGTATATAAACACCAAAATGAGTTTCATTTTTAAACATGTAAGTTTTAGTTATCTATCCATCTAGGACCCTCTGTAGTCCAACTAGGACCGTGGAGGCCGAAACCCCCCGAGCATGGGAAGAACATGCAAACTCCATGCACACAAACTCTATCACCCTGAGGCAGGAATCGAACCTAGACCCTGGAGATACAGGGTGACAGTACTAATCACTAAGCACCCTGCCACCAAGTTTTAGCTCCTACGCTTTAATTAACACCTTAGAATTTAATTAACTCTTTAATTAATGCTTTGTTGACTTTCAGCATCTTTAAGAGCTACAACCTGCCTAAATATAGAAGAAGAGCGTTGTTCTCAACAGGTCTTTTATCACACAGACATCTTTCAGAAAATCCAGGTTGACCAGGTCATGACTCTCCACCCTCAGATGGATCAACAGTCCTCTCTGCCTCTATGGAAATCTTTTTAAATGCATGTTTAAATACAGGTCTACTTCAATCTAAAAACTAATGAAACAAATATTAGTCATAATAAAGGCAACAAACTTCAGTGTATACATTTCATCATAAAACTATGGAGTATATTTTCTTCTTGCATGTCTGTATATGGGCTTTAAGGATGAAACTTGTTCTCTAAAGATCTGCTGCTCAAAAGGTGAATGAATGAACAAAGCCCAGGCCATAATAAAGGACAATAGTGATTTTTTTTTTTTTAGGCATTAAAATTTTTCTTACAATTTTTATTTGTCTCATATACAATGCACCATACATAATTCGACATGCTGTAAAATGATAATTTAAAAAAAGAGCCTATTTTGCTAAAATAAATTAACTATTGTATATAATGTAATTTATTCTATTTATTGAGATTACCATAAACATACCATTATTTACATTATTTATTTTTGTTTATGTCCATATTTTAAAGGAAATCCTTAAAACTTAATTGAAATCTTTATCAATAATTTTGTCAGTGTATATGACTGTCTGCAATGTAAAAAATAAATAAACAACTGAATATAAAATTTACAATGAATTTAAGTTTTACCCTAACAATGCAATTAAGCTAAACGTATCATTAACATTGGAAATTAAGATAAAGAAACAAAACAAAATGAAATTAAACTAAAAACTTAAATGACAGTAATATAATGTACTAAGTAAATAAAACATAAATAAAAATAAATGCATTACTATATGTACAGTACATGTATACTATAATAAAATAATACCTGGAAATAAATTAAGGATAAAGAAAAGAAATAAAATGGAAAATGTAAAAAATATTTAATTTACTTTCAAGATACTGGATATTTTATCAGAAATAATCATACTCATTCATATCTGCATAAGCTGTATAATTGAATGTAACATATTTATAAGAAAAAGGTTACCATCATTTATCAGAAAAGTTTTTTTTTTTTCTAAGCTATGTTGGCCAATCAATACACCTGCATGAGTTTCATAGATCCTCCCAGTGACAATCTTATAGTGGAATTAATTAGGTAAATAAACGCTAGGATCTTCATTGGGTGGGATCCAAAAGTCTGAGTCCAAACTGACATTGTATACATGCATACATACACACATGGACAATATACACAGCATTGTGCAAAGCTCTTGAGCCCCCCTCTTTTTCATATTTTGCCTCCAAAAGACAGACTTTATGGTATTTCAACATAGTCATGAGGGATAATTCTCCAGGCCTCCTGAAGGACTTTTCTGTCTCTCCTTTGAGTCTAGTCCCCATCCCTGAGCAGTTTCAGAGGACACACAGTGACCTATAGATCATTCAAGCATATCTAACTTAAAGCATAAACCAATGAAAAACAGGTGCAGATGATCAGGTCAGTGATTAGTATACTGCTGATGCTGAGTGTTTGGAACAGACGAGAGGGAAAATGAGGTCGCTGACGAGGTCGTTGCATAGACAACCCATTTTTAACCGGTAACTTTAGGCACTTTGCAGCCTGTTGCAGTAAAAACATGTTGCCATTTCTTTAACATAATCAATGTAATTAAATACAATGAAATGTACAATAATATGAAAAAATGGTCGTGGGTTTTTTTTTTGTTTGCTTTTTTTTTTTTTACAGTACTTAATATGGAACTGGAAATAAGTGAAAATAAATGACTGTATATGTATATGTATACTATACTAAAATAAGATCTGGAAATAAATTAAGGATAAAGTAAATAAGTAAACCCCTAAAAATGCCCAAAATCCTAAATATTTAATATTCATTCAAGATGCTGCATAATTCTTTTAATCACAGTTTAACAGAAGCAAAATTTTGGTGTTATAACATTTACAACTAATTTCTACAAAAGCACTAAAAACTTTACCATTTAAAAGCTATTTTCATCAAAGAATGTGTACCACATTGTTGATCAAACATCATGGATCCAGTACACACTGCTATTTAAAAAACAGAAAAGAAAAAAGGAAATATCCCACATACCAAGATTTTTCTTTATTTTAAGTTCATTTATAAACAGTATTTTTTTTTAATTGTTCATTTTCACTCATATTTCTAATCAAATAAATTGTATTAAATTTTAAGCTTGAAAAAAAGATGAGCGTCTCAGACTTTTGGACCTCAGTGTATTTTCCCGACATCTAGTTATGTTTGGTATTTTTCCGCTGTCCTCATGTTCAGTAGAATTAGCATCTGTTCATTCAATATAGATTTTGTTCATGTTGATATTGGTTCAAATCAGTCTTAATTAGCTGAGAATTAAATAATCATATTGTCATAAGAAATCTTTCCAAAGGCAGTATGTGTGTTTACTCTTCTGTGTGTGAGAAGATGATGCAAATGGGAATCAAAATATTGCACACGGTACCACTAAAAGCTTTTGCCCATGCTTCAACATCTGATGTATTGGGAGTGAAAACGGTTTGAATGATCATAACATAAATTACCGTACCTCACCACAATGACCGAACCTCTGATGTGAAGCAGTGCACGTTACCATCAGATACCTTCAGTAAGCCTGAGCGTCTTTACTTACAGTATCTACTGTATCTGAATCCATCTCTACCACAATGTCTTCTATAACTCTGGCTAACTCTAACTGACTAATTCTCTTCCCAACAGCTGATATGAGCACCTCTACACGATACATCACTGTCATGCATGGGATTAATCAGGAAACCGCTAAAGAGGTGCACACATGCTTCGTAACCAGCCTTTCAAGCAAACTCCAGTCCTTACAATTTGGTCCACGGTGTAGACGCGAAAGGCGGAGTGATTGAGTGTAGCGATAATACAGACGGACTGGGCGGTAGGGTGTTCCCAAACATCTGTTCTGCAGGAAAACTTGACATTGAAGATAAATTGGTTATTACAGGACAGGCCTTGGGAACATTGTTATTGTCAGTGTTAAACTGTTCACCAGTTTTTTTTTTTTTTTTCGTCAAAATTTTGTTCAGTTCCAGTGCTGATACGGGATTAGGGAAGGGATTCTAGGGTTTGATTTTAAACACATTTACAGTAACACTGGATGCAAATGTACTTACTCAGGTGCCAATACTTTACATGCTCTACATACTGTATGAAGTGGTGGCCAACAGTATTGAAACAAGTGAAATTCAAAGTTTTAATGACATTCTTTTCTAAATTTGAAAATAATGACAATCAAGATAATTAGAAAAAATCTTTCATGAAATAAAATTCAAGAATCAATATTTAGTATGAACCGTTTAATTATTCAAAACCTGCTGAATCTGGCTGGGCAAAAAGACATCTGCAGTACTCAGATGTCACTAGTTTTGCCTTCTACACACATTGTCCTATGTGTGTATCCTATACTGTAGTTAGTAACCTACAGTAGTAACCAGTGTAAGTATCCATCCGATGATGGAAACTTCAAATCACATTCATCAAATGCCTAAATGTCAATGTAAATGTGAGAGGGCCCAGGCCCTGGCTCCAGATGCTGACATATCTGGTTTTGCACTACTGTCTCGGTTAATTGGCACAACCCAAAAATTGTACACAGGGAGAACTGTTATGTTGTCTTAATACTTTTGGGCACCACTGTGCTGTACATCAACTTCAATTAAGGTTTAACATACACACTGTGGAATTGTTTGAACCTCACAGTTCAGATGAGCATACTGAAGCCATGCTGATAAACCTACTTGATTACATTCGCAACAAAAGACACCCTTTTGCACAATTTCAAACACTTTAACGTTCATTTTCAGTTCTTAGAAACATCATTTAACTTCATGAGCACTAGGCTACTGAATTACTTGTGAAAAGAAGTTATTAAATTCGTTCTCAGTGGTACTTTAATAACACTGGCCATGTAAATGTGAAGCAGAGTGTCATACATTTCCTTTAATTAAGTACACAGATATGCAAATAGTAAATGGACACCAGTCATTCCTCTTTTTTAATATGAGTTGTGATTAAAAGGGGCTTCTTCCTGGCTGCAGGTCCATAATAGAAAAGCTGACGTAGTTCATTTATTGCTGTTCCTAGGCTAATTTCTGGCACTTCTGAAGCTTTTGAATATATCATTTTTTTATTTTATTTAAATAGATCATTCAAAAGACCCATATCGACCGGGTCGTGGCTCCGTTTTAGTCCATTTTAACCTTGGAAGTATCAATTTGTACAGTATTCATGATAATGTACTTTGGTGCATACATATTACCATAAACCATGGCTATCTATTTAGAAAACATTCTCAACATAAGCAGTAAAAAAACAAGCTTTCTATGATTTCAGCATGGAAAAAAAGGGTTTTATTCATATGTCATATAAGGATATAAAATAACATATGCTAATTCTATTTCTGCATCTTTTTTATTTTTTTTTTATTTTAAACGTGGCCCTGTATGAGTGCAGAAATATTGTACTTACATTTGTGTTATGACATTTAAATCGAGCCCTTGGGGTTGTGAAAATGAGATAAGCATTACCACTTCGCTTTGGCTTGCGGTTCATTTATTTCCATCAATTATTTATTTCAGACACTCAATCCATCAAGCCATTGTGGACAGACGACTGCTGCAGGAAGCTTACTTATACCAGACAAAGGGGAAAAAAATCCAATTCAGTTATTTGCTAGAAATTTGCTCGGTTTGAGAAGGGATTTTTTTTTTCTTCTTCTCTTTAATCAAGACCACGAGTGATTGTCGTTTGCCAACACAGCCGTGATTATGATAACAGGGTGTCATTACCATCTCCTGCTTTTCATAAATTCCTGACGTTGTTTTAACCTTCAACTGCAATTAACTTTTTTTTTTTTGCTACAGTTACTCCTGCTGATTTGCTTCCTCTTCAACAACTTAGACAATCAATAAACATCACAGCCCTACTCCATACTGTCACTTGCTTGAGCTGGGGTACTGCATCGTTGCTTAAAAGAGAAAAAAATACACATTTTATTCTATACAGTAAAAAGGTTCTGTTTTTTCTTTATTTGTTTGATTATTTATTTATTTATTTAGCAAAACGTTCAATAATTATCTTTCATAGGCTTCCGCAGGACACAGATCAAATCTGGGTTCAAACAGCCATGTAATATGTATATATAATATGTTCCACTGACTTGCAGAAGAGCCGCATCTGTCTGTGTAAATTGTACATACAATCATTCAACACCACCACTTGCACATTACAGAAACTTGGTCAGGAAGTCATTGCCACATACCCCGTACAGTCCTGACCTCGCTCCAAGCCATTTCCACATGTTTGAGCCATTTAAGGAGTTCCTGGGGGGCCGGGAAGAAATAGCCCGATCAATGGCTCCAGTGTACTGAGAACAATTTCCACCTTGATGGTATCCAAGCACTAGTGAAACACTGGGATAAGTGCATTAGTGCAGCAGAGGATTATATAGAGAAATAAAGTTTTCAGTCTCATAACTGTTCCCTTAATCTGCACAATCAAAAGTCCCGATTTGACTTGAACATCCACAACAAAAAAAGCATTACATTTTTTTTCCCTCCAGCTAGGTATTATGAAGGAGTAGTTTAAAGTACGTACTGAAATGTTTTACTATAAAACTTTTATCAAGCAAATAGCTCAGGAGCTGTTATTCCGCCTGTACACGCATCAGCATCCTGTGCTCTTTTAGCCAGGAACGCGGAGAGCGAGGAAAGGGAGGAGGCATGATTTAGGGGCTGTTCACAAGAAGCTGACTTACAGATGTGCTCTGTTTATGCTGTGATCAAAAAAATTACATGCGCACTGCACTTCAGGGAAATAATGAGACGGAGATCAGCGAGTTTGCATTGCAGGATCACGACAACATCTAAATGAGCAGCACAGAGAGCCAGTGATGAAATTAAGAACATTCCTTTTTTTTCTTCTGAGTGTGAACTGCAAATAATATCACGAATCCTGGAGAATATTGTGTATCTGTGAGTGTTAGTGGTGTGTTCGGGGTTCTCAAGGCAATTCATGCTGGGTAATTTCGGCGCTCCGTGAAAGCGTAGGGAAGGTTTGCATGGGGACCGCGTCGATGTGAAAGAGCTCAAGCAGTTCGGTTGTGTTTGAAGCATTTAGAGAAATATATAGAAAAAAAAATCCTGCGTGCAGCCAGGCAGTGCTTGGTGGGTGTATGCCGTGGGCCGGGCTGGTGTGTTTATTGCCTGAGGGAATTCTATGGCCGCAGGATAGTTACACAGAGCAATTGGTTCAATGAGTAACTGCCGAGCTGCCCTTTACAATCCCGCGCCCGATCACTCGTCTCCAAGCTGCTGTATCCCCACGTGGTTTAAAGGCTCAGATGTTAGGTGATCCCCTTGTTGCCACACTGTACATACGCTCTGATTTCATTTTTCTTTTCGTTTCCTGCCGCAAGCAGGTTCTCTTCCTGAAAACGGCACTGGGAAGGTAAGAAGAAAGGTGATACATGGTAAAGCTTTGCCAATTAGCTCTGCTCAAGCTAATTACACACACACACGCACACCACATTTCTATATATTTATTATCATATATATTTTTTTTGTCTTCTTTTTTTTTTTTTGTACCGAGATTGTTCTGAGACTACAATCGAAACACTGTGTGAGGGGGGAAATTATGTAGAACAGCAAAAATGGAATATTATAAAAGTTGTGCAAATGAGTATTAAAACACACACACATACAGCTTTATGAATATGGTATGTATATTTGCACTTTGATCTACACATCAACTGAACACATTTTTGCTGCAGTGTACATAATAAAGGTATACAATGTATATAAATATAGAGATACAAAGCCACTCTTTTAAAATGGAGACAATAAAAAAAGGAGGTCTGAGCCTGAGCTGTTGTTTTGCTGCCTTGGTGAACAGGGGACGAGGGGTGGTGAAAGGGCCGGGGGTGACGGGGAGGAAGGGGCTAAGAGAAACTTGAAAAGGGATTAATTTTTGAACACGTTATAATCGTTTCTCCCATCTCTGCTCTTCTCTTCTCTTCTCCTCTCGTGTTGGAGAGCTTTTTGTTTGGTGACAAAAAAGAGAGGATAATGCAAATCCGAGCAGTCCTGAGTCAAATCACAGGCTTTATACTGAAATTGGGTTGGGATGCTGTCAAGCGTGTGGCACAATAGTCGATCATCTGCGTCCGCTTCAGATCAACCCCTATCTGCGATCTGATACCAAAAAAAAAAAAAAAAAAAGGAAAAACGCAGAAAAATGTTGGTTAATTCATTTTTTTTTTTTTAAACTGTGTTTCAAAGCTCTGATTATGAAGCATACTGGTCCCAAAGCACAGATTTGGATTATGCTAGTGAAAGTGAGTAAATAAATAAATAAATAAATAAAAATGACCCTCCTGTACCGTTGCTTATTCCTGGAATTCAATTCTAACACACACCCAGTATAGCTGAGGATGCTATACACGTTATTGTTTTGTGCAGTAATGATGTTCATTAACAGTCAACATGATTATTCATTTATAACCGGCTCCCCCAAACATTAAATAAACTGTTTGTTTAATCACATTTTTTTTGCTAAAATGTAACAAATTTTACTGTAAAATAACATTAAAACACTGGCAGATTTTATAGTGCATTTACTTTTAACTGTACATTACTGTATATTGGAGTACAGTATATGACAGGAGAATAAAGGTAGGTTGTAAACTAATTTTACAGTTTATACGAGCATGTTACTGCTTATTTACTATAAATAAATATACTAATATTCAATAAAATCAGCTACGTTTACATTTGATTCCTGGTTTCAGAAGTAAGTTATTGGACATAAGTGCAGACATTATTATATTATTAAACACTAAAACTGCAGTTATGAGCAGACAACAAACTTCTGAAGTCTCACAAAAGCTTAAACGTTCAAACGGTATCAAGTGCTCAGAAACAATACCTATAAATAAATGTTTAAAAATAAAATTGATAAATAAATAAACCTGAAAATTGGTGAATGCAGGTTCCTCACTCAGGGAGATTATTAGCAAATATTTGGTTGAACGCCGTGGGAACTGAAGCAGTGAAGCAGGAGCGAAGCTGCTGTCCAAAAAGAAATGGTCACATCTTGTTCTTCAGAAATGAGTAGCGTATGAGTACACTGATTTATAAAAAAAGCTGTTGCAATAAAAACAGCCTAACATTAGCCTACTATCATCAGTAAGATATTGATGAATAGTGACTGGATTTGTAAAGGGACAAAAATGCAAAGTTCTACAGCTTGAAAGAAATCCTGTTCATGTGATTAAATTACAGTTACTAACTGGTACTGGTTATCGCAAGACAAATGGTCTTGATTTACATAAAAGGGATGGATATTTAACAGTATTCTACACTCACTTACTCTCACTCATCATCTATACCACTTTATCCTGTATACAGGGTCACGGGGGCCTGGAGCCTAAACCAGGAAACTGGGCATGAGGCGGACAGGGTGCCAATCCATCACAGACTACAGACATATACGTGTTCATTCACACACAACAGGAAATTTGGAAACACCAGTTATCCTAATCTGCATGTATTTGGACTATGGGAGGAAACCAGAGTACCCAGAGGAAGCCCACCAAATTTATTTCTAATTGCATTCTGCAGTTTTGGTGCCATTTAAAACTGATAAGCCTTTGCATTACATTGATAAAAAGTATATTTAAAAAAGGTTTTTGAAGTACAAAAAAAAAAAAAATTGTTGGAATTATTAGGGATTTCACCTGTCCCCATCTACCATCAGGACGATGACATTATTTATTTTCTCACAAAATGTTGAAGTTGCACTTTTTTGATTAAACTGACCTATGATAGGTGACATGGTCTCCTTGCACCGCCAGGTCCCGGGGAATCAGGTCTGGATGCATGGAGTTTGCATGTTCTCCCCGTGCTTGGCGGTTTTTCTCTGGGTACACTGGTTTCCTCACCCAGTCCAAAGACATGCGGATTAGGTTAAATGGTGTACACAAATTGCCCTTAGTGTGTTTGTGTGTGTATCCTGCGATGGATTGGCACCCCACCCAGTGTGTACCGCGCCTTGTGCCCTAAATCTTCTTGGATAGACTCCAGGCTCCCTGTGACCCAGTATGTAAAATAAAGTGGTATAGCCGATGAGTGAGTGACTTACGATGCCTCTTTTCAAGTATTATACATTTTACCTGAAAAAGACAGATATTCTAAGAGGAAGTAAGGTTATTACAGATGTTCTTGCATTTCATTTAACCGCAAAACACAACCATATTCCTCTCCCTATAAAAATGATGGTTTGATACTTTTGACATCATTTGAGGAAGTGACATTATTCAAGCCTTCAGAACAGCATGGTGCAGCATGTGGTAAGCTTTTCTCTCTTTTTTCTATGAATATTTTATGATGTTTGCACACATATGGGCTTTGTCAATTTCAGGTTTTCATCACTGTTAAGGTGAAAAACTTACACGTTACCAAAACTTTTTAAAAAGTGCTTTTATAGCTAGGAAATATGAATTATGTAAATAGGATAATGCCATGTCATGCACTGATACAGGTAGCTGCAAGCATCAGCATATTAACATTAGGTTAATATGTCAGCACAAAATCAATACCCCTGTCACATTTTTTACTTTTTTTTTTTTTTTACCAGTGGTTGTTGTTTGCCTTTGTATTCAGCATAATAACTTTAATTTAGATTAAAATGATAAAATAGGGGGAAAATATTTTCTATAAAGCATAAATATTAGTAAGTCACTTCATAATTATTATGAATAAGGATGAATATTGTGACATATCTTCTCAGGCACTGAATCTATAGAACCACCCATATACAGTATATAACCATATACAGTAATTCCCCTACATACAAACATTTGAGTTACAAACTTTAAAAAACACAAAAATGCATTTGCGCCTGTTCAGTTGCAGGAGTTAGATCACATGTTCGGCGTATATCGTCACATGCGTGCAGGCTCTACAAGTGCACTACAAGCTCAGGAAGTCCAGAAACAAGCTTAAAAGCAGCGACTATCAAGTTGGTACCACGAAAAAGCGCCAAGCAACATTAATGGAGACAAAAGTGAAAATAATTAAGATAATGAAGCAAGGGTGAAAAGATGGCAGACTTTGCTCCTTCTTTTAACATGAATCATTCAACGATTGGCACAATTCTAAGGAACTCTGTACTGTAATATACTGTGCATAGGAGACTGAGTTAGTGTCCTCGTACCTAGACAATGTTTCTTGGACTTACAGTATGAACAAAATGGAATGGAACAGAACTCGTTGGTATGTAGCTGACTTGCCAATGTCAATAGTAGAATTTAATTGAATCACCACTGTTGTACAGTCTTTCGTTGAATATTCATATAAACATATAAAAGAATCCTTAGAAGGACTGTCATAAAAAGTTATTTCATATCATGCAAAGTTTTTTAACAATATTAACTAAAAACTTTTTCACGGAAACCTGGGCAAAGTCTCCAAAGCGCTCAGCCTGTGTAAAGTCATTTCAATCTTTCATTAGTAAGCCTGCTTTGCAATTTAAAAGCGTCTTTGCTCCTTAATTTAGTTCTGTAATCCCTTTTCAGGTATGCACAGCCTGCATTCGGAGGAATAATGGCTTACAAGAGATCCGTTGCATGAAAGACATGCAAAGCTGTCCTCCATGTGTGTGTCCCTGTGGGCGGTCTGGCAGTGTGCGACTCGGAGACATCGAGCTCTCTCGGAGACTGCTTTTCTCTCTTCAGGACCGCCGTATCAAAGCTGCATTGTACAAATCAATGTATACTGAGTCGGGGGGGAAAGAACAGGCGATCAGGCCGAGGAGTCACGGTTATGACACTGTCCGATTTTTAGTGTCAAAACAATAGTGCTTTTTGGCAGATTACATGAAATTAAGTGATATGGAGAATACAAACAGCTGGACTCCAGGAACCATTTCATCTTATTGTGAGTAATTGCACAAGCAGCGTTCGTTCTGTTTAACCCTGAACTGCTCCAGCTCGCAAAAGTTCAATATCACTATCGATTTGTTTTGGATGAATTCATACAGCAGACTCTGGCTCTTTGACTAGCTCTTTGCAGCCTTCTTCATGAAATATTTTACAAGAAAGGCAAAGAAAAAAAAAAAAGTCAATGACTTATTTATTGCCTCACAGTATCCTGTATACTGCTGTTTTTTTTTTTCCTATTTATTTTTTGAACTGGATATCTTCTTTAGGCGTGTGGTGAAGACAAAGCACTACAATGGCATGTTAAAGATCTAAGAGAAATATTCATATTCTTTTCCACTGTTGTTTAAAACACTCGATGCCACATCTTACCGAATATCAAGTCAAAATCAACTGTAATGCTAATAAAGTTCCTATTCGCGGTATGACATAGAACGTGATGGAAGAGGGCCAGCTGGAAATGTATGCTTCTCAGGGCTGGTTAGCATAATACATGCTCTCGGCGACGTCTGCGATGGATTTGACATGCGTCCCTGTCAGTGACATCAGCTGAACGTTCAGTCTCAAATCAAAAACAGTTCCTGGCATATTTTATAAGGAAAATTTATTCATACAGTACATTTAGTTCTCATTCATAATTAATATCTGCATAAACCGTATTAAGGCACAAACAAAACATCCGCATGGATAACGATAATTTATCTATCCACCTCGCTTCCATGCATTAAGCAAACAGTATTAGGACTCCTATTTAAACTTCCTCTGTCCTTATTTACATATTCTCCTAATAAAACAATACATCATTCCAAAGTCTAAGCAAAATAAGACATTATCTGTTTTCATACTACATGAATTCACTCCTTGAGGTTCTGTAGAACCATATGTGCATAGTTAGCAAAAATAAATAACCAGCAAACATTTGTCTGTGTCAGCTTTCATTGCAAATTACCTTGAAAACTTTTATTATTCATGCAGGAGAGAACATGCTAAAGCAAGCCAGGTTCACGTTTTCTTATTTTGTCTTTGGTCCAAACAGTGACATTAAAGCAACATCTTTTGCAACATGAACAAGTGAGTTCAGATCATATCTACATACAAAAGGATGTAGTTCAATCAGAATCAACAAAATATACAGCATTATATATGAATAAATTAATATAAAAAATATGTCAATAAATGTGTCATGTAACTCAAAGGAATTCAAGTTTAAACACCGATTCATTAATATTAGTTTTTCCTAAAATAGATTTAAAAAAAATAGGTAATGGAAACATTTTTGCTTTTTACTTGAAACCTTAACCAGGGCATTGGTGGCTCAGTGGTAGGTTTCTCATCTGGGCTCAATTCGCAACCAGTCCAAACCCCAGTCACTGGATGCAGTGCCGATCCCAAATCTGGATAAAATTGTAGGGTTGCGTCAGGAAGGGCATCCAGCATAACTCGAGTGCCAAGTTTGTGGATTGGATGGTCCACTGTTGCAACCCCTTGACAGGAGTATCCAAAAGACAACCAATAACAACTTAAGACAATAACTATAATGTTATTTATCGCTGTATAACACCAAAAAAAAAATATTAAAAAGACAACAATCAAAAAAGTATGATGGCTTAGTGGTTAGACCTGACATCTCGCACATTCAAGGTTGGGGGTTCAAATCTCTCCATTGTTGCATGTGAATTATTTATCCCCTTACACATAGTAATCATGCAGAGTGTCAACAAAGGACTTACTGGGAACATCACCAGGACCCAACAACTCCCCCCCCCCCCTTTTTTTTTTTAATCATAGACAT
Organism: Clarias magur; assembly: GCA_013621035.1. Lineage (NCBI taxonomy): Eukaryota > Metazoa > Chordata > Actinopteri > Siluriformes > Clariidae > Clarias > Clarias magur. Next base: position 2,180,842 of record QNUK01000016.1, on the reverse strand, counting down.
CTTTTTACTTAAGTCATCTTAAGGAAATCTTCAGTGAGCAATTGGTAATATCTTATTTCCTGAAAATGACCCAAAAACCTTTTAAGGAGTCTAGAACACCATCAACAGACAAACTGAATCCTAGTCTAGTCTGCATGCCCAGTGGGAATTTAATTTGCTTTTCCCAATGATATTGGGATATTTTCTATAGTGTTGTTCAAATGTCTGCACGCTGGCAACCAAAACCTCATGGATTCATTAGTAATCGAGTCCAGTGTTCAGGGGATAAGCTGTAGATCCTGTGTGACCCTGGCCAGGATAAAGCACTTACTGAAAGTGAATGAGTGGAAAATCTAGAACAGCAGTGTGCCTGGACCACATCATTTTAGGGAGCCTTTCAAGGGCCATAAACTATACCTAATCATTTTTTTCCTCCACATTCTATTAGGCATTTTATTGATTATCAGTAATCCAAAATGAGAACAAGATTATTCTAAAGGAAAAAAAGAACAAACATGAATTGTTACAATGTTATTCTGTATGTACTACAAGGTGATATGTAACCATTTTCTTAACACTATGGGTTAATTTAATTGTTTAGTCCACAAGAGTCCTGGATCCCCGGCAGTTAGATGGTGAATTAGGCCGGTAGTTTCTTTACGTTCTGTTTAAACTTCTGCAATACCTCAGTTTCATCCTAAATTTAATTAACTTCCTAGACTCAATGAAATGACAATGAAAAGATTTATTGCTTTACAATAATGGAATATTTTTTCTTTTCAAATCAACAAAATAAAAGCAGTAAATAAAATAATAACACCTTATTTTCCCAAAAAAGATATTAGCTACTGATTCGGCTCAGCTCAAAGTATACTGAAGTCAGTCAAACGGTTCAAATGTTCCTGAGTCAGTCAAATAGTCCACAAGTTGGAGCGATGGCTATCGTTGGGGCCCATATCGTTGGTGCACATTAAAAAGACGATGAACTCCAAATGTAAATCCCACACGAAAAGGAGTCTACTTACTTTCTCCGATGAGTCAATGAAACAATCATGAAGTTAGTGTCCGTCACGTGCTGTCTTGAATCCTAGATGAATCCAGCCAATCCAATTGGGATAAAAAACAACACAATCTGTCCCGTTTTGCTGCACTTCGGAAGAATCCGGTGGAGATGATGTTTTATACACAGTTCGTGATACTTAAGAACTGTCTCTCTAGCCGCTAGTCCTTCGCGTCACACAAACACACGCGCGCGCGTCGTAACTGAGCGATAACTAAAGTTTGCAAATGCTACCGTACCGAAACAAAAGTAACAGCACTTGGGGGAAAAAAACAGAGACACAAACAAGCGGCATCACTCTACACTTGGGCCGTATATTACGTTGTATATACTAGTCTCCACGCAGTTGACGCACTCATGTTTTCTTTTTATAATCACAGCCGATATCGCTCGCGGCACACACGCTCACCACGCGCTCTACCTGTTCCTGGTTACGTGACTATGTCATGACGCAAGCTCAAGCTAAGGGATTGGCTCTCCTTAGTACACCTGTATTGAACAAGCTTTCTTATTGGACATAACTGCAACACAATTATTATTGTATCCTTCCCACAAATAAAGAAAATAATAAAACAACAAAAAATACATTTCAGTACATTGTACTATTTCTGTCACAAACATATTAAAAACAAAACCCTACTTTTGGGGTTCAGATAGATTTAATACAGCTTTTTTTTTCTTCTTTTACTTATATACAGTATCTTCTTTTCTTAAAATGGGTTAAAATCCATATTTCCCCTCATCATTCTACACACATTCTACTCCACAATAACAGTAAAAACAGATATTTGGGGAGTTTTATTAATCTAATAAAAAATAAAGACAGAAATATCCCATTTACACAAGTGTGTAATGTAGATACACAGCATCCGGAAAGTATTCACATTTTGTTATGTCACAGCCTTATTAACAATCCACTGTAATGACTATGTGACAGTAGTATGATGGAAATATTTTCACAGTTAATAAAAAAATAAATAAAAAAAAGTAAAGTATTTACAGCCTTTGCCATGACACTCAAAATTGAGCTTGGATGCATCCTGTTTCCACTGATTTCACAATTTTAATCAAATTTAGTTGATTGGACATGATTTCAAATAGCACACACATAAGGTTCCACAGTGCATGTCAAAGGCCAAACCAAGCCATGAAGTCCAAGGATTTGTCTGTAGACCCCTGGGACAGGATTGTATGGAGGCACAGATCTGGGGAAGGGTACAGAAAAATGTCTGCAGCACAGTGGCCTCCTTCATTCGTAAATGGAAAAAGTTAGAAACCACCAGGACACTTCCTAGAGCGGGTTGCTTGGCCAAATTGAGCAGTCAGGGAAGAAGAGCCTTAGTCAGGGAGGTGACCAAGAACCTGATGGTTAGTCAGAAAGAGCTCCAGCATTTCTCTGTGAAGAGAGAACCTTCCAGACGAACAACCATCTTGCAGAATTATACTAAAAAAGACTTGATGCTGTAATTGGTACTTCAACAATTTTATTTTTCTTTCTCATGGTCTGAGAGTCCTGAGATTTCAGGTGCCTTTTGGCAAAATCCCGACAGCTGTCATGTGCCTTTTACTGAGGAGTGGCATCCGTCTGGCCACTGTACAATACAGGACTGATTGGTGGAGCGCTGCAGAGATGGTTGTTCTTCTGGAAGGTTCTCCTCTCTCCACAGAGAAACGCTGGAGCTCTTTCAGAGTGAGCATTGAGTTCTTGGTCCCTGACTAAGGCCCTTCTCCCCCAGTCACTAAGGCACACACCTGTCTATATAAGGTAACACAATAGATGTATTTCAAAGCAAATATAACACCAAGGCACAGATCTGTGAATGGATGCAAGAAGATCTCTGCAGCATTGAAAGTACCCAAGAGCACGGTAGTCTTCATCCTTTTCAAATGAATGGAGTTTGGAACAACAAATAGCCCTCCCATATTTGATCAACCAGCCAGACCAAGTAAATAGTATAAAGATAAGGTGGGCAACCAAGAACCCAAAAGCCCATGGGTCACTATAAATGAGATCCTGAGTTCCCCTGTTTAGATGTGTGAACCTTACAGAAGGACAACCACTCCACCAATCAGGCCTCTATGGTAGAGTGGACAAGCAGAAGACATTCTTCTCAAAAAGGTACATGCCAGCCAGTTACAAGTTTGCCAAAAAGCACCTGAAGGGCTGTCATACAACGAGAATCAAAATTCTGGTTAGATTTAACTATTTTGAATCAGGACATCAGGAACTGTGTATCAACTTATTAAAATCATACCTACAGTCAAATACGGTGATGGCAGCATCATGCTGGGACTGGGAGTAGAGAGGGAAAATGTACGCAGAAAAAATAAAGAGCTATCCTGAGTGAAAACCTTCTCCAGAGTACTCAGGACTCCAGGCTGGGGCAATGGTGCCAAGCTTGTAGCATCATTCACAAGCCAAGCAGACTTGGGCCTGCCAAAATGCTTTAACCAAGTACTAAGTGATGAGTCTGAATACTTAAGTGAATGGAATATTCCAGTCTTTATTTTTTTTTTTAATATATTAACGAAACAACTCAAACCTGTTTTATTTTCTTTGTCATTGTAGAGTATTGTGTGTACTGTAGAGTCATAAGTTAAAAGATGGGTTTGAATGAGATGGTCTGATAACTTTCTAGCCGTACTGTATAGTCAAGTAGACTAATACAGCTGTGGGCATGTCAGGAAAAATGATGGAGAGTGAATTTAAGATCTTTCATTCCTCTTCAGTAAGCACTTTATTCTGGTCAATGGTGCGGCTGATCGGAAAACCTATCTTGGGAAGACCGTGGACAGTGAGAATACACTCAGGAAGTAATGGTCTCAGGGTGCAATGGTAGTCCATTACATAGAACCATGAACACAACCATAGCTTATGGCCTAGGGAGGGAGGAAGTAATAGTCAGGGGTAGCTCAGTGGTTAAGGCACTGGATTATGGTTCAGAATGTCCCACAAAGTTGCCACTGTTGGGCCCTTGAGCAAGGCCCTATAACCCACTATACTGTATCACAGGATAAAATTGTAAGTTTCTCTCAATAAGGGTGTCTGCCAAATGTAGAAATGGGCTAAATCACAGGATGCTTAGGCTAAAGTCATAAATATTTTCATGACTTTTTTTTTTTTTTAACCATTTCACATTTAATGATTTCATGATAACAAACTATACAGTAGGTATTTTCAAGTCAGTTAGAACAACTACTTTATGCATGACACACAATTATTTCGAACAACTGTATATGGCTGGATGATTTCAGTTAAAATTCACTATATTACACTTCCAGTAGTTCAGAAGCTTACATACACTGTAAGACACTGATTGTGGCTTTAAACAGCTTTTTACAACAGCAAATTATGTAATGGCTTTATAAGGTATGAAAGGCTGACTGACATCATTTGTGCCCAATGAACATGTACCTATGGATGCATTTTTAAGGCCTACAAAATCAATGCTTTTTCAGAAGACCTCAGAAAAAAATAAACTGTGGACCTCCACAAGTCTGGGTAATCTTTGAAAACAATGTTCAAATGCCAAAAAGTAGAAATAAATCCCAGAACAACAGTGAAGAACCTTGTGAAGACACTGTAGGTACAAAACATATCTATATCCACAGTGAAATGATCCATAGCTGCAAATGCTGACCAAGATGTTACTTTTTAGTGAAATGTCCTCTGGTCTGATGAAATAACAATTTAATTGTTTGGCCATAATGACAACAGTTGTCTGGAGTTAAAGTGGGAGGGTTGCATGACCATCCCAATCATGAAGCACAGGGTTGGCAGCATTATGTTGTGGAGGTGCTTTCTCCAGAAGGGACTGAAGCAAAATAGATGACATCACGGAGAAGTAAACCTATGTGGATGTATTAAAATAAGATTTCAAGATATCAGCCAGGAAGTTAAAGCTTGGTAACAAATGGTTCTTCCAAATGGACAATCACCACAAGCATACTTCCAAACCATTTAAAGTTTCTATATATTTGACTAAGGTATATGTAAATTTTTGACTTCAACTACAGCTGGTCCTCCAAACAACATTCTCTGTTTGCAGGCTCTCACTAAACCACACCCTGACATCACTGTTTTGTTGGCTCACAGTACCTTAGATTACACTATATGGGCTTGGTAAGGCCATAGAGGCTGAGAGATATCTAAAGAATGCCCCATCCCACCAATCAATACCACATAAATTAACTTTTCTCTAAAGGAGACTAATTTCGAAATCCATCATTGTTGGTAATGGTCTCATTAATACACTGTTTAGCCATTTTCTGCTGAGTGAATATTAACCTTTCGCCACTACACATCCATTATGTTTGTGAGAGTTGAATGCTAAGATGCTAAAAAATTCCACTATGTTTTAAAAAAAGTTTTAGAGCAAAAGACAGACCAAGGGCCGTAAATAGTCCATATTTATCTAATTAGGGGGCTACATTTTCATAAAATGAATTACAAATGCCCTGCCTCAGCTGTCAAAACAGTGACAACAAGTTCATATATTTTAGTCATATTAGTAGTCAAACAAATTGAAAACCTCATCAATCCAATCACTTCAATACTGAAGGTACACCTGTTCAGCTCTACAATGCAAGTATCTAATAGAAAGTAATCTTAAACTGTTTTTTAAACACAACAGTGAGTTTAATGTGCTCAAGTGATCTTATCATAATCATCATCATCTGATCTAAATCCAATAGAGCATATTTGGGAGGTGGTGGAACAGAAGATTCGCATCATGGATGTGCAGCCGACAAACCTGCAGCAACTGCATGATGATATCATATCGATACTAAATTGCATACTTAAATGACCAGAAACACAACAGCAGTTTGATTTAACTATTGTGACAAATCTGTGAGAGGTGAAATTATAGCATTTTGCTAAATCTCTCAAAATTTACACCTGAACGATTATAGCCAGAATGATTTTGACATAATATTTTTGTCAGTTATGGTATTTAATATCCTTGTGAATCAGAAAATCCATGCACAGAATATTCTACATGAATTTGTTCCACTAGTTTTTTTTTTACAGTCAAACCCTTAAGGTTGGAACCTACAGTACAGAAAATTAGCTGGAACCTGAAACCAAAAGTGAATCAAATCTGAAATCAAATAAGTGAATGAGTGTTTTTTTTATCACTGCTAATATGGCTTGGAGAATATATATAGTGATATGAAATAGTAAATATATACAGTGCTGTGAACGTGAAAGCAAATTTGCCCCTTCCTATATTTTTTTTCATGTTTCTCACATTTAAATGATTTAGATCATCAAACTAATTTTATTATTACGCAAAGATAACCTACAAAATACCAAATAATACAAAAGTGTTTAAATTATGATTTATATATATATATATATATATATATATATATATATATATATATATATATATATATATATATATATATATATATATATATATATATATATACATACATACATACATACATACATACATACATACATACATACATACATACATACATACATACATACATACACACATACACACACATATATACATAGACACACACATACAGTACGTGGACAAAATTGTTGGTACCCTTCGGTCAATGAAAAAAAAACTCACAATGGTCACAGAAATAACTTTAATCTGACAAAAGTAATAATAAATAAGAATTCTATGAATGTTAACCAATAAAAGTCAGACATTGCTTTTCAACCATGCTTCAACGGAATTATAAACAAAAATGAACTCATAGAACAGGCCTGGACAAAAATGATGGTACCCCTAACTTAATAGTTTGTTGCACAACCTTTTGAGGCAATCACTGCAATCAAACTGTAACTGTCAGTGAGATTTCTGCACCTTTCTGCAGGTATTTTGGCCCACTCCTCATGAGCAAGCTCCTCCAGTTGTTTCTGGTTTGAAGGGTGCCTTTTCCAGACAGCATGTTTCAGCTCCTTCCAAAGATGCTGAATAGGATTGAGGTCAGGGCTCATAGAAGGCCACTTTAGAATAGTCCAATGTTTTCCTCTTAGCCATTCTTGGGTGTTTTTAGCTGTGTGTTTTGGGTCATTGGCCTGTTGCAAGACCCATGACCTGCGACTGAGACCCAGCTTTCTGACACTGGCCAGCACATTTCTCTCTAGAATCCCTTGATAGTCTTGAGATTTCATTGTACCCTGCACAGATTCAAGACACCCTGTGCCAGATGCAGCAAAGCAGCCCCAGAACATAACAGAGCCTCCTCCATGTTTCGCAGTAGGGACAGTGTTCTTTTCTTCATATGCTTCATTTTTCCATCTGTGAATATAGAGCTGATGTGCCTTGGCAAAAAGTTCCATTTTTGTCTCATCTGTCCATAAGACATTCTCCCTGAAGCTTTGTCGCTTGTCAACATTTAGTTTGGCATATTCCAGTCTGGCTTTTTTCTGATTTGTTTTCAACAATGGTGTCCTCCTTGGTCGTCTCCCATGTAGTCCACTTTGGCTCAAACAACGACGGATGGTGCGATCTGACACTGATGTTCCTTGAGCATGAACTTCACCTTGGATCTCTTTCGAAGTCTTTCTGGGCTCTTTTGTTACCATTCGGATTATCCGTCTCTTTGATTTGTCATCAATTTTCCTCGTGCGGCCACGTCCAGGGAGGTTGGCTACAGTCCCATGGATCTTAAATTTCTGAATAATATGTGCAACTGTAGTCACAAGAACATTTAGCTGCTTGGAAATGGTCTTATAGCCTTTACCTTTAACATGCTTGTCTATAATTTTCTTTCGAATCTCCTGAGACAACTCTTTCCTTCGCTTCCTCTGGTCCATGTTGAGTGTGGTACATACCATGTCACCAAACAACACAGTGACTACCTGGAGCCCTATATATAGGCCCACTGACTGATTACAAGATTGTAGACACCTGTGAGGCTAATTAGTGGACACACCTTGAATTAACATGTCCCTTTGGTCACATTATTTTCAGTATTTTCTAGGGGTACCATCATTTTTGTCCAGGCCTGTTCCATGAGTTTATTTTTTTGAATAATTCTGTTGAAGAATGGTTGAAAAGCAATGTCTGACTTTCATTGGTTAACATTCTTAGATTTTTTTTTTTAATTATTACTTTTGTCAGATTAAAGTTATTTCTGTGACCATTGTGAGTTTTTCTTTCATTGACCGAAGGGTACCAACAATTTTGTCCACGTGTGTGTGTGTGTATGTATATATATTCCCTTAATAATTTATATATAATAATATATAAATCCACTGGAGGGTTTAAGATGTTTAATGTCATGCTCAATCAAATCTCAATCGAATTTAAGTCCGGTTTTGTTTTGTATTTTACAATTTTTCACCATTCAGAGCTGTACTTGCTGGTGTGTTTCAGATCAATGTCTGCATAATCCAAGTGCGCTTGACCACTGTTAAGGATTTTCTGGTAGAGAATTGTTGTTTCATGGTGCCATCAATTATGGGTAGTTGTCCAGGTCCTGAAGCTGCAAAGACCATCACCATACCACCACCATGTTTGACTGTTGCTATGATGTTCTTTTTATAAAATACTGTGTTACTTTTATAACAGATGTAATGGGACACACACCTTCCAAAAAGTGTTGTCTGATCAGTCTATAAAGCATTTGCCAAGAAGTCTTGGGGATAATTAAGATATTTTTTTGGCAAATGAGACATGAGTCTTTGTGTCCTTTTTGTTCAGGAGTGGCGTTTGCTTTGTTTGTCTCGTTGTCATTGTTGAATTATGAACACTGACCTTACATGAGGCAAGTGAGGCCTGCATTTCATTAGATGTTGTTTTGGGTTCTTTTATGAGCTCCTGGATGAGTCATTGTTGTGCTCTTGGCATCATTTTGGTAGGGGGGAAGACTGGATGATCAAATCCTGGGAGGGTTTACCAAAATCCATAGAAATTGCTTAGTAACCCATTCCAGACTGATAAATTATTTTTTTCCCCTATCTGTTCTCGAAATGCTTTAGATTGTGTTGCTTTTTTAGATGCTTTATCGTAGCATCTTTCTATCATATTTAAGTGACTTCTTGATTCACCAGATCTGGAAGTAATCATATCTTGCCTGGGTGTGGCAAATAAAATTGAACTCAGCTTTCTAATCACAATTTATTCATGATAAATTCATTTAAGTATGGCAAATACTTTTTCCCCCTTTTTTAGAGGTTCAAGTCTTATCCAATAATCTTAAAATGAAGCAATATAAAAAAACGTGATATTACATCACTTTCTCACTGAATTTTTCTGCCTCAATGTTTTTTCTTCTACTCAATCGTCCTTCAAAGTAATTATTCTCACAATTTTCCTTTTGACAATGCATAAAGAAAACTATCTTACTTTTTGGCAAACGCACAATACATTTTAAAGTAAAGTCCATTCACAAATGTTGATCATAAAACATCAGCTGAAATGTTTTGCTATTTTAAATGAACCCTTAGCAAGGATAACTCTGTGAAAGGTAACGGGAATGTTATCTCCACATATAGTCTGCTTCACACCTCATTCACACACCCAGCTCCCCCAAACTCTCTTTCATTAAGTGCAAAGAAGTTCAGTTGTGCATATTAACATGGATAAGATGGTATGCGAAGAATGATTAAATACGAATGTCAGGTTAGAGTGTCATTCTTAAGCATAGTCTCAAAGTGCCTGCATATTAGAGCAACATCTTTCGCTCAGGCATTAGAGAACACAAAGTAGTCTTGCTCTTTTGGCATGTACAATGCATCACTCACTCATTCACTCACTCACTCTTAGTCTATATTGCACTTTCCAGTATGCAGGGTCACAGAGCCTAGAGCCTATCCCAGGAGGCTTAGGACGAGGCAGACGATGGTGCCAATCCATACACACATGCTCATTCACATACTACGGGCAATTTGGGAACAGCAAAGCCTAATTTGCATGACTGTGGGAGGAAACTGGAGTACTATGGGGGAACATGCAAACACAACATGCACACAGACCCGAGGCGCAAGGTGACAGTGCTAAACATTATGCCGCTGCAGCTTACACAATGCATCATTGTATGATATTTACAGTAGATGCCTCATTTAATGAACAGCATCAGAGTATGATTTTTTTGTAAGTGTAACTTGAGATTACTGCTGATAATGGGAAAATTCGCAATGTCTTTTATTTTAAATTGCCCAAAGCATGACTTTAATATTTTACCAGGTGTGTGCTCTCGCTGCTCGTTTGGTTACCACTGTGTTAAATCAATTAAGGAAACCTTTTAAATTGCTCCATTTCAGTTTACCAGAGCCTTAGCCATTTGGCAGGAGGAGAATCTACAACCGGTTGTTTATTGAACATTTTCACTTTCGCAGGCGAGAATTTCACATGCTAATTGGCTAAACATGCTAACTGAAAGGACAAATTCCTTCAACATGGCTGTTTAAATGTTGGATGAGGTGTCCCAAAAGTACCTCAGTAGAACTCTGAAGTTTTGCAGTGACAGACAATATGATGATATGATGTGAAATGTTATTAGTCTATCATTAGAAACAGGTCTCACTGCTGAAGCCATTTAAAGTCACCAGTCATTATAGTCTGATGAACTTTCCCCAGGGCTTGCAGCAGTAGCTGTCTGTGGGCTACTGAAGTAATTCTGAGGTAACTCTGAGGTAACCGTGCTCTTATGTATAAATTAAGGAGAAAATGCCAGCAGCATGCGGTGTTATTTGTTTCAAGGAATAATTATAAAGGCTCTCTAGGTGAAAAAAAGCCACAAAAGTGCTGCAGATTATTTAACATTAGATCTCACTTGATGTTAATACACCTACAGTAACTCAACTTCTTGACAACTTGTCTATCATTCAGCCGTTAAATCTAAATAGAACAACAGTGACACATAAATGAATAGACCGTTTTTTTTTTCCAAACATTGAAACATTTCATGGATCTAAAGGGGGAAAGTAATCTTTATTAAATTATATTGCACCTTCTGTTAGCCTTTACTTCTTTGTTAACCTGTCCATTCATTGCTAATTGTAGAATCCTACATTGTCAGCACTTTACATTGTTACATTGCAAAATTTTGTATTGTGAAACGCATTTTCCCATAGGAAATAATGTAAATGCAGATAATCTGTTCCATCCACCAAAAATTATGAATATTACGGTACAAATTTTCAACACTATGATTAAATGTATAGTGTAATATATTAAAAGTAAAATGTAAATGTAAATGAAGTAAAATATGAAAAGAATAGACATTAAACTTTAACTTTATGATTTCTCTTTGCTCCGGTTACCTTAAAAACTAAACTGAAAGTGACTCCCTTTTCTTTTTGCTACCGTCCTTGCTAACATTCGTGGGATCCATGGTGTCTTCACTAAATCCTGCACAAAAAAAAAAAAATAATAATTTAATTTTTAAGGTGACAATTCATGCGGCGGGGAGTTTGTGTGCTAAGGTACCACTGTACCATTTATTTCTGTTGAATAACTAAGACATTTCGATTGTATACAAAAATCTGGTTGTCATTAAGCACCAGAAATTCCAAATTCAGACAACACTGACAATGACAACACTGACAATGATGAAGAGACAGTACCAATTGGTCAATGATACAGTCCAGCTGTATCGTTCTATCTTGTATCTTCCAGCTGCAACCAAATGTCATTGAACACTCTAAAATGCATCACGTTTTTGGTACCATGTTTGGTACTAACACATGCCACTTGGATATAATTGCATGGCAAATTTCATGCATGTTTAACATGATGTGACTTAGTTTTTGCACAATTCTTTGATTATTATTTTTTTTATAGTGAAACATTGATTTTTCTCAACAATTATATTAGTCATAATACACTAAACTGTATATTGCATATTTATCTCATTCAAGTATTTTCAGTTATAATAATATAATAAATCAAATATTATTAAACTTATTTTAAGACCAGTTTTATGACAAGTTGTTTCTTGTTTCTAATTTTACAGATTTAACATATTTTACTTGCTAAGATATCTTTGCATTTTTACTATTAAACAAATGTTACCTAACAAACACTCTAGCCTACATTTGTAAGACGTCCTATATCATCAACGTTACAAACTTAAGAGTTTCAGTTTTTGAAATTGCCCCAATAAAGGAAGAAAGTGTTAGAATGAACAATAGACATTGTCACAAAGATATAATCCAGATATAAATTATAAACTTGCAAACCAGAGGAGACAGTGATGGAGGAAAATAACAAGAACATGAGGAAGAAACTTTGATCTTTAAGACTTCAAGGTTTAAGAATTCAAGGACCTTAAAGATAAAACTTCAATTAAGTAAACTAGGATTAGGGTTAAGGTTAAAACCGCAGATCCGACTATATAATGATCATTAATGGTGTATTGGAGTTGATATGCTTAAAGGGGGAATTTTGTGTTTGCATTTCAATGTTGCATTGTGAGAGCATCTAAACGACAATAGCTAAGAAACATACTGTACTAACTGTGCTTGGAGTAAACCTATTTTATTATTATTATTATTATTATCATCATCAAATGTAAGATTGTTTATTTTAGTTCAGTGCCAACACAAGTGCGAAAAAATAACGAATTAAGAAGCCCTGTTTATACAGCATAAATATTATTTAGTACAACAAAATAATCACATGGTCCAGTATGCATTCCTGTTTTATGTACTTTTCAGATTTTTTGCAAAATGTCTCTTTGCGCCACCTGGAGGTCATTTCAGGGATGACTTTAAAGGGCGACTGATTTAAATCTGCCGCTGTTCTACTGTCGCGGCGGCGAGTGCCTACCTACTCTAATTCACATGGACCACACTCTACGGTTCAGCACAGGTGAACATTTAACCATCCCTGTGCAAAATAATATTTTACTGCTGCTGTATGACATTAAACAGTAATTAGACTTTATTCCTGAACTAAACTACAGGAGCCTAGGCCAAATAATATTAGTATTAGAACTTATACTGTAACTCAGTTATACTGTGAAAAATTTGCCTATTTTTAATTGTCCAGATAAGAAAAAATAACCGAATTATTTTTGTACTGTAGGTACATCTGCATGTGAATACACATATCTGATCAGTCAATCGCATGGTACCAACAAATCAACAGGCTGGGGAAAAAAGTGGTTTAAACTTGGTTAGTTGGGCATGGTTGTTGGTGACAGATGGCCTGGTGTGAGTATTTCAGGAAAGTAGTAAATCTACTGGGTTTTTCTTGCAAAACCATCTCTAGGGTTTACAGAGAATGGTCTGAAAAAGATTAAATATCCAGTGTGCAGTCGAAAATGCCTTGTTGAGGACAATGGTCAAACCAGTTTGAGCTGATAGAAAGGCACCTGTAACATCTTGGTACAACAAGGTGACCCTCTTCACAACTAAGAACAGAAAACAATGGCTTCAATTCACATAGGTTCACCAACATTGGAAAATAGAAGATCGAGAAAATGTAGATTAATATGATGAGTCTAGGTTTCTGCTGCGACATTCATGCAGTATTGGTAGCGTTATGATTTGACAAACAACATAAGAGCATCCTGCCTTGTACTGTATCAGCAGTTCCGGCTGGTGATGGTGTTATAACGGCATGGGGGTGATTTTCTTCTCACACTTTGGGACCTTTTTATTTGGACATTTCAGGGCATTATTTAAATGCAACAGCCTACCTGAGTGGTTTTGCTGACTGTGTCCATCCCTTTATGACCACATGTTAAACGCCATGTCACAGAGGTAAAATCATCTCATATTGGTTTCATGGAACATGACAATGAGTTTGCTGTACTCAAATGGTCTTCACAGTGGTGGAACGAGAGATTTGGTCATGGATGTGCAGCTGACAAATCTGTGATGCCGTTGTGTAAATATGGAACAGAATCTGGATGGAAATGTTAACAACACCTTGTTGAATCTATGCCATAAAACAAAACAAACCAGTAATAGTATGGTGCACCCAATAAAGTGCCCTGCAAGTGTCTCATTTTTTACTGCAAAATTATCCGATGCCTGGCAAAAATCAGAACTCCTGGACTCCTTGTTGCGTAAGCAGAGGTGGAAAGAGAACTAAAATTTTGTACTCAAGTAAAAGTACTGTTACTTCAGTGAAATTTTAATAAAGTGCAAGTAAAATTACCATTATAAAAATCTACTCAAGTAAAAGTAAAAAAGTAGCTCATGAAAAGTTACTCAGAGTAAACTTTACTAAGTAACTTTTTTTTTTTTAACAGCAGGGTGGGATGAGGCATTCTAGCATAGTTCAAAAACGTTGAGCAGATATAAATCTCAAACTAGTTGTTTTTAACTGAAGGAACACCTTTGCATAATAAAGCTGTTGTCTTTCTTGTGCTTGAAATTCAAAGTGGTCACTTAAATATTCCATTACGTCCAAGTCTAGGGTTGGGCCGTACAGCAAAAGAATGGTTCAGGATTCTATTTTAAGCTGTATGGAAAGGTGGTATATGGCAGAAAGAGCTAGATCCAGTCATTAACTAATGAAATAATGAGTTTGTATTGCTTTAAACACACACACAAGAGGAGGGGGAGGATCAGATTCAGGATGGACCCAGTTCAAAACAAAAACTAAATAGTATTTATATTTAGTAGCTAGATTACCTGCAAAACAACAACAACAACAACACAAACAAAAATCCAGGTATCTTCCCTGACTCCCTAAACCAAAAACAGTGAATAAATTCCCTCTTCCCAAAATAAATGGCAGCCACGCCCCTACTACTGGTTAGTGCACAAACATACAGTGAAATTATCTACAAATATATACAAAGAGCAACCAAAGTAAGAATCAAAGTCGATGGGAGACAAAAAGTCCCAACCAAATATCAAAACGCCAAACTCACAATCTCTTTCCTCTTTCTCGCGTCTCCCTCCGGTTTATATATGGTGGCGCTGGTTGATGACGTCACTCTCAGGGCGGACGTGACCGTGTGGAAGGTCAGGTAGATGCCGATGTGGGGACAGTCAGAAAACCGGGAGTGGAGTCTGGAGCGGCGCGCGACCAGGACACGGTACAACACGCGAGCGCAACAAAGCATTTATACAAAGCAGAATATTGTTTGCATTTTCATTAATTTATTTTACTCAGTAGCGCACATGATTTAAAATGTAGCGAATTACATTACTTCAAACAAAACATACTTAAGTAAAAGTAAAATTACAGATTTTA
This sequence comes from Clarias magur, assembly GCA_013621035.1. Classification (NCBI taxonomy): domain Eukaryota; kingdom Metazoa; phylum Chordata; class Actinopteri; order Siluriformes; family Clariidae; genus Clarias; species Clarias magur. Next base: position 2,165,668 of record QNUK01000016.1, on the reverse strand, counting down.
AAAACTACTTTAAAAAGTAGAAGTACACACAAAAAAAAAAACTACTCAATTATAGTAACTGTAAATGTACTTTGTTACTTTCCACCTGTGCGTAAGGTCTACACGGGGCTGCTGTTGGGAGTGGAGGGAATGGATCATAGAGTAAAGATGACACTTTTTGGGATTTTATATATCCCAAGTATATATTGGTGACAGTGTTTTTAGGTGAGTGCACATTCAGCAAAGCAACATACATTAAAAGCTATATGCACTCTAAAAAGAACCAGGAAAAGCTAGATGGGCTCACCATTTTCTCCACTGAGAAAAAAATGTTCCAAAGATTGAACTTCAAGGACGCTTTCAGAAAGTTTGCTACAAGAAAAGTGAGGCGACTTGCATTTGGACCTAAACATAATAAACAGCACAAGTCATATCATACAGCTGCACAGATGGTTACAACAAAATAAGCCTTGCATGTGGGTGAGCTGCTGTTTATGTTGTTATTATCATCACTGCTGTAAACAGTCATATACTCTTAATGGTATTTTAATTCTCCAATCAACCTGACCAAAACCGATTAATGAAGCCCTCAAGATTTAATTGATTGATGATGAATAAATTAATTTATCCACCCATGATTTGATTTTATGATTCAATACATTGTTTTAATTTAATTTTGTTTTAATGTACTGTAAAAGAAGAAATTCAATTCAGTTATATTTATATGGTTATTTCTTACCAATGGTCATTGTCGCAAAGCAGCTTTACAGAATTAGGGAGATCAGGATGAAATTTGTGAGAAAATATGTTTAAATCAGACTTGTCAGATTGTCCCTGATGAGCAAGCTGAGTGCGATGATGGCAAGGAAAAACTCCTTGAGATGGGGATGATATCAGATAGCAGGGATTGATTTGCAGTCATACTGTGTGTTAGGCAGCTGGAAGTTCAATATAACAGAAGATGTGTTTAAGTTATACGGAGTGCACTTTCTTTATTGAAGACTCAGGTACAAAACTGTTTGTGGGAATTTCAGAACTGAACTATTGAGCGACTGCAGTCACAAACCATCTGTGAACAGCTGCCTGCGTCAACTGAGTCCAATACCGTCTTCATCATAAAGTGGAACCATCCCCAGTCACCACACGCGTCCCAAGCACAGACACCATGTGCAGCTCGACAGGGAGAGAGCGAAAGAGAGAGAGAGAGAGAGAGAAATGAAGAGAAGTGAAGTGAAAGGGAGAGAACAGTTAGGTATGGTCTCAGTCACATTGATAAGGTGAATGTATAGTTAGTGCAAGCAGGGACTCTGGCAGAACTAACTCTGACAGCATAACTAAAAGGAGAGCCAGAAGGAAACAGACATGAGGGCTCCCTGGGATGTACAGTATAGCACCCAGCCACTCCACTGTCAATAAACCGGAGTAATCACTGAAAGTTTGGAAGACAGCATCTAAACATACCAGTTCATCAATAATACTCTACGCCCATGAGTTCCCCAGATCTGCTCCTTTACCTAAAGCAAATCTATTCACAAAAATGCTTGGCTAAATAAGTAGGTTCTCTCTACAGGGCTAATGGCTGAGGACTTATTTGATATTGCCTGTGTTGGTATTAAAGTTAAATGTGGGTGGTGCTGGAATGGGTGTTGCTGAGGGGTTGATTGGGAAAAATGTTCTTCCTCTGTCAATAATTTCTATTGGCTGGCATGATACTACATACGTACAGGCAAACTTAAAGAGGTACATTCCAAAAATCTTGATTCTTTTATTCTTTATCTATTCTGGTATTGATTTCCTTGTGTGCTTTGGATCATTCTCCTTTTTGCATGACCCAATTTCAACCAAGCTTGTGGCTGTCGGACAGATGGTCTCACTTTTGTCTCTAGAATACTCTAGTGTACAGAGGAGTTCATGGTTGGCTCTGTGACTGCAAGATGCCCAGGTGCAAAGAATAAACCATCATCAACAATCGCCATGTTGAAATGCTGTTAGACTTTCACCGAAAATTTGTACAAATTGCAACATTTCCAAATAATGAAATAAATGAAACTAATGTAATAAAATAAATGAATAAAACTAAATATCTTTACTAAATAGCTTAAAAAATAGCAAATTAAGGAATCAGAAACACAAATTTCCTAATCTCCCCCCCCCTTTTTTTACATTATAAAGCTTCTGAAATAAATCCCTACTGTAGGTAACATATGTATGTTTGAACAGTGTAGACTATTTCCTGTGTAAGATACACTGTCGCTCTGCAAATGGCTCAGCATGTAGAAAATAACATTAGAACATGTGTACAAGAGTCTCATGTTACCATAAACTGTGTCCAGCAGAACAAATGTAAGAAAATTATATCTATTTTTAGCCTCTAGTTTATTTGCTAATTATGTATGTTAAGATTGCAACATTAAATAAAACAGCTAAACCAACATGTTTGCTTCACTGTCTACCACTGCTGGAGACAACCCTCCCTCTTCTGTGTGGTCATGTGACTATTGTGGCTGATTGGTCAAACGGAGTCATGTGATTGTTGTTGCTACATTTGATTGGTGAAACACAGTCATGTAGTAGATCCACCAGCTGCATTTCTTTGGCAAACACAAAGAATATCTAAAGTGTCTAATAAATGGTTAGAAAAGTAACGAGTCGATTGTAGCCAAATGTAGCGGAGTAAGAGCAGCGTTTCTTCTTCAAAAATCTACTGAAGTAAAATTAAAAAGTATGGCGCAGTAAAACTACTCATAGAAGTAAAAACTTTTCAAAAAAAGTTACTAAAGTAAATGTAACAGAGCAAATGTAACTCCTTACTACTGCTGAGGATTCTTTCTCTTGGCACCTTCCAAAAAACTGTACTTGTTCAGGCTTCTTCTGTCATGGACAACATTCAACGTGCCCAGTGAGGCCTGTGTTGTCTAAGATTTCTCTGAACATTGCGTTCTCTTGAACATTTCCAGATTCCAGGTTTAGAACATTTCCAACAATTGCTTCTCTAACACCAATGTTTATTAATTAGAACACACCTGAATGATCCAGACCAGCAAACGTCCCAAACTTCTACTTTTATAGAGGTCTGCACACATGCTGATGATCAATTAAACAACAACTTATGACTACTGTATCATTTGGAAGCAGTCACTCAGTATTGCAAAAAAAAAATTATTTTTGGCTTCATTTTTGTTAAATAAATAATGGCACTGGGAAAACCATTGTATGTTGTTGTCTGTCTGAGGTTGTACTTGCCTAATACTATGAAGCGTGTTGGTCAGAGAATATTCATTATGTTTTTTTCGCAAAGGAACAGGAGTGCTAACTTTCTTGTGTTGTTTCATGCTATAGCACCCCCTATTGGAAGCACTGAGACTGAATGCTTGCATCACATTATTGTTCAGGTGACACACAAATGCAAAAGACGTGCATAACTGGCCCTACTGTACATAGCTCGAAGCATCTCCATTTGTGTACTTGCCATAAATATGTTCCATGTTATGTTAAGGGCATTAGTCTTTGAGAAATTGGATCTTATCTACAGTAGATCGATCTACCAGCCAGCAGATACTGTACATTTATGAGAAACTTTTTTCTTTAGAATGGTTTGCCACATGGGTGGACAAGAGTGAGCAGTGTTGCACATACTGATCTCAAAGCAAACACAAAGCATTTCTTCTTAGCCCATGTTCCCATTAAGGGCTCGCCAAAGTGAACCACCCAACGTCACACAGATTGGCACAGGTTTTACGTCGGATGCCATTCCTGACACAACCCTCATATTTTATCTGGGTTTGGGACCTGGGCATGGGTTTGTGTCGTGGCTAGGGTTTGGGAGTTGGCTGGAAATCAAACTTACAGTAGGCGTTCTGCATGGCAGGCAAGAAACTCACCACCAATTAGCCACCAATGTCAATTTCCTAAACAAAGCAGTTAAAATGATAAGTTATGGTGGTAAAGTGACTCAGGATTAGTTTTCTTAAAAATTAGTAATTTCAAAGAATTTAAAATAATTTCTTAAAGGACTTGTTTCATAAAATGCTCATTGTAGGCTGTCAGAAGAAGTATGATGTTTAAGTTACTGATTACTCTTTCTCTGTTTACTCATAGTGTTTGTGTGTTTTGTCTTGTGCTGGAGCTCTTTTAGATGGCATTCAGTCTGATATTAAAGTTTAATAACTTGAATTGTGTCTCTTCATTTCATCTGCACATCTTGGGACACAGGAGTGGTGACTCAGGGTTGGAAGGCGGGGGTTTGATTCCTGCTACTGGGTTGTTACTGAACGAGGAGCTAGGATTCACATCAGTATGTTTTTTTTTTTCATTATCAGTATTTTGGGCAGCACAGTAGCTTAGTGGTTAGCACTGTCGTCTTGCACCTCCAGAGCCCAGGATCCCATATTCGTGTGTATGGAGTTTACATGTTCTCCCCATGCTTTGTCGATATTCTCTGGGTACCCTGGTTTCCTCCCTCAGTCCAAAGACATGCAGATTAGACAAATTGGCATTCCCAAATTGCCTGTAGTGTGTGAAGGAGTGAGTGTGTGAGTTTCTGGATGCGTGTGTGCTGGGTGTACCCTGCCTTGTGCCCTAAGTCTCCTGGCATAGGCTCCTGTGACCCTTTATACAGGGCGATTTTGTATAGACAATGAGTGAGTGATGTCAGTATTTTAACTTCTGGTCAGTTCTTTAAGTTAGATGCTGATGCCTGGTGACATATCCCCAATTAGCAAAATAAAAATATAATTGGATATATAGGGATACAATCGATCGGACATACAGTATGTGTGGTTTTAGTGATGTTACTGAAGGACAACTGCATTTCATACAGTGACATTAAAAATCCACCATATCGAGGGATCTTAGATTCCTGTACTCCGTGCCAACATGAGATTCACACATGCTGGAAGCCTTCGTTTCTCTGAATGCTGAACGGCAGTAAGCAACATTTGTTGTGTTTCAGACACACTGCTCATCTTTAAGATGGATGCCCAAATAAAAACATTTTTTTTTAAGTTTGCGAATTTTTTTTCCCCCACTTCTCCACTCTCAGTCCAAATCTTTTACTAGAGACTCGATTTAGTTTTCTGAATGCTTATTAACACTTTTTATCTATTTGTAGAATCATGTGTCAAACCATGTTTATGATCTTACAAGGGGTTTATTAGATTAAATTCCCTTTAGTATGTGATCATTGAATGCACCTTTATATGTGCTTTCACAAGAGACAGTTATCCTCAAGAAAAAAAAAGAAAAAAAAAGAAACATACATGAGAACGGATCCAGACGGCTCTCAAAGTGTTACATTTTTACTTGTTCACAGTCTGAGGAAGAGTGTTTATTCTCGTGGGTGTATGTGTATTTGTGGAAAGTACAGCAGAATGTTGTAGGTGTGATCTGTCTTTATCGCCAGCAGATGAAATGCCTTGGTTCCTGTTTCCATGTGGGTTTAGTGATGATGATGAAAGTATACGTATACACGCGCGTCCTAAAACCCTAATGATGTATAACAATCGCGAGTGTGATATTTGGTGATATTTTTAGTACTAAATCTGGTCCATGTAGTACTTAAAAGAATCCGCCTACATTTGTTCAATCCATGTGATCAGTTGCTTCACTCTAACGCTTTTGGTGAAGTTGATCATTTTTGAAAAAGCAACGTTGAAAGTTTCTCCATGCAAATGCATTCCACCTCTAGTGCCAGATACCGATCCCACCCTGATTAAATCGGCAGGAAGCCCACAGCTGCAGCAGCTTCTGGAGCCGCGGTCGAGTTCTTCTGCGACGTGCCGTGCATCTCTGCCATGACTTTTCCTGGCAGACTATAAATGACGCACGGTAAAACATGCAGCACGTGCCTGCTCGCAGGTAGAATGCTCAGTGTTCTATTACAGGAATGAGGGACTGAATGGAACGACAAGTAAATGAATTAGTTAGAGGAAGGAGCATAAAAGAATTTGGATAAATAACTGTTAAGTAGTTTGTTTTAGACCAGGGACAAGTAGTGAAGTTTAGACCAGGGACTAACAGGAACAAAAAACGTTAATATGCAAAGGCAATCATAATAAAAAAAAGGCATAATTGTTATGTGAGGAAACCTAGGGAGCTCAGGTTGCTGTCCTTATGGAGGTTCAAAACATGCCTCCGAGCAGGAGCTGACTTCGGAAGAATAAAACGGCTTCACACGTGAACATAAACTGGGCAGAAAAAAGGAAGAAAGACAAAAAGGGAGATTCATTATTTATTCTTTACATCTGAACAATCTGATTCCATTGATCTCCTTCTTCGATAATGAACTCTGGCTGGTAAGTGGTACATTCTCATAACTAGGTTAGCCTAGGATAATAGGTTGGTGCTTTTAATGACTTCGCTAATTAGATACCTAACAACTGCAATTTATCATATATTGATAAGTGTTGTGGTGGTGAGGTATATTTAAACACCACTGTTTGCTGAAAGGAAAGTGAGTTGATGCGCCATAGCTGTTATTTGGTAATGGCTAAGCTTTAAAAAAAAAAAAAAGAAGAAGGACTTACCATGCCTTGCTCTGATAAGTTAGATGTCATACTTTCTGAGGATGATTTCTCGGTTAAGTTTTTCCTAGCCATTCTCGGCTTGCTCCTCTGGGAAAAACAGAAAACAGAAAAGTTTACAACTGAATTAGTTGAATTATTAAATAACAAACCATATGTGAATGTCATTGGTAACAATCATGAGGTAATATTAACATCAGAATTTTCTAGCACAGCTCCAGCATGTCCCAGCCCGAAACCTAGCGTTGAATGAGAATTGCAATATAGATCTAATAACGTTACAATCATGTTCACTGTCTGAACAAGGTTGTTTTTAAAAGATAGAATGACTTAAATGAAATGATTTTGAGACAACATTGAAAGTGTAACCTCAAAACAATGAAATCGTAATCTTTATTTGGAGCATTTGTGTCATTTAGCATCAATTCGCACTGTGGCCGAGCACATCCATGGTCCTTTTATTTTCTAACAGGATTTAGAATTCCGATTAGAGATTCGGACAAACACAACAGCTTCAGGCACACAGTGCGTGAATCTCTTATCATGTATCTCTTAGTATTGTAATGTTACCTCATTGTTTCAATTTCTTTCCGAAATATCACCATAAAGTTTATCTTGAGCTCCCAAATGATTCCAATGTAATATGCTCCTAGCACAGCGTCCAAACTGCATCATGTCCACTTTCACAGAACAGGTCTCAAGCTTTTTCTTTCTTTCTTTTTTTAAACATTTTTGCCTGTTTTGCAATTTGATATTTTGGTAAATTGCTGCTGGGGATATTTATGTTGCTTTTTGTTTTGTACGTGCAATTATTAGCATGAACAGCATGTTTCCTCCTGGACCAATGGTAAGTGTGCAGTGCTCTTGTTCCAGGGACTGGAATTTGTGTCTTACTCAGGTCATCAAGTTAATGTTAATATTGTTTTAAATTTTTTTTTTTTGCAACATCCCATCATTATGTAGTCAACGTTGTTCTGATGTACAAAACCAACTCAATATAAATGTTGCCCAATGAACATCACCACCCTGTTTTGACAGCTAGCAAAAATCCCTGCTGGGTTATTAATAAAACAAAACTGTTCTAGTAGAACATTGCACTACAAAGAACATGTTGACCCAGCAAACTCCTAGGACCACTTCAGACGGTCAGGTCCTGCAGCACGTATCTCACTCCCACAACTACACTTTCCCATTAGTCTGACTTTATAATTATTCATGAATAATTCATGCTAGGTACTGAATAATCTCCTTTACTTGAAGAACCGAATAATAAGCCTGGAAGTTAAAGGGTTAACGAAGCACACTAATTCCGCGTGTACAGTACAGACACGCCGGAGAGCTGCAAATTTGCTGAATCCTGACCTGAATATATATCCGGACTCAACTTAAAAGTGAGAAGCTGCTTGTGCTATTCTTTTCAGCCGTTGTAGGATTATGTTTCGAGACTGCAGTGCCTAGATGTAACGCTATCAGACAGATATGGTAATGTGACAAGCAAGATGGTTGGTTTTATCAGGATTTGTCATAAGACAAATTGCTTTGATAGATAAAAGGTGGGAAATAAGGACATGCCGAGTTACATGCAATAAGCAGACCGGGCATGTGAGAAAGAGGAAAAGGTATTTGCACTGAATAAATGTTTCTTTGGTTAGGATTCAATGTCAGTTTCTACCCAAAGGTATTGCTATTAAAAATATATATATATATATATATATATATATATATATATATATATATATATATATATAACTGATAGAAATTCTGCAGTATCCAATAGTGACAACATGGGACCATAAGCAATGTCTTTCAGTGTTGAATCGAAGCATGTTATCATTCTGTTTTTCACCACTATTGTTAGATAGCTTCATGATTCAGCCTACTGCCTAGCAACTAGAAGCTTTCGGTTTCAATCTGAGCTTTGCACGATGGAAAATTGACCTTGTCCCAAAGGCCAGCGGTTTGCGAGGTTCCTGCCTTTGTGCTAAATGCAGCTGTTGGAGAAAAGCACCTGCAGTAACCCTGAGACGTCTCGCCAGCTGTAATATACAACGCCTGTCACAGTACTCCCTGTTCCCTAGTCATTCATGTTTGTCATGGAAAATACACTCTTGCTACTTCGTTCATTCCTGAAGAAGAAAACGGACTGCCTTGCAACGTCAGAGTGTAGTCACACTGTCCAGATTCCACTGTAAAATGACGCTGCATGAAATGTTGACGTGAAAGGCTGAACCCGTACTTGGAGATCGGAAGTGTCTGCGTCATCGCCGCACGATCTGTAGTTAAAAGAGGAGTAATTATGCAAAATTCACTTTTTGATTGTTGGATCAGTCACATGGAGCGCTATTGTGTGTGTACATGCAAAAAAGAGAGAACAACACATTGTTTTCTTCTTTAAATGTGCTTTTTCTTGTTTTTGTCAGTGATTTTCTTGCTTTTTTTTTTTCTTTAGTTCTTCAGATTCATCTTTTCTTGTGACAACGACACAATGTTCCTGAAAAACACAGGTGGTAAGACCCTCCTCCGTATCAGGGCTCGTTGTAAGGAGGTTTATTTAAAGATATAGACATAGAAATGACACGTTTGAAAAAGGAGTGAAAAAGAAACCAAACAAATCAAGCAAGCAGAATACAGGATCTGTGTTGTTTTTCAACTGAAACATTAATAGAAACATTTATAGGATTATAACTGGGAACAGGCAGCACAGTGGTGTGGTGGTTAGCACTGTGGCCTCGCATCTTCAGGGTTGATGGGTTAATTCCTGTCTCAACTTTGTTGTGTGGAATTTGCATGTTTCCTCCCACAGTCCAAAGACGCAGATTACACTAATTGGCACCCCCAAATTCCTAGTAGTGTGCGAATGTTCGTGTGAATGTTGACCCGAGGTCCTACCAAGGTTGTACAAGAAGGGAATAAATACAGTGCCTCCATGGTTCCTAGTTGGACTACAGAGGTTGTTAGATGGATGGATGAATGAATGGATCTCCAGGAGTAATGGGTTGATTCCTACCTCAACTCTGTGTGTGTGGAGTTTGCATGTTCTCCGCATGTTTGGTGTGTTTCCTCAAAAACATGCAGATTAGACTAATTTCCACATTGTTTGTAGTGTGTAAGTGCTTATATGCCCTGTGATAGAGTGACACTCCATTCAGGGTGTACCCTGTCTCATGCCCTGAGTCCCCTGGAATATGATCCTGTGATACTGAACAGGAAAAGTGGTCTAGAGAATGAGTGAGTGAATAACTGTGATGCTTTAAGCACACACAAAAAAGACAACTTCATGGGAATGTATAAAGCTTCTTCGTAGATGATTAGTAATGCTCAATTACATCTTACATGACTGAATGGCAACAACAGTTGTGTGTAATTGAGCTGGAAGTGTAGATAATGTGTCAAAGTGTTAAAGTGTGCAGACAAAAAAATATGCACTTGAGTAAAAGTTAAACTGTTAAGATGTGATTTTTGTAAATCAAGAAACACGTACGCATTCAAGTCAAGCTGGGAGCTCTGATTGTGCAGAATAACAATAAATCAAGTAACAAGATAAGCAATAAATACAAAAATACAGATATACAGCCGTACCACAGCATACAAATTTAATCCGTTCCGGAGGCGAGTTCTTAAGGTGAAATTTCCTATTGCGAAGTGTACAGATAATCTGTTCTAGCCACCAAAAATATCACCAATATTACCAATTTCCAATACTATAATAATATTTTCCATATACAGTGGAACCTCGGATTGCGAGTAACGTGGTTTACGAGTGTTCCGCAAACCGAGCAAAGATTTTTAATATTTTTTTATTCGGAAACCGAGCAAGTATTAGTTTACGAGTGCCGAGTATCATGCATCACACATGCGACTCTTATTTTGACACCGAGCGTTACTCTCTCACCTTCCCCTCTCACCTCGGTGTTTCCGCTGTGTTTATGCGCTTGTTGTGAAACTTAAAAAGTGAGTCTGTTAATATACGCTCATGCCAGTCTCAGAAAGATTGCTTTTTTTCCTGTTAAAACGGTGTTTCCGTTGTGTGTGTGTGTGTGTGTTTGTTGTCAATCTTAAAAAGCGAGGTGGGGAGAGGGAGGAGGAGTGTTACTGGGTAAAACGAGGTGAGGGAAGGGGCTAATTTTACACACACACACACACACACACACACACACACACACACACACACACACACACGGCGCCCGTGCGCACCAACGGAAACACTTATCTGTCAGAAATTATTTGTACTTTTTTTAAAGGTCAAGTGCAGATTAATTTGTTTTATTTTCATTTTATAGATTGTATTAATTATTTTATGTATTTATTTTTTGGGGCTGTGGAACGAATAATTTGAGTTTTCATTATTTCTTATGGGAAATGATGATTTGGTTTACGAGTGTTTTGGAATACGAGCCAACTTCCGGAATGAATTATGCTCGTAATCCAAGGTTCAACTGTAAAACCAATCAAAACATTTAGAAAAGACATGTAAATAAAGTAAAATATGAAATAAATAGACATTAAACCTCACTAAATCTAAATTTATGATTCCTCTTGGCATCGGCTGCTTTAAAAAAAAAACTAAAGTGGATCCTTTTTCTTTTTGCTACCGTGCTCATTAACATTCTTGGGACCTATGATGCTATTTCTTCAATAACACACAAAATGCAAACAAGCCCACAAAAAAATAAGTAAACTAGGCATTACTAGGCTTTCTACTAACAAGTTATGAACGGCTCAAGGACGTACACGCAGCTCAGCTGACGTTCGGTTCGGCTCGGTTCGTTTGCTTGTATGCCGAAAATTGCTTCATATCCAAATTTCTTGCTAAATGAATTTCTTAAGGCGAAAATTTGTGAGGCGGGGCGTTTGTATGCTGAAGTTCCAGTGTATTATAAACTGCTGAGTATTTTTTTGTTTGTTTTGTTTACTTCATTTCAAACTTTTGAGCATGTGGAATATTTTTTCAATACCTTGGATGACTCCTGCAAAACTAGTAGTAATTAGTACTAATCCTATTTTTTTTTTCCTACACTGATAAACTTCTCAGGAGTCTAAACTGAAATAATGAGATGTTATTGGATTGACTTTATTCTCATGAGACTTAGTGTCAGTATGAGAGAAGAAGACATTCAACATTTTTGACTCCAAACATCTAAGCAATATATATATATATATATATATATATATATATATATATATATATATATATATATATATATATAAATAAGAACCGAGCTGCTTGGAAGAGGTTGTGGAGGTTATTCTTGCTGGATACCTTAGGAGGTTGATTACACCTTTTAATGCAGAATAATCAAACATACACACAGGAATAAAACATACCGAGTAAATATATGTATATAAGTTTTGCCCTACAGACACACTTTAAAGATTGCTTAAAATAGTGTCCATGCCATATGCCTATTTGTTCATTGAAAGGCATGTGCTCTGGAGGTTAGCAATCGTGTCAAAGTGTGACTTGGTGGTTCCCCCCAACTCAGGGTGAAGCTGTAAAACGGTTTGCTTTGTTTACCGGATCGCTGATTTGCACCATTGTTTTTGGGTTTACTTCGGGGCATCTAGTCTTAGCGTGGCTCCAGGCACAGCAAACTTCCTGTCCCATGCCTGGTTAAGTTACCTGTGGCTTCATTTTACAGACGCTCCTTTATGTGTAATGGATCAGATAAGGTTATAAGATGGCGCTATGCAGGCTGGGAGAGGGGTTCTGGAATGTGATCCATTGATTACTCTCTCTGGGGACCTGTTCATCCCTACAGCGCACACATGTGTGGTTACAATGTTATAGTAAACAGAGCTACAGATATTGATTATACAACTGATGCACACGCACTGAAACGTGCCAAAAGCATGGATGACAATTACCCACAATCCCGTAACATACTAGAAAGAAAAACCATTGGCTCAGTTGTGATCACGTGATGCTCATCAGACAAACGCATGCATACTACTGTCAGGGATAACCCCTAGAAGGCGCCAAAGCGCCCTAAGACATTTTTGTGTAGTTCTTTTAAGTTTCAGTTACATACGTCATTTCCCAGTTCGCAACTCGGTCAGGTCACGTGGGCGCGCAACTGATCCGAGTTGATCATTAATTTCATTATAAAAGGTGTGTTTGAGCTCTAGTTTTTGTCTTGCATTTGTTACAATAAGTTTAAGGAGTATGTCTAATGTCTTTATTCGTGTTTTGGTTTCGTTTTCATTTAAAGTATATCTGTTTTGTTTGTAGTGTTTTCCCTAAGTGTATGTTTAAACAAAATAAATCATTGTTTCCCTGAACCACCTGGATCCTCTTGCGTTTATGCCTCGCACTCAGAAACGTGACAGAATGCAAGACCTAACAAGAGGCATAGCAGAGAGCAGGAGGAGAACCAAACGGCATAGCGGCAGAAGAGCGGAGTGTGAGTGGGACGTGCAGCTGGGAGCAGCTTTCGGCGGTGCGCTCTGAGTAACGAAGAGCGCATTCGTGATCTGCGGGAGCAGGTGGCCGAGCTCCAAGGGCTACTAGCACAGCTGCACCTTGCCACTGAGCACAGCGAGCTGCCGCCGCTGCACCGCGACGAAGAGGAGGGCGAGCTTCTGACGCAGCACTGTGCCTTCGTGGACGGCGAGCTTCCGATGCAGCACAGTGCCTTCGTGATCAGCCAGCTTCCTCTTCCTCCGCCGCCGCCGTCATGCGCCGCCGAGGATCACGAGCTCCATCCTCTTCCTCCGCCTTCATGCGACGTCGAGGATCACGAGCTCCATCCTCTTCCTCCGCCGCCGCCTTCATTCGCTGCCGAGGTTAGCGAGCTCCTCTTCCTCCGCCGTTGCCTTCATGCACCGCCGAGGTCAGCGATCTTCCTCTTCCTCCACCGCCGCCTTCATGCGCCGCCGAGGTCAGCGAGCTTCCTCTTCCTCCGCCGCCGCCTTCATGCGC